>JACEHZ010000207.1:0-1200000 GCA_017893485.1 Hemerocallis citrina
CCCCCCCCCCCCCCCCCTTTTAAAGGGACAGGATAGTAGTACTACGGAATATTACAAGAGTTGAGTATAATTACTGCATTTTTAATAATATTCCATAATTAATTTGATCAAAAATTGCAACTGAAAAGTTTTAAAACAGAGAATCGAATGAATGCTTTTGAGGATGAATACGGAGATAGATTCTGACCTTTATATTACCACAACAATATTCTACACCTCTTCTGCATCATGTTTTGCTTGTAGTATTTTTTCCCTTGTTTTTTGTAGGGTTCTTTTTGGGGAGGGATTAAGACTGTAAATGTATAATCTCTTCGTTATGGTGTCATCTGCTCCTTGTTGTAGCTGTTTCATGTCTGAATAAAATCTATTCCCTTAGGAATTCTGTATTGATCTTGTCGCGTGTTTAGTTTGATGAAGTTGGAAAGTAGCCATAGTTTCTTGTTGATGTAATTACTGCATTTTAGAACAAAGACTGCGTGGTTTGATTTAAGAAGCTTGTAGTTCAATTTGGGAGATTCTGTCAACATTAATTTCAACTGGTGAGGGTATTTTAACTATTCTTACAATGTAAATTGGAATTGCTCTTCGAATATAAACATTTGATAGTATGAAGTCAGTTCTCTCATATCTTCTTTACACTTTGAGTTTCTTGAAGGATGGTTATGGAATCTACACATTAATAACATGCCATAAGTAATATAAGGAAAATGTTCTCTTTTGAATAATTATATTTTATGCAGATTATCTATATCAATTGACAAATCCCACTATGAATACCCCTCTATCAATTTCTTGCAAGAAAATCATCAATTGTGGACTATTAAAGTTTTGGTTACGAAACATTATGGTGTGCAAGAATACAAAAATAGTAAAGGCACAGAAAAATCTCGAAAGTGGCACTTATGGATGATGAGGTAAGATACTTTAAATATTGTTAAAATATTCAAACATATACATACATAAATAATTATTAATACTAATTTTTCATCTTTTGTAGGGAACTAGAATACTGGTGATAATGTTTAATGAAGCGGTGGAAGCATTCCAACATACAATTGAGAAGCATAAAACTTACTTAATTTCTAATGGAATATTAAAAAATATCGACAAAAGATATAACCCAATGCAGATAAATTTGACGTCATTTTGAAGTTGGGAAGTGTTGTAGATGAAGTTGAGAAAGATCTTATCATTGATAAGGATAGGTACAAATTTGCAACTGTAGACGAATTTCAAAGTACATCTTCTATTGTCTTTAAAGGTAAAAATTATGTTACTCTCTCTCTCTCTCTCTCTCTCTCTCTCTCTCTCTCTCTCTATATATATATATATATATATATAATAAATTACAAAGAAAGATATCAAGTGGCTCTCATTCAATCTCTCCTAAAACCAATGATCCAGATTGATTCTCACAAAACATATTTTTCCGCCCAAAATTTCAAACCCAAAAATTAAATCCCCCCCTCCCCCCAAAAAAAAAACTAAAAAATACATTACTTTATTGCTATATCTCTCCTCTTTCTTCACTTTTTCATATTTCTCTCTTTCTCTCTCCCTCTCTCTCCCATTCTTTCTTTATTTACTTAAAAATTTAGATTTTAAGATTTCAGGTTTGTAAAATTTTCAGAATTTTTATATTTTTTTTATTGTACATGTTATATTGAAAATAGCAAATATCTCTTCAACAGTTAAATTTCATCATTTTCCACACTTAAAGTTTTAAGAAGTTTGATTTTACACTCTCATTTATAATTATTTTTCGACATATACTAATAGAAACATGGACTTTTATTTACAACTAATTATTATCACACTATTCAAACTTGAACTACATAATTGTTGTTTTACTGTTTACAGAACTTTTCGTGTGTTGTATCATCCCAAAGACGTGCCGTAGGCACGTGCCCATGGGCAAATCTAGTATATATATATATATATATATATATATATATATATATATATATATATATATATATATATATATATATATATATATATATATATAAGGAAAGGTTCCGTTGAACACTGGGGTAGTGTTCAATCTTGTGCGCACTGGCTCTAGGCCGTCCGATCCTGATAATCTCCATCCTTCCCCATCCAACGGTTCGAATTTCATCCCCCTCATCTCATGTTAATGGGGGGGGGGGGGGGTAAAAAAGTAAATTCATACCCCCCCCCCCCCCCAAAGCCATCTCTTCTGTTTCCTTTCCTTTCTCTCCCGCCCATTAAAAAAGAGAAAACCCTAGTGCGATTCCTCTCCCAAATCTCCAAAAAATCCTAGGCCTCAAAATCGATTTCTCTCCCAAATCTCCATCTCCTCCTTATCCGACGCTCGTTTTTCCCCATCGTCGTCATCTTCGACCTCGGATTTGAAAACCCTAGCCCCCAAAATCATTATCGAGTGCACCCAAATCGAAGGGATTCCTCTCCAACTGCAAACGCAATCCCTCTCTTCTTGACGTTCTGAGCTGCGAAGATCTCTTCCTCCTCCATCCCCCGATCGTTGTGAGGTGGTAAATTTTTTTTTCTCTTTAGTTCATATTGTTGAAAAATACCCATTTTGCCTTAACTCAGTTTCAAAACTAATTTCTTATTGTTGAGAAAATACATGAATTTGTAGATGTTGTTGAAAAATAAAATCATTTGGTTACTCACCGAGAGATGGAGATTTTGGAGATCTCAGTTAATTATTTGGTTATTGTTGAAAATACATAAATTCGTAGATCTCAGTTAATTACTATCTATTGGTTAATTAGTATGTATCAGTTGATCTTCTTTGACTGATATGTAGAATTGCAGCATAGTGTATTGAAGTAAACTTAATTACTATCTATAGGCTGAAGATGAACAAGAAAGAAAACTAATGAAGTTGGGTTGTGTGGTTTAGAACTCTGGAAACCACACAAACAATTGCTTTGTGACCGTAGTATGTTTTGGATTTAATGTTGTTTTTTGTAGTTATTTATTTTATTTGGTTATTTTAGTGTGTGTCTAGTTGGATGGTAAGTGCAAGTTTACTCCTAGAGCAACACAGTTCAAATTTTCTGTAATCATCTCTAATCTGTGATATTATAGTAGTAATGTTGCCAATTTATTATATTTGTTAGAATAAAAAGTCATCTATTGTATATTTCGTAATAAGTCAATAGAATGTAATTTTTTTGTAAGTTTAGTGGCTTAAACCTTAATACATTTTGTAGGATGGCATCGAACTACTCTTCCAACCAAATTCACAACCATTACAGCTGTAGCTCCAGGTCTTCCCGAGCCAATTCCGAACAGAGGATTGGAGGTCCAAAATATTTTGGTCGAATACAGACAAGGATCAAAGCTCCCCCTTCATGAAATTTGTATTTTGTAGAAATTTGTATTCGTTTAGAAATTTGTATTTTGTAGTTGCTTTATTTTGTAATTTTGTATGTTGTAAGATAAGTTATCTAGTTGTGTAGTTTGTTAGTTTGGAGGTTGTATTTCTGTAATGGTTGAATTTGACTTGGGCTTAACTGAATGGGTATCCACAAGTACTCTGTTTTATTGACGTTCAAATACTTTCTATGCTTTCTATATTCTCAAGTCAGTTTTATTTAATTTTGATTTGCTCAGTGGTTGAATGTTTATTTTATTTTGTAATTTTGGGTTGATTGTGGCTTATCGATTGAATATTGGGTTGATTGTGGCTCGCTGGTTGAATTTGATTGGCTCACTGGTTGACAACATTAATCTTCTGTTCTTACATTTGAACTACTTTGAGTAGGAGAATAGTGGAGATACAACGGTTTGTTATATAGATTATATATATAGCCAATTAACCATGTCGTTGACATGCTTTCAGAAACCCTAAGTGATTGATATATCATGATCTTTTATCTACATTGCATCATTTATTTATTCTATGTAATCTCCAGTTTATCGATTCTTATGAATCTGTAACCTACAGTTCATTGATGTCTGAACCAAGCTCCCCCTTCTTGAACCTGTAGTAGATCACATATATCAAAGTGCTTATAATAGGTTCACAACACTTTTGGTTCACAACAATTCCAACCAAAGCCTTAATCTTCAATAGGTCTTATGGAACTAATTAGATGGTTTCTGATCTTCTTCTCCTTCTCCCAAGCAAGCAGCTAGTATCCTCCAGTTCCATCTCAATCTCCCAAAAATGCAATATCAATACATGATAACAACATATTGGCAAGCTCCAGTTGCATCAAACAATGTAACAAACTCAAATAACATCCATCGGATTTCATAAAAATATATTCCAAAACTGTACAAACTCAAAACAGAGGTACAAACTCAAGGATACATCTAAGTTACAAAGTCCGAACAAATCTATCAAAAAAATTCTCCTTAACTTGTTCAACTCAGTCTAGGCGTGAAGCATAAAAAGAATACGACATATTTGATTCAATTGATTACACATACAAACATTACAAAATAATCTCCCTTTGTGAGTGAAGAACAACTACTGATAGTCCAGCTGCATTTGTTTATCTTCTGGAGTTGATTTTGTCTTATGGAGTTCATTCTGCATCTGTTATTGGAAACATATAAGTCAATGTTAGATGAATAGCTACCTCATTTATTAGATAGCATAAAATAATTATAAACTACATGGTCATTGTGTTCATGATTGAAATTAAAGTAGGCTCAGAATGTCACTTTATTTCACAAGACATTGTTCTCAATTGAGCACAACATCTTCAGTTGTGAATGCATTAAAAATTGATGCACAGTTTGAGATTGTGTTGGTGTAATCACATATGGCTGCAGTTGAACTGCCACGCCGAAAAAGCTTTAATCATCACAAACCCCTACATCTTGTTCCACAATCAACTCAATGCATTCACAAGACCGAAAAATCTTAATAACCCAAAGGAAACTATCAGCCAAATCAAAGTTATCAACCAAAACCATAGTCCAATCAATCAGCCAAGGAACAAATGTATCAGCCAAAATAACCAGCCAGAAAATAGCAAACAAGAAATTTGCACACTACCAAAAACAAACCAAACATGTATCAGCAAGGGAAGATCAAACCAACGACTACTGATACTCAAGTATCAAAGCAAAAGGATCAGTCTATTGAAGTAAAACTCAAGTATCACCCAAAGAGCTAAAGAATCACTCTGGTGTAACCCAAAGAGCCAAAATATACTGAAAATTCTAGTATCAGCTAGTATCCTTTTCTTGGCACACAGGGTTGTGCACTACCCCAGGATACTAACAGATAGTATCCTTTTCTGGGCCCAAAAGCAAACCAAATATCATGCAGTATTGAAGTCACCAAACCAAAATCAAACCAAATTTCATTCTGGGCACAAAAAAACTTCTTCTGTTCACCCAAACTGTTGAAGGCACCAAGTATTACCCCAAAATAGCAACCATTAGGAGTACTACCCAACTGTAAGTATCAGAAAAGTATCACAAAACTTCAACCTCAAAGCCAAAATCAAGCATATTCAATTGTATATTCAGTACAACTAAATATACATGTTGCATACATAGCATCTGTTACTTCAATTGTAATAAATTCATCACTGCCTATCAATTCATCCGGTGGACTAAATAAATGTGGGGTATCATATTTACCAAATGGATTGTGAATGAAATACTTCCCTCACTTCACATTATCGTGAGAATCCTCGGAACTATTGTTAGTAGAGGTATCCACCTCCTCTTCGGCGAATGCACTCTTGCTCCTCAACAGTAGGGTTAAATTCACCTTCTTGAATATACAAAAAATTGTCACCCAATTATGAGCAACCTTCACCAAACTACATACCTATTACAGATTCGAACATATAATCAACATCTACAAATTCGTGTATTTTCTCAACAATAAGAAATTAGTTTTGAAACTGAGTTAAGGCAAAATGGGTATTTTTCAATAATATGAACTAAAGAAAAAAAAAATTACCACCTCACAACGATCGGGGGATGGAGGAGGAAGAGATCTTCGCAGCTCAGAACGTCAAGAAGAGAGGGATCGCGTTCGCAGTTGGAGAGGAATCCCTTCGATTTGGGTGCGCTCGATAATGATTTTGGGGGCTAGGGTTTTCAAATCCGAGGTAGAAGATGATGAAGATGGAGAAAAACGAGCGTCGGAGAAGGAGGAGATGGAGGTTTGGGAGAGAAATCGATTTTGAGGCCTAGGGTTTTTTGGAGATTTGGGAGAGAAATCGCACTAGGGTCTTCTCTTTTTTGCTCAGCGGGAGAGAAAGGAAAGGAAACAGAAGAGATGGCTTTGGGGGGTATGAATTTACTTTTTTACCCCCCATTAACATGAGATGAGGGGGATGAAATCTGAACCATTAGATGGGGAAGGATGGGGATTATCAGGATCGGACAACCTAGAGCCAGTGCGCACAAGATTGAACACTACTCCAGTGTTCAACGGAACCTTTCCCTATATATATATATATATATATATATATATATATATATATATATATGAGGAATGCTTCATTGAAAACGTTACTGCAGCATTGAAAACGTGAAAACAACCTAGGCCTAGATTAGAATGCATTATAACCTAGGTTGTTGTTCCCAACAACGGCTTAGGTGGTTTTCACGAGTTTTCACAACATTTTCGTTTTCAATGGAGCATTGCTCTCTCTCTCTCTCTCTCTCTCTCTCTCTCTCTATATATATATATATATATATATATATATATATATATATATATACTCAAATTGCCTATTACTAATAAAGGATATCAAATACTAATTGCATTGAACTACAGATCTTTGTTTAACAGTAATTAATGCAGGAGATATAGATAAGGTAGACTCAAAATATGGTAATGAATTAGATAAGCAAAATCTTACAGTTGTATATATATATCAAATTGCCTATTACTAATAAAGGATATCAAATACTAATTGCATTGAACTACAGATCTTTGTTTACAATAATTAATGCAGGAGATGTAGATAAGGTAAACTCAAAATATGGTAATGAAGTAGAGAAGCGAAATCTTACAGTTGTAGGATTCTAGTAATATCGATTAATTAAGTTGTATAATAATTTACAGAAGTGTTTTGTAATTCATACGCTTCGTCTTAATTTAAGGTCAAAACCAATCTTACTTACATTATGGGGAGAACTAGCAATCAAAGAAGGAAAAGCTCGGAAAGAATTATCACCCAACATGCCAATTATTGCAATTACCTTTATAAAAACCTCAAACTTTGGAGGTAGTTATATACAATAAAAATTAATAATGTTATTTATTATCTATTTTATTTATTTATTTATTATTGATTTTTTAAAAATAGGATTCTCTCTCACCTCAACAAACAACACTACAATATAGATAAATCTGAATGAACCAGAAGCATATAAAATTTGAGAATGGTATAATTTATTTTGGATATTTAATCCTTTAATTGTTGCCTTTTGAAGTATCATTTAACGTAATTTTGTTTGTTTGTTTCAGAATAACTGTAATGAAATTTTGTTAAAAAGTAATTCCTTGCAAATAAACAAAAGAAAAGTAATGGATGTGGAAGAAGTGAAACTATCTAAATTCTCTATTGTGCAGATGAAGATTCTTCTGAGGTATTATGAATAATGAAATTATTTTATAATATTTTGTTCAATTCTCTATATGTCTATAAATATTTTGATGACTTCAAATTTATTTTCATATTTCAAAGCAAAATACTATTATTGCAAAGTTTTGATCAAAAGTGTCAAAGACGTTAGAAATCCATGGTACATTGCATGCAAAATCTATTCTACAAAAGTCAATGTTGAAAATGATGAAGCTTATTGGTGAAAATGATGAAGCATATTGTTAGTTTCCCATCTTTCCATTCTTCAATCAAATTATATATTAAAAAAACAATAAATTAAAAAAAACTAAGAATAACCTGTTTCAGATATGTATTCAAAATCATAATAAAAGATACAATTGCGGAGACAGAATTGACTTTATTTGATGAGGAAGCAAGATGCATTATTGATTGTTCTGCAAAAGACCAGGAAGATATTAAGAATAAGGTATAATATGTTATTTTTATAGTGTTACAAATAATTAAGAGATAATTTCTTAATCCTTTATTCATGAAAAAAAATGTTGAAGAATTTGATAGAAGGACAGAGAAATGCATTGGAGATGAGTATACTTTTTTGATCAAATCACAAGGTGTAAAATATGTAAGAACAACTACAGGAATATTGACAGGATGCAAAATTAAAAAAGATGAACAAGAAATTACGAGCAATTTTAAGCTCAAGAAAGTTAAAGTCGAAAGTGATGATTGATCTTATGAAAAATACGATGATATCAGTTTAGGATTTACTAATTTGTTTTTTTAATAACTTTTTTTAATATCATTTTAAGTTCAAGAAAGTTAAAGTCAAAAATGATGATTAATCTTATGAAAAATACAATGATTATATTTTTATGTTTTAGATGAAACTATTACACATATAGCTCACTCTTTCATCGTTCGAATTTTGATCCATTTGTGCTTTGTTTTGATTGGAATTTTTCCAGAATTGATTAAAATTAGGTTCTTAATGCTTACTTCAAATCTGATTTCGATGAGCTTGTTGTCGTTGGAGTAATTTTGAAATTCATGGTTTGCTTTCTAAGATGATTGACTTAGTCGAATTTGTAGTTTGAAGAATATGGGTGTGCTAAATACAAGTATGTTTAGATAAAATTTTCAACATTTATGTGCACCAAGTCACGTGCACTTGGTGCACGGTAAATTCCAGCTAGTATGTATAAAGTTTAGATAATTTTTGTTATCTTACCTTTATGGCTAAGAAAAATTTCATGGTATTTCTTTTGAGTTTCAAAGAATGTGGACATGGTATTTGAAGAAGATGAAGAAGAACAATTAAAATAGTAATAACAATGAGAAGTAGAATGTTGGATATTATAGTCCCATATTGGGTATTGGGCTAATTTTGTATTTGGTTCACTCCTATATATAGGAGATATTGTACTCAGTTATTTCTCAATTCAATATTCAGTATTGTTTTCATTTCTCTGATTTATCTTAATATGGTATCAGAGCCAATTATCCAATTTTTCCCTTTTTAAATTTTCCTCATCAAAAAATCATCAAAAAATAAAAAAATAAAAAAATAATACAGGTACTACAACAACCGCTGGATGGAATCTCAGTCCCTTCCACATAATTCCGCCTCCACCGACTTCCCTGCTGCAACCGCCTCTCGTTCCTCCTCCAGATTCAAACAGCAGCAACACCATCTTTAGTCTGCCTCCGGCCTCCTACCTTCTCCCAACATCATTCCTTACCCTACCCCACCTCTACTTTTACCCCCGGTAGCACCGCCCTACTCCCTACCCCGATCCAGACACCAGCAGCATCTCCCTCCACATTGTGCTCTCAGTCACAACAGCGCTAGTCTTATTTCTCCTTGCAGTGCTTCTTCCCTCACATCCTCGGCCATGCCCGTCACTCTAGCCTTGCCATCTCTTGCTGATTGGGCTAATCTTCAGCAACGCTTCACTCAGCTGGAATTACAACTCATTGGTCAGTTTACTAATGTTGTCTCCTCTGCTCCTACACTTTCTGCCACTCCCGGTATGAATTCGTTCTGGATTTTAGATTCTGGTGCATCACATCATCTCACTAGTAATCAGACACTGTTCACCACCTGTACAGCACTTCCGTTTCACTCTCCATGTCTACACACAGCTGATGGATCACCACTTCTTATTACACACTCAGAGACAATTAACTCTCCCACTCTCACATTATCATATGTTCTCTATGCTCCTCATTTATCAATAAACCTTATTTCTATTAGTACGTTGTACGATAGTGGTTGTCGTTATTTTTGACTCTTCAGGTTGTTCTATTACTGATTCCTCTATCGGCGAGGGGTTTGGGTGTGCTAGTCGTTAAGGTCGTCTATATTATTTGATTTTCTTCGTGCACATCACTCTCCTTCTAGTTTTGCCGGTACTGTTTCCTCTGATGCTGATCTGTAGCACAGACGTTTATGTCATATTAGCGCATCACGACTCCAGACTATAGCTCATAGTGGTGCCATTGGTTCTCTCACTTTTAAACATTTATCTGATTGTCAGGGTTGTCATTTGACCAAACACATTGCCCTACCCTTTAGTCACAAAAGAACTTCTGAAACCACTCACCCTTTTCAACTTGTTCATTCTGATATATGGGGACCCTCTTCCATACCTTCGTGGAAAGGCTATCTCTATTATGTTGCCTTCATCGATGACTTCACTAGACATACATGGGTTTTTCTTATGCGCTAGTGATCTGAGATACCTGATATTTATCGGTTCTTTACAACTATGATTCACACTCAGTTCGGTGTGCACATTAAGAATTTTCGATCAGACAGTGCACGTGAGTACACTTCCACCACTATGAGATCGATCCTTCAGTCTCACTGCACCCTTTTTCGGCAATCATGCCCTCACACACATGAGCAGAATGGTGTAGCTGAATGCAAGCATCGTCATATCCTTGAGACGGCTCACACTCTTTTACTCTCCTCTTCCGCTCCTTGTTCTTACTGGGCTGATGCTATCATGACCTCTTTTATTCTCATCAACATTACTCCCTCGTCTGCCCTAGTTGGTACGATGCCTTATGAGGCTCTTTATCATTCACCTCCCGACTACAGTATGCTCCGTACCTTTGGATGCACCTGTTACATCCTTCTCCCTCCTACTGAGCGCATTAAGCTCTCCGCTTGTGCTGCTAAGTGCGTTCACCTAGGTCTCAATCCTGAACACAAAGGTTATCGTTGTTTTGGTCCATCAACAGGTCGTGTCCGCATTTCTCGACATGTATTATTTATGGAAGACTCCCCTTACTACCTGACTCCCCCCGAGGATACTAGATTTCTCAATTCCCCAGTTGTTGCTAGCCCCCCAACTTTATCTTCCTGCATTCCTTTTGGTCCCACTCCTCTGGCTCCATTCACATTTCCTGCAGTCCTTATACCTGTTGTTTCCCTACCAAAACACAACCTGCATCTCCAAAGCAACCAGCACCCATCCCACCTACTTCCCCACCGACACATGCACCTACTCCACCGTCCTCACCCCCACACCCTGTCAGTGCACCACCTCTTCGCCAGTCTACCCGTTCCACTTCTGGTATTCCTCTGGCACATTATACACATGATGCCACTGGTCCTTCTAACCAGTTTGGTTTTGCCACCCTAGCTTCCTACTCACCATAGTTTTATGCATATCTCATTGCTATACACTCTACACGTGAGCCCAGAACCTATCAAGACGCAATTCAATAACCTGAATGGAGGAAAGCTTGATCAGACTGGCACTTGGGATGTTGTTCCTCTGCCAGAGGGCATTCAGCTTATTAGCTGTAAGTGGATCTTCAAGGTCAAATATCAACCTGATGGATTTATTGAGCGGCACAAGGCTCGTCTAGTAGCCCGAGGATTTACTCAGGAGCATGGCATTGATTATGATGAGACTTTTGCTCCTGTTGCACAGATAATTACTGTTCGCACTCTTCTTGCTGTTGCAGCCATCCGCCAATAGCCGTTATACCAGATGGACGTGAAGAACGCTTTTCTTCATGGTACCTTATCTGAGGTTGTTTATATGGATCCTCCTCCTGGCCTCCCTACTCCTCCTCGTCATGTTTGCCGGTTGCATCGGGCTATATATGGTTTGAAGCAAGCCCCTCGAGCCTGGTTTGAGTGTTTTCACCTTGTCATCACCAAGGCTAGTTTTAGTCAGAGTTCTCAGGACCACTCTATGTTTATGCAGTCATTACCACAGAGGAGGGTAATTCTACTACTCTATGTTGACGATATGATCATACTGGGGATGACTCAGCGGGTATTACATCCACCCAGAAATACCTTCATCAGCAGTTCCATATGAAAGACCTTGGCAGAATACGTTATTTTCTGGGCCTAGAGATTGCTCATGGATCTTAGGGGATACTCATCACTCAACAGAAATACACATCAGATATTATCTCTGCTGCATGCCTTTCTGACAGTCGATCAGCTGATACACCCTTAGAGCTTCATGTGAAGCTTCATCCCACTGATGGTGAGATCCTTCCTGATCCCACTAGATACAGACAGATTGTTGGACAGTTTGTATACTTATGCATGACCAGACCCGATATTGCTCACGCAGTCAGTGTTGTTAGTCAGTTTATTTCTGATCTTACATCAGTTCACTACGGTGCTCTTCTTCGGATTCTCAGATATCTTCGAGGCACTATTACTCGCTCATTATTCATGCCCGCTACATCCAAACTAGAGCTGAGTGCATATTCTGATTCAGATTGGGTAGGTGATCCTACTATCAGATGGTCTACCACTGGTTTCTATCTATTTCTTGGTGATTCGCTAATCTCATGGTGAAGTAAGAAACAGGCAATTGTTGCATGTTCTTCGACTGAAGCTGAGTACAGAGCAATGACAGCTACTATTAGAGAGATTGTTCATGATCGTTGACTTTTATCAGATATAGGTGTCACTCTTTCAGGACCTACTCCTCTTCATTGTGATAACCGGAGTGCACTACACATTGCAAGCAGTCCGGTCTTTCATAAGCGAACGAAACATATAGAGATTGATTGTCATTATGTTCATGAGCGCTTTGAAGTAGGGACCATTTCTCTTCATTCTATTACCTTATCACAGCAGATGGCAGACTTCTTCACCAAATCTCATACTATTCAAAGATTTCGATATTTAGTAGGCAAACTCACACTGTTTGACCCACCATGAGTTTGAGAGGGAATGTTAGATATTACAGTCCCATATTGGGTATTAGGCTAATTTTGTATTTGGTTCACTCCGATATATATGAGATATTGTACTCAGTTATTTCTCAATTCAATATTTAATATTGTTTTCATCTCTCTGATTTATCTTTAGAAGAAGTAGTTATACAGAAACTGATCCACCGAGCTTTCACATGAGGAAATTGCATGGGTTGATGATCCATGCATTGTATCAAATGAAAGTGGGCTAGGTTGATGGAGGTAGAGGAGCTGGAATTAAGGTTTTAATTGGCATCAGTTCGGAGTTGAAGAGGGAAGTGAGGTGGGTCAATGATGATGATGGAGGTGGGTTATGGTATTGGCAATGAGATGGTGGTGATGGGGTGTTTGATCGGTGAAGTAATGAGATAGAGATAGAGAATGTGATGATGGGGGTTCATAACTACTACCAGATAACTTTTACATACTATACTATTAACATTCCTCTTGGAAAACACCGATGTGTTTGATATGCGGTTTAGAAAGAAGAATACCTTTATTTTCCTCTTCGTTCCTTTGTTTGACAAACGTAAGTATATTTTCGGAAGTATACTCTATTCCTTAAAGCATCCACAACGGTTTGCTAAAAAATATGGCAAAATGGCAAATGGGAAATAACAATTTGACAATTTCTTGCAACAGTTCTTTGCTATAATTTTGCCAATTTTTTTTATAGCAGACGGGACAACTCACTTCCATTTTTTTTATTTTTAAAATCTTAATTCTACATTAGATTAAGTTAGTTAGTAATTCGTAGTAGATTTTGAGTATTAAATTACTAAGTAGGTAATGAATTAAAGGGGGAAATCCGCCCTGGATTCAAGGACGGGACATGTTGTCCCGTCCAATCATTTTTTTGCTTAAGACGAGACAACATGTATCGTCTTTGATTTTTTCGATTTTTTTTTGGAAAGGTACAACATGTATCGTCCGATCATTAAAAAAATAAAAATAAAAATAAAAAATCTTTGGAAGAAGCAACTTGTTTCGTCTTATTCCAATTTTTTATAAAAAATATGGGACGAAACAACATTTTTCGTTTCCTACAATTTGAGAATTTTCATTTTGTTTCTCAAATTTGAGAAGCGACAGTAGCGATTTTTCCAAAATATGGAAAAATAGCAAACCGTTGCAGACGCTTATTTCTCAAAAATTGGCAAATTGGCATTTTTTAGCAAACCGCTGTGGATGCTCTTAGGGAATAAAATTTCTCAATTTTATTCCTCTCAAACCATATGAGATTTCTTTATTCCCAAAGAATTAAATTACAAAAGACTATTTTTTCCTTACTACTTATGTCTATCTCTACTACTACGACCATTACCAACCCCGTCCCTACCACCGCCGTGCCGCCACCACCACTATACTGTCTCTATTGCCACTGTCGTCGTCGCCATCAACATTGTTGTCGTCGTCGTTGTTGCTACCACCACATCCATAACTCCCCACCTTTCCCCTTATCATATTCTCTCACTTTGTTTGCACACTATTAGTAAGGTATTTTTGTAAAATTATTATACGAGATTGAAGAACTCCCACAAATATAATGTGCTATACCAACCACAATAATGCAATATTTATAAAAATACTCATTCTCCTCATCGTATTTCTATGAATACTTCATTCTAGGAATACTTCAATTTGTGTACCAAGTTGTTAGTGGGAAATTTTTTCAAAAACACAATATGATTTTAAAATCACTGTGCTTCCAAATACAAATCACAGTATTTTCAAAATTCATGTGGCTCTTGTTGTGACATTCAAATGCACACCTACTGTAATTTTGGAGCCACTTAAATTGAATTTCACATACTTGTTATTATTATTAGAGAAAAGTAAGTTTCATATTTGTATGAGAAATTTTTCGCATACAAAGTGAGGTATCAAAACAAAAATACTTATATTATAGGTTTGTTAAAGAATATCTTGGTTCATCTTGTTGTTAAGATTCTCTACTGCAACTTACAAATGAGTCATTTGATCAAATCTATGATTTAAAAGAATTCTTGTTATGACATCTCACTTTGTATGAGAAAACTCTTAGATTATGGGCTTGTTAAAGAACATCTTGGTCCATCTTGGTTGTTAAAATTCTCTTATGCAATTTGTAAATGAGTCATTTGATCAAACCTATGATTTAAGAGTTCTTCTTTTGATACATCACTTTGTATGAGACAAAATTTTTCATACAAATATGAAGCTCATTTTCCTCTTCTTCTTCTTCTTCTTCTTCTTCTTCTTATTATAAAAGTCGATAGAGAAATAATAATGAGAGTAAATTATATTATTTAGGGAAAATTATTTTCGGAACCAAAATTAGACCCTCATTTATTTTTAAACACAAAGAGTTCCATAAATGCTAAAAGCCCTATTCAAAAGAGTAACTATTTTTAGGCCTAATTCTTCCATTTAATATGAGTACTTCAATAATTTATACTCTCTTTTGATTAGCCAAAAAAAATAATATACTCTGGTTTTATATATTTCCAAATTATTCTTGTCTCAAAAGCCATAGAAATTATTTTGGGTTAGAGAATATGCAATCTTCTAAGGTTTGCTTGAGTTGAAAATAAACACATTAGAGAGAGAAATAATTCTTTAAGGTGAGAATCTAGGTTCTCTTTTGACAGAAAAGTGATGGGGTTCGTAGTGGATTCAATGGCCTCAGTGTATCAGGGAAAAAAAATATGGATGACTAGGGTTAGAGGTGAAAAAGAAACTTTTGCCGAAAGTTCGGAGTTGGGAAATGAGGATTTTTTTTCTTTGAGTAACAAGATTTGGAGATTGATTTAAAGGGTTGAGTTTAATTTTTGTATGTTTTCAAAATTGGGATTAGTCTTTTATGATTTAAAAACACGATGGAGAGATAGAGAGAAACAAGTCATTTTAATTGATTAATAACTTGATACATTCTGAAAGATGGGAAAATGAAGAGATGACAATCATGGATCTTTTCCATAGCCTCCAAAATCAAATTTTCTTTAACTCAATCTTTGAAACACATTTGTCATATTTGTTTATCAAGCTTTTTTTTCGGAAGACAATATTAAAATGGAAAATACGTTAAAAATCATAAATAAAACTCTAAATAATAAGATAGAAAATTAGAATTGGGTTTAAAAAATAAAAAAATAAATAAAAATGGCGCATTGGGTTTATTGATATCTCAAAAAGTTCTTGGATTTAAAAATATCAAGTTTAGACTTTGGGTCTTAAAATCATTTTTTCTTAAATTTATTTTCTTAGACCACATGTCCCAAGCCAAGATAAAGAAGGATCATGTTAGAAAGCTGACATATACAATATGATTATAATGCTTTAGTGGTAAAATCAGTATAAATAGCTTATTAGCCTGGGCCTCTAGGGTTGTCAGGGTTCTTGTAATTTTTTCCTAGTTCTCAGGTTTGTTTTAATATTTCTCATTAGTAGTCCTGCTCCACAGCCACACTCAATTTACTAAATCAACAGAAACCTCTTATTGATTTCCCCAAAAAGGATAAATTTCAATAAACCCTACGCATGTTTGGCCAATATGTAGGTATGTAGGTCAGGTTTCCCCATTTATGTTTTCTCACTTTCTCCTGCTATTTGATGAAAGTTGTTGCGGTTTGCCCTATCCTGTTAAGAATGAGCACTTTGTCCTTACATGCTAAGCAATAATCATCTTCCCTATCTTATCTCTTTTTTTTAACTGGCAAAATGTAGGATGGTCCTACCTCACAAATATATATATATATATATATATATACACACTAGGTTTGCCCGTGGACACGTGCCTACGGCACGTTTCCATGAACGATGCAGCATATAAAAAGGTCTGTAAAAAGTTAAATATATGCACGTCTTCGTGGAGAATGATTTATATAGATGTGTATTTGGCTGAGACATTGATGTATTCTGAATTAAGTTGTTTGTTGGTTTATACCTTGCAAGATCATTTGTCAGGAGCTCGGGATTGAAAAAGAGTACTGTGAATCTACAACAATGGATCTAAATCAGTTGTTATGTGTAACTTAAACATAAGAGATTTCAAACTACATGAGTAGCAATTCAGTTGGTAATGCAGTTATCGTCTCAAACTGCATGAGTTAATTCCTCGTTGTCATATTTTCATGTAGTTAATCATGTATGATTTTAAAAGAGGTTAAAAATAAGAGAGAGAAAGAGAGAGAGAGAGGTTGTTGTGATGTACATGTGAAGACCTTTTGTTAAATGTGATCAGGTACAATTACATCTCTATATTAATATATTTAGTATCCAGATACTGGAGAGCCTACTGCAAATTTGATCTGAAACATGCTTGTTAGCTCCAATTTTGATATATCTCAGTGTATAAGATATTTGACATGTATTTTTTTAAAAAAAATTATAACTTACATCAAAACACATAAGCCAAACTATCAGACATTTCAAACATTTAGAGAACATGAAGATTACAGATGGATTGACGACTCAACCCGCCAAAAATCACGATCAAGGATGAAAAATCATTATAATGAAAAAGGAATCAATCAAATCAAAATCAATGGTCATTTCCATTGTAGAATACTAACATAAATTTTAGTAAAAATTTCGACAAAATCTCCCTTAAAATATTAGCTCTTTTACAGCAATTCATTACGGAATTCTGCTAATAATTAAAAATATAACATCACAGACAGTTAATATCAATCCACCCATGTCAATCCAAGCAACATCACACAGCTATTATATATATAAGGTTCTGGGGAAAAAATCTTGATATGATGCAAGATACAAAATAAAAAACCAAGATTTCGTTTGAAAACATAATGAATTTGTAGGAATTTTGGTAAAAATTTCGATAGAATCTTTCCTAAAATATTAGTCCTTTTATAGCAATTCCTTACAGAATTCTGCTAACAATTTAAAATATAACATCACTGGCAGTTAATATCTATCCTTCCCAAGCCAATCCATGCAACATCACACAGGCATCATATATATAAGGCCCTGGGGGAAAAAATCTTCATATGATGCAAGATACAAAATAAAAACCAAGAATTCGTTTGAAAACGTAATGAATTTTTAGAAAAACCTTGAAAAAACCTTTGAAAAACAACACACAGAACCCAATACTTCACAACTTTGCAGGTATGGGTTTTAACATCACTATATTATATCATCATCTTATATAGATACTTACATCATCTCCCAAAATCCTAAATATTACACAGATTTACATAATCCCTTACTCTACATAACTTATGGAAACAAAATATACAACTAATACATCATCCACGAATCCTACTACACAAAAAAAAAATTACACAATTGTTACAATAGGGACCAAACACAAAGCTTCGAGTCTTCAATATGGGACGAAACAGTGAGCCTACACAAACAGTAAGAGTTTTCAAAAATCAATCAAAACCAATGATAATTAAAGAAACAAATAGTAAAAGTATATAGATTTATGCTTATTTCTCATTACCTGGAAAGAAAGCAACTATATGAGATTCTAATAAGAACTCATCTCGCAAATGAGATACTAATAAGAACTCAACTCGCAAATCCTTTAATTCAAATCACACATACACAGTGTCGTGACTTTGATTTTCTAATTACGATGCAAAGAGAAAATAGTTAATATAAAGCAATCTCAGGTTAACAACTTCCAAGAGTATAGTTAATACACTATTGTTTGGCTTGCACACAATGCAGATCATAGGTATTTCATAATGACAGTTGATTGAGGACTTGCTAACAGTTCTATGCAAGCATGCAACTTTTTTACACTGAACGAACTCCAAATATATGCAACATAGCAAATTAACATCAATGCTGAGCAACATTTACAACTATGTACTCTTGACACAACTGAGTAGAAATTGCAAGTCCCCAAGCCTATTCTAAATTATTGGATATGAACTGTTGACACAATCATATATACACAAAAAGATAAATTCTCTCCCTACAACCTAAACACACTTGTGCTAGGCTTGTCCTTGAAATTTGAACCTCTATACAACCACATAATTTTTTTAGAACCGCGAAACAAATATATTTGATTGTATATAATTGATCTCCAGATTCTAAAATTTCTATTGCTATGATTGATACTATTTGTATAAAACATTTTTATTCTCAAGATCAATAAGCAATTCGAAAATTGGATTTGATCATCCTATTGCTCTCATAGTCTTTTAAGTTGGTAGATTTAATAAGAGTACTAAATAAATCTTTCATTAAAGATACATTCATTTCTTCACAACAAAAATGGATATATTCATAATCCCAAAATGGATATATTCAAATGGATATAGTAAATGTATTTTGAAAAGATATTCTAGATTTTCTACTCAAATCTTTTTTCACAACATTTCCTTATTTTTGGAGTCCCATTTATTATCCTCTTGGAGAATCCAAATGGACCCCTCAAAGGCACATTGATTTGGCTAAAATATTTCCTACTCTATAAATAGTTAAATATTTCATTAATCTTTTGTTCTCATAAGAAGAACTTTCACTATCTTGAGAAAACATACAACTTTCTTTTAACCTTAAAAGGCAATTTCTAGAGTATTCATTTTGATCTTTTATTTCTTTTGTGAGCAGTGATTGTCTCATTCTAGACATCGAAAATAATTTTGTACTTGAAATTGATCTCTTAAGGCGAAGAGATTGGACTGTAAGAGGGTTCGCTTCGACCCAATTAAACAGAAGTGGTTTTAGTTAGGGGTGGGCATCGGTCGGTATTAGACCTAATATGGACCATCCACCATCGATCCAAAGAAGATCGGTTTTTTAATTTTCTCATCCATAACCAATCCGAATCTTAATTGGATTGGTTTCCATCCAAGCCGATTAAGCTCGGTTTGGATTGGATTGGATGGTCAGTTTGGCGTGTTACTTTTCACCTTCTACATTATTCATAATTTTTTTGAAATTTAAAAGATCAACTTCAATCAAACTTAAGAAATAACCTGCTATTTAAAATGAAGATTCATAAAACCACAAGTTGTTAATGAATTTTGCACTAATTGTTTGAGATGATGACGTTTAATTGAGTGAGATAAATTGCTTTTTCACTTGCATACTTCTGTAATCTTAGTTTATTATCATAAAAGAACATCAATAACCATAGCTAATTGAATTTCAGGCACAATAAAAATATATTTAGAAAACAATTTCTGCTTGATTTGATTAAAGTAACTACTAAATGTTACATCAACTTCATGATTCTATTAAGCTCGGCTACACTGTAAATCAAGCATTTCTCAACAACATAACACACATGATTATGGAGAATAAAAACATAAGTAGAACAACTGCTCGATTTGTATTAAAGAAATTAAAGAAGATTGTTTGTATCCTAATAAAATGAGAAATGACTATTTGTATATTCAAAAAATTAAAGGAGAACTAAATTTTTTATGGACTTATGTATAGAGGTATGGTTGGTTCGGTTTCATCGGTTATTTGAAAGCCCCATCCAACAACCGAACCGGTCCAGTTGGTTATTGAAGATCAAGAACCGGGCCAACCCAAACCCCCAATTGGTTCGGTTAAAAACCGGTCGGTTCGGGTTGGATTGGTTCGGATTGGTCGGTTCGGATAATAGTTGTCCACCCCTAGTTTTAGTGGATTGCGAAATCCTAAGGCAGATTGCCCTTAGGTCGTGGATGTAGGCAAGTCATGGATGAAGGCCAGCTCTTTACTGAGAAGGGGGGTTCTCTTTTTTGGAAACCTCAGCATTGGAAGCCTTAAATATTGAGAACGCTTTCCAGATGATTTTGACCGAGATTTATCACATAATAAATAAGAAGGCGCTCGCTGCGATGGAGGTAGCGAGCATGGCAGGGCCACTAGTTCAAGGGACAACAATCAATGCAGCTGATTCTGCTTCTGGTTCAAGTAAAGGTTGTTGTTCTACTTGATGTGGTTTGGTTTAGAGAGGAGCACAGAGTTAAGTAGGGAACCTTGGTCCTTGGGGTGAAGACTTTGTAGTTTTTCTCACCATGGCATGTTTCTACTTTAAATAGTTCTTAAAATTTGACAGGTATGATAGAATTCTAAATCTAGGTCTTATCTTGCTGCATCAACATAAAACCTGGTTACGATGGTGGTTTTTTTTGTTCCATTATCAGTTAGCAGCTATTTTCTTAAGATCCTTTTAGAATGCAGCTGCTGACAATGTTTTAAGTGCGCCAAATGCGAAAAGCGTTTCTGGACAGAACAGGTGCAGTTAGACTGAAATTGCAGATGGTAGCTACTCCTTCAAAAATGCTGCATTTTTTGGGTAAATAGACTGGGGGAAATTTGTAGTAACTGAGTTTTATAGCGATGTGGCAAAATATGAAGTAGATTGAGAATTCTTTTCATCTTGATGTATTTTGAGAAATATTTTTAATATGGGCATGAGATGGGGAGAAAAAATGCCATTTTTGTACATTATCACAAATATTGGTACCGGTTTTGGCATTATCGCAAATATTTGATATATTAACTCAGTGTATCAGAATCAATCCATTTTTGTTAAGTTTATAATGATGTTTGATAATATTTGCATTTTCCTTTTTCTATTTCATTTAAGGAACATATATTTGTTACTCTGTTTTGTATTATAAAAGATATGTATTATAAATTGTACTTAAAAATAGACACTTCTAAATGTTACAAAGATATTCGTAAAACAGTAACTATGACTGGGGAAAAAAGAATATTCCATAAACTAACAAAGAACCTGTTTTAAGTATCAAGAAATATGTCCCTTGATCAAAGGTTATTCCATCATTTTAGTACACATTGCTCAGTAATGGAGATAAATTAGTGGGGACTAACACTCTTCAAGTACACAAAGATAAATTAGAAGGGTCTGAAGCATGGTTAAAAAAACTCAATTTCAGAATGGTATCAGCCTGTCCTTAATCAAAAGTATCGATGGCCAATATCTCAATCTGAAATTGTGGTATATCTTGGTATAAGCATACCACAAACTTTGGTAAGTTTTTGTATCTATGATTGCATTGAGATAATGTTTTAGCATAATATTCTCACTCTTCATATTTTCTCTTGAAATGCATAATGGACATGGCCTCTAGATATATATATTTACCTTCCTATCCATATCAAATAGTACCTTTCAGAACTAAAAGCAGTTTCTATCAAAGCCTATAAAATATATTTAAGAGGTTATCGATGATAATGACTTTAGATTGCGATGCTTGTCTTAATATTGTTGTATATATAAGGTCTAAAAGGACTGTACGAATGTAGTACATAGCGGTATATTCGTGTAGTAAGTACATTAATAAGCTCAATTTATAGCTGAAAGGAAACAATTACCTGCTGTACAAATCCTTCGAGATGAGCTATCTTGCCTAGGGCCATGGCCATATGGCCCATGAAGTTCCCCCACATAGGCACCTTCGTTGAGGGCCCCACTGGCAACTGCATTGGCTAGTGACTGTTGGAGCTGCTCATAGCCCTGCGATAGCACTTCCTCTGCCTGCTGCGATGATTGCTGGAGGTTGCATATCGCCAGTAGCTGCTGCTGTGTCAGTAGATCTAATGGTGCCATCAAAATCTGCATTTTAGACATATACATATATTGACATTTCTGCAACATGATTTTCCTATTTAGAGAAATTTGACATGTAATAGATTAATGAAGACCTTGAGTAAATTAGATGGTTTGAATCCCCCTATCCAGAGGAAGGGGCGCTCAGCTGGAGACTTCCACGTTCCGTTAATGAGATGGAACACATCAGATTTAGCAGCAATGCTCTTCAGTCGGAAGATGTCATCATAATGGGAGAGACAGCCATCAATTATGATAGCACCTGTAAGTTTAGCATTGCAAAAGTTTTTTTTATTTGTGAAAGGTACTATGAATGAATAAGGGTGTGTTTTGTATTCTATTTGCATACCACGGCTGATGCCTGTACCTGCATTTGTAGCGCCCCGAATTTCTAATATAATATCTTAGAAAATACGTGGCACAATTCCCAACATCAACTTCAATGTAATATTAAACACAGTCCAAAAACACAGATAATTTTTATTTCAACTTTTATTACCATAATCATTTACAAACACAGCGGAATACAAAAAAACACCTTGAATTACAAACTTTTTTTTACAACGCTTCTTTTACAAAATTTACACATAAGCTCTATTACATCAATCTATCTCAAGCATCCAAACCCTAAGCTCTAATCAACAACCTGTAAAACATGAGGCTAGAGATGACCCTAACCCTCAAAACTAAAGGGATCAGCCATAAAGGTGTGAGTGACATAAAACAAGCAACATAATTAAATCATAAAATACTGAGTCATCAACAACATGTATCATCAGCAAGAATAAAGGAATGAGAAATAACAAATAAGTAAAGCACGAAAACATCAAGGAATAGTAATTCATGAAAACGTCAAGTGATTCTAGACTAAGTGTCAAGTGTAGGAAAAACAGAAAACAGGAAAATACAAGCATAAAACCAGTCAAGAAAACACAAGCTCTATATGCTGACTCTTTAATGCATACTTTTCAGATTCTATGCATTCCATAGTACATAGGTCCGGTGCAAGCCCTTAACGATATCCACTTATAGGGATAACCCCTCGCGCTATGCAACTTAATCCTACTACGGTGATGGGAAATAAGATCCAAAATACCCCACAAATAGGCACCACAGTCCTGACGCGTAAGCATCATGTAAGATAGCTCAAAAAAACAACCGGAGAATCATCTCCCAAACCCGTGTACCCCACGAATAGGCTTGCAAGGCCCTCGACGTGCAGATACACCAGGTACATTCCGTGAATAGGCCTGCCGACCCTCGACACGTGAATGCACCCTGCATGCTCCGTGAATAGGCCTGCAGACCCTCGACACGCGAACACACAAATATCCTCTCGAGACAGAACATAACAAACAGTCCTGGAACGCATCCGTTGGACTAACAAAACCATGAGCATATACTTACGTTTCCCAAGTTCCATCACATCCCCACTAGTGCCTGTCCTTAAGTTGATTATTATTAAACCACCAAAATCCTCATATCTAGAGTTAGTGTATCCTGCTGGACTTAAATACTTAACAACAACTAAACCAAGACCCCCCAAGTCTAACTCAACAAATCTCAACTGCCGGTTCACAGGACTCCCACTCAACTCCTAGAGATCTCAACAAGACCAAAATTCACTAATCCATCATCAAAATGATCAAAAGGAAAAACCTCTCCAATCAACAAAACTCATCTTTATAAAATTCCAGAATTTAAATCCAACAATGAAATATCTTGAAAACATGTGTTTTATAGAAACAATAATATTTAGAATAGTAAGTTATAGATCCAAAATATTTAAAGAATCAACCATTTAAAGTACACATGGAAAACTCAAGAAAGCATCATAACCAGTCGACTGCAAAAGGTCATCAGTCGACTGTCCAGAGCGAAAAACTAACATCTTTAAGAAAATAAAATCTAAGTATTTACAGCCGATTGTAAAACTCACCAGTCGACTGTCCAGAGAGAAATCCAGTAATTTTAGAAAAATAAGTCTAAGTATAGCAGTCGACTGTAAAGATATAGGTCGACTGTCCAAAGTGAAAAATATAATAACTTCGAGAAAATAATTCTAAGTGGCACCAGTCGACTGTTAAAGGTATAGGTCGATTGTCCAGAAGGAAATTACAAGAAAACTAAAGAACATAGCAGCCGGGTCGTATCGGTCGACTGAAAATTCATACTAGTCGACTGTCGACCTACAGACTGTATACCTTTGGTTGTGCACATTTCAACCGTCACGAAGATTTACTTTACAAAAACGAAATCTATAAAAAGTATATTTTTGATATGATCAAATACAACTTATAGGATATACAAAGATCCATATAAACCAATCAAAAACCACTTGAATTGATAAAAATAACTTTTTGATGAACTTCTTCAAAATAAAACATTAATCGTGCATATAATCAAAATAGAGTTTCTAAAATTAATTGTTCGTTGAAATTGCTTCGTATTCAGATCCAAACCACATCAAAACCAAATCTCAAAAGAAAATCCCAATTTGGATATATTTCCTCAAATTCAACTAAATCTCAAATTTTAGTCATCATAACTCAAATCCTCAAAACATGGTTCTCTAAACCATTATTCATTCTCAAAATTTCTCAAACTCAATCTCAACTACTCTCAATAGTTGATTCATGAACAAAAATAAATTTATCATCAACATGGCCAAGTTGTATTCATTCAACTCACCAATAGTCCAAAATCTCATCTTTAATTAATAAATGCATAACATTCATCATACTCAATCAAATCAATAATACAAAAGAAAAAAGTCTACTCACAATTTATATTAGGTTCTCCAACAAATCTAAAATCATTCACATGCAAATATCTAGGGTTCTTCTTAAAGATCCAAAATTTCATCCATCCAACACACATATTCATACCAAACCCTAGCATACTTTCTAATAGATAAAATTCAACATCCAAAATCAATCAAAACATTCATATCATTCTCATACAACATACACAAATCAAAAAGAAAACAAACAAGTCACTCACATACATAAAACAAAACAACAAAATATTTATATCACTCACCTCAAATGAAGAATCCAATCGAATAAGCAAAACCCTTCTTTGCGAAATCCAAGATCTTCTCTTTCAATCTCCAAGAAAAATAAAAATAATAAATCTTGTGTTGTGTAGCGAAAGACGGCTACACTCTACCTTTTATACAGGCCGAAAATGAAGAATTAGGGTTCGAAACATATTTCCAAAATAATCCTTTCAAAATATAACTTTACATATATAAACTTTTCTTTATAAAATAGTTAAAATAAGTTAAATAAATTTTAAAAAAAATCAAATCCTTTTACTACTGAGTTGTCCAGCAATCTAACACAGCCCAGAAATAAATAAAATTTGGATTTGCACTCAGGGTGGCGATTTTGCACAAAAGTCATTCTTTTTTGTAATATTTGCAAATACATCATAAAATATTCGTAAAAATCCAGAAAATTCAGAAATAATATCTAATAACACATATTATATTTTCCAATTAAAATATTCGACTTTTACTTTCCAGGAAAACATTCGCACAAGATCCAACATAAATTTCATATTTACAAAAAAAACATATTTGTTTAAATCTTTACCAAATCAACTCTAAATAAAATTTAAATCTATTTTAATTTCAATGATAACCAGGAAAAGCCCAAAAATCAGTAAAAACAAATTTTCATTATTTATTTGAGATCAAAACGGCTTTTTACATAAAAGCCCTTCACTTTTGAGGTATTTATAAAAATAGTTTTTTTACTCAAAAAATTCCAAAATTTCGAATATACTCTATTATAAGTAGGAGAATTTGTTAAAAATATAAAATTGGATATTTACAACAAAAATATTTCCATGTGTTTCGCACGTGTAAAAAGATAAATCTTCAGAAAATATTTATTAAATCTCCAGAAAATCCTTTTAATTCATTTATAAATCTTTAAAATTATATTTAAAATACGGGGTACTACAGCATTGCCCCCTAATAAGAGACCCTAAACAAAGAATGAACAGTCAAAGAACGTGGAATATGGCCTTTTGGTACATGTTCTGCTAATTCTTGGAACTTTACCTATAGGACAGGGTACATACAAATTAATTATTACTGCAGGAGTTTTAAATAATCAACAGGATAATGGTAAACCAAATGAAGATGACACTTTATCTATTGAACACAACAAAAGAAATTTATGTAGTCTGTATTCCTTTTAATGCATGCTTGCATAGGCGGAAAAGACCTGTAAAAGATGCAGCATATGAAAAGACCTATAAAAAGTAAAATATATGCATGTCGTCGTGAACATTTTGTGACTCACATATCTTATTGCAAACTAATTGCACATATGAGTTAGGCATCGTTGACTTCCAAACATAAGTGTTACTACTTAGATAATATGCAATATTTGCGTGTATACTAAAGTATTGCATGATTCACAAAGAAAGCGACTTCAGAAGGAGCGTGAAGCTGCTAAGATAACAGGTTCCTGATCTTAAGTCTGTAAGAATCAGGTATGTTCTATTGAAGTCTTAACAAAACAATATGGAGACAAATTGGATTAAAAGGAAAATTGCGATAGAAAGCTAATTTAAAAATTATTTTAAAAGCAACAGTAATTATGGTAAGTCAATTTTGTAGTTTCTCAAAACAATATCCACACAAAAAGGAGATTGAACTTCTAAGTTTTCCTACTATTTCCTGAAGCCTTAGAACAGCAGGAATGAAATCTTAGAAAAAGGATTTTTTTGTACATTTCCATAATTTTATTTTCTTAGAGCCAAGTGAAGATGTTCAAATTTATCATGTAAGGATACACTATCTGTAGAATGCAAGAAGTACAATGAAGTAGTCATGATAGATTAAGTAAAAAAAGTCATCCTAAACATGCTAACCAGTTTTAGAGCCCCACTACGCTGCGGAACTGATAGCTTGAGCTCCTCATTCCAAACTGGATTTAAATTACTTTTTATTACTAAGGTTTTGTCTCTCTGCAATATTCACACATGATTGTGAGAGGGCATTGTTTTAAGCAAAACTAAGAACGGATTGTATAATGTCAAAAAAAAAATGTTCACCTGTTGCCCAAGAGCCAAAATGACATAAGGATCACTTGATCTAAAATCTCTAATAGCCAGATTAATCCCTCTTATTACTCTGACCTTCAAAGTGCCAATAAACTCCGTGGTGCTTGCCTGAGATCACGGTTAGAAATTGTGATGTGAACAACTTTACAACCAAAACTTACAATTCATCTTTGGTGAAGTTGTACACTACTACTTCCCCAGTTGGTGTGTGCTTTCAAGTTGTATTTTTGTACTTTTTTTTGGCTGAAGTTGTTTTTCTCCACACCAACTGAAACTGATTCAAATTGGAGTGAAATTTCATAGACTTGTGTAACTCTTTTAGTGGGGTTGAGTTGTTGTTTTCCCCCCCGGGTGGAAACAGGTATGTTTTTTAGTTGAGCCCAAAATGGTTGCGGCAATTAGTGAAACTGAAAATTCAATTAGGGTGGTACTAAATAATAACCGATCGATAAACTAAAAATATTAAAGATGTTGCTAATAATTTGATAATCTCTTGAAACTTAAGATAACAAATTGTTACAAAGATGACTTACCGGCATTTTAAAACTTTCAGAACCAAAAAACCTATCCAGACTCTTCCCTGA
The DNA here is from genome assembly GCA_017893485.1 of Hemerocallis citrina. NCBI lineage: Eukaryota > Viridiplantae > Streptophyta > Magnoliopsida > Asparagales > Asphodelaceae > Hemerocallis > Hemerocallis citrina. Next base: position 27,990 of record JACEHZ010000207.1, read on the forward strand.
ATCATTCGTTCTGAAAGCGCTCACCGAAGAAATGATACCCATACTCAGTTTCAAAAATTCTTGCAACTCATACTTGGACCTGTGCACAAATTAAGGTACATTGGTATCAGAATCAATCTGTTTTCTATGTTGTTTATTATTGGATAAGAAAATATTTCCCACCTAATGAACTTGGTCCGTTCCTCAATATTCGCATCGGGTTTAGGCTTTGAGGTTCCTTTCGTAAGAAACGCCTAATAAATTGAATTTGCAGCAGCGTTTCCCCTAACATCAGTCATGGAGTCAATATCTCCATCAGACCATTCATCCAAAGTAACTGACATAACCTACACATGTACAATTTAAACTTCAGAAAAGATAAAATGTGCACAATCTCGACCAATGTACATAACTGGCTCATGTTGGTGGTCACAATTTAATTTGTAAATTTTTATAGATCAGAACCCTGATTAACTAGCCAAATTCATGAACTGGGATATGAGTTAGGAAGTTATTCAGATGGAAGTAGTAAGTGAAGAACATGTATATGTGATGTACTAAGTTAAAAGGTACTAACTTATAAACAAAGAGATCCATAGAAACATGATAGGAAGCATGAAGATAGATCACCATTGATGTTACCTTTGAGATGTGTGTTCCAAGACTCGTGTGAACACCACAACACTTTAAGCAAATAAACACCCCAATATTAGCTGACTGAGATCGATACCATGGTTATTCATAGATATTCTATTTTAATTTCGTGTTTTACTTACTAAATCTAAACATTGAAAGCTTATATGCCCAAAAAGAATAGCAACAAACTAATTTACCAACAACAACTCGACCAAATCCAAACAAATCCAGAAATAATACCTTAATTTGTCGCATCGCAGAACACTCAATGCAGGTTTCAATCTCCCGAAACGACTACATTATCGGCGACATCACCTGCTCAAGGCTAACCTTCTACTCATCCCTCAAATCCAACTTACACCCCACCACTATCACCAGCACCTTAATTTAAACAACCAAACCAAACCAAACCAAAAATCCACATCAACCCTAACAACCAAAACAAAACAAAACAAAATCAAACAAAATCAAAAAACCCTTACGTCCTGTCTCCGCAGCTCAGGCAACCAGTAGGAACTTAGCCGATCCAGCGTTCTGAGTTGGGGAAGAGAGAGAGAGGGACAGCGGAATTGTAACCAACCTGAGAATTGCAATAAAAAAATCCAATCTTTATACCTGAGAAATGTAACTAACCCATCTAACACAAACCCAAAAAAATCAAGGTAGTATACCTAAAATCGGTGGTAAGATCGGTGGTGAGGACGGTGGTCGGGAGAAGAGGGACGGTGGTGAGATTGCGGATGAGGTCAGTGGTCGAGAGAGTGTGAGAGAAACAAAGAGAGAGAGAGAGGGAAGAGAGAGAGAGGCAGAGTGAGAGAGAGAGAGAGCAGAAGGAGAGTGAGAGAGGGAAGGGGAGTGAGAGCACGACGGGAAGAGAGGGAGCGGGGAGAGAGAGAGAGCGATAAGAGAGAGAAAGACAGAGTGAGTGAGAGAGAGAGAGCAGGAGGAGAGTGAGAAAGAGCTGGAAGAGAAAGGAGATAGAGAGTAGAGAGAAGCAACAGGAAGAGTGAGAGAGTGCCAGCGACGAAAGAGAGAGAGAAAGAGAGAGAGAGAAAGAGAGAGATAAAGAGGATTTTGAAATTGTGGGGTTTGAAATTTTGAGCGGGAAAATATATTTTATGAGAATTAATCTGGGCCATTGATTTTGGGGGAGATTGAAGGAAAGCCATTTGATAGCTTTCTTTGTAATTTATTATATAGATATAAGCAAGAGTTATAAACTATTACAAGTAGTAAGGAAGGGCTTGGTAGATGGGATGAGCAATGTGAGTGTCTGAGTTTGAGAAGGCATAACACTGAGTCGTAGAGAGGACAGCAAACTACTATCATACACCTCAACTAGAACTCAAGGATATGATCCCATCCCCCCATACACTCAACAAATCAGCCCCCCAAACAAAAGAAACATCCCCTCCAGAGAACAACAGTACAAAAACAAACAATAAATATTACAATTTTTGGGATAGACAGAGTCCCCAAAAAGAACAAAAAGAAACTCCCAGCAAAGGCACAGAGCAAGGTTCGGTTATCCTTGGGTGCTACCGAAGCTTTGGAGCGAACAGTCTCTCCCAGGTCGCAACAGATCTCGATCTCCATTATCCTCAAGCTCTTGAAGTATCTTGGCCTTCTTCTTAGAGCCTCCGCTGTTATCTAACCAATAAGAGAACTAGAATTTGATGTTAGATATGAGTTTATCCACAGTAATAAGCTTGTTATTGAAAATTCTATCATTTATAGCATTCCAGATGCTCCAACAGGAAGCAAGTGTAACCATATGCCAAGAGTGTGTGAACTTGTGATTGTGAGAGTCAAAACACCATCGTGTTAAGCAGTCAACAGTGGATGCAGGTAAGCTAGGAATATTGAAACGATGTGTGAAATGTTGCTAAACCTGAACAACCAGTGGGCATTGAAAGAAAATATGGAAGGTGGTTTCGATCGGATATGCACAAGTCATGCATGTCTGATCACCATCCCATCCCTTAGAATGTAATCTCTCCTTGGAGTTGAGTATCTCCCAGCTCAACATCTAAGATGAAAATTTTGCATTTGAGTGGTGCCAAACTCTTCCAACATGCTCGGTGGAAGGGGGATATGAGGCATGATATGCTGTAGAAATCATAAGCAGACTTGACAGTGAAGCTCCCTGAGCTAGAGTGCCTCCAAGTCGCAATTTCTGTGGTTGTAGATGGTTGTATGTAAGAGATAAGTTGCAGTAGCTGATTCTTCTTAAGGAGAAGATGGGAAGAGGTGGTAGTATGTAATCTTGATCTCCAAATCCATCTGTCATGCTGAAAATGGCCTTGAGAAAAAATTGGTGCATCTTTGTTCCAAGCGGCCTCGAACAGAGTCGGGAATAGGGTGGAAATGTTGCTGCCTCCAATCCAGTTGGATGTCCAGAATTTAAGCATTTGTCCATATCCCAATTGCCAGGTAATCCCCTGATTGAATTGCTCTTTGATCTTGTAGACATTTTTCCAGAAGTCCGAAGCTTGAGCACTGCAGGTGAAAGAGTTGGTTGATCTGTTGAAGTATAAGGATTTGAGAATTTGCGTACTAAGGGATTCCTCAGATAAAATTTTCCACCACCACTTCATAAGCAGAGCATTGTTGAATTGGCTGAGATTTAAAATGCCTAGGCCTCCTTGCCTTTTGGGCCGACAAATCCGCTTCCAGTTTGTACATGAGACTCCGGCAGCGTTTGCATCACCGCCTACCCAAAAGAACTTGCTTCGTATTTGGTCAATTCTTTCTATAACCCAATGTGGCAATATGAAGAAGGAAGCGAAGTAAGTCGGCAAGGCAATCAGCACCGAATTGATGAGGATGAGTCTCCTTCCCCTAGAATGCATTCTCCCCTTCCAAGTAGACAATCTCCTTTCAATTTAAAGAAGAAGGGGTTGCCAACCCATTTTCTTTAATTTGCCTTTGGTTAAGGGCATGCCCAAGTATTTGGTGGGTAGGGAGTCTTGTTTGCAACCCAAGATATGAGCAAAAGCCTGAAGCTTGGCTTTAGAGTGCCCGAAGTAGATAATGGATGATTTAGAAAGGTTAATGTGGAGGCCTGAGATATTCGCAAATATATGCAATAGCAACTTTAGATGGAGCACATCCTGTTCATCACCTTTGCAGAAAATCAGAGCGTCGTCAGTAAATTTTAGTATTGATAGCGAAGCTAGGGAGCCCCTGAGTTATAGCTGTGAAAAAGTGTCGTTTTCTCTTCCACTTCTCAACATTTGTGCTAACACATCTACTGCCAGGATGAAGAGCATCGAAGATAGGGAGTCACCTTGTTTAAGCCCTCTCTTTGAATTTATGGTCTTTCCCCCTACCCCATTCACTAAAATAGAGGATTTAGTTGAGTGAAGGATTGCATTAATCCAATTGCGCTAGCTTGTGCTGAAGCCTCTGGCAGCAAGCATTTGCTCAATAAAAGTCCAAACTAAGGGTATAAAAGGCTTTGCGGAAGTAAATCTTTAGCATATGTGTATCTGATTTTTGGTGCAGCATAGATTGATAGCTTCATGGGCTACAAGAAAACAATCCGCAGTCGATTTGCCTTTGAGGAAAACACTTTGTGATGAGGAGACCAGAGAATGGAGTAAGAGGCTATAATACCTCAGATTTTTAAATAATGCTTTTAAGATTAATAAGTGAATTAAAATGATTTTTGGTGATTTAATAAATATTTTTCTGAAATTTATCTTCTTACATGTGCAAAACACGTGCAAATATTTTCTTGGGAAGTTCAAAGTCAGAAATTATTTCCGGAAAACCCATTAATTATTATTAGATATTATTTGTGATTTTTTGGGATTTTTCTGATAGTTATTTGACCTATTTGCAAATATACAAAAAGATGGACTTTTGTGCAAAATTACCACTTGGAGCAAAAACTCTAGATTTTCAAATTTTTGGGCTAGGCATGATGCCTAGTCAACTCAGAGGTAAAGATTTTACTTTTTGTTTTAATAAATTTGGTTTATTTTGCAAGTTTTGATAAAGAAGAGTCTTTTTGCAAAATTGCCACTTAGAGGGCAAAAATTACAATTTCGTTTTTCTGAGTTTTACAATAGTGTCGGCTAGATCTGGATGGTTGGTTTTGTTTTTAAATACAAATTGAATTGGTTTTATCTAATTTCCAAGTATAAGGATCTATATATGTAAAGATGTATTTAAAAGAGATATTTTGCAAATTTATTTAAAAACCCTAGATACCCTATTTCCGGCCTATTAAAGGTGAGATGCAGCCGTCTCCTTGCTGCACTCCACAATGGAATTTTTTTATTATTATTTTCTTAGAGTTTCAAAGCGAGGATCTTGGTTTTCTTGTGAAAAGAGGGATTTTCTTATTTTCTTTATTATCTTCGGTTGATTCTTTAATAAGGTGAGTGACATATGTTTATTTTCTTATGGTTTTAAGCATGTTGTATGCAATGATTGTGTATTAGAAAGCATGATTAAGGATTGTATGATGATGATATGAAATTTTGATGAATAGATGAACTAAAAATTGAATCTTTTCATGAAACTTATGCTTTGATGATTAAAACTTCATATAGATGATTCGAGATTGTTAAAGAACCTAATAGAACTCATGAGTAGGATGTTTTACTTCATATACTTACTGTTTTGATTCATTATAAAGAGTTGTATGATATGAGTATTCATGAAATTGAGTAAAAGTGGACCTTTGCTATGTATATGTATGGATATGCTTTATTTGGATTTTAGATGAATAAGAACTTGATTAAAAACATGTTATAATTGCTTATATTCATGATTAAACTATTGTGAGCGATTGTATATGAGTTAAATGAATTACAAGACGAGCTTTCAAATTAAAAAGATCAATTTTGAAGTAAAAGAGGAGTTGAGTTTTCGAGTCGATTATGTGCAGACCGAAAAATTGGACTTTTGGTGTTTTGATGTTTTCCATTAGATTTGAGTTGTTTTGGGTACTGAGGTGGTTTTGAACTTCATACTAAATATATACAATGAGTTTCTTGATGTTACTGATGCAAACATACACTTAACTACACTTATATATATATATATATATATATATACACACACACACACACACACACACACACACACACACACACACACACACACACACACACACACACACACACACTCTTATACTATTTGAAGAATTTTCAAAAGTTAATGTTTTGTGAAGTTTTCAATCGGATTTGAGTTGTTTTGGTACTGACATTGAACTAGATAAGATCCTACTTATACACAATGAATTTCGATGCTTAAACTGATGCATAAACTCACTTGTATGCATATATACTCATTCATGTTCACTGTTTTGAAGATTTCGTCCAAAATTGCTCTTTTGAGATCTTGATGTGTTTTTGCTTTATTTATAAACTTCTGTATGTTATACAAGTTATATTTGATCATCTCAGGAAATTGGTTTTGCAAATTTGTGATTTTACGAAGTGTAATTAGCGTATCAGTTGAAAACATTTACAAAATCCTAATCTAGCTGTTTAACAGCTAGCGGTCGACTGCACGGTCAACCACCATTCATTTTTTGGAAAAAAATTCAAAAAGGGCAGTCGACTGCACCTGCTGTTTTGAGTCGTTTTGTTGAGTTTTTCTTCATTTCTTTAAACGGTTATTTCCTCGATATTATGGATTATTGATCTACTGTTTTGGATGATGTTTTACTACAGATTTCAGTGTTTTACAGAAAGTTATATTTTTTTTATAATGGAATTTAAATTACATTCCTGTGACTTTATAAAGAGAGATATTCGTAGTTTTCGATGGAATTGATGTTTTGTGATATTCTACGATTTCAAAATATGGTTTTCTGTTATTTAATAGATTTAATATTTTATTTGAAATCTATAATTTTATGAGTACATTATATCGATTTGGATTTTTGTTGATTTAAGAAGTTTTCTTCATATAATCATTTTGATGATGAATTTGTGAGTTTTATTGAAAGTTTTGGTATTGATGGTTGAGCTATGAGTCTTTAGAGATGAGTGGGGCCCTAACTACCGGCGGTTGAGATTTTGGTTGTTGTTCAGTTGAGTTAAGCCCAGTGGGGTACACCAACTCTAAGAGATTCACAATCTATTAAATAACTAATTAACTTAACAAGATAAGGACAGAAACTAGATGGTGAGTTGATAAAATGAGAGCAAACGTGGGTTTATGGACTCTAGGATGATCCAAGGAGTGAGATATTCCCCAGTATTCCGGGACGATGGACGTAAGAGCCACAGAGTGATCCGCAGAGTGGGATTGATCGTCAGTATTCCGAGGACGAGAGTGACGCTCATGGGATGTTTGTGCAATGAGAGTTTTAGGATGACCTACGGAGTGAGGCAATCTCCAGTTTTCCGGGACGATGGACGTAAGGGCCACAGAATAATCTGCGGAGTGGGTTTGGCCTCTAGTATTCCAAGGGCGAGAACCGATACTTGCAGAATGTCTAAATCTCATTGTAGTCATCGTAGTAGAATTAGTTGCATAATGGGGGATTAAACCCTATCAAGTGGAGAACGATAAGGGCTTGCACCAGACCTATGTAGAGTGGGATGCATAGAATCCGACAAGTGTGCATTAGAGAGTCAGCATATAGCATTGTGGTTTTCTTGACTTGGTTTTATGCATGTTTGTTTTCTGTTTTCCTACACTTGACACTTAGTCTAGTTTCACTCGATATTTTTATGTTTTATTTATTGTTATTTCTTATTCCAATCGTTACTACTGTTGATACATGTTGTTCATGACTCTATACCTTATGTTTTATTCATGTTGCTTTTTCTTTTATGTCACTCACACCGTTATGGCTGACCCATGTAGTTTTGGGGGTTAAGGTTATCTCTAGCCTCATGTTTTACAGGTAGGTACCTATAGCATTGAGATTTGGATGCATGTGCTAGATTGATGTTATGGCTTATGTAAATTGTAAAAGATTATGTTGTAAAAGAAAGAATTTGTAATTCAAGGTGTTTGTTTTCCGCTGTACTTTGTAAAGAATTAATGTAATAAAAGTTGAAAAATTTTATCTGTGTTTTGGCTATATTTACTATTATAATTGAGGTTGATGCTGGAAATTGTACCACGTATTTCTGAGATATTATATTAAAAATTCGGGGCGCTACAGGGACTGAGCCTATTTGCGAGGATTTTGGTGAAGATCTTCATAGAACAGTTAAGGAGGCTGATGGGGCGGTAATCAGAGACTGAGTTAGCCCTTTCACACTTGGGGATTAGAACGATAGTCGAATAGTTTAGTCTACTAATATCGGCCTTCCCATTTTGAATGTCTAGCAGCATACAACATAAATCATCTTGAATGAATTCCCAGTATTGTTGACAGAAATGCATCGAGAAAGCCATTGGGGCTAGGTGCCTTGTCTCCATTCATGCTAAAGACAGCTTTTTTAATCTCTTCCATACTGAATGGTTCTTCGAGCTCAGAAAGATCAATAGTTGGATTAGGGTATAGGGTTGCCTAGTCAATTCTGAAATTAGGGGACAAGGTACATCCACAGATGTCTCTGAAATGTTACTCGAAGCAGGAACGGATTGAACATTGATCCGTAATAAAATCTCTATTATGAAGAAGGGAATAAATGAAGTTCTTTCGATGCCTCGTATTAGCTATAGAATGAAAGAATTTTGTATTGGCATCACCCTCCTTGATCCAAGTTACTCTTGATCTCTGCCTCCAGTAGGTGACCTCCTCATGCACCAAGCTCTGGTAATCTCTGTGGGCATCAAAGAGTTCATTTGATTGAGTACTGTCTAGCGGTTGGTTATCTGCCAGGATGTCAAATTGGTGAAATTTATCAAGGAGAGCCTTCTTGTGAAGTGGAATGTTGTAACACCCCGCAAAATTAAAATTACAATTTTGCCCCTGGGTGTTACGCACGTATATTTTGTAATGTGTTTCACTACATATTTTGGATTCGTACTATTTATACATTTTTCCGTGTTGATTTCAGTCAACTAAAAGATAATATTTCAATCTCTGGAATTTACGTGCTTTTTACGTGTTTTGATGCACGTGCTTCCACCACTACGTATAATATTTTCTATAGGTTTAAATTACTTATTTTTATGTATTTAAATCTATTTTATAAAACGAAAATTTATTTTCCCCTTGTTTTGATTAAAATACATTTTTCGATTTTCTGCACGTATAATGCACGTACTTTCTACGTGCAGTGATTTCATCATGAAATACATAAAATTAGTAAATATATTTTTCTTATATTATTTTTGATTATATTTTAATAATTTTTCGTTGATAAAATCGATTTCGCATTTTTGATATTTTACGTGCGACGCACGTGTTTTCGGTGTTCGTATATGAGTGCATTTGTTTTCAAAAGAAATTTCGGAGTGCGTGTGACACCCCATAATTTCTAAATAATATAAACATATATATATTGAAATGAGTTGGCTTGATAGCATTATGTTTAAAGTAAATGGTAATAGTATGCATAGTATATATATAATTATATGTTCAAGTAAAAATAAGTGATATGGTATGTGTGTGGGAAAGGGTCCCACGGGATTGGAAACAGAATATTGCTGTTGTTCCCATTCTATTGACTTTGGTTAATGTGGTGAATTATATTTGAAGGTGGGCCATGCACAGCACATTTGTGTGCAAGTGTGCATTCACAAACATGGGTAGGCCGGGTTGTACACCTAGGTGTAGGCCGGTTTTGACTTGTGGAGGTGGGGAGTTAGAGTTTGTATTAGTGGGGTGAAGTGAGAATGAATGTGAGAAGAGAGTGGAGAGTGGGAGTTAAGAATTAGAAGAGGTAGGAGTTATAAGGAGGTGGAGAGATGGGAGTTTTTAGGAGTTGAGAAATGAAAAGGTGAGAATTAAAAAGAGAATTAATTTTTGTAATTTATTAGGTGGGAGATTTTGCAATATAGTCCCTAGCAAAATCCTATAAATAGCCACCATTTCTCTTCTCATTCTTGACACCAAAAAGCAAATCAAGCAATAGAAAATAGAAGAAAGAAAGAGAGAAAAATAAGAGAAAGAAAAGGAAAAGAGAGAAGAGAGTGTTGTGCTTGGAGGCCATTGCTAGGAGGAGAAGAGCTAGTAGTCTTGGAGCTAGAAGTGGTGATCATTTTTCCAATTGTTCAAGCTTCAAAAGGTGGGTGATTTCTTACTTTCTAGTTGTAGAAATATCATGCTAAAAATTATAAATTAATCTTATGAGATGATATTGTTATGTAGGTAATTTTTATGCTAAAATACATGCTAGGAATAATATGGGATTTTGATGTTTGATACCATGATTCATGTTAAAACTTCATCTTGGGAAAATGTATGTTTTGAATGAGATATGAAAAGTAGATTTAATTTACACTTTTGTATGTGATGAAAAATGAGTAGTAAAACATAAAAGTGGGTGTTCTCTACTTTCTAATTATAGATAATATCATGCTAATTAAAAAGAAGAAATGCTTTATATTATGAATCTTGTTTATATACTTAGGAAATTTGTATGTGTTGAATATACGATTCATGTGTAATAGTGTTATACTAAATTTATACTTGATACCATGATTAATCAAATGAAGGAAGGAAGGAAGATAAATTAGAATGCTACCACAAAATATATCTACTATTGCATGTTGTTATGTAAAAATAAAATTTTCTTTCATAAAAGAATTATCCTTGATGATTAAGAGACTTGTTCGTCTTTATTGCCAAGTTTAATTAGTTTGATGGGGAGCACATAAACTAGTCTTCATGAATAAAACTCTTAGAAATCAAGTTTTAAGATAAAGGCAAAATCTATATCTAGAATGAGAAGGGAGATTATTTAAAAATAGAAATATATTTTAAAAAGAGTTTGAAATGAGTTTTGCTACTGTTTTCTTTTAAAATTTATCTCAGTCTAAAAGTTTATATCAATATCATAAAGTGTTGGATCTTGGGATAAACGATTTTTTTGGGGTAAAAAGAGACAATCTGAGAACAGTATGAACAAAAGTAAAATAATACAATCTTTAATCAGTAGTTGCAAGTAGATATATTGGTTAGTGAGTGAGCCATAGGGCTGTCACTGTTGCTGGTAGTAGGTGCGGGATTCGAAACTTATAATCCTCAATTTATTTTGATTTTGTTTAAAATACCCAGAACCCGAAAGTTGATACATAAGAGTTTCGGCCTGCCTCTATGACAAGAAAGTCACAAAGACTTCTTGGTCAGTGGGTACCACTAAAGTGGTTGCCGGCTGTTGCCTGGTTCGAATCGCATGGTGCCCCAATACTTTTTTTTGGGTTTTAAGAAGTTTTATATAAAAAAAAGAAAATAATTCCCGAAACTGACCCACTGTGGAAAGTATTCACCCGACTGGTCCACTTTTGAAAATATTTACCAAACAGGTCCAACTTTTGAAAATATTTACCAAAGTTAGTCCAGAACTGGTTCACTTTCGAAATTATTTAGGTTGAGGACAAAATTACACTAAGAGGTTCTTCCTTTATAGTAGTAGAGATGCAAATGAGATTGCAAGTGATAAAATCATGTTTGTGAAAAGGATAAATTTTTTTGGGAGATCGATGTTGAATAAAATGGTTTCATGAGAAAGAATTATTATTAACGAATTATAAATCGTGATGTAATAAGATATCATATGAGTTTGAAATTTGTGAATGAGTTATTATTTGCTATGAATAGCTAGATCATGATTAGTGGCAAGACTAAGAAATGAATACTTGTAGATAAGTGTTAAGACAAGATTGTGATCTTTTGTGAATGAATTGAAAGATGAAATTATTTAGGTTTAAGAGATGATTATGAAAGGGTATATGTACCCATGTTTCTTGTACATGAAAGCTTATGACTTTGAGTTAGTAAGACCTCGGTACCGGCATTATTGAAATAAAAGAATGTTGAGTTGTGATTTGGAGATGTGGTTATGGAGCCATCTCGTATTTGTTGACTAAGTCCGGTAGGAGGTAAAACTAATTCTTTGAATGGAAATTATTCATGTCTTGAACTTAAGAAAATTTAGGCACATAAGTGAAGATGTAGTAAACTTAGGGAAACGTAAGTGGGGTGCTCTATATAGTTGTTGGTGGACTCCAAGACTATAGACCCAGTTGGTGGACTGAGGTTGCCCTGTGGGAGACGGATTATTATATTTTAGTCCGGGACTATGAGGACGGGTCAGCGGTGGACTCCGGGATCTTGAGTAGTCGGACGGATGGATTTTTGTGTTTACCGTCTCCAATGTATATATATATACTGGGCTAGAGGGTCACATACGGGACGGTTCGTACGATGTGGAATCTGTTATAACAGCTGTTGGTGGACTCCAAGGCTGGGATTCACATTCGTGGAATAGTCTGAACTTTGTTTTGCTACCGGGTAGTTTTCATGGCGAGGGATCGAGCCCTTTATTGTGGAGAACGTAGGCGCTTGCCCTCGGACCTATGTAGTATGGGATGCATAGAATCCGAACAAGTGTGCATTAGTGTCATCCTAGTGTAGAATTGTGTGCATTAGGCATTAAGGCATGACATACACTTATATTTAGAATAATCACTTTTGACACTTTATATGTTCATTCAATCTTTTTGTGATTTGTTAAAGTATGAGATCGTTATACAATTCCCGGCATAGAGAGGATAGCCGTGTATAATATTTCGTCAGTTGTAAATAACTGACGTGCCCACAGATTGACATGCAGGTAAAGGACCATTCATGGAGCTATAAAGTGGATATGCTGATGTTGTTTTATTTTAAAGATGTTGTAAAGGTTTTATTGTAAATTTCAGTCTTCCGCTGTGTAAAACCAAGTTGTAATTGAACTCTGATGTATTATGAATGAAAAGTTTTAAATTCCTTGTAAAATTGTACGAAGTGAAGTAAAGATCCTGTGAAATCCCGAGTTTATCCTTATTTGAAATTCGGGGCGTTACAAATGTACCCGAACTCCTCATTTTTCCATCGCCTGATCCTTCTCTTTAGCAGCACTAGTTTTTGAGCAAAAACATCTACTGATGATCCCCTGCAGGTAAAACTATTCCACCAGGCATTAATAGCATGGGTGAAACTCTCGTGAGAGGCCCAAGCCTTCTCAAATTTAAAGTAATGGATCCTGGTGTGGATGGCTTAGGAGTCCAAGATTAATGGACAGTGATCAGAGGCAATACAAGGGAGGGAGTGCCGGATGCAATTTGGGTAAAGTTGTTCAAATTGGCTTGAGATTAAGAATCTGTCCAATCTAGCAAGTGCTGGCTTAGCTCTGAGATTAGACCAAGTGTATTTTCTCACGAGCTCCCCTAGCTCCTGAGCTGAATTTCATAATCTTGGGGGATTCAAGCTTTGCTACCCGCTTGGTCACTGACATCTCAAGAGCAGACTCAGCCGCAGGCTGGATCTCTTTGAAAAGTGAGAGTGGGATATTGACATCCTTCCCCTTCCAGATCATCTGCCTAATCTCCTCCTCCGGGGAAATGTCTTGAGAGCTTGCCGAACTATCAGGGTTGTCGCTAGAAGCAATCCCCATATTGCCTTTTGGGAAATCTGAGGGGATCTCAATTATAAGAGGGCGTTGAAAACAAACTTTTTCGCCTGATTTGGTCCCCACAGATTCTTCAATATGCTTCGTTATGTGTGTGTGTGTGGGGGGGGGGGGGGCAATTTGGAACCATACAAACTTGATTTCGCAAGACCAGAGATATTCAAAAAAAAAATAATCTGCCAAATTTACCTGATTTGGTTGCTCCTGAGATGAGATTGTGCAACGGATTCCCTAACGGAAAGATTTGCCTCCGTGATTTTCTCCTTGCCTTTTGCGTCACCAATGGTTCCCTAAGTTGGCGGCTGATTGGACCGATCTTGCTGCTCTGCCGGAGAATCCCTACGGCGCCAGAAGGAGGTGGTGGAGCCACTCCCTGACGTAAAAAGTTGGACTTTGCCTTGCACCACGTCATCGGTAGGGATGGGGTTGCCAGGGATAAGCACGGGGACATCATGTATCTGAAGTTCCTTGGTCCATGGCACATTGAAGTGGATTTGGATATTCTTTGGAATGAGGCTAACATCTTCAACTTCAATAAGGATGAGGGCTTGGTCCCTGGTGACCACCTTCTTCATCTCACCGCTCATAGTAATGAATTTGCCAAACGGCTTCACCAATTGCTCGAGGGAGGTTTGGTTTCACATGTGGAATGGAAGGAGTGGAACATTAATCAAGATGAAGCTTGGTTTGGGCTTCAACTTTTCTCCATAGTCCATGGACCATGGTGAGAAAGTTGCGTTGAAACCAGAGAACTGGAAAACGCCATCAACGATCGCCTTCTTGGCTTCATCTTCAGAGGGGAACTGGACATGGAAGACCCCATCGCCGACCCTCTCCACAACCCACCATCCTCCTTGCCTTTCCATGCGAAGTTCAGAGCATTCTCAATAGCCGCCGTATTAGGATGGGTGCGTGGGGTTATCAAATGAAGGAAGACGCTTGCATGCAGTCCAGGCAGAGCTGAAGCAATCTCTGAGTTGTGGGTGATTTCAATGGCCATGAATTCCTTGTGGTTGTGAAGCGGGCAATCTCTAACTCTGTGTCCAAATTTACGACAGTTAAAACAATGAATGCCATTTTTACGGCAGCCCGCCGTTTGGTGGTCGTTCTCCCCACAACGCATGCATCGCCTTTCCATCCTCTTAGAAGGGATTTTGGGGTTTCTTGGTCTAGGGTTTCGAGGATAAGTCAGTTTGGGGAGGGAAGATGGGTTTAGGGGGAAAGGGGAATTTGTTTTGGGGTGGTAGGTGATGAGACGGTGGAGTGAAGTAGGGGGTTTGGTGGTTTTGAGGAGGGCGTGGGGATCGAAAAGTTGGGGGGGGGGGGGGGGGGCGTGGAGCCATTAGAACTTAAGCAAAAGATTTTCTCTTGTTCCAGGCATCCATGCATGCACCTCTCTCCACTCTCCTTTCACTTCTCTCATATTTTTTTCCCTTTTTTTACTCCCTATCTTACTTCTTACATTTTAAAATTACTTAAAAACTATTTTCCTTCCTCATTTGCTTTCTAGCAAACTCATGTATGTTTCCCTCATTTCCCTCTATCTCCCACGAGCAAATCGCTGCCAATGATCGATCTATTATATAGGGAATGTGTTCATGCCATTATATTAGGCTAATTAGAGATTAATACTTGATTAAAACAGTGGAGGGGTATTTTATGTAGAAAAAATTTAAACACCCCTCTAATTACGTTATGTGGTGACATGTGAGGGTAAGAGTTAAAAGGGTAGGGCAAAAACTATATTTATTTATCAAATAGTAGGGCAAAGAGAGAAAAGATGAATTGGGGTGGGTTACCTGCAATTGGCCAAGCATGGGTAAAGAGTGGGGTTTACTGAAATTTATCGATAACAAAAAAAAGAAGATTTTTTTTTGTCACTCACAAATAATTTATATTTATAAGGGTTTTTTCCATAGAGGTCATCCACAAATCTCTAATTTCATAAACACCATTAACAATATGGGTCATTTTCTAAAAAATGTAGTTAAGTACAAGATTTCAAACGATGTCATCGTGTTGAGGTGATCTTGCTGGGGGTATTTAACTCAATTCAAAAGACTAAGTATAGCAACTTGAAATAAACTAAAAAAATACTAGTTTATGCAAATAGAGATTTGACCCACCAAAAATACTAACTAAAAAATACTCAAAAATACATATATTGTTAGTGGTGTTTATGTAATTAGAGATTTGTGGGTGTGACTTAGCCTCTATGGAAAAAACCATTTTTTCTTTAATTTGACCCACCAAAATTTTATTTTTAAAACCTCTGATGTTGCTGATTCTGATGTGTGAGCAACAGATGTGAGTTCTTGTAATTTGTAGTGGAAGCAACATGTCTGAAACGGACCTCAGCCACAGATGTGAGTTCTTGTAATTTGTAGTGGAAGCAACATGTCTGAAACAGACCTCAGCCACAGATCTGGATATGAGATGGGTATTTTATATGGAGCTGGAGAGGGGGAGATGCTGGTAGCTGGCCGCCCGGAGTAATTGCAAAGCTCCTAGAAATACCGTGAGAGATCCCTCCGATAGGCCCTCCGACGATCTAGTCAGTCACTGGAAAAAAGGTGAAAGCTAGGGTTCAGGTGGAAAAATGTTGATTACCTTTTGAATGTGGATGGGGGTATGGTATTTATAGGCAGAGAGGGGTCAACCCTAACCCTGGTGGGCTGGGTTGACCATCTCTCTTGGGCCTGTATGGTGGGCTGGACTAGCAGAAAGCCAACAGCAATGATCAGATCTGATTATCTGGAATTTGCGAATCCTGAAGAGATCAGATGGCTCAGATTGAACCGGATTTTTACCCACATCAACCTCGTAAACTTATATAAAATACCTTGAATTTGTCTTATCATATGAAAAGAAAATTATCTTGTACTTTCACTTTTATGAAGGGCCCTGTTAGAAATGAGTGTTTTAACACCATTTTCGAACTAATTTTTGAGCAATTTTTTGAGTAAGATCCTCAATGAATTATTGGGAGATCTTGATTGATTTGTGTTCTCCTTCGTGAGTAGATCAAAATCATATATTTATTTGCTAAAAACAGTTAAGGGGAGAATGAGAAATTGTCTCTTAAAGTGAGACATTTTCATTTCTGAAAATGGGTTGAAGGAACATAGTCCCACATCGAAAAATCAGAGGAATAAGAAAATGATATATAATAACCTATTTCTAAGTATTGTAAGATAGCTAGACAAGACTCTCTCTCTCGCGCGCGCGCGCCCGGGGGGGGGGGGGGGGGGGTTGGGGGTGTGCAAATCTTATATCGGATTACATGCGGCTTGTGTGTGCTTGCACATTTTGCGGACACGAAGGTCGGACTGTCATAACCCCGCCCCGTGTAGAGCCACTTTTTGCTACAGTTTAGATTTTTTCCTTTGTAAACGGCTGAAATAAATGTAGAAACGGTTGTGTCTGTCATTTTAGTGCAGTATTAAATATTTTGTCTGTCATTATAGTGTACGCATTCAATTGATTGTCTGCAGTTCACTGAAGGCATTCAAAGGCATTGACTGCTGTCTGTCGTTACAGTATACGCACTCAGTAGATTGTCTGTAGTTACGCTGAAGCCATTCATAGCCTTGTCTGCAGTTACAGTGTCTAATCCTAGCCCTGTAAATAGAGCCCCCCTCCCCCCTCACTTTCTACCCTGCACCAAATCCCGTATCTTCCTCTCTGTTCTGTTATGTTCGTAAGTCAATTCGGTAATAGAGTTCTGACGCTGCCAATTCGAGAATATTACGTGGTGTCTGCGTGAACACTCTTAGGGTGCGTTTGGCCTAGCTTTTTTTAAGCTTTAAAGCTACTTCAGAAGGAGAAGCTAGAAAGTAGAGCTTTGAGATTAAAAGCTGAAGCTGTTTGGATAGTCAGCTTTTTTTAACTTTAAAGCTACTTTTAAGCTAGAAGTTGTTTGACATAAGATATCAATTGTAAGCTACTTTTATACTTAATTTAAGTTTTTGAAGTACAAAATTTTGTAAGCTCAGAACAATGAGAGAGAGAGCATGAAGTATCAAATTTTGTCAGCTCAGAACTAACACAAACAGAGCATGAAGTATCAAATTTTGTCTTCTGAGAACAAACAGAAACACATCATGAAGTATCAAAATTTGTTAGCTCAGAACAAACAGAAACACAGCATGAAGTATCAAATTTTGTAAGCTCAGAATAATCAGAGACAGAGTATGAAGTATCTAATTTTGTAAGCTCAGAACTAACACAAACAGAGCATGAGGTATCAAATTTTGTCTTCTGAGAACAAACAGAAATACATCATGAAGTATCAAAATTTGGTAGCTCAGAACAAACAGAAACACAGCATGAAGTATCAAATTTTGTAAGCTCAGAACAATCAGAGACAGAGTATGAAGTATCAGATTTTGTAAGCTCAGAACTAACACAAACAGAGCATGAGGTATCAAATTTTGTCTTCTGAGAACAAACAGAAACACATCATGAAGTATCCAAATTTGGTAGCTCAGAACAAACAGAAACACAGCATGAAGTATCAAATTTCATCTACCCTTCAGTATCCAACACCCGATCCCAATTTCCTCTTTCTCAATCTCTCCTCACTTCCGCTACTCTCAACAGCCATGTCCGTCGCCTCACCCCTCCAAACCCTAATTACGCGTTCCCCCGATCTCTCTCTCTCCTCGCTTCATACTTTCAACAGCCATGGCCGCCGCCGCCGCCGCCTCACTCCTCGAAAACCCTAATTCGTCTCCTACTCTCAACAGCCATGGCCGCCGCCTCACTTGTCGACATCCCCAATTACGCGTTCCCCTATTTCTCTCTATCATCTCAGAGTTCTTGAAGTCCCTAATGTAATGTAAGTTTGATGTGATTTGTTCTAGGGTTAACTTCTTAGTTTCTTATTATATGAAGATGTTTAATTTGTGATTTGTTCTAGGGTTTTGCAGGGGCTGCGGGCGAAGTGAAGGGGAAGGGGAAGGGAAAATTTTTTTGATCTTAGGGTTTGAATGTGGAAGGGATAAAAAAAGAGAATGTGTAGAAAAAAAGAGAAAAGGAGAAGCTAGAAGCTAAAAGTAGATCTGGAGGGCTTCTTTTAGAGCTCATTTTCTTCATAAAAAAAAGCTACTTTTTTTTTTTTGGGCTTTTCAAAATATGTGTTTGGCCCAGCTTCTCATTCTAAAGAAAAAGATAAGCTATTTTTAAGCTGGACCAAACGCACCCTTAGTCGTTGCATCTTGGGAGACATAAGCCTCAACTAGCTCCAGCACACGGACGAGGCTAAAACTGTTATAAGGAGATTGTGTGCTACACAAGCCTCGCAATCAAATCAGTGTGATTTTATTATTTCCATTTTCATTTAATTTTATTGGTTTTATTACTCTGCTCATTCTCTGATTTATTGTGCCTCTCAATCATTTGGATTTATGCCAAACATTGTGTAACCAAAATTGTAACAAAGAGAATAAATTTCTCGAAGTTGATTTTATTGTAAACAAATTTTGTAACAGGCCCTATTTCGAGAAAAAGTTTAAATAACCAAAGTTATATAGTTTTAGAGGAGCACAAAACTTGCTAAGTGGTTAGTATACCTTTGCCTCCAACTTAAAGTTAATCTATTTACTTTGTTGGTACCACGATAGTTAGAACAATTACATAAAAGTAGAGTTATCTAAATTGTTGTGATAAATTAATTGCATTAGTCTTAACTTTAAAATGAGTTCTTTACATATCCCAAATATTCTAACTTTTGTTACTAAATAGGTGCTAAAAGTCTATCTTATACTTAATCAGTATAAGTTGAGAGGGTTGAAAAGAATAATTTATGGAGAAAGGATGAAAGGCGAGGAGAGCTTTGAAAGGATGATTATAACGGAGCAGAAGCGGTGCAAGAGGGGTGACGACCTGTAGGGGTTCAATGAAAGTGCGAGGTTGCTAGAATATTTTAGTTATTTTACGCGCGTATCATTAATTCAAACATGATATTCATAATTTATTATTACAACTAATAAATTGAGAATGGCTATTTTGGAGTGAATATATCAATACACAGGTAATATATATTTGAGTCAACTTCTTAGCAACAAATCAGAGTGGCGCAGCGGAAGCGTGGTGGGCCCATAACCCACAGGTCCCAGGATCGAAACCTGGCTCTGATACATTTTTAAAATTTTTTTTTAATGAAAGTCATTTTCATGGGATTTGATAATGTTCCGGCTTTGGGCTTTCTTTGTGGGCCTTCATAGAATATGGGTATGGGCTTTTGTCCACTCTTCTATTTCCTGGTTATGGGCTTTCTATTTTAATTGACAAAGACGTTTGTTGTGTTTTTTCTTTTTTCCTTGTTATAAAGTCCCTCCCCGGCCCCCCAATTTTTTTTTTTTAATTTTTTAATTTTTTTTTGGTATAATCAACCAATTGATGTGGACGTGGATAGTAATTATTCATGAGTTTAATTTGCTCTAATTATGTTCCAATTAAACTGTTAAGAATTTTGGGATGTCGTTACAATGAGCACATTCATTTGTTATCCTCATGGCTATTTAGGTTACTGAATGCTCTCTTATCCTCATATATATTTTCTTAGGGAAATCAATGCTCTCATACTGTCTCTCCATTCAATTCATTTGTGCCTCAAATGTCGAAGCCTCCGTACGACAAACCATAACCAATGCAAACAACGCGACATACAACGATCCATGGTAAGATATATGCGGGCTGTCTGTACTTTTTGTATTTATTTATTTCATTCTTTCACTAGTAGAGAAATGATCTACGAAGATCCAAATTTTAATCAGATTAATTTAATATTCTTTTTTTTAAATAAATAAACTACGTCGTAGCATGATTTTTTTAGACCTCTCTCTATGAATTTCAAACTCTTTATCATCTAAGCTACAACATAATGGTCAGATTCATACATAATTAAGTGATCCCCTATTTTCATCTTTTCTTCATGGGAATTGATCCAATAGTGCAGCTAATTACGGATGTCTTATCTAAAATTGGATTTAAATAGATTATTCCTTGAAGCATATAACTATACGATATATACAAATACTTTTCTCTTTGACACTTAGGATCCTCTTTAGCCAGAAGCTAATAAATTTAATTATCTATTACAAACTAATATAATAAGAGAGTTTACGCCCAAATTCAAAGACTGGGATTGATTGGCCTAAAAGATTTAGAGATTAATTTAGGCTTTGGAGCTAGGTCCATGTCCATGAGCCCGGCCTGATGCCACCCCTAGCTAGGGTCAATATCTGAGGAATTAATGGCGACAATTAACAACCACACTTAGCAATCTCTTAGCTGCAAAATCTTCTAAATATCTAAATCTCTTTATAACGATACATTGGGACCTCACATTTTGTGGATGATTTTCAATTTCAAACTGTACATTGTGTGGATATAACTCAAGTCCATCATCCCATTGAAAGCCACAAGTGTTAGTGTGTGGTCGTATGATTTTGTTATCTCACCCTTGAAGATCATGGCTTATCTACATATATAGCCTCATGGTTGTGAATTTTCCATTGTTGATCCTTTTTGTTTTTCTTTTCAGTAAATTCAAAAAAAAAATTGATTTTGATGGTACATAACAATTATAATCGTAGACCAGTAATCTGTTGGCCAACACTGAATTTCTGCGATACACTACTTAAATTTTAAGATCATGTAAGGTGAACAAATGTAATAAATTTTAAGATCGTGTAAGGGGAACAAATGTAAGACGAGCTTCAGGATAGACACACCATCTGCATCCAATGGTACTACTAATGTACTTATCCACGTTCTCCTTTATGTTTTTTTACAGGATAATTAAGATTCAATTTTTACAGGAATTAGCAAATTATATAAAGATAATGCTACACCTACTACTAAATTTATTACTTTTCACTTTACTATTTTAACTAGTATACTATTAGTTAAGATTATTGTAGAGTAGATGATATAAATATTCAATAATAGTGTGTCATCTAAAATAGTATTAATGCATTAAGATTCAACTAAAGTTAGATACAATCTTTCTTTTTGTGGATGGAATTTAAGTATGACTATATATTGAGTAGTGGAAAAGATCTATACCCTCTCTTCCTCTACTTTAAGCATAGCCTACCTTTCGTAAAATTAATATTTTATATTCAATGCGATGGGCAAGATAACTACTACCATTCAATGTGATGGGCAAGATAACACTACCTAATATTTCATTAATAATATGTACAAGAAGATTTATGAGACGATTTGATTGAAAAGGAGTTTACGCTGAGGAAATTATATCAGTTTTGAATTTCCAATTTATTTCTATAAAAAAACTTAAATAATCATATTCTACTTTTAATTTATTTTATTTTGAGAAAATACTATAATGAAGTGCAAATTTGAACTGATATAGTATTTTAGCTTGCACATTAATTGTACTACACGTATGATGCACGTCTTAAAAAATATATATATTTTAAAGTAAAAATTTCAACGTAATCTGGTCTCGAACCTAACATCTCTTTAATATTAGTTATGCACGGACAATGTAAGTCTTAATAAATTTTTAAAAAATAAAACAAAAACTCTGACGTAGTGATGACTCGAACCTGAAATTTTCTTCATATTAATTATGTATATGCATCACACGTATTGATAATGCATATTCACCTCTTCTCCCATTATAATATTAGACATCAGAGATTAGAGATAATAGTATATATATAGATATTTTGATCATTTTTAGCCATCGAATGACTACAGAGTTTTCCTCTACATTACCCTTGTGACAGTCTTTTGGCAGCAGATCGATATTGATGGCAATGTCCTTCCATATTTTTATTCTGAAAAATATGCATTGCAACTAAAGATTATATTGCCTAAGCTTTGCTTATCTAATATATGTATTAATTGTAGTCAACAGTATATATCCTTACATTCATGTGCATTAATATTATACATATTGTCCAAAAATTATAAAAACGTAATGATAACTATCTTTACAATTTAACTAGTATAATGCACGTGCGATGCACGTGCAATGTATTTTTTAAAAATATGTATTATACACGTGCGTTGCACGTGGGAAAAATGAGAAGGGAGAATGAAAAGGACAAAAAAATCTGCATATTATACACGTGCGTTGCACGTGGGAAAAATGGGGAGGGGAATGAAAAGGACAAAAAAAACTACCAACACGTGCGCTGCACGTGTTGACACACACATTAAGAAATAATAAAAAATTGTTTATTTGTTTACCACCCCAACTCTCCCATTAATATAGTAGAGATAAAAGAAAACTGTCCTTGCTATTATAATCAACTTAAGGTTGGACTAAATTAAGCTAATTTCAATGAATTGTGCTGCATGTGAAGCCAACCGTCTTGCACAATATTGATACTTCCGTCTAGGGCTGCAAGTGAACCGATCTACTCGTGAGCTACTCGGCTCGAGCTCGGTCAAAGCTCGACTCGAGCCGAGCTCGAGCTTGGGCTTTCTGTGAATATTAGGCTAAGCTCGCGAGCTTCTCGGCTCGAACTCGGTCAAAGCTCGGCTCGAAACGATGAGCTCGATTGCTTAACGAGCCAAGCTCGAGCCTCAAGATACTCGGCTCGACTCGGCTCGTTTGCAGCCCTACTTCCGCCCTTCTTATATCTCTAGTCCCTAATCTCTAATATTATAATGGAAGAAGGCCTTAGTGTCATTTGTCAGTCTACTAACACATGTGACGCACATACATAACTAATACGAAAGAGGTTTCTGGTTCGAGTCCTCACTACGTCAGAATTTTTATTCAAAAAAATAAAAAAATTATTAAGACGTGCATTGTTAGTTCATAACTAATATACAATATATCTTAAGTCCAAGGTCAGACTACGTCGAAATTTTTACTTTAAAAATATATATTTATTAAGACGTGCATCGCACTTGTAAATTACTAGTATATTTATAATCCGAGACCTCAGAGCAATTTCAAGCATGGTGACAAATTTAGAGTTCGAAAATAATTCAACAAGATTTAATATTCAGAATTTGACAAAAATTTGATAAATTCAAAAAAAACTCGGCAAAAATATGGAAGAACGAAATACAAATTTTAATGCATCCATCACCTAACTGTCATATACACTTCTCCCCATGAAGGAAAGTTGCATTCTTAACATCCAGTACTTATATAATCAAATCCCTAAATATAAAAAATAATAACAAACTTAGAGATTAATTCATTTAATTTGTAAATGATCTACGAATAATTCACATTTTCACAAATAATTCGTGATTTAAACGAAATTGACGATTAAATCAAGAATAATTTGGCAGATAAATTCTTCACGAATAATTCGCCAAATTCACAAATTATTTGTGGACTTTGTTACTCTGATTTCATGCCCTTTTTATAATATAAATTAAAAGAAAAGACTTGCATTGGAGTCGGAGATGTAAATGAATCTCGCTAATTGTTATTACATCATAATAGTCAATCCAATTATTAAAAGCACTAGAGTGATTCACATCTCTGTTGAGATCTTTCCTTTTACCAAGATAAACATGCACCGCTCACAACATAAGCACCTACAGAAATAAAAGAAGACAGATGCACGTACTGAAGAAATCTATCCACAAAAGAGGTGGTAGCTACAACCGTTAGCCTAACCCACACCATATTAAACCCTAGCTCTCTCTCTCTCTCTCTCTCTCTCTCTACCTCCAATCCTCAAATCCCTCATCTCCATTTTGTGGCCTCACTTGAAACTTACACCCAATTCAACCACGTACCCATCCATCCATATCCATATCCATATCACACTCTCTTCTCATCACTTTCTCCATAGCTCTATTATCTGAACAATAATTTACATGTAGGCCACCATGCATGTATATGTATACACACATGACCATAAATAGGTGACATAGAGCCTTGCCCTCCTGCACAATGTCTTCAATCCAGGGCTGCTGCACCACTTTCGCCTCCTGCTTCGCTCGCTCCTCTTCAAAGTCCACCAAGAAACCTATCACTACAGTTATCTCCTCTCTCACTAGCCCTAATTCTTCTTCCAATATTCCTCGCCTCATTAGGAACTCTCCCGTCTTTGCTGCTCCTGCTACACTTACAACTGCTGTGGTAATTAAATTAAATTAAATTATTATCAGAATTGTTTTTATAAGTTATCTAATTGCAAATATCTTGCAATTGATCGAATAAGGGTGCCTCGAGAAGTCTTATAATTCAGTATTAACATGTATTTTGCAGTTAATTAATTGCTAAGAGTCCAGAGTCGTACGTGGAGTACAACTGAGATCAAAACTATTAGACCTATATATATCAATGCATGCATGCTACTGTTTTGTGTTGTATGAGCTCAGCTGCATGCATGCATCCTTCATCAACGACGTACATGTGCCTGTTAACTGTTTGTTGACACGCATTTTAAAGATTATTCTAAATCATTATCAAAACATATTGCATGCATAATGTACGGTTTATTATTATTATATTTAAAGTTTATTAATATAAAATTTGTAATTATATTGTGCTTTTCTTCTTTGTCATTTTTTGCTTAAGAAACTGTAGTGGCCGTCTGATACTAGAAATGTGCAATGTTTATGGGGCCCTTCATGTCAATTACCGCACCAATCATCGGAACAATATTTGCCACAAAAACACCCACAACTGTATCCAGTGTTTAAGTGGGGCCCTTACAGCTTCAACTGTGACTCCGTATTCTATGCGGTTAACTTTATCCTTTTACTTGTAACTTGTCCGAATATGCTGGGGTTGTTTTGTTAATTTCTTATTAAGAAAACAGGGTGGTCTTATTCTATCTTTTCCTTAAAAAAAAAAAGAACTTCATCCTTTTACTCTTAAATTGCTACTGAAGACCCGAAAGTGTGTAATTTTTATTAAAAAAAAGAAATCATCATCATCAAATGCTCTTATCTAATTTTATTTTCACCATGAGATGTTTCTTATTTATTTTTCATTTTAAAATGGAAAAAAATTCTTAAACAAAAAAAAATGATCTTTGTATAATATATTTTATAAACAGTGAATAATTTTCTATTTTCTAAAAATATTAAAATTATACACGTTGAAATGAATCTACTCTTCTTCCTACCTACTTAGCTTGAACTGTTAGTTGAAATGAATCTACTCTTCTTCTTACCTACTTAGCTTGCACTGTTAGCACAATTTAAGCTAAAAGCGTACATGCGGTTTATCACATGCTTAAAGTGCGTTTGGGTAGGATAAAAATATTGCAACAGGGCCTTTTTTTTAAATATATTTTATAAAACACAAAGAAAGCTATCAAGTGGTTTTCATTCTGTAAGGTTTAAATCAATGGCTCAGATTTAATCTCACAAAATATATTTTTCGGTTAAAAGTTTTTCCAAAACTCAAATTCAATTTCCAAAATAACTCCTTTATTTATTTATTTATTTTTCTTTTTCTCTCTCTTTCTTTCTCTCTCATTCTCCCTCTATTTACTCAGAAATTGCTATTTTCAGGTTTCAGGTTCATAAATTTTCAGATTTTTTATACATTTTTTTTATTGCTCATGTTACATTGAAAATGGCAAATATCTCATCAACAGTTAAATTTCATCATTTTCCATGCATACTCAAAGTTCTAAGAAGTTGGATTTTACACCCCCATTTATAATTATTTTTCAACATATACTAATAGAAATATGGACTTTTATTTACAACTAATTATTGTTTTACTATTCAAATTTGAGCTACATAATTGTTGTTTTACTGTTTACAATATTTTTATATGATGTATCGTTTCGAAGACGTGCCGCAGACACGTGGCCATGGGCAAATCTAGTTGAATTACAAAACTGAACTCAGTTGCAATAATTGGTAGGTAAAACTAGTTTTATAACTAAAAAGTTTTTAACATTTTGAGGTTACAACTTTGGGCTGAGTTGCAGCCATTTTGGCTGCATGTGGATTTTGTAACCCAAATTAGTGTTAAATGTTTACCAAAACAAAGATTAATATTAAATTCACTTAGCTATTAAAAAAGTCTAAAAAATCCATGTCGCATTTGCTAATTTATTGATACTTATATATATATTATTATGTTTATTATTTATTATTATAATTATTATGTTTAAGAAAGCCGTAACCCACCCCCAACCCACCTACACAGTCTCTCTCTAATCCTATAATAACACACACACACTCTCTCCCTAAAAAAAACACACTCCCACTAGTCCAATTATTATTGGCCTCAGACAGCCATGAGTTTTCGGGCCGGTAGTGAAAGGCCCAAATAATTATTTTTAGAGTCTCCTAATTATAATATAATTTTTTATGTGTAAAATATATGTTTATATTTATGAAAAAAATACAAATTTGAGGACTCTAGCCTTCATTATTAAAGAAAAAAACATAGTATTTCATTTCAGATCTAAATTGAAACAGATTTTATAACCTCTACCAAACAAAAAAGTTGCAATCTAGCCGCAATACAACCCGGTTGCAAACTTGCAATACAACTCAATTGCAACTGCGGTTGTAATGCAGTTGCAAATCCAAGACTACCAAACACGCCCTTAATCAAAACCTATATGTTAATGAACTGTTAGATTTCTCCGGGTATCTCTGCAAATTGTCTCCTACGTTGATTCTACTCTCTCTCTCTCTCTCCTTCCTCGGTATTCTCTCTCTAAAATTCATTTATAATAAAAAATCTACATCTTAATTTCAATGCCAACCGAGGTCTGTAGAATTCTCATTGATTCATTCATTCATTCAATCTATATCTCAATTTTCAATTTTTATTTTTTTGTTCTCTAACCAAATCCTTGTAAGAAAGAAAATTCAAACAGTTTGTTTTCCTTCTAATCAATCAATCAATCAATCAATTCGTTGTGACATTTTTGAATTCTTTATTGTTTTGTTGCAGGAAATGGAACCAGTGGAGCGATTGAAGTCCGGGTTCGAATACTTCAAGACCGAGGTCTACGAGTGAGTTAATTTTAATTTAATTTTAGTTATATGTGATTTTCTTGGCAGTTAATTAGCCCCATTTTTCTAATATAAAAAGACGGTTTTGTATTCCAGCAAGAAACCAGAGCTTTTCGGTGAGCTCGCCAAAGGTCAGAGCCCAAAGGTAATTGTTTCAATTTTCAAAGGACATATCCATCTTTCTGCAGGCTTTTGTATCAAAATCTATTTCTCCAATTGAGCTAGTAGTATACTTTACGGGTTATGCAAAAGTGATCTTAAACAAAAAAAATTTCAACAATGAGAAGTTGAGGAAGGAGACAATCTATCTCCTTTCTTTTGGGAAACCATTTTGTGCTTTTAGTTTTACCTTAACATTCATCATACGTAAGAATAAAAGCTTTTTTGTGCGTGTTCAATCAGAATCATAGATAGAAGAAATTAAACTACTATCTTGGTTCAATGAAAATAGAAATTACTAATTACTTCTTCTTATATTATTTACTCTTATAAACAGTTCATGGTGTTTGCATGCGCGGATTCTAGGGTCTGCCCGTCGGTGACACTCAACTTCCAGCCAGGGGAAGCCTTCATGATTCGAAACGTTGCTGCCATGGTTCCACCTTACGATAAGGTAATTAACAAGTTAAAAATCTCATGTTGCACCGACCTAATTAATTTCTCTTTTGAGTAAGATGGTGGGGGATGAATTGTCTTCCTCTGTTCTCTGTTTTGGGTGCAGACCAAGTATGCAGGTGCAGGTTCAGCCATAGAATATGCGGTCCTTCATCTCAAGGTCAGCTCACTCCTCTTACAACTGTACATTTTCACACATTTTAGCAGGAGCCAGACAAATTAAAATGGGGTTCCATTTTTTTCCGGTATCGACGTGATTGTTGTAAAAAATCCCTTTATTTCTGTTTTGGAAAATTAAGAATTGGATCAAAATAAAATTATAATAAAAGCAAATATTTGAATTCATGTTCTTAGTATCATTTATTTTTTCGCACTTTGGTAAGAGTAATGCTAATCAATAATCATATTACATTATCTATAATGTTATAATACTAGAGGTTAAGAGACGTCTCAAATGAATAAATATACTTGTAACTTATATACATAATCGCTTTTTATTCAAAATTTTATTAAAGGATCATACAAATCAAAAATAATTATCAAAACTTATACCACCATTTGAGTCTTTAAGAGGTGGATTGGGCTTAGGGATCCCAATCTTTTTTTAACTGAGAGGTTAAATAAAAATTCTGGTCTATATAAAGGAGTTTTACAAAATTTTTAGGTCCCAAATGTCCTCCTTAGGCCTTAATCTCTTTCTCCCTCCGCCCCTGCCTTTTAGAAACTACTTAGAGCAGTACTTCGTCCAATTATGATCAGATTAGGTTATAGTTGGAAAGCAACCTTTTTAAGAGTCAAATGTGATTGGAATGAAATGGAATGTAACTCATATTCTTACTTGTCTGTATAATTGATTGTATACTTTTTAGTCGTCTAAGCTTTTATAAAAAAATAGAAAAATTATAGTCCGCGTAGGCATCTACATCTACATTACATTTGAAATTTACTTTAAAAAAAAAAAAGGTTGTATACACATATAGTTGGTGATGGAAGTATAAACCAAATTCCTTCGTTATAAATTTTTTTTCTTCTAAGAATGGACGATAATAATGTGACAGGTGGAGAACATCGTGGTGATCGGACACAGCTGCTGCGGTGGGATCAAGGGGCTCATGTCCTTCAAGGGTGATGGCTCCAGCGGCACGTAAGGACACACCTCATTTTCTCTTTTTAAGATCGTTTGTTTTCTTATAAGCTCTTATAACGGAACTTTATTAACACAAACACGAACTAATCTTCTAAAAGTTTTGATCGATCATGTAAAGAAACGCTTTCAGATGAACCATAATTGTCGATTTCTACCAAACCTGAACGTACGTACCATAGAAGTTGCTTATCAATTGGGCAAGCCAAAAGAAAATTAATAAGTACATGCAGATCTCACAGCTTCTGAATGAGGAGTTAGCTAGAATAAAGTATTAGTTAATTAATTAGTCATAGGAATGCTCAACTACAATCTTAAATGGAAATGTTGATCAGTAAGTGCTTTTTCTAAAGTTATTTGGACCACTGCATATGGTTATGGGTCATGAAACTGATCCCAAACTATATATAGTGACATATCAACCTTTTTTTTGGGATCATAGACTTATCAAATTATATAGTTAAAGTTTTGTATCTGCATTATCAATATTGATATATGCCTTTTGGTTAGTGGGGAATATTCTGATTGGAGATCCACCATATAAGGAGGGAATGGAGCCACACAAGCCTTCAAAAAGGTTGATACTTGAGTGAATAGACATTATAGACTGAAGACTTGGAAGGTTGGAATATAATTAAATGTGAGGATTATACTGATTCTAATGTCCTATTTGGACACCAACTTTTCTTTTATGCTCACTAGTTTAATAATTGTCGACATAACCCTCTTTTCTTAACTTACTATATAATAAGGAGTACCTTTGATGCAACGAAACAAAAAGTTATATCTTTGTTTAAATCTCGATTCATTAGTTTAACTGTCTTCATGTTAACTAAATAAGGGTTTAAGTACTGTTCAATTTTTGGATGATTCAGATAAGGAAATAGACTTTTTCTTGCGTTCCTAGGAATCGTCTTATTCCTGTGAATCCTTTGATTCACTTTCTAAGCCCCTACGTGCATGTATTAAATATGTGATACTAGTAAATTAGTGACTCATGATACCTAGCTAGAAATCTTGATAGATGCAAAAGAAGCAATTTTACCTGGAAAATGTGAATGGTCGAATATCCAACTGATTAAGAGTACTACTTTAACAAAGTAATTAAGATGGATGCTTTAATGATGCGATATATAGATTGTTAATGAAATTTTTTACTTGCTTGATTGGTCAGCGACTTCATTGAGGACTGGGTTTTAGTTGGTGCGCCGGCTAGGGACAAGGTGAAAGAGGTGTATGCTGATTTATCTTTCGAAGAACAGTGTACCAAATGTGAAAAGGTAAGATGCATCCCCAGTTCTTTCTTCTTCAAATCTCTGCAATACAGTAAGGAGTCAGTAGTTCAAACTATGATTGTCTGAGTACATGTCTTGGAATTGTTACATGTCGCTGTCCATTCTCATATTTTAACACTAGATTGTAGTTTTTCCTGTAGGAATTAACCTAGTTTCGTTACTGAATATAAAAAAAATATCCAATCTTTCTAATAAAATGTTCTTACTAATGGATTCTCGCAGGAAGCTGTGAATGTGTCTCTTACGAATTTGAAGACATACCCCTTTGTCGTAGAAGGGTTGGAGAAGGGCACCCTAGCTATCCACGGTGGATACTATGATTTTGTCAATGGTGTCTTCGAGACATGGCAAGTCTAGACCTGTGCTCCGAAGCTCTGAGCCAATTTTAGTACCATATATGCATATGTATAATTTGATGAGATATATAACCTTATTCTGGGCATTTAACATGTTCTCTTTGATGTATGTATTATAATTAATGTACCTTCCCTGATCCTTTGGTGATCATGAATGAGGAATATTGTAAGGTTTAAGTTTCGTATTTTCTTCAATACCTACACAGTTAACAACTCGCACAGTTTAACATCACTTAATCAAGATAGGGCGATTCAAAAAGATCTCTCATCTCTCTCTCTCTCTCTCTCTGGCTTCCACGCTCAGATCCGGCGTCCCCTTTCTCCAAACCCTACCCCTCCCTTCATTAAATCTCTTCCTCTCGTCGAGCTCTCCATACGTTCCCTTCAAGGTCATCTGTCTCTGTTCTCGTCCCACCCCTGTGTTCTTCCGACTTGCCGCCCCGTCCCAGCAGCGGCGTCCTCTGAAAGCCCTCCTCAGGGTTTCAGGCGTCCTCCTCAGGGTTTCAGGCGTCCTCCCCAGCGGTCCTCTTCATCAGGTCTTCAGCTTCCGGAAGCAGGTATCCCTCCTCTCTCCAATCCAGCGCGTTTGCACTCAGATGGCTCCCCACTGCGCTCCTCAGCTCTCCCGGAGGGACCACCCTCAAAGATAGTAGCCACTGCTCTTGCGTTCTCCCTTACCAAATCACTGTAAGTCTACTACCTCCTTTCGGCGACTTCATCGCTAGATTAGTTCGCTGCCTTTGGTGGTTCAGGCATGTCTGTGTGATTTGCCTGGCTGTTGCGGTTGAGCTCTTAGTCCTTTTGGGACTGTTTCTCTATCCCCATCTTCCGAGGTTCTTTAGACCCACCCTGGTTGGGTCTCCCTTTTTCCTCCTCTCTTTTTCTTTCCCTCTCATCCTCCCTCTTAGTAGTAGTTGACGGATATCACCTACTGACGTATTTCTTTCTCTCCCCCTTTGTCCTCTACCACGGTGTAGTGGCCTCTAATTTCTGCCGTATCTCGGGTCGTTTCGACCCCGTAGTTCACATCCTTGGGCAACTTACTGGCTTTCCTTTTTGTTTCAATTGTCCAGTGCCTTTTGGAGTTTCGATTGGAGGCATTTTAGACCGGTTTCTACCATGTCTCAATTTGCTCCGGTAGCTAGACCTAACTGTTTAGCGACGATTCAGGTGTTGAAGAGTGATTCGTCTCCTCCTCTTTTGGCTAACTCTTATCCCCCTCGGTGCTCTCCCATCATCACTACTTCCCTTTCTGACTGTAAGTCCGTCCCGCTTTTGTTTTGTCACAGATGCCTCCTCCCTGGGCATTTTAAACGCGAGTGTGTGAATAAATTGAAGTGCTTTTTCTGTGACAGATTTGGTCACTCGTACAGTCGTTGCTTTACCCTTCAAAAACTCCTTGGTCTTCCCAGAGGCCACCCATTACCAGCCAAACTTCTCTCCTTTCTTAACTACCCTCTTTTAAAGCGCAAGATGCATGCTTGCTTGGCAAAGAAGGTCAGTTTTGGAGCTGGAAAGGACTTCGACTCTTCTGCAGTTGTTCCTTGTCCAGCTTTGAACTTCCCTTCTTCTTCCCCTGCTCGTTGTGTATCTCTTGCGACACTTCAACGTCCCAATATTGCTAACTTCTTTAAGGATCGCAAGGTTTTTTCGAACCGGGTCTTTTTCCCCCGATTGGGTTCTTACAAGGCTCGTCCACATTCTTGTTCGGTGGCGCCTGCGTTGAGATTTAGTCTACTTATTACTTCTGGATTGGTTAAATCCGTTACTCCTTCGCACTCCTGGCTGAGCAGTGAGTTGGGGCACGTTCGCCCTCGCAGCATTTCATACCCTGTTCCTTCTGACAATGCAATTGATTATTTGGCGGTTCCTTCTTTATGTTATTATTTTCCCTGTTCTATGATCATTTCTTCTCCCAATCTCTCTACGCTCTATTTTCATTTTTCCGGGATGCATTTTCTCGTTGTATCAACATTTAGGGGTGCTATCGTCGACCCATCATCTCCTTAGGGAGGTTTTGCATAGCCTGCACTCTTTGCCCCTCAAGTCGTCGCCGAGTCTAGATGGCTCTTCTTTCGATGGTTTTGCCTATCTTACTAACTCCATCACTATATCCTCGTTGGTTGCCTCCAGTGTTCACTTTTCCCCGTCTTGCCCTTACATAGACGTAGCGCATTTGGTTGTCCCCGCTGAGTTGTCGTCCCCAGTGGTGAAGGTTGTCCCTCTCCCCGTTAAGCGGAAATACAATAAGCATGTCGGTAATAATGTGCAGATTCATGTGAGTGCGCGTCTTCTTGCTAGAAAAGCTAATTCTGTGTCAGCTCCTCAGCTTGTGCACAGTTGAGATTTCGCGTTGGCAGCCTGGCTATTTCTTTTGGTGCCGTTTATGCTTCTCTTTTGGTGCCGCGTTGGCAGCGTTGGCAGCCTGGCTGTCTCTTCATTTTTTTCCACTTGTGGGTGCGGGAGGGTGTGTTGGCTCCTTTTCGTGCGTCGCTTTTCGGGCTAAGCGCTTCGTCTCCCTGTTCGGTGGTTTTCATCTGTTGTATCGTAGTTTTCTTATAGGCGAGCTGTTCAGCCTTCTTTAAGTTAATTAGTTTGTATTTTTCTTTCTCCTTTTCCCTTGTTATTGCTTATTTAGTCTGTTTTACTTCTTGTAAAACCTCTGATGATGTGTCTGTAATTTACATTATTATTGATTTATATATTTTTTGATGGCTGGAGCCTTTAGGCTCTATCCGATATATCAAAAAAAAGTTTCGTATTTTCTGATCCACCAACAGCGCTTGCACGAATCAGAATGTTGGCCTGTAGCATGAATATTGAGAATTTAGTTGAGTACAGATATTGTTGAATATATAGGTATATTCTCAATAAAATAGAATATTATTGTGTATAATATTCTATGGGGGCAACACGTGTACGTGTTGTATGCTAATTATTGGATCGATTTGACTGGCATAAAGCTCAGTACCGTAAACCCATCTAATCTCATATAAAAGCTGGCCTAGAGGTAGTGTTCTGTGATATTCTTCCAATACTGACAAGCAAAGAATAATATGTTAAACGGCTATGAGATATAAACCCTAATTCTAATTACTCATCTTGATCTAACAATCTTAAGATATTAGACATTACCTTTAGCCGTCGCCGCCGTTTCCAACCAGAGGTGCCGTCGCCACCATCGTCGGTGCTGTCACAGGCGGAAGGCACACCTCGTCGCGAGTGGGCCCAACCCCTATTTCTCCCTCGCCTCCTTCCCGAACACCCATCGTCGATCGCGAGCGAAACCCATCTCCCATTGCGAGCGAAACCCATCTTCAACGCGAGTGAAACCCATCAAGATCGATCAGACTGACTGTAACCCTTGTTTTCATTAATACGTATTTTTAAAGTATTTTTCTGTATTCAAATAATCAGTATCTTATAACTATTTTTTTTTCCTAATTGATTTCGTTATTTAAACTATTTTTATAAACCCAATTGTTTATTCTAAGCCCAAATTCGTATTTGATTTTATTAAATTAATCCGAAGCCCAATTGTTTAATTGTTATTTTAAGCCCAATTCTATATTTTGATTTTTATTATACTTTTAACCTGAACCCAAAATTTAGCCAAACATCTTAATTATTTTATTTAATTACTTTGAGCCTCTTTTTAAGCCCAATCCCACTAACCAAAAACCCATATATTTGTACAGATTTGTTCTGCACCCTTACCCATATACAATTTATTCTCTTCCCCACTCTTCAATCCCGTACCCCAACTCCCCCCACCTTGCAGATGCACATTCTCCCATGTCTCGTAACCACCCCCACTCTCTTTCACCCCCACTACTCCATTAATTACTATATTATTATACAAATCCCCTTACTCCCGTTCTCATTCTCTTTCACATTCAATCTCTCCCTCTCTGTTTCTCAACCAAGAACAGAAAAACCAAACAAAACAAACCCAACTCTCCTTCTCCTCCTTCTTCCATCTCCCGCTCTTCACTCAATCACCCCCGACCCAACTTCGACTTCGCCCATCGAAACCTCGTCGCCAGTCATCACTGAGTCCCGCGCCCTTCTGCCGCCTTCGTCGCTCGAACCTTCGTCTTCTCCGTCGCTCACCTCCACCGCTCAGCCCCACACTGCATCGCAGTACACCTCGCACATCGCCGCTCGCCATTTCCCTGTGCTCCTCCCGCCGTCGCCCACAGTCAACCTCCGCCTGCCTTGCCGTCAACCGTCTCTCCTTGAGCGCGCTAGTCCCGTGAACCCCACTGCCTCCACTCCGCATTGTCTTCAACCTTCGACTCAGTCGTCAGTCACCCCGCCGCTCGCCTCGCCCCATCTCCCGCTAGTCGTCGAAGCTCCCCAACCTTCCGTCGTCGCTCGTCGCAGTCATTAACCTCCTGTCTCCTCCTTCCGCCCGAACTTCCGCTCAAACCCGAAGCTTCGCTCGACGCACCTCGACCTCCCTCCCGTCGCCCCAAAGACCTCCAGTCGCAGCACCCATTTCCCTGTCACCACTCCTCCCCATCGCAGTACTCTTCTTCCGCGCGTGCTCGCTCTCTCTCTCTCTCGTGAATTGGGAGGAAGTAGAACAGGGTGTACTTGGGGTTATTGAATTGCTGGTGGTTGAGTGGGTGCATTGTTGCTGTTGGTGTTTTGGTGTTTGGGTTACTGTTTAGTTGTATTGGTGTATTGGTGTTTTGGTTGCTGTTTGGAGTTTTTGTTGGGGTGTTTGCTATTTGGAGTTACTGTTTGGAGTTTTGCTGACTTGGAGCTATTGAAGGGGTTGGATCACTTCATTGCTATTTGGATTATTCAGAGTTTGCTATTTTGGCATGGCTGCCAAATATCTTGCACGTGTTCTGCTACCCGGGATACTGATCCCGTTATTCTGTCTTAAATTTCATTGTCGTCAACTAACAGGCAAGTATCCCCTTGTACAAATTCATTGGTCTAGTACAAGCTCCTTTGTAAAATATCGCAAGTATATTTTTGACTCTATTCGTATTGTATATAATCCATCGATCCCGTATTCGTACAAGATCGCGAATACTTTGTCACCCTATGCATTGCATGAACACGATACACATATTTATACTCTTATAATTATACATGATGTTGTGCATGAATTGCTTTTTACTAGGTTGCATGTTGTTATAATATCTTTTATTCTTGATTAAGTATTATACATGCCATTAGTCGTATCAATATGTTTTATAGACCCTAAAATATGTTTTTCTGCATTGCATAAGTCTTGATACTCGATCCTGTCATGTTATCCTTGCCATGTTACCCGTCCTTGTTATTGCATATAGTTATTGTTCATGTTTAATTGTAATAACAAGATAAGAAGCCGGGGTATAAAGGAAAAAGATTTAGTAGTGGGTAATATAGAAGAGCGTACTCGGACGGGGGCTCGTGGTTCCTCGCTGCAAATTGCAAGTTACAAGTTGCAAGTTTGCTAAATTACAGGTTTATATGTGCACGTTATAAGTTACACTACATGTTTCACATTGCACGTATTTTGATACAAGATATACTTGACATGACATGACATGACTTGATTCCCAAGTACGTGACATATAGAATCCACCACTGGTCTAAACGTTCACTTGATTTCGAGTAGCAACCATGTGGTATGGGACGCATGAAGTGCTACCTAGTTAGGTTAATAAAAGACATGATATTAACACGTACACTTGCATGATCCGTTTACATGTTACATGTTTATGATGACTTATTTACATGTTACTCGTTCATGTTGATACGTTTACTTGCTTACCTGTTTACATGTTACATGTTCCTATGGATTATTTACTTGTTTACATGCATGTTATTTGTTCCATAAGGTCTTGTTCTTGATTCTGTCACATGTTGTAATTGCTCTATTATATGATTCTTGATTCCTTGTTCTTTCCCTGCTTTTGTTTTGTTTTCTAATTGTTCCATTAGCTTGTACCACTTGCAACCCGTGACTTGCATTAACAGGTACCTCTTTGTTTCTTCCCTTGTAATAATATACTTGCAGGCTCAGATGGAGAATTACCCGAAGGTGTTGCTGAGCAAAGATTTTAGTCTTGTTTAATTTCATATTATTTTAGTCCTTGTTTTATTCATGTACTCTTTGTTGTAATCTGGGCGTGTTTGACCCGCAACTATGTTTCTTTTCCAGTTATTGGTTATGTCCTGTATTATGTCATGTAATATGTCATGTACTTTGTTATCCTGTTGTGATTTTACGTGCTTGTGTGGTTAATATTATTATCTTGTTGTTGAGTTAAATATACAGCTTATGAATGATGTATTCGCATCATTCGCTGGGCCTCAGTTACGTGCCTGTGTTCCCGTATTCTGGGAAGCAGAGCGTGACACTGACCCAGATTCGGGATTTTGCTGTTTGTTGTTTCGGGATTGTTCTATTGGCTGAGAGTTCCTGTTTCGGTGTTTGGGGGCGATTCCAGATCCGCAACAGTGCAGATCTGGGTTTCTTCTTCCTTTTGATTGGATCTTTTATTTGAAGTTTGGTGTTTGGACAGACTATGGGATTCACTCCTGTGTGCATCTAATTCTTCAGATTTGGTGCATTCTAAACTCCAGTTATTTTTTCTTTTATTGTCAACTAAGTAGTTTTACAGAAAAACCCATTTTTTTTTTTACTAAATTACATAAGTAGTAATTATTTAGAAAGAACCTTCTATTATTTGGAATTTATTGTTTATACCTTTGCGATGTAAAAACATAATCGTTCGTACGAAGTTCCAAAATTAGAGAGATTCAGTAGTGCTGAATCTAATAGTTGGAAGAGAAAATCATCAAATTCAGATCCAACCTTTCATTACTCCTGATCTTCATCAAGATTTGTGCAGGCTATGATGATGTTGCTTGGACTAGAGTCACTAGACCAAAATGTGAATGGACTGGATTAATTAGATCCAAATTGAAGATAAGTTCTTTAATTTCCTGTACCTCATTAAAGTCATTTGTTAAATATTTTGCTATGTGCTGGAAGTTCAAAACATCCGAGTTAAGTTTATGTTTTGAATAATAGAATTATTATGATGCTAAGTGGTTAAGTTCAAGACTTTATTAATTATTTGTTTAGTTAAATACAAGTTGAACAGTTGTTTTGGCTATGTGCTAAAAATCAAATATCTATTTTGATAAGTTAAACTATATGTTTTGACTATAAAGTTTGGATCTCCAATTA
The DNA here is from genome assembly GCA_017893485.1 of Hemerocallis citrina. Classification (NCBI taxonomy): domain Eukaryota; kingdom Viridiplantae; phylum Streptophyta; class Magnoliopsida; order Asparagales; family Asphodelaceae; genus Hemerocallis; species Hemerocallis citrina. The sequence goes on from JACEHZ010000207.1 coordinate 65,708, forward strand.
AATTATTGCTAGAATTAAACAGTGTTAATAATTTGTTTAATTGCCTAATCTTTAATAATTTGATGAATGTAAGAACTTTAATGTAACCCCTGTTTTCCATTCTCTGTATTTTTGGATGTACTTTTCTTTTTGGGTATTTATTCATATTTGTATCTCCTTTTGAACCGTGTATTGGATCTTCGTTCTCATTATATTCATCTATTTGATTTGTCGTCTTTTTTATTTGATCTTCTGGATTCGATTTGTTTGCCTATTGTTTCGTCTCTGATTAATCGAGCCATTATTTTTTGATTCTCATTATAATTGTTCATGCCATATTTTTTAATTATCCATTTTTGTTCCCATCTCATTATTGTTGATTCATCCTTTTTTATTTGGATCAAAGCATACCCAAAATCCTATTTTAAAACCATATCCTATAATCCTTATACCCATTAAAACCCCATTGGACCCGATACCTAATACCATACCCATACTGTTTATCCCTAACCCGTTATACATATAACCCTAGTACTCTACCCCTATATATACCCATATATATTTTTTACCCTATTCATCCCCTATCCGCCCTCTCCACTCATCCCTCTCCTGATCCCTTAACCCTAGCTCTCCTGTCTCCTTCCCTCCGACGACTCCCCTGCAGCGCCTTGACGACGACAACACCCGATGCACCGCAGTGTTGCCCTCCTTTAGTTGCAATGCCACAACAGCCCCATCCGCCGTCCCCTGTGCGCCCTATGCTTCTCTCGACAACGCAGCGACAACAACACCCGACGCCCCCTGCATGCTGTGCTGAGTTCCCCCGTCGACAGCAACAGCCGGCAGTAGCGAGCGCTGCCATCGCGTCGCTCTTGGCCGCCGTCGTCTCCTCCTCGCAGTGCACACCCCGACTCCTTCTCTCTTGTGTGCGTGTGTTGATCCCGAGAGTTGTGTTCGTTGTTCGTGGGTTCGTTCGTTCGTTCGTTGGGTTCGTGCTTGGGAATCTGTTCCCATTATTCTTGCTCTTGCTTCGCTGTTTTCGTCGTCGACTATAAGGCAAGTAATTTGTATTAATTTTTGTTACAAATACAAGTACTAAATACCGCCTGTAGTGTGTTGTGTTCTAGAGACAATTATTGTGCAAAACCTCTGTTATATCTTGTCTCTATGTGTTGATTTGCATGTAGTTGTCTCATTACACACAACATGAATTTAGAATTAGGTCTAATTAATCCTTGTTGCATATATGTATGTTGGTTACGATTCATTAGTTGTTGTGTGAATCTTGCATGCTTGACGTGTTACTAGTAGTATACTGTGTTGTGGATCTGTTAAACACCCTATACCATGTTGATTGGACATCTAGTATACCCTATTTCACGTTTTGTTATGATTTGGATATGTTTCATATGATCTAGTTGATTTTATGCATGAAGAATAATTTTGTACATATTGTTACCCCGTTTTTGTTTAGTACTTTAGATCCTATTAAGGTCAGTATACGAAAATTATTTGTGAATATGAACTATAAATGATTCTGTCTACTTTCCAAATTTTTTGACTGATCCCAGTTTCGAGTTATGAGTTGCAAGTTATGGCTATTTTACTACAGATGTGTAGAGAATTCCAGATTCAGGTTTATATGAATTCTGTATGGTAATTTATTTTTATACTGATGTTAAAAATAATATTTTGATCCAATATTTTTCTGAGTACAACTGGACCGATTGGGATTAACCCCCAATTTTTGTGGATTTAATTGATGACTTTTAGAAACTATTCTATACTTGCAAACAACTACTATACTTGCAGAATTTTCGTGTTGTTCAATAAAAAACCTTAAATTCAACCTGATTTAATTTGCTTTTTATAAAAAACTTTGTGAATATGAGTTGTATCCTACTGTATCTATTTTATCAAACTTTTGACGGATCTGGTTTTCGATTTATATTTTGTAATCTATTGCTGTTTTAGTACTGCTGTGTTTATGATTTCAGATTTACAAATTTGCTGCATCTTGTTGTTTTCTGATTTCACTTGACTATACTATCTATGTTTGAAAATTATGAAACTTTATTTTCTGTTAGTAAACATATTAGGGAATACCCCAGATTTTTCTTGGATTTAATCAGTAAGTTTTTATGCCGTTTTCCTATTTATGAATGCAAACTTCTGATTTCTGCCTGAACATGTTTTCTGGATACAATTCTGTTTTGAGTCGTGCTTTTGTGAAATACCATATGACTTATATATATTTGCTGGATTCGGTCGAGAGTCTATTTTCTAGATTTTCTTACGGATCTAGGTTTGCATATTTGGGGCAATGAGAATCCCAGATTTGGTGCAGTACTGTCTTGCTATCCTGAACTAGAATTTTCGTTGTCCTACCCTTTATGTGGTGTCTATCACCTGTGCGTGTCTATCATCTGTTTAGAACCTATTACTTGTTCATGCCATGTTATTCTTGCTCTGTTTTATACATGTATATGCCTGTTTAATAATAATAATAAGTAACTAAGCCGGGGTTAAGGGAAAGACCTTAGTAGTAGACAATATAGGTATGTATACTCAGAAGGGGGCTAGTGTTCCCATTTTGATATTTGATTCATGTTTATACATGAACCTGTTGCCCGTTATGTTTGATTCATGAATCTGTGGATTCGTGAACCTGTTGTACTTTATGCTTTGATGCATAAACCCGTTGGTTCGTGTACCTGTTACCCGTTGATTCATGAACCTGTTGATACATGAACCCGTTAGTTCATGTACCTATTTACTATTTGATTCATGAACCTGTTCCTGTTACCTGTTACATGATGCCTGAGTACACGACCCTATAGAAACCCAGCACTAGATCTAAATGTAACTTGTTTGAATGTAGCAACCATATGGTAAAAATCTGGGACACATGAAGTGTAACGCCCCGAATTTCAAATACAACTGAATTCGAGATTCCACAGGATCTTTTCACTTCTTTCGTACAATTTTACAAGGAATTTAAAACTTTTCACTTTCCATCAGAGTTACAAATGAATCTTTACAATTTACAGCGGAAGCAAAAATTACAACATTTATATGAATTGAAATTACAACAACATTTGAATAATCTCTAAGCATCAGTTCTCCTTTAATCTTTATCATGCCATTTGTCCTGCATACAAAACTGTGGGTACGTCAGTTTATTCAACCGACGAATATTATACAAGGCCATCATCTCTATGCCGAAAACAGTATAATGATTTTCCATACTTAACAAACACAAACTTGTTCACATATAAAACTAAGGGGAATATCCTATTGATGTCGTGTTGTGATTGTGCACTTAGTCCTTAATGCAGTTATTTATATTACATGATACTAATGCGCACTTGTTCGGATTCTATGTATCCCATACTACATAGGTCCGAGGGCAAGCCTCTTATTCGTTCTTCATCTTGTAGGGTTCAATCCCTTGTCATGACTTAATCTACTACTATAACTACGGTAAGTATCCTAAATGTTCTATGAGTAACGAGCTCATGTACAGAAAAACTGGAAGGGAATCCCACGTCATGTCACGACGCATCGTGAAGACAACCTATGGACAATTCAAGCTCCTTCATGGTACACGATCCTCTCGCAATCATCAAACACCCTACAAGCATCGCCAAGATCCCGATAATTCCGGAGTAGTGCCCACATCATGTCATGACGCATCGTGAAGACAAACTGTGAATCACACCCACATCGTAGACTCGAGGCCCTCATACTTGTGTTTTTCTCTCACTTTCATCATCTCTTCACTATGTACTAATCCTTAATTTAATGAAATCATGAAAAAAATCAAACTCTTAGGGTCAGCCATCTCACTAATACCGGTCTTATTTCTTTCATTTCACAATGACCCAAACTTGGTCTTTTCAATTTCAATTATCATATCTCATTACTTTCAATTGCCGGTGTGAGTCTTGGCTACACTTTAATTTTCAATTTCAATTCACAAATTCACATGTTTGAGTTGTCATACTCAAGAACATTTCTCTTTTTCAATTAAACGATTTCCAATCTTTTCATGAATCAATTATCATACATGGAGTTCAATTATGATCATGCATTCCATAACCAACATTTATTTCCACATTAAGTTCATATTACGAAAATGTTTAGTCAAGTGAATATTTCACAAAATCACCATTTGTTACACTATTCTTTGACAAATAAACCCATATAAAAATTCACAATTATAGTTTCCTTTCATCAATTTTTCTTTTTAATATTTATATTAATCACCTCATGAAAAATCCACATTTTTACGAAATCATAAATATAAGAAAACAATAGTTTCAAGTACAATTTCACCTAATAATACATTTTATTTTAGTCCAATAACTTCAATTAAATTTTCATAGGTAGTACATGATTTTAGAATAATAACGGTATTTTTTTTAGAATTTTTACACATCAAATAAGTCCCCAAAAATCATTTTTTCGTCAAAAATATATTCTGGCCATAACCAGAATCGAACCCGCAACCTCAGAGAAGACAGCCGCACACGCCAACCACTAGACCGAGGCGCGCTAGCAACAAGAAAGGGAGACAGAGAGTTATATACTCTCTATTCGGGTTTGGGGTATTTTTCAACCCGCACGCAAAAGAAGGTGGACACAGGGTATCAAACCAGCGACCACAGAGCCACACGCCACGCTACAGTAGCGCCAGAGAGGCTCACCGACCACTTGAGCTATGAGCTCAAGTTGTCACAAACACAACTTAAGTCTAATTAACTCGGTTATCTGTTTTATTAAAAACATTTCGATGTTCAAAAGTCCTTATCTTTATTTTGCTTGCACCACAAGCCATGTAAAACTCCAGAATACATATTTTAACTTAAATTAACCCCCAGTATTTTTAAAATAATTTTTCAGTCATTTAATATATATTTCTCATACAATAATTTAAATTCCATACTACTCTCATCATATTTTAACTTAACAATTCTCAAACAACATTTTGATATTATAAACCACAAAAAGAAATTATAACTCCCTTTTTTTCCCTCTTTCATTAACTTAATGCATAGGACAAATTTTAATTCACTAGAACCAATACCACAATAGTTCATTTAGTGCATAAAACAATAATTCCATCTATTAGCAATTCATACTCAATTTCTACATTATCACAATCCCAATTTAACACTTCCATAACTAGTAGCAATTTGCACAACAATATTAAGAATCATGACAATTTAACATACAATCTACCAATATTAATTTAATCATCTAGCAATCATTTTTCAAATTGGAATATACTCTTATTAGTTTCTTTCATGCAAATTTTGTTATCATTCCTAGCATGGTAACTATAGTTAGAAGTAAGAAAATCACCCACCTAAATTGGAGAGAAAAATCACACAACAACTCCTAAACGAAAGAGCCCTTCTCCTCCTAGATTGAGCTTGCCAAAAGAATGCTTCTTCTCCTTGTTTGAGTGCAACCCGAGCCTCCAAGGGTGATGCCGGCCTCCTTGAATGCAACACACTCAACTCTCAATCTTTACTCTCACTTCCTACTACCACAACATCTACTACTAACAATTGTATTCTTTCACTATAGGTTTGGAGAATGAAAAGTGTAAGGAGAACTAGGCTGGGGGGGGGGGTATTTATACAAAAATTTGGGACAAATAGAAGACTAGGATTGATCTAGGAGTTAAGAAACAAGGGCTAGGATTCAATGGGAAGTTGTAGTAACCAACCATGATCACAAAAACTACTTCCCACAACTCCACTCTCTCTTTTCCCTCCTAATCCTATCCAGCCTCAAAAGGGTGCACAAACACGTGCTAGTGCAATGCACGTGTTTCTAAAGTCTCCAATTTTAAAAAGTTGTACATATATATTTTTATAAAAAGTCTATAAAAATTGTCTACACTACAAGTTGTAATAAAAAGAGAAAATAAATTCATGGACATTTATTTAATGGGCCAAATTAGTTTATATTTAAAAATAAATTAGGTTGGGCTCAAAATAAAGGAATACTTATGTTTTCTTTTAAAAATAGGCTTTAATAAAAAGATAATAGAAAGACATATATATATGTATACTCATTTGTTTATGAAAAATAATTATAAAAATTTATACCGCAAGATTGCACTTGCACAATACATACAAATTAATAATACAAAAATAATAATTCTCATGAATGAAAATTTAGGGTATTACATGAAGTGCTACCTAGATAAAAATAAATACAATACTTGACATGACATAACACTTGTTACATGATTACTTGACACATGTTCATCTGTTTACCTTCTTGCATGATATTTGACACGCGTTACATATTTACTTGCTTGCATGATGCCTGTTACCTGTCACATGTCACATGCACCTGTTATCTCACCATATTACTTGATCCTGTTCATGATTCATGCCAGTTCTATTTTTTGTTGCCATGTCTATTTCATGCTTATTTTATACTTGCTTATGCTATTACTCTATGTTGTTTATTTCTTTTCCTGTACCTGTACATGCACTACAAGCGGCTCGTAACTTGCATTGACGGGCGTTTTGTTTTGTTTTTCCTTTTCCTACAATTTATTAAATTGCAGATTGTTGTAATCAGCTGCCTGATGGAGTAGGTGATCTGAGATTTTAGATGCTGGAGTTTTTGCTATTATTATTTCCTGTTGCTTATTTTGAATAAATATATCTGTTACTTGGATTATTTTGTATTAGGCAATGTGACCCAGAATTATTGACTTGTTCAGATCTGGTTTATTTGAGATTTATTAAGCTTTGTTTCAAGTAAATTCTGTTAGTATAATGATTCATTCATGCACGCGTGGATGATTTCTCCTTGTTTACTTCTTGTTATCTTTGTGAAATGTTGTAAAGATCCTTACAGCTTATGGATAATGAAAATCATTCGCTGTACTTAGTCACGTATACGTATTCTGTATTGTCTTTTTGGAAAGCGGGGCGTGACATTTAATGTTACTTACAAATTGTGTATGTTGGAGATGATGGATATGCATCACGGTTGAATAAGTCTGCACTACGCAGGCTTCTCCATCAGTTTTGGAAAACGCTTCTAACTTGAAGTGTCGGTATGATCTACTCTAATCTTTCTTAGTATTTTCATGTGATGAATGTGTTAACGTTTTGTGCGTTTGATCACATGATTGAGAGTTTTATACCATAGTTATTCTCGCCTTAAAAACTAGCATGTTTAGGGTTGTTATGTGCTTTATCATACTATGTGTATATATATTTTGACAAACCCATTGTTTGCAGTTTGTGTGTGACTATATATTTGCTTTTCTAATTTTAAAAAAAAAAATGATGTATAAGACCTATAACAGATTTCCGTAACTTAGATAAGAGCATCATGTAATGCAGAATATGACTCCATTAGTTATGTTCTGTTCTTTCTCGTTCGTTACACTATGTGTGCAAAACTAAATTATAAAATATTGTTCATATCTCGTTTAGCATTTCGAAGATGATAAAGAACGAATAAAGAAAAATATAGCTCAATGTGTTTGAGCATATGGACATAGTTAGAACCACAAGAGAAAGCAAATAGTTTTGTGAAAAGTAGTTGAGTAATTTTGTATTAACTCATATTGTTATTATTTTCTAGTTTGCAATTCATAGTCAATGATATGTGTAAGTTGAGTTTAACAAACAAAGTAACTGATAATAATAGTTCTAACTTGTGTAGTCCTTGAATATGGCATAATAAGCTAGGGCACGGCGGCACGTGAACTATATGTTAAATTATTTGTTCTTGTTAAAACTCATAATTCTACTAAATGACACCTCATTAAATATGACAATTGTGAAATTTGTGCTCAGAATATGATCACTAGAAAACCATTTAGTATGGTCTCTAGGAGTACACAATTTCTTGAGTCAATGCATTCAGATATTTGTGATCTCGGTAGCTTTGTGACTAGATGAGATAATGATTGGTCAGAAGTATTTAGTTACTCTTGGAGATTATTATTGAATATTTTTCATATATATATGGAGGATGCAACACTCGCTACTTTGATGAATTAAAAATCTAGTTAAATGCTAAGATCAAAATGTTTTAGATTTGATACAGGTGGTGAATATGATTTAACAATCTTAGAGATGTTTGCATTTGGGATAAGCTAGTGCACTCTACTTACTACAGTCAAAACGGTATTGATAAAAGTTAGAATAAAAAACTTGGTGAAATGTTGAATTCTATATTATTGATTGTTGTTTGACTTGTATAATTATGGGTGATATTGTATTTTTAATCATATTCTGTTAGTGTTAGTGCCCTAGAGACAATGTGATTGTGCTTCTAGGAAATACTTTTGTTAATTAATGATTGTGTTCTATTGATTATTATATGTTAATTTATTATGTCTTAATTTACTGCGATAAAAATGTTAGAGTAATAAATGTCCTTGGAATATATAATACGTATTCTATATCTTTAAGTATGTGACTTAAAAATGAGATTATATGAATAGTGTTTATATTTCTAAATATCCCTAATCAAGCATTGTCATTATGGGACAATAATAATGCATAAAGATTAGTATGTTTGTTAACTGATGACCACATCTCATTGGTCATAGGTATAGTGATACTAAAGTCAAGAACATAGGTGCATGTAAGATTCTACATGGCACTGGATAGACCCACAGTGAGATTCTTCATGTTTAAATAAAGTCATAAGAAAGACTCACAGTGATAATGGTGTAATGATCCTCTGACTTGAGATCATTATATTTCTATAAGAGGATTAATATACTTTGACTACATTAAAAGTTACCTTTGACCGGGTGATGATAAAAGTGGACATCGGGTATATTATGAGTCGTATGAGAAATATGAATGATAGATAAAGGATTTAACCCTCCTATAATTAGGAGAGATATTATTGGCCTCTTGATTGAGTGAGACTATGAAATGCATGGCCATGCTCAAATAATGATTTGTTTTAATAGTCTACTCATTGATCAAGGAAACCCGGATTAAATGTTGAAGAGGATGACTGAGAACATGCCTCGAGTTTAATCTATAATATTTGGTTAAAGGGATTATATTACACGGAAACATTAATCACGAAAGGTTTTATTGGATCACCAATTATTATTATTACTTGGGTAGCAATGATGTATTATTAGATGCCGCTCATTGTTTATAATTTTATTATTGGATATTAAAATTATTTCCAACGTAATAATAACCTAAAGGGTCACACACAAGAACGCTTGAAGGAGATTTGATTTAAATTATGAATTTAAATTAAATAGTAATTCGAATTTATTTATGATATTAATTAAGTGGGACTTAATTAATTAATTAAATATAATTTCAAATTTACTAATGATTAGAATTAGAATTATATTAGAATATTAATTAAGTTTGACTTAATTATTTATTTAATTAAGAATTCTAATTTTAATAAAAGCCCAATAGGATTGGGCTTTAGAAAAACAGATTTGTCTCTCTATATAAAGATCTTAAACTCTCAAATTAGTTTTTGAGGCTAAGAGAAAAAACCCTAGCCGTTTGAGAGAAGAAGATGGAGATAGAGAGAATTTGGTTTTCGGATGCTAGTACATCGCTCCTTCAAATACCAAGTGTTCGTGTGGATACCGATAGAGCGTAGATCGCGTGAGCGGGATGCGTGGTGATTCAAGAAGCTTGGACCTCCATTAGTCATCCTTTTCTCAACTGTTAAAGCTTCGTTTTAAGGTAAACGTTCATAACTACGAATTAAACGTCGTGTTTTGCATGGATCCTGCGATTGGGTTTCGATTTTATTGTTTTAATCCGCTGCATTTATGCCCCGAAAACCCTACAATGGTATCAGAGCTACTTGCGAAAACGTTTTAATTCGTTTATTTGTTACAGTTTTGATATATATGCATAAACTGTAAGTTAATGATGATTGTGATGATCATATGATGATCTTATAATCTGTATGTATACTGATATGTATATGATTTATGTTTGTTCTAATTACGAGAATCGTATTCGATATGGATTCTGAAACGGCTGCTGTAGATTTGCTGAAATCTATTTCTAGTGCCCGATTTTTGCAAATGAGTACCTTTTCGGAAAGGGAAACGAGCGTCTGAACAAAACTAATAGCTTAAGCTATCCCCGACTCGTCTGTAAGGCGTTTGACGCCGTTTAGGGCCTGAAATATGCAATTTTATGTTTTCAGATTTAATTTCAATTTTCTGAATTATGCCTTATATGATTTTTATGATTGGATCATGATGAAATATGATATGGTATAACATGATTAGATAATATATGATATTATTTGAATATTATATATTTGTTCTTATCGCGTAGATTGTATACGATACGGTTTCTGCAAAGATGAGCAGATTTGGTGAAATCTGTGTCCAGTGTCCGATTTTCGCAAATAAAATATGTTTTCTGACTGGAATTGGGTCACTGAGCAATACTGACTTTGTCACCGATGCGGATATAAGGCGTTTGACGCCGTTTAGAACCTGAAAACTGCGATTTACTGTTTTCAGAATTTTGATTGCAATTTCCTGATTTTACCCTATTTAATTTTTGTGATTGGATCATGACAAATATGATGTGGTATGATGACATAATGAAATATGAGATATTCTTAATTGTTATATGAGCATGGTGTATGGTTATGGCCTTAAGACCCATAGGTTAGTGGTTTTGATTTATGGTTTGGTTTCTAAATACGACTTGCATGTCGTCTTCAATTTCTTGTAATTTATATTCTCGAATGTAACTCGAGTTCCTCTTGTAAGTTCATAAGAACATTTTTTTCCATTATTCAATGTAATGATCAATGAAGACATGGAAGCAAGGAGGCAAACTAATGAGCATTCCAAAGAAGGAGATACAAGATGAAGATGAAGAAGATAAAGACATGTAATAGTGTAGTATTTTAAACCACCCATAGATTGACCTTGATTTTTCCATTAGCTTGGAAAGATCATATAGGATGGGCCATAACCAAACACGTTTACTTTATGCACTTTATATATGTATGAATGTATGTGATACAATGTATGTGTAGAGATAATGATGCATGCTTAATTAGATTAAGATGAATGTATTAGATACGACACCCCATTCATGCTTAAACAAGATAAAATCTATAACGATTTAAGATGAACATTAAACAAACGATCATGAGATTCTTGTGTTTATGAAACACGGTAATTAAATATGAATTTTCATTATTCAACGATTGAATGATTTTGTCAACAACCGATTACGAATCTGTAAGAAAAGGGGTGCCAATAATGCCGTCTGTGCGTTAACCTCTGATCTGGAAATCATTCATTCAACGAATTTTGATTTGAAATATTTGATTCAAGGAAAAATTGAGAATCTCTTTATGATGGGATCATGATCGTTTATAAGTAAATCCCTTAATAAATATTAAGTTAAACAAGATGCTTTCCAATGAATAACACTCATCAAGGCCTAGATCATAAGGGGTGGGTTTGCCAAAGCAGAGTGCTCCTTTTAATCGTGGTGAGGTGCGAAAGAGTAAATGTGATACTCGTTATGTTGATTCATTGGGCCTAACTTAACTAAGTCGTCACAATAAGATTATGAACTTAGAAGCATAGAGTTTGGCGAAAAATTTATTAGATAAATTAGAGCAATGGTTGTTCACCAAACTATCCAAGAGTTATATACGTGATATAATTGACAAATGTTGTCTACCTAAATAGTTGTGTTTTGGGAGTTTCAGCCAACGCTGACTCAAGACATGATGAAATATGGATCTTGGCTCACTAGAAAGATATATAATAAATGCTTTCCGAATTAATAGTAAGGGCTATTAATTTGATCAAAATAGTGGGAGATATATATTATGAATATATATGAATAATCATTTGAACATAAACTAATAATTCCGTAGACTAATTCTTTTATGCATTTTACATTATAGATATTCTAATGGCAAACAACTCAAATAACTTCTCTGTACGATCTGTCCTTGAGAAGGACAAGTTGACAGGAACAAACTTCCTCGATTGGCAAAGGAATTTGAGGATAGTCCTCAGGTAAGAGTGAAAGCTCTATGTCATTTCCTCGCCCTGGACCTCTCCCTGTAGGTGCATCGGTTGATCAACGTAATGTTTATCAGAAACATATCGATGATGACACGGATGTCACTTGTCTTATGCTTGCGACTATGAGTCTTGAGCTTCAGAAACAGCATGAGCATATGGATGCTCATATAATGATAGAGCACCTTAAACGTATGTTTGAAGGACAGGCTCGTCAAGAGAGGTTTGATACAAGTAAAGCCTTGTATGCATGTAAATAGGGTGATCGTGATCCAGTTGCACCGCATGTTCTAAAGATGATGGATATATGGAGTACCTTGCTACTCTGGGTTCCGCCATCAGTCCGGAAGCTCAGATAGATCTAATCTTGCAATCTTTGAACAATGACTATGCTCAATTTGTAATGAATTACAATATGAATGAGATAGACAAGACACCTACCGAATTGTTGGCTATGTTGAAAACTACTGAGACCAACATTCAGAAGGCATCCCCTGCTCCCATAATGATGGTCAACAAAGGGAATGCCAAAGGAAAAGGTAAATGGAAAGGCAAGAACAAAATTGGATCTAAGCCTGCGAATCCAGAACCCGCTGTTAAGGCTTAGAAGCCTACTGGAGGTGTTGCAAAGGCAAAGGCAAAGGGTGATTGTCACTATTGCAAGAAGCCGGGTCATTGGAAGAGAAACTGTCAAACTTATTTGGAGGATCTGAAGAAACTGAAGGCTGTTCAGATTTCTGATTCAGGTATTTATATTATAGAAGTCAAATTTGTCTACTTCTACATCATGGGTATTAGATACTGGATGTGGTTCTCACATTTGTATAAATGTGCATAAACGGCGAAGGAGTAGAACTTTGGCGTTAGGAGAAGTCGACCTACATGTTAGCAATGGAGCAAAGGTTGCTGCTTTAGCTGTAGGGACTTATTATTTATCGATGCCCATGGGGCTTATTTCAGAACTTGAGAACTATTTTACGTGCCTGCAATTTGCAGAGACATTATTTTGGTTTCTTGTTTGGACAAGATTGGTTTTTCCTTTTTGATTCAGAACAATTGTTGTTCCTTTTCGTTGAATAATGTTACCTATGAGGTTGCACGTTTGTTTAATGGTTTATATGTTCTTGATTTTGATACTCCTATCTATAATGTAAATAATAAACGTCTAAAGATAAATGACTCAAATCAAACATACCTCTGGCACTGTCATTTAGGCCATATAAATGAGAATCGCATTTCCAAGTTACATTAGGATGGATACTTGGATAAGTTTGATTTTGAATCATACGAAGAATGTGAACTATGTCTCATTGGCAAAATGACTAAAACTTCTTTTACCGGATAAGGTGAGAGGGCCACCAAACAATTGGAATTGATACATAGTGATGTATGTGGTCCAATGCGTATGTTGGCAAGAGGTGGCTTTTACTAATTTTAACCTTTACTGATGATTTTAGTAGATACGGATATGTGTATCTTTTGAAGAACAAATCCGAATCGTTTGAAAAATTCAAAGAGTAAGAGATTGAAGAAGAAAAACAAATAGGCGAAAGTATAAACTCTACGATCTGATCGTAGAGGAGAATACCTAAGCTTAAAATTTCTTAAAAGCGTGTGGTATAGTATCACAACTCACTCTTCCTGGAACACCACAAAGACATGGTGTGTCTGAGAGGAGAAATCGCATTTTGTTGGACATGGTGCGATTGATGATGAGTCTAGGGGATCTTCCAATTAGTTTCTGGGGTTATGCCCCTAGAGACGGCTGCAGAAACACTAAACCGAGTTCCTTCTAAATCAGTTCAAAAGACACCATATATGAGATATGAACTGAGAAACGTCACAGCGTGTCATTTATGAAAATTTGGGGATATGAAGCGTTTGTGAAACGTATGATCTCTGACAATCTAGGACCAAAATCAGATTTTGTGGGATACCCAATGGAAATAAAAAGGGTATTATTTCTATAAACCTTCGGAGAACAAAGTGTTTGTTGCTTGAATGGCTATGTTTCTAAAGAGAGATTTACTTTCTAAGAAAAATAGTGGGAGGACAATAGATCTCGATGAGGATCGAGAACCACAGAATAATGTTGAACAAGAGTTGGAACATGAGCAGAGTGTGGCTCAAGATGTTGATAACAACACTGCTCAAGAAACACAAGTTATTCGTAGATCTAGTAGGATTCGCTATGAGCCAGAGAGATATCGTGGATTTCTTCTGACTCAAATTGGCGATGTGATGATCATAGATGATGATGAGCCTCTCACCTACAAAGATGCTATGAATAGTCCAGATTTTGAGAGATGGCTGGAGGCCATGAAATCTGAGATGGATTCCATGTATGAAAATCAAAGTATGGACTTTGGTTGGACCACCCGAAGGGGTAAAACCCATAGGGTGCAAGTGGGTTTCTTGAAGAAAACTGACGTGGATTGTAATGTACAGACCTACAAAGCAAGACTAGTGGCGAAAAGTTTCAAGCAGATTCATAGTAGTGACTATGATGAAACTTTCTCACCGGTGGCTATGGTCAAATCCATCAGGATTTTGCTTGCGATAGCAACTTACTATGACTATGAAATCTGGCAAATGGATGTCAAGTCGATCCAAAGTTTGCTAGAATGGTCTGTGAGAAGCGATGGTCCATTTATGGATTATAGCCGGCCTCGAGGAGATGGAACATTCGTTTTGATGAAACAGTCAAAGAGTTTGGCTTCATGTAAAATGAAAATGTGTCGTGTGTTTACGAAGGGTTAGTGGGAGCCATGTGTCATTCCTAGTATTATATGTAGATGACATATTATTAATAGGGAATGACATTCCTAATCTACAGGTTGTGAAGATTTGGTTGGGAAATAGTTTCTCGATAAAAGACTTTGGCGATGATACATATGTCTTAGGGATCAGGATCTATAGAGATAGATCTAAAAGATTAATCGGTTTAAGTCAGAATACATACATATGTAAAGTGCATACTTAAGATAACGTTGCGGACCCACAAGACTAAGGCTTTGTCGTAGTAGAAGCACGAAGGTCACACTAGTTCCATGGGTATTAGATACATGAGTGATTGGCTCTAGTGCAAGTGGGAGATTGTTAGTGTTAGTGCCCTAGAGACAATGTGATTGTGCTTCTAGAAAATACTTTTGTTAATTAATGATTGTGTTCTATTGATTATTATATGTTAATTTATTATGTCTTAATTTACTGCGATAAAAATGTTAGAGTAATAAATGTCCTTGGAATATATAATACGTATTCTATATCTTTAAGTATGTGACTTAAAAATGAGATTATATGAATAGTGTTTATATTCCTAAATATCCCTAATCAAGCATTGTCATTATGGGACAATAATAATGCATAAAGATTAGTATGTTTGTTGACTGATGACCACATCTCATTGGTCATAGGTATAATGATACTAAAGTCAAGAACATAGGTGCATGTAAGATTCTACATGGCACTGGATAGACCCACAGTGAGATTCTTCATGTTTAAATAAAGTCATAAGAAAGACTCACAGTGATAATGGTGTAATGATCCTCTGACTTGAGATCATTATATTTCTATAAGAGGATTAATATACTTTGACTACATTAAAAGTTACCTTTGACCGGGTGATGATAAAAGTGGACATCGGGTATATTATGAGTCGTATGAGAAATATGAATGATAGATAAAGGATTTAACCCTCCTATAATTAGGAGAGATATTATTGGCCTCTTGATTGAGTGAGACTATGAAATGCATGGCCATGCTCAAATAATGATTTGTTTTAATAGTCTACTCATTGATCAAGGAAACCCGGATTAAATGTTGAAGAGGATGACTGAGAACATGCCTCGAGTTTAATCTATAATATTTGGTTAAAGGGATTATATTACACGGAAACATTAATCACGAAAGGTTTTATTGGATCACCAATTATTATTATTACTTGGGTAGCAATGATGTATTACTAGATGCCGCTCATTATTTATAATTTTATTATTGGATATTAAAATTATTTCCAACGTAATAATAACCTAAAGGGTCACACACAAGAACGCTTGAAGGAGATTTGATTTAAATTATGAATTTAAATTAAATAGTAATTCGAATTTATTTATGATATTAATTAAGTGGGACTTAATTAATTAATTAAATATAATTTCAAATTTACTAATGATTATAATTAGAATTATATTAGAATATTAATTAAGTTTGACTTAATTATTTATTTAATTAAGAATTCTAATTTTAATAAAAGCCCAATAGGATTGGGCTTTAGAAAAATAGATTTGTCTCTCTATATAAAGATCTTAAACTCTCAAATTAGTTTTTGAGGCTAAGAGAAAAAACCCTAGCCGTTTGAGAGAAGAAGATGGAGATAGAGAGAATTTGGTTTTCGGATGCTAGTACATCGCTCCTTCAAATACCAAGTGTTCGTGTGGATACCGATAGAGCGTAGATCGCGTGAGCGGGATGCGTGGTGATTCAAGAAGCTTGGACCTCCATTAGTCATCCTTTTCTCAACTGTTAAAGCTTCGTTTTAAGGTAAACGTTCATAACTACGAATTAAACGTCTTGTTTTGCGTGGATCCTGCGATTGGGTTTCGATTTTATTGTTTTAATCCGCTGCATTTATGCCCCGAAAACCCAACATATTCATAATATGTTACTACACTCTAAATTACTTATACATTATAGACTATGGGATAGAAACACAAATAATTTTGTTAAAGTGAAAATATGTGGTGCGGTACATTTGTTAGATACATGACCCTAGAATGCCTAAAGTATGACATATAACAAATATTTGTGTGTACTTAGAAAGTGCAGAATGTAGTTCTGTGGATAAATATTGGATCTATCTAATCTGTGTTAGAAGAATCTAGACTTGCAGAGTTCTTTGAGGATGTGTTTATCAAAGATAAATGTATGAAATTATCTAGTCCTACAGACACGGTAAATGATTCACAGTTGGAATCAAGAACCAGCTTTACTGACACTTAAAACTTCAATGTCAAATGAGCCAAAAAGAGTCTTTAGTAGATAATAAAATAAATTTGTTGTTATACAATAATAATTTAATTTAGTTGATTTGCCGAAATGGGCTATAGTAAGTAATTGGGGTTTTGTAGAATAAACTTAATTTTGATTGTTCACTAGCAATTTTAATGCATTTTAGTAGCTAACGGATTGACTGAGATAAATGAGAGATATTTGTTTGATATCTACTCACATGCTTATCATATTGCTACAATAAGTATTCTTCTTACCCTTACATCTATTGAAAATTTTGTTATTCATAAAGGATATTTAAACAGTCTTGTACTAAAAGTTTTGTACTTTATGTTTTGTACTGAACAATTTTACACTGGAAAGTTTTGAACTAATATGTTTAGTGAACAAGATTTACAATTTAGTAAAATCATTGTATGTTCTTAAAACTTGTTTAGCCGATGAATAAATAATTTGACAAATTTCTTAAAGAGACTAGTATATGAATCTGGTAATTCAGATATGTGTCTTCAACTTTGTGGTGTGTCAAATATAATGGCTACTATTTACTCGTTCTGTTGACATGCTTGTTATTGGAAGTGACCTCTCTATTATAAATGAAGTTAAAATTATGCTATCCAAAGAATTTAGCATGAAACACCTAGGTATTGTGGACACCATAGGTATAAGGGTGAGTTTCGGTTGGCAAGAGATAACCCTTAGTCAAACTCATCAAATCAATAATGTGTTTCAAAAGTGGGGATATAGTGATTGAAAGTGTGTTTTGAAACACCTTATGATTATGATAGAAGGTTGACACCTAATAATGGTGTAACTATGAGACAGATAGATAATTCTAAAAGAATTGAAAGTCTCATGTATACAAAGATCTGCACTAGAATAGACATAGCCTTTGAGGTTGATGTGATCTGCAAATTCACTAATAATCCCATACACATTTGAGTCCCTTTAAGAGGCTAATGAGATACCTAAGTTGTACTCAAGAGTTTGCTTTGTGCTACTCAAAGTTTAGTGAAAGTCGACAACTAGTGAATATGTGTTCACACTAGGAGGAGAAAAAAATTTATGGAGATTAAAAAGTAAACAAGCATTGCATTCTCATCTAAGAAATCAGACATCTATGTGTTATCCTCTGCAGGAGAAGAGACTGAGTGGATTGAATGACTTATTGCTAATCATCCATTGAGAAGTTTAACATAAATTCTCTAATTCTGTTATGCGACTATTAAGGTATAATGCACTGTAGCTCATAACTCACTCTATAATAGTAAGAGGAGTATATTGAGGCTGAAGCCTAGTTGAACTTTCTCATAGATAAAGTGCAATTGCGGTAAGTATGGCTAATGCTCTTGCTAAGAGACTTGAAAGTGATCTAATTATCAAAACTGTGGGGAAAATGGAGTTAAAAGCTATTGAGTCAAAAGCTTTAACATCCAAGTTATTTTGAGATTTAGAATCTAATTGGAGCCATAGAGAAGTTCAAATTAAAGCATCAATTTTAAGCAGTTGGCATGCTTTAGATAATTTGAAAAGTTCTATGTAAATTTTGTTAATATATAATTTCATTCCAATTTTGAATCTGATGCTATATATTTTCATAATTTACTTAGAATTATCTCATTATTCCAAAAGAAAGCATGAAAAATTGTCGATGTGTTTCCGATGTTTAGAACTATTGTTATATCATTCCAATTTTGATGATATAACTCTTTTATGGATTCATGTTTCATTCCAATTTTGATGATTCAGAATTAACCATAATTGATTTGACTGTTCTATCATTCCAATATGAAACATAGTATAGTTCTTGTGTAGAAACTATACTAATTCTTGTTCTTTATTTTGTTAAAGAAACTTGATTGTGATGCTTGCATTACATTTTGCTAAGCTATCGTTGAATTGTACTATGTTCTTTAGCAGAACTAGATACTTTATGAAATTCGCTGGAATTCTTAGAGATGTGTCTCTTGATATTCTTATTTTCAAAAGGCTAGCAAAGATGGAGGAGATGAATCTGTCAACATAAATATCAAAATAATGATTTGCTTAAAATGGAGGAGTAAACATAAAGCAGTTTGCAAGGATATAGTTTTGGTTTATTTTTCTTGGGAATAAATTTGTCACTTGCTTGGTAAAATTTCTGTTGAGTTCAAGACTCTTGTGTTCATGAGCTTAAAACTCATATTTTGTTCTTGAAGTTTATTTGCTTTGGTTGATTTTGAAACTATGACAGGTTTCTCTAGTTGGTTTAGTCATTGTGAACTATTCTGTTTTGATATGGTCTTTGAACTATTTGATTATTTTGGTTTAGTCTCATTTAAACTATTCGAGTTACAATTGGTTTAGTCTATGAACTATATTATTTTGTGATCCAATGATATAACATAGCATTGATGTATATATTGAGAATATAAGAGGAGATTGTTGGATATATAGGTATATTCTCAATATAATAGAATATTATTGTGTATAATGTTCTATAGGGGCAACACGTGATTTGCACGTGTTGTATGCTAATTATTGGACTTGGTTGACTGGCATGAAGCCCAGTACCCTAAACCCAGTTAATGTCATATAAAAGCTGGTTTAGAGGTAGTGCTCTATGATATTCCAATACTGATAAACAGAGTATAATATCATAAGTGCCTATGAGATATAAATCCTAACCCTAATTATTATATGATATTTGCATCAGCATCATACTATTATATGACAACTCAAAGTAGCATTATTCTACACATGATAAATGAAAATGTCAATATACATACAAAGAAAACTAAACCTATAAAGTTTACCTAAATAAACAAATTTACAATATATTAGCAAAACTAATAGCTAAAAATATGAAGTGACAAGTTTTATTACCAGCCGAGGCATTGTACCCTTTGACATTTTTTTTAAAAAAAGTGTAAAGATAACCAATTAGCCATCCCGTTTCATTAATGAGTTATAACACGAAACGTACGAGTTACATAATAAAAAAGGCAAATAAAAATAAATGAAGTAGCAAAATGAAGAAAACAAACTAAACAAAGACAATAAAAATCCAAAAAGAAAGATAGCAAGAAAGCCATAACTGAGAAGCAAATTTCCGTGTTTGCATCTCATTCTTTCCAAACATGAGAGTGCCATATTGGATTATAGACACAGGAGAGTGTCACCCTTTCTAATCCCTTGACGACATACTGTTTCCTTTCCTGTCATCCCATTAAGAAGAACTTGAGCTCCCCCCAGCACTGTATGACATGTCCCTCGTATTACTTCCGTTTACAACTCCCCCAACTAACCAGTGCTTAATTACTTTAATAACTTCGCTGCCATGATCCATAAACTTTTCTCGTTTATATTGTCATGGGCAGGAGCATTGGGGGTTCGTAAGAGATCTAGGACATAGGAGGGTGATACTTTAGGGTAGGGACAAAGGGACGACTGTTGGGGTTTGTGGATCCAAATACACGATAATGGAGTTGAAGAAGACAGAAGAGAAGGAGAGTCGAAGTGGGAGCAAACATGTCAAGAGCGGTCTGAAGCTACAGGAAGAGTTGCAGTCGACCGCACCCTCGACCGACTATGTACAGGCAGTGCACAATCGACTGCGCAGTCGACAGTCTCGCTATCTGATTGGACCCAGAAGACTTGAAGGACTGACCGGTCGACCGCGCAGTCGACCGACCCACTCTCTGTTAGATCTTGCACAGTTGAAGGCATGAACCAGTCCACCGTACATGAGTTGCGGTCGACCGTCGTGATGCTGATTGATGAGCGGCTGAGATTAGAAGTTGTGTAAACCTATATGTATTATATTGTGTATGATTTTAGGGTTATGTGAAAAGAAAAAAGAAAGATCTATCAGCCTTCATTGAGAGAAAGGGAGATAGAGAGAAACCCTACACCTTGGTGGTGAGTTCCTAAAAGATTTGTAAACTTGTTCTTCATATTTCTAGTGAAAATCGTAGGAGTGCCTCTGTGCAGGGAAGTAGTCATTTCATTGGGTAAGCCTCGAAAAAATCTCGTGTGTTCTTGTGTATTGCTTTTGGTTGTTATTTGTTCTCTTGCTTTTGATTCTATTGTTCTTGCATCTCGTTGGTGAGTTATTCCGCAGTTAGAACTCAACAAAGACTAGCTAGTACGTGGCATATGAGGGGGTCAGTATAGATGGTGCTCATTTGGGTGATCTCCCGTGATTTGGAGAGATGCCTTTATATCTATAGTTTCCTTTTTTTTATATATCATAATCGGTGTGGCAAAAGTCCCTCCGTATTCCATTAATAAAAATTTAACGAAATATACAATAAAAGTATGGAGTATGAAGTTCATGTTATCCAACAGGCTGGGACATGATACTTATACCACGCAAAAAAAGAGAACCCCCACTATACAAGAGTTCCTTGCACAAAACAACCTAACTACAAGAACCACAAAAACTCGGAGCAAGACTACCCCAAACCTGACAAAAATGTCGCATACCTAAGCATGTTGCCAACAACTAATCCGCATGCCGATCACTCACTATCCTGTGTCCTTGCCATGTCCTCAGAGTCTGCCACGTGTGTGGAAGTCAACACGTCATCATATACCTTCCTGATCTTCTTTCTAGCCGTAGTACTTGCCGTATGAGCACATAAAATAATATTAGTCTTTATCATGTGTAGTAATTGCTGATGCATAAAATGTCTGTGTATGGGTCTAGATATTCTATTGTTTCTTTCTAACAATATAGACCCATTTCCCTATGGCTCAATGTTTCTTTTACGAATATTGAGCTTCCTCTATGATCCCCAAGCAGACTGAACTGAGTTTGGTATGGGTGCATATGTAGAAATATTTGTAAGAAAATACTTTGATCGAGAGGTACAAGAACAGAGAATTAAGAAGACGAGACTGAACCCATCACGAAATATATAGGGAAATTAAGTAAGCAGATGTAAAGATCAAACCGAGTATTGTGTGTCACACAATGTCCTTAAAACAGATTTGCCTCCTCGCCAAGTGTTGGAAGAATGTAGTGGCGTCTGTCTCCCAGGATAAAACAGTTGTGGAGTATCAACTACAATACCACACTGCACTTTCTGCGAACTGAATGAAGTGTAGAACTCTATCACCGATTGAAGAGAAGACCAGAACGAAGAAGGACAACAAAGGAATTATGTTTGAATATTTTTCAGGTGTGTATAATGAAAGGAAGATGTATCAATTTATAGACTTTCTGGTGAGACAGGTGAATGAATACAAAAATAAAAGGCAGACAACCATTTCTTTCGTTTGAAAACATGTAAATGAATGCAAAATAAAAGCCAGACAAAGGTTTCTTTGGTTTCAAAACGTTTTGCTGTTAATTTGCATTGACTCGTCCATTACAAACTTTTATGGGTGGAAAAAAAACATTCATAGCATTTATTTTGGCCGTTACCAGTGTTTTTAAGTTGGAAAAATCAAAACTTGGTCAAAAAGAAGTCCCACACGAGGTGAGGTTCAAGTTGGTCCGGCATTCGTGTCCGTAGGACGTTGAGGTGCACACAAGCAGCTTGTAATCCCGATCCAAGATTTTTTAGCCTTCTAGCTTGCATTCTTACAAAGCTAAGGAAGGAGTTATTATCTATACCCTTTTAGTTCATAGGATTTTGTGGGACTAACGTTTCTCAACCCACCCTCCCTTCAAGTAGCTCATTTAGGGAGACAATTTCTCATTCACCCCATAATTATTTTGAGCAAGTAAATATATGATTTTAATGTACTCATGAAGGATAACAACAATACATAAAGATCTCACGCTTATATAAAGTGGATCTTACTCAAAAATTGCCTTAAAAATAGTTCATAAAATGGTGGTAAAACACCCATTTTCTAACATCAGATATATAGAATCTGCACATCAAGTCAGTTAAAAATGTGGACCTTCAATGGTACCTTGATTTTCCACACAAGGTCGTGCACCTGCACTCCCACATGATTAGAGCATACACCAATTTAACCGAGAATTGTCCACCTATCCCCTATCCCGTCCCATCGATTTCCACTCATGTAAAAATTGTATGAGATCCCTCTGATGGTTTCTTGCCTCCTGCTCAAATAACGATTCATTCTCGGCTTCCATGCTTCATTCTGCCACTGACTGTCCACTTACTCGTTCTTATCTGTTGCGTACTTACATGCATCCGGGAATCTTTTTTATTGGTTAATGGAGCTGCACCACCTATCTTTCAGAAAGCAAATCTATGCACTGTTTCTGATAGAGAACGTTGCACCGGCTAGAAAAATGCTTTTCGCGTGCTATACTGCCCACTAGAACCTGACATGGATGCAGTATTCTTCAGTTTTCGGTGCAAACTACCGTTTCTAAGGTATATCTCTGTGACTAGAGTCCCCCATTTTGCCCTCCTTCGTGTGGCAATTTTCCTCCAGCACTTTCATAAGAGTGCTCGGTTCATTTGTCGTGGGTTGATGACACCCAACCCTCTGAACTCCTTTCGTTTGCAAACCAACCCCCATTTGATTAGCGGGAACCCTTTCCCATCGGTCTTAGACCCATTCCAAAGGAACCATCATCTTAACCTATCAATCTTACCCCTCCCCCCTGCGCGCAAATGAAAGCATCTTCCCTTTCCAACCTTTTAACCTTCCAGCCTATTAGCAATTCACTCGATAATTTCATTTTAGTCCTCCTTTCGTAAGGATCCTCTTCTTATCGGCAGACCCAAGTACTTAATCGGAAGCGTCTGCACCCGACAATTCAATATAGTTGCCACCATAGGGTTGTTCTCCCCGACGTCACCCACGAAGGTGATGGAACTTTTATGAAAGTTTACCGTCAATCCTGACCAACCCTAAAAAAGATACAGGCATACAGCCCCCACTTAAGGAGGTCGCCTGCGCAATGTCACATTCCCCAAAAGTTAAGGTGTCATCCGCTTACTGAACATTCAGTACAATAAATATCCCCTCCGTAGGCCCAACCCATTAATGAACCTCTTTTCCCTGTAAGATTTCAACATCATATGTAAGCTTCAGGTACGAGAGTGAACAACAATGGTGACAGATGATCCCCATATCGAAGGCCCCTACGACATTTGATTTCCTTTCTTGGAGTCGCATTATACATGAAAAATACTTTAGCGGACTGCAACCAAGTTTCTATCCATTCAATCCACTTCTTACCAAAGCCTCTCTTAATTGCTAAGGATTTCCAGCAAACATTTCCGTTCCACTGTCATACGCCTTCTCGTAATCTAGTTTCAGAAGAAACCCCGCCTTTTCTCGCCTTTTGTAGTCTTGTATTACCT
The DNA here is from genome assembly GCA_017893485.1 of Hemerocallis citrina. Lineage (NCBI taxonomy): Eukaryota > Viridiplantae > Streptophyta > Magnoliopsida > Asparagales > Asphodelaceae > Hemerocallis > Hemerocallis citrina. The sequence goes on from JACEHZ010000207.1 coordinate 90,041, forward strand.
CTTAGACCAATATCACACCTTCGAAAATATCCCTTCCCGAGATAAACCCTGTCTCTAGTACTTCACAATATCCCCAATCAGGCCCCTCAGCCTGTTAGCCAGTACCTTAGAAATAATCTTAATCGAACAATTAAGAAAATTGATTGGTCTGAAGTTCTCGATCTCGATTATCGTCTTCTTTTTCGGAATCAGGCAAACATTGGTGCAATTTAGTCTACCTATATCCAAGTTTCCCTCATAGAAAGCATTAATGACTTCCATAATGTTTGTAGAAGAATACTAGAAACCAATATGGTCCTGGTGCTTTGTCCTGACCCAAGGCCCAGACCGCTGCTTTAACCTCTTCTGTAGTAAATGGGTATTGGATGGCCGTGACTCTGCGTCGAGTATCCTCATCTCCATCCGCCCAAATATCTTTCGCTAACTCGCAGTGCCCTTCCCTAGAGTTACGAACAACTATATGCATGTATCTTCGATGTTCTCGGATATTAGATGACTACATGAGACGACCGTTCCTGTCATGTCCAATGAGTGAATGTAGTTATACCTTCGTCGCATTCTGGCTACCTTATGGAAATATTTGGTGTTTGTATCGCCCTCTTGTAGCCATCTCACCTTCGATCTTTGATGCTATAAGAACTTCCTGCCTATTTGCGATCAACCTCAGAAATTGGCTGTCGTCCATGTCACCTATTTCCTCCTTTTTCTCCAAGTCGTCAATCCCTTGTAGTAACGTCCTCTTCCTCTGTAGCACGTTTTTGGAAGTGGCCTTGTTCCATCGTCTTAATATTTTTCTAAATCTGCAGAGTTTCCTCATTAGTCTTGTTGCTGGTTCCATATGGTTGACCTCCTCCTCCCAACTGGCCTTGACCAGTTCGACGTACTCCCCTTTGATAAGCCACATTTCGTCGAAGTGGAAGATTTTGCATCTCTTTCTGTCCTTCCCACCCGTGTCAATAATGATGGGAACATGTCCAGAAGTGTTGCGAATGCACGAATGCGTCAAGGCCCAAGGGAATTGCGTTTCCCAGTCCACTGAGACAAGAATAATGTCTAGCATTGCCAGAACAGGGCAACGACGTCGATTCAACCATGTAAAGCGGTGATCATTTACTGGAATCTCAATCAACATGAGCCTGGAGATGATCAAATTGAACATTCTCCTATCGTGGCTATTATCCAGCGTGCCGTTCCTTTCATGCGTGTGCTTGATGATGTTGAAATCCTAGCCTAGCACCCATGGCCAGCTCCACCTACCACCGATATCAACTAACTCGTTCCAGAGATCTTTCCTTTTCCTTCTATCGTTTGGTCTTTAAACTGCCGTGATCATTCCTTCCATCCTTTAGCTCTCCTTTGAACTACTACCAAGATCGTGAAAATTCCCACCCAACAATACAGTATGTCGAAATTACTGGTATGGATACCAAACATCCAAACATAACCCCCCCCCCCCAATATGAGCCTTAACGTGCTTAACCAAATTATGGGTCACGCAATCCACATTCTTCTTCCTCCCTATGACCTGTTTGACATTGTCTGCTTTCCTATCCCTAATTGTGTCCACGTAATTCGTGTGTGCATTATAAACATGAGGCAAATTGATACCATATGCATTTTCAAGCTGAATTAACATGGAATTTGGAATGGAACCAAACATAGAAGTAGGTCTATGATTACCTGCAAGATTCTCGTTGCTTTTCCGCTTCCCTACCTTTTGATATATATATTTTTTTCATTGTCATCGGTTTTTTGCCTTTTTTGAGTTGTCTGTCACTGCAACGTTGCCCCTCCTTGGCCCTATCATTCCTTATTTTCTTAGGTGTAGGTTCCTCTATCGGAGTATCATCTGATATACTCTTCAACCCTCTGTTCTTCAAATCCCCAAACCCTATGGAATCTGATGACCCCTCTGAGTCCTGTTTCTTTTCAATACCCCAATTTCCCAGCATTGCCTTGACTATCTTCTTCACCTTTTTTTTTACTCTTATATCGACTTCCTTCTTTAGCATAAGCTCAATGATACCACCCTGTTCATCCTCTGCCCCGTTCTCTCCCTGGAACGGAAAGGCTTCATTGGCAGCTCGATACTCCCCAATCTCCCCATCGACGTCACTCTCTTTCACATTCTTCCCCAACCGCTTATCCCCCTATGTACATTCTCATGCAGGCCGAATAATTCCAAACCCAACCCTGATTTGTCTTTAAGCACATCCAAATTTTTTCGACCCATCTTAAAGGCCCAAACCCGACTTCTCTTCTTTTACCTTGGAAATCCTATGGTCCAATACCAAAGCTTGGCCCACAATGCATTGGATTTTAACCAAATTCAAATTTGAATTCCCTGCCTCAACATCGGATTCCTCGTACGAGGTTGTCACATCCATTCTCGTACCCAAGTTGTTTGTCTGAGCCTCGAGGACAACTGTCGCCTCTAGACCCAGAGTTCCCCCCCTCCACACACACACAAGTGCATCACCTCAACGCTTGGCTTGACGCATGTCTTGGTCGCCTTTTTTGTGGCTGATGTGTCACCCATACTGTAGTGCTAGTACGCCCTATAACATGGGAGACCAGGCACGTCGATTTCTCGAAAGAGAAGGATCTCCTCCTAACTCACGCCCCGCCACTGATTCTTGACTAATAAACTTACCAATGGCCCAGATTTCTCTACCCGAACAGGTTCAAGAGCCAGACCGGGTTCATCTTATTCCGCCACTATTTCAAACTGCTTCTGTCACGCCTCGCTTTCCAGAAATACGGAACACAAGCGCGTGACATTGGCTCAGCGAATGACTTGATTCATCCATAAGCTGTTATTGTTCTACTCAACAATATAACAAGATAAATACAACCATACATGTAATAAGAATAATCACATGAATAACAATACTTAGAATAAAACACGAAATAACCAAATACGATAATCCAATGTCTGGAAGCAAAAATAACAATCTCTGGGTCAAAAGCCCAAAATACAATGTTAAATGAAAATCAATACAAGAAGTCCAATGAAAATAACAATCAATCCAGAAAGCAGTATCCTCAGAAAGTAGGTTCTCCAAGTCCTGTAGGTAACTCTCCTTAATCACCAGTGAATACCTCATCTAAAAAGAGGAGAAAATTATCCTTAGAGCAAGTCATGGAAAGCAAGTAGAGAAAGCAATGAATAATGAAAATACGGTATAACAATAAATTTAATAAAACAATAGGAATCAATAATAATGGACGACAGCAATAATCAATATCAATGGTAACAATGCGATGAGTATAACAATAAACGATATCTCAATATTCGATGTCAATACTCAATGGTCGAAGTCAATATCAATAACAATGTTTAATATCAATAGGAATGATGTTGTTCAACATGCACTGTCAATATTGTGTCAATTCTTAAGTCTATTAGCTTTTAGCCTAACTAATGCACGTACTATTGCGTCCCATACCATAGGTTCCGTACATACAATTAATGTCGTTTAGACTCTAGTGGTGGGCTCTATAATTCATACTCGGCAAGATAACACTAAAACGATAGCAACTCGTTGCACGATAATTAGTAAACACTAGTCGGCACGATATCATTAAAACAATACATGATGAATTGGGATATTGTGGTCAGTAATCCAACAATCAATCGATAAACAATATCCGACACAATATTTTGGGGAAACACGGGCCCCCTCTCCTGAGTACAGTTTCTATATTATCCACTGTTGATTCTTAGTTTTGATGACTACAACACAATGCAAAGTTGTGCTACCACCTATATTTGTTGCAGGATGTATCAAAGACAATACCATGGTGAAATACACAAAGGCAAAGTTGATCCAATGAAGCTTTCAAGAGAATCGATCAAACTACAAAGATCTAAGTTCAAGTCACATTTGATCAAGCAAGCTTCAAGACATAAAGACAATGGCTCAAGCTCAAGTCAAAGACTCAAGTTCAAGACAAGACTCAAGTGCTTCAAATGTTTTGTATAAAGTGTCTTGTAACAATTGTAATTTTTATTCTTTGAGTCTTAGGAACTTGTAATATTCTTGTCACACACACACTCACACATATCTTTTAATATTTGAGTGTTTTACAAAGTTAAAAGGTCGAAACAAGCTTAAATAAGTTCAGCTGTTGAGTACGACCGTTCTTTGGAACCAATCGACTGTCTTAGTACGAAATTGTCTGAACTCATACAAACTCTGACCAGTTGACTCATTATGGCAACCTAGTCGACTGTTCATATCGTTTCTACCGTAATCTGAATTTAAAAACTTATTTTTCAAATTCAAATGATTTTCTATCTGTTTTAATATGGTTTTGGGAATTGTTTTACAACGTCCCTCTGATTCCTCTCTAAATAGAGTATAGGAATCACCATGAAAAGGTTCCAAGCATTTTCTAAAGTTTCAAGTTTTTTATTTTTGGGAAGAATAAGCTTTTTAAAAGGCATACATATTCTCTAAGTCTTGGTTCTCTGAAAATCAGTCTAGTATAACATCAAATTCGTTTTAGACCGATTTCAGAAGTTAACCTAATAGCCACCATACAAAATCACAAATCACAAACAAAGCTATAGGTTATTGTAACTCTTTTTGTTGTTATTTTCACTCTCGGGTTGTAAGAGTGGTCCTCTCGGTTGGAGAGTAGGGCTCTTGGTTGTAGAGTCGGTTTTTCACTCTAGGGTGTAGAGTGGGTTTGCTCTCTTTAGTGGTGAGAGAGGTCTACGGGTTTGACATAGTTATTGTCAAACGCCGTAGGGTATTCTTGTACTTTTTCAAGAATAGTGGAAAATCTCAAGTGGGTTGTTTGGGGACTAGATGTAGGTCGGGAGGACCGAACCAAGATACATCGCTGTATTTTCTGTGGTTGTATTTTCTTCACTTGAAATCTCAATTTTGTTAAGTTTTAGTTCAAAAACTTGTCTGAAAGTTGACTTGTTTCCGCTATAAGTCGACTGGTCAGACTCATAACTCTCAGTAAAATACTCTTCTAATCTGACGCTTCAGTCGACTGGATATCTCTTTTCAGTCGACTTAACAGAACGAAAAGTTCAATTTCTTAATTAATTTTTATACAACACTATTCACCCCCCCCCCCTCTAGTGTTATTTGCCTTACCTACAGGATCCAACATCCACTACTTAAGTCAACCCTTAAACCCCGACTTGTTAAATATTTTATCAATGCAATCAATATAATATGCAATGTAGAGAAATTTGATAAACGATTATATCAATAAAAGCAACAATAGGACGATCAATTAGAATGTGACAAATAGAATGGCTAAAATAGTATGTTAGAATCATGCATTGCAATTTATATACTTCAATCCGTTCAGTATAACGATATATATACAATTATAATAAGAAGATATGGAAACAAAATTCTGGACAGCAGTAGGTTATTGTACCAAAATTAAATTTCCCGCTGCTACAGAAATCCAAAACTGGATCCGTCAGAAGTTCTAGAAATTAGACTCCTGCCCAGTTCCAACGCATATTCAGAATACGAAATCCGATAACAATAGATAGGTTAATTACATTATTCTTTACAGATTACATGTTCTGACTGAAAATAAAGATCAAATTGTTATATTTGTAAAATCAGTAAAAACCCAATTTTAAATTCAAAAAGTATATTCATTAAGTTCCTAATCATGTTAACTAGCAATCTGGAATTTATCAGGGCCATATTCTAACATTAACTTAGCTTTTTAATAACTTAAACATGAAGAGATACATGAATCAGGAATTCTAGAAGTAAAAATGCAGCAGTAACCACCATAACTCTTGCAATAAAACTCAGAATTCAAATATTTTTGATATTCTGGAAATTAGAAACACATGGCTACAATTTTCGTTTGGAAGGTTATAATTTTTTTATGTCAATTACTGGGTCAAAATGGTCTCACAAATTCTAGGCAGACAGTGAAAATAAAGGTTCGACTTAAAAATGCGATCTAAACATGATGAATTTTAACTCAATAGTTTACAAATCTTATAATAACCGTGGTAAAAAGAATCCAGAATACATCCATAAAATAGTTTAACATCAAACAAGGCATCAATCAACCATTCATGCCCAACAACCTATTAATCAATTCTACATTGGTTTATTTGTAACACCCCGTGTTAAGAATATATATATATATAGAAGAGGGCCCTATAGGTTTCCTATGGGGGGTATGTTCGGAATTTATTGAGGGGGGGGGCATGAGTACAAAGCAGAAGATTGCTGCTATTTCGGCCATTGCGTCACATGGGTTACGTGGCGGATGGTGGGGACCCGCCCAGTGTGAAAAGGAGGGCAGCAGCCGCTGTGCTGCTACCACGTGGCAGTGGGGCCCGCCCAGGAGAGAGAGAAGGGGGCAGACCGCGGGGGGGGGGGGGGGGGGGGGGGCATCTGGACGTGGTTGCTGTGCTGACACAAGGGTAGAGAGGATGAGATGTGGGATTTAATAGTCCCATATCAGGAAGAATTGGAATTATATATAATAGTCCCATATCGGGAAGAATTCCCATATCGGGAAGAATTGGAATTATATATATATATATATATATATATATATATATATATTAGAGGTCACCAACAAGCTATAGCACCTTTTATGAGGCAGCCGGTGGTGGGTAGTTGTTTGCTAATCGTTGATCGGGGCTGGGACGTTACAAATGGTATCAAAGCCGACTTTTGACACTGATGTGGGTAAGAGTGGGGTGTGTCTTGTATGCCTGAAAGGGAGTCGTGATTAGTACGATGGCAGTGTAGCCAGGGGAAATATGCTAAGCTTTGACTGAATCAGGGGTACGCCACTCCACATTGGCTAGAAAGGAGGATCCTTTACTAGGTGTGTATCCTGGCTTCAGCAAGGACGCTGAATTCTTAAGGGGGTGTGTGTGTAACACCCTGTGTACTATAGGATTCCTAGGGAGGGTATGTTTGGAATTTATTGAAGGGGGGGGGGCACGATTACGGAGCATCAGATTGCTGCTGTTTCGACCGTTGCGTCACATGGGTGATGTGGCGGATGGTGGGGGCCCGCTCGGTGTGAAGAGGAGGGCAGCAACTGCTGTGCTGCTGCAACGTGGCAGTAGGGCCCGCCCAGGAGAGAGAGAAGGGGGAAAGTGATGTAATACCTCAGATTTTTAAATAATATTTTTAAGATTAATAAATGAATTAAAATGATTCTGGTGATTGAATAAACATTTTTTCTAGAATTTACCTTTTTACACGTGTAAAACACGTGCAAACATTTTCTTGGGAGGTTCAAAATCAAAAAATATTTTGGAAAAAAATCATTATTTATTATTAGATATTATTTGTGAATTTTTTGGATTTTTCTGGTAATTATTGGACCTATTTGCAAATATTACAAAAAGATGGACTTTTGTGCAAAATTGCCACTTGGAGTGAAAACTCCAGATTTTCAGATTTTTGGACTGGGTATGATGCCTAGTCAACTCAGAGGTAAAGATTTTACTTTTTTTAAATAAATTTGATTTATTTTGCAAGTTTTGATTAAAAAAAGGATCTTTTTGCAAATTTGCCATTTAGAGGGGTAAAAGTGTAAATTCATTTTTCTTGGTTTCAAACAGTGCCGGCTGGTTGTAGCCTGATTTTTTTTGTTTTTAAAACTCAATTAAGTTGGTTTTATTTAATTTCCAAGTATAAGGATATATATGTAAAAGTATATTTTAAAAGAGGTATTTTGCAAATATATTTACAAAACCCTAAATCTATTATTCCCGGCCTATAAAAGAGTGGGGTGCAGCCGTCTCTTGCTGTGCTACACAAAGGATTTCTTATTATTATTTTCTTGGATTTTTCAAGCGAGGATTTTTGGTTTTCTTGCGAAGGAGGAATTTTCTTGTTTCTTTATTTTTCTTCGGTTGATTTCTTCAAAGAGGTGAGTGACATGTTGTTTTGTATTGTTCCATGTATGTTTTATGTGATGATGTAACTATTAGAAAGAATGTTAGGATTTTGTATGAAGATACACTATATTTGATGAGTAGATGAATTCAAAATTGAATCTTTACTTGAAACTATATTTATGATGAACTAGAACCTTAATTGATGAATTGAGATTGTTAAGGAACTGAATAGAGATCATGAATAGGTTGTTTCTTCATACTTTTGCTGTTTTGATGGATGATATTAAGTTTGCATGTTGTTCCACCCCAAAAGGTGAACAAAGTCTTGACTTTTACTGTGTATGATGAGTGCACACTTTGTTGTGAAATTTTAAAGAATGAAACTTGATTAATAGTTGTTATACTTGATTATACTCGTGAGTAAACTATTGTGAGTAATTGTATATGGATCAAATGGATCATAAGAGGGGTTATTGAATTAAAAAGATTGAGTTTTGAAGTGAACAAGGGTTGTTGATTTTTGGGTCTGTAATGCACACAGCTGAAATTGGTTTTGTGTTGTTGTGTGAAGTTGTGAGAAGTTTTCATTTGGATATGATTGGTTTAAGTACTGAGATTAAACCTAGGAACTTCGTTATTTCCAATTGATGGATTTTGATGTTTTCTTAATACACAAACATGCACACATATACTTATATTTATATCCTATTTCATTGTTTTGAAAAAATTGGGTTTTCTTGTGTTTTGTGGAGTTTTGATTTAATCTTGGTTATTTTAATACTAAAATAGTTCTAAACATCTTACTGCTTTTATTGATGGAGTTTTGAAGTTTAAACTGATGCTTAAGTCCGTATTTGAATATATATGTATATATGTTGACTGATTTGAAAGTTTTTGTGAAAATTCCCATTTTGAGATCTTGATTTGTTTTTGATTGTTTTAATAACTCCTATATATAATATAAGATACGTTCAAGCATCTCAGGAAACTAGGTTTTGATTTTATAAATTTTTAATTGATGTATCAGTAAAACATGCACAGAACTTAAACTGCAGTCGGTCGGTTCGACAGTCGACCGAAAAATGTCGACAGTCGACTGTCGATGTCCTGGCTGAAGCTTTTCTTCAGTTTTGGATTTTTTTTGTGGGACAGTCGACCGACTACCTTATGCAGTCGACTGCCACTGCTCCGATTGATGTTTTCTTGAGTTTTGGATTTTACGCGGGACAGTTGACCGACTACCTCATGAAGTCGACTACTACTGCTCTGACTGATGAATTCTTGAGTTTTCTGATGTTTCTTTAATGATTATTTCTTCGACTATTGATTATTAATCTACTTTTTAAATGATATTTTTACTACAAATTACAGTATCTTACAGAGAATTATATTTTATTTATAATTGAGTTTTAAAAGTATTCTTATGCTCTTATTTAAGTAAGTTATATGTGTTTTTCAACAAATTGATGTTTGATGATATTCTATGACTACAAAATATGGTTTTCTATTATTTAATGGATTTAACATTTTATGTGAATTCTGGAATTTTGTGAACACATTAAATGAATTTGGGTTTTGTTGATTTAAGAAGTTTTCTTTGTATAAATGTTTTGATGATGGATTTGTGAGTTTTATTAAAAATTTCGTGTTGATATTTGTCTTGTGAATCTCTAGGAGTTGAGTGGGAGTCCTGTGAACCGGCAGATGAGATTTTGTTGATTTAGACCATTTGGGTCTTGGGATTATTGTTGTGGAATTAAGTCCGGTAGGATACACTAACTCTAGAGATGGAGGATTTTTGTGTTTTAATAATAACCAACTTAAGGACAGACAGTAGTGGAGATGTGATGGAAGTCGGAAAACGTAAGTATATGCTCTTGGTTTGTTAGTCCAACAGATGCGTTCCAAGATTGTTTGTTGTTCTATCTTGAGAGGACATTTGAATGTTCGCGTGTCAAGGGTTTGCAGGCCTATTCACGGAGCATGCAGGGTGCATTCGCGTGTCGAGGGTCGGCAGGCCTATTCACGGAATGTACCCAGTGTATCTGCACGTCGAGGGCCTCGCGAGCCTATTCGTGGGGTACACGGTTGGGAGGTGATTCTCCGGTTTTTGAACTATTCTTACATGATGCTTGTGTATTGAGGGTTGTGATGCCTATTCGCGGAGCATTCTGGATCTTGTTTTCCATTACCGTAGCAGGATTAATTGCATAACGAGGGATTTAACCCTATAAAGTGGAGATCGTTAAGGGCTTGTACCTGACCTATGTATTGTGGGGTGCACAGAATCTGACAAGTATGCATTAGAGGGTTGACATATAGCATTGATGTTTTCTTGATTTGATTTTATGCATGTTTTCCTACACTTGACACTTAGTCTAGATTCACTTGATGTTTTCATGTCTTACTATTTTCTATTTCATATTCCTTGATGTTTTCATATTTTATTTATTGTTATTTCTTATTTCTTTTATTCTTAATACATGATTGTTCATGATTCTATGTCTTATTTTTATTTATTGTTGTTTCATATTCCTTTCATTATTATGGTTGACATATGTGGTTTATGACTTTATTCTTTATGTTTTATTTATATTATTTTCTTTTGATGTCACTCACACCGTTATGGCTGACCCCTGTAGTTTTGGGGGTTAGTGTTATCTCTAACCTCATGTTTTATAGGTAAGGTGCCTATAGCTTGAGATTTGGATGCATGTGCTAGATTGATAATAGAGCTTATGTAAATTGTAAAAGAAAGTGTTGTAAAAGAAAGATTGTAATTCAAGGTGTTTTGTATTCCGCTGTGTTTTGTAAACAAGTGATGTAATAAAAGTTGAAATAAAAATTATGTGTTTTTTGGCTATGTTTACTATTGCAATTGAAGTTGATGCTAGGAATTGTGCCACGTATTTCTGAGATATCATATTGGAAATTCGGGGCGCTACAAATACTGCTCACGTGGGCATGTAGGGCCCCGGGTTGGGGGGGGGGGTCTGCATGTGGTTGTCGTGCTGACGCAAGGGGAGAGAGGATGAGATGTGGGATTTAAGGGGAGAGAGGATGAGATGTGGGATTTAATAGTCCCATATCGGGAAGAATTGGAATTAACACACACACACACACACACACACACACACACACACACATATATAAATTAATTCCAATTCTTTCCGATCAACGAATTTAGCAAATAACTGCCTACCACAGGCTGCCTCATAAAAGGTTTTATAGCTTGTTGGTGACCTCTAATCCCAGGCAATTATAATATATATATATATATATATATATATATATATATATACTAGATTTGCCCGTGGGCACGTGCCTACGACACGTCTTTGGAACGATACCGCATATGAAAGTCTTGTAAACAGTAAAACAACAATTATATAGCTCAAGTTTGAATAGTGTAAAAATAATTAGTTGTAAATAAAAGTCCATGTTTCATTAGTATATGTTGAAAAATAATTATAAATGGGGGTGTAAAATCCAGTTTCTTAGAACTTTGACTGTGGAAAATGATGAAATTTAACTGTTGATGATATATTTGCTATTTTCAATGTAACATGAGCAATAAAAAAATGCATAAAAAATCTGAAAATTTACAAACCTGAAATCTGAAATATAAATTTTCGAGTAAATAGAGAGAGAATTAGAGAAAGAGAGAGAGAGAGAGATAAATAAATAAATAAATAAATAAAGGTATTGTTTTAGGGGATTTTAATTTGAGTTTTGGCGGGGAACTTTTGGGCGGGAAAATATATTTTGTGATGTTAGATCTGGACTATTGATTTCAACCCTATTGAATAAGAGCCACTTGATAGCTTTCTTTGTGTTTTATTATATATATATATAATTGCCTGGGATTAGAGGTCATCAACAAGCTAAAGTATATATATATATATATATATATATATATATATATATATAATTGTCTGGGATTGGAGGTCACCAACAAGCTATAGCACCTTTTAAGAGGCAGCCTGGGGTGGGCAGTTGTCTGGGATTGGAGGTCACCAACAAGCTATAGCACCTTTTAAGAGGCAGCCTGGGGTGGGCAGTTGTTTTCTAAATTCGTTGGTCGGGGCCGGGGCGTTACATTATTAGTACGTTGATAACTTCCACTATCAATACTATATGAATGTATGAAAGATTCGATAATTTAGATTCAATAATGGCACGAAGTCAAGAATATCTTGGGTTAGCTCGTGTAAACCATCAATATACTCGACGGAAGATAAACAATACAACAATACGATTAACGATTCATGATCTACTTGCAGAGTTTCAATAAAAACCTTTAATTTGACACAATATGCAATTCAAGAGGGAAGTGACTTGCCTTGAATGGATTAGTTATGAGCAAAGGAACGAAAAGCGACGGGAACACGGCGACACATGCACAAAATAACAACACAACAAGGTGGTGGAACAGAAAATGGCGAGCTCTCCAAACAGCACACAGCAATGGTAACGGCAGCATCGAATCCATACAACAACAGCAGAGCTGTAACGACAATGGCAGGGGTTGAGTTGTTGGGCAGCATTGCGAGGGTCAGTGTCGACTCCGGTGGACCGCGGCAGTGCAATCGACGGTGGATTTGTAGTCCAGGGGTGCTCCGGTATTGGATGAAGGTGGTGAACAGTGGAAACAGGGGTGAAGAGATGGGTTCTCGTCGGTGGAGGCTTGGCGGTAATGTCAAGCGGCGGCTCGACAAAGGTGATAGAGGTCGGGGGAGGAAGACGATGAGGAGGAGAGGTGGAAGGCAAGGCAATGGCAATGGAGGGGTGTTCGAGGTGGTTGACGGGGAGGCAGGGTAGCGGTCGATTATGGAGGAGATGGCAATGGCAGGGTACTAGGGCGACGGATGATGGTGGCTGGTGTTGGTGGTCGATGAGGAGGGCGATGGAGTGGTTGGGTTTGGAGCGAGACAGAGGAGGGAGAGAGGTAGGGGGTGATTAGGAGGCGGCTGTTAATAGGGTAATTAGGTTAGATGATAATTAGGGTTTAATTAAGAGGGTGTATATATAAGATTAGAATTAGGGTTAAGTAAGGAGTTTGGGTAATGGGTTTTCTTAATGGGTTAAATATGGATTAATACTATTGGGCTTTAGAGACAAATAAGGATCAAATAATTGATAACTATCAATCCAACATGAATAAGATTATCATGAAAAAACAGTCTCACAAGGAGAAAAGAAATTTTAAGGGAAAAAAAATAAGATTCGAATAATTAAACGGGGATCAATGATAGTTCATGAACAATATTAGAACCAAAATCATTCGAGATGATAAATGAAAAATAGAATATAATTCAAATTACAAAAAAAAAAAAAAAGATTACAATGGATCAAAAAGGGAAAATATGAAAACGGAAGTTACAACATCTTCTCAACTTCTTCCACTGCTTTGTTCCCTTTAGTGACCACCGCTGACCAAGTGAATTTCCTCGCCTTGTTCTCGTCGAAAAACAGTCGTTTGTTAATTGACTATTTGATCACTACCTTCTTCCTCTTCTGGCTATTGTCACCTTCATCCTCGATGATGAATTCAACGTGGTGGAATTTATTTTCCACCATCGTCCTAATCACTATCAGAATTTTCTCTAAGGTCTGGCAACCAATTATGAGCATTGCGGCTCCCCCTTTGTACCTCTTCGTGAGTTGATCCACCTCCAACACCACTCCAAAAATTTGAAACTATGTCTTGTAACCCCGCTAACTCCCAACAATGGTGCGGGAGCCCGACTAGCTTAATCCAGGCTTCCGCTGGCAACCCTTGATCAACCGCCCCTCTTCTCCTGACCAGGGATTGATGCTGATACCAAACCGCCGCCTGATAATCTTTATCTCATATCGTCTAGCTAGAGAGGAGATTCCATCGGTGGTCCAATAATCTTTAATCTTGTGAAGTTCCTAGCTCCGACGATTGAAGGATTCGGACAAGTTCCACAGTCCGACCACCACCTTCGATGTTGATGGCCAACCAGTAATAGCCCTGATCACCCCAAGCTTCAATTTCAGCTTCTCTCTATTGGATTCCACCGAGTTTGAGACTGTGACGATAGCATGGGCATACTCCTTCCCCTTCAGTGGTGGACATTCCCCCTCCTAATAGTGCAAGTCTCTTGCATTCGAAACACACGAAGATCCCGAGCAATCCTCTTCGTGCATAGAACAAGCACCTCTCCACCCTCTTCTTGGCGCTGAGCTTTTCTTGCTTCTTGGTGGACCGAGACCAGTCAGTTTCCCATGGTTCTTCCTCTCTAACCTCCCTCCTAGCCTGCTCCTCATCCCTTTGACGAATATCATGATGCATCGACAAGAGCTCTAGGGGCCGCCGATGTGGGGACCTCCGATGTGTTGGAGACCTCCGATGTGGGGACTTCTTTTGTTGGTGGTGATGCTGGTGGTTGACTTCGTTGAAGCTTCTCCCAAACCCATTAGTTCTCATTGTGAGTTTAGTTGTATTGGTGTCCCAGCGCATCTCACCGATGTTCTTAGCCTTTTTACAGTATTACTCCATCCTTCCCTGGTCATCTCCTCATCTCCCTTATATAGTGGATGTTACGATGCCTGGTTTGGGGGGAGAAAAGTCCAACTTCTCTTCTATCGTTGCCCCTCCTCGTCGACGATCGTTCCTGGTGAGAATCTATGTAACCCCCCCCCCCTCCCCCCCCACTTTTGGATGGGTGGCTTCACTTCGATTTTGTGGGTGCCTTCGCTCCCCGGCCCTCCTTCGAGGATATAGCAGACACCAGCAACCACCCATGTCGGAGTATACATGAGAGTCTCCCATAACTCTGCAGAAATCATTGGTTTTTCTCAACCTCTCTCCAAAAGAGAAAATTTGTAGCTAATCAAAATCTTGAAGATAGTGCATCTTTCGTGTGAGGAAGAAGGCTTTCGATCTCTCTTTCTGTAAATATCAGAAGGAATTAGTTGTGCAAACAAGCCAGGTTAAGTGGTTAATGTGGGCTCGGGCGATACACTTTCCCTCTCTCAATATCAGAGACAAGTTTGCAGCCACTCAAAATAAATGGTTTCTAGAGGCTAGTGTACGCACGACATGAAGAAGAAGCTAGACAGCATTTGGACTCACCTCACATGCTCAGTTCTTAGGGTTTTTTTCTCTCTTTTCAGAAAAAGGTGACTGCATCACTGACTCATTAATAAATAATTAACAAAATAAGTATTATAAATAAATTATATCTATCTGTTACTAAATGAAACAATGAAAAATACTTACATAGCTAAGACTACAACATTAACTAGTCCCTCCCCTAGCTAAACTTGTAGATGAAAAATCTTTCAACCTGTTCTCCCACCTATCAGATGTGGCGCATGCTCGCGCCCATCACTCCCAAAATGTAATTTAAATTTCAAAACAAATCTAATTTGAAATTCAAATTGCATCAAGATATTCTGTCCATATTCCCCATTTATAATTTGAATTTCAAAAATTTAAATTGGAATTTAAAATTCAAAGAAATCTCCCCATCCAGACTCTCAACTCAAATTTGAATTTGAATTTAAAAAACCTGAATTAAAATTCAAAATTCAAAATTTACACACACTTCCACATTCCAACATCTCCCACCAGCGGCACCATCACCTCGTCGTTGCTGGCGATCTCCTCTGCCGAGCAACTCCCGCCCCATTAATCTCATTCCTCACTCCCCAAACCTTCCACCCCTCTTCCATCTCCGCCAATACTCTCCAGTCGACCTCACTGCCAACACAACCATCGACATCGTCATCACCAAGACTAACTATGCCCAACACCATCAACCATCTCTGCACCCTCTGACGAGCCAAGTCCTAGTCCTCTAGTCGACGAGCCAAACCCTAATTTGACTCTCTGGTGAGCCAAGCCTGTAACACCCCGAATTCCATTTACATGTAATTCTTAGTACAACAGGATCTTTTACTTCATTTCGTACAATTTTATAGTAAAATTTAAAACTTTTTATTACACAACAATGTTTATTACATAGTTACACAGTGGAAGTAAAATAAAATACAACATAAAATAAAACTCTAATATCAACAACTTTAATCATGAATATAATCTTTATCATCAACCGTCTTAAGTCCTTGCAAATCCAATCC
Source organism: Hemerocallis citrina (assembly GCA_017893485.1). Taxonomy (NCBI): domain Eukaryota; kingdom Viridiplantae; phylum Streptophyta; class Magnoliopsida; order Asparagales; family Asphodelaceae; genus Hemerocallis; species Hemerocallis citrina. The sequence continues at coordinate 106,023 of JACEHZ010000207.1, forward strand.
AAGCCCTGCACTGAAAATCTGTGGGCACATTAGTTGCTTACAACCGATGCAATATTATAAAACATCGATTCTCACTATGCCGTAATATAACAATTCTCTTACTTTAATAATCACAAACTTGAATGCATATAAAAGTGTAAAGAGTGACTATCCTAAACATGTCAGTGAATGATATGACTTAATGCCTAATGCAAATATTATACTACGATGCACTAATGCATACTTATTCGGATTCTATGCACCCCATCCTACATAGGTCCGAGGGCAAGCAACTACGTACTCCACATTATGGGGTTAGATCCCTCGCCATGAAAAACTACTCGTGAACAAATCAAGTTTTAGACATTCTACGAGTACAGATTTCAGCCCTGGAGTCCACCGTCAAGCTTATACGAAAATCCTCATCGTGCGAACATCCCGCAAGTTCCCCTCTAGTCCCGGTATACGCATATAAACTGGAGAACGACATCCCATCCGCCCGACTATTCATGATCCTGGAGTCCACTGTCAAATCAGTCATTACCACAAATTTAATTCAGGCACATTTCCATCGTAAGCAACCATAGTCCCGGAGTCCACCGTCAAACTGGGTCTATAGTCCTGGAGTCCACCGTAAGACTATATAGAGGCAACCCACTTACGTTTGCCCAGCTCAATAATATAGTAATAATTACAGGAACAAGAATATAATGCAATAACCAATATCTGAGATACAATAACTTACATAATGTCCCAGAATATGCAATGCATTAAACTTTTTGCCAAGTTCCTTCAGTTTCTCATTATCTGTACTTGTATAAATAACAACTCAAAAGAAAGATGGAGAGTACCCGTTAGAGCAAGCTTCAGGAGACAAGTAGTAGCAAGCAGTGAAATAATACGGTACATAGAATAATAAATAAGAAACTGGGACGATATCAGAAGTCTATAAATGATAAACGATAACATGATCAAAAGTCGATAATCTAATTTACAATGGCCAATAAATAATAGTCAATAATCAGTAAAATAATAATCGATAAACAATAGCCAATAATAGAATCAGTATTCAATAGTCAATGATGCATTGGTCAATAATCAACGATCGATAAATAATGGTCGATAAACAATAGTCAATGGGGTCAATAGTCGATAGTCAATAATCAATAAATCAATAGTCGATGAACAATAATCAATAATCAATAAATCAATAGTGTCAACCTTTAGGTCTATCAATCTTTTATTAACCTATCTAATGCATGCAATTTTGTATTCCATACTACAGATTCGGGTGCATATAATCAAGTGAACGTTTAGACTATAGTGGTGAACTCCACAGGATCGTGTACTCGGCAACAATAAGCAATAATCAATAGTCAATAATCAATAATCAATAATCAGTGATCCATAATCAATAACCAACAATAATAATCGGTCCACGATATGATACACGATACAATGGGGATACTGTAGCAGTAGTCCGCAATCAATCGATAAAACAATAACCGACAACAATAATCAATATAGGAAAACACGGGCCCCTCTTCCATATACAGTCTCATATATTGTCCATTACTAAGTCTTAACCTTAGTACCCAGATTTGTTATCATTTTATTACAATCAATTATGGACATGCAATCAATACGATCAATGAGAACGGTGGTATCAAGAATTATGCAATGGGCATAATCGATGAGAACAGTAGTATAAATACAATATCAAGAAAATATCAAGGCTATGCAATACAAGAAATATACATAATTAAATTAATTAAATATGAAAAATAATGGGTTTATATGCAAAAATATAACAATGCAAGTTTGGGACAGCAGTACCTATTGGTACTCAAATTTACTTTTCCGCTACTACGGGAAATCCGATCCGTCAGCGGTTCCAGAAACTAGAATCCCTACTGATTTCAATACATATTCACATGATACATTATAGTTACAGTAGTTATGCATATAAATTTATTCTTTACTGGTTTCGTGTATAAAATATGTTCTGGAAATTACAACATGACAGTATTAAAACGTCAATAACTTACAATCTATAAATCGGATTGAGAATCTGTAAGATGTTCTAGATTCTAGACTCAGTGTGCTACAATTTCTTTGTACATAGTTATAAATTTTAGTGTCGGAAACTGTGTCGAAACCTCAGTACAAGCTCAAGCAAGAGACATGGCATATTCAAGTATTCAATAACATGATGATTTAACAGTTCTAGACTTAAACAATAACGTGGCATGATAAGAAGACTATGAATCAGTAACTTGGTACTATAAAGAAAACTATTATCAATTCAATGACTACTTGCCGGGTGTCAAAGAAAATGCTTGCACATGGATAATAAAATGTGTACAAGAGATGCTTGCCTTTAAACAGTGATTACGAATGTGAAAAGAGAATGCCGGCGACAATGGCGAGCAAGAGCGATGACAATGTGCAACGGCTCGATGGCACAACGACAAGTAAGAGTGACGGTGGCATCAGCGAGAATGGTAGCAACACAGTAAGAGCAACAACTACCACAAGAACGACAGCAAGAGTTGTAACTGTGGCGGTAACAAGACAATAGCACTGTCAACAACAATGACAACAACAAGAACTGCAGCAATAGTGGGCAAAGGATAATGGCATACAACAGTAACGAGAGCACGAGTAGCGGACACAACAATGAGTGCAGCAGCAATAACACGGCAATGAGGGACATCGAGTTTGGGTTTTGAGATGAAGGAGTGGAACAGTGGGAGGTGCTAAATGGCGGTGGAGGAGCAACAAAAGGAGGGGCATTCAGGGGGGTGCTCAGGTATGAGCAGGGAAGATGAAGGAGGAGCCTGCGGTTTGGATAGAGGCCAAAGCTATGAATAGGGCTCGGCAATGGTGGTGCTGAAGATGAAGGCCATTGAGGAGCTCAGTGGTGCAAGCGGTGGTGGTGCAGTGTGCAGGAGGTGGAGACGGGCTGAGCGGTGATGGGTTCAGTGGCGCACTGGTGCTTGGTGATCGCGGCGGCAAGGTGACAGTGGTGATGAGTGGCGGTGCTAGAGGCAATGGAGAGCTTGGCCGATGGTAGTTGAAGGGGCAGCTGATAGGCGGTAAGGGGCAGCAAGTGGCGGTTATAGGTGGAGCTACTGACTTCGGGAGCTTCTATGGTGGTGGAGCGCAAGAGATTGTGCTGAAGGCGCTGCGGTGGTGTTCGGGGAGCAGCTACGTCGTAGGGGGAAGGCAGATCAGTGGTCGGGGATGGGAGAGGAGATGAGGTGGAGGAGCTTGGGAGTGGGTTTCAGGAAGCAAAAGAAGAAGGAGATTATGAGAATGTTAGGGGTGGCTGAAGAAGAGAGGGGATGAGGAGATTAATTAGGGTTGTTTAGATTAGTGGGGTGTTAATTAGGAGATAATGGGTAGTGGGGGAAGTTTTTAATATTAATTATATTATAATCATAGGGTGATTAAGTGGCTAATTATAGGGATTTGATCTTGGGGGTTACTAGAAGAGATAGTGGGGCAATAAACAGGGAAAAGTGGGTTCAGTTATGGAGATGAAGGGGGATGTGTGTTGCCATGAATTATTGGGTTGGTATGGGCTTGTGTGGACGGGCTACACATATAAATAAGATAAGAGATTAATTAATTGAGTTGAGCTTCACAATAAGAAATAAATAGTTTGTAGAATGAGCTAGGATAAAAAATAATTACAATTAAAAATAGAATGAGCTTACAAAAATAAATAACTAAATAAATTATAGAGTGGATTTGGCTTAACTTAAGTTCAAAAATTAATAAATCAAATGATATTTTATAGAATGAGTTTCAAATAAATTAAAATAATCAAATAATAATAATAGATTTCGTTTGGGCTAAAATATTTTTAATCAAATAAGAAAATAAGTAAACTTTTAGAATGAAATAAGACTTGTGTTAAAATATATAATCATTTGAAAATAACTACAAATACGTTTGATGTTTAGAAAAGACTTTAATAGGAAATCCAAAATGAAAAAAATGAATTAAGGGCGGAATTTTTTTTATAAAGAATTGAAATACAGAAAATACACAGAAATTATGTAGGGGTTACACTTTGGGTCTGGGCGGAGCCCAAGTTATTCAAAGGGTTGTTGGGCTAATTTGCTGAGTGAATTTGACAATTTAAATTATTTGGTATATGTGACAGTGGCTGATCCATGCATTTCTCAATTGCCCACCTTAAAATTTAGTGAAGCTAATTGAATTTATTGATTTGGTTACCAATGCAAAAGCACTACAGATTGTCGGTGCAAGGTTTAAAGTATGGTAATTTACACGTGCAATGCACGTATTGATGAATTTTTGATTTGAGCTCCACGTGCGATACATGTTTATATTTGTTGAATTTAGTTTGTGCGTGTACTTTACGGTTACAAACCTTAACTCTTCCATTAGTAGAGATTTGTTGTCGTTTTTTTACATAAAATGAAGATGGTGATTTTCTGAAGATGTTGTGGATTCATGCATGATTACAGTGTAGAAGTGTTTGAAGTAATTAGTATCAATGGCTTCAATTCATATATCCACACCTTTTTTTTTTGAATTTGCTGTTTAAGGCAGTTGAATAATTCTGATTTATTTTCCATTATCTGATTATTGTCTCTTCGTCTCTTCTACTGTATATCAAATTGATATCAGAGCAAGATTTGACAAGAATATCTTGCAACACGACCTTGAAGATCGAACGCATGGCTATAAGGAAATGACTGAAAATTTCCATATAATAACCCACTGTGTAAAGAACTCACTGAAACTACAATTTCTGACCTTAGGGCATTCCAATTAGTATGGTAAAAATTACAGCAATTCACTGTCGTCCAATTCTAGCACAATTCTTAAAGCTTCTAAAGGCAGATTAACAATAATGGACCTCCCTAAAAGGTCCAAGTCTTCTTCAGGCCCACTAACAAGACGAGTCATTGTCAAGCTCATCAAAAGCGACTAGGCCAGCCCATCAGGACTGTAAGTCAAATCTCTTATCCCCAATAAGAGAGTAAACGATTCTATCTCTTAAGGAAAAAAATGTACAAAAGATAACATATTTATATCGATCTTTTAACAGATTCTCAGGCAAATAAATACTCTCCCCCCATCCTTCAGTCAGAAGGTAATCAATTTTTTCTACTATCAAACTCTCTTCCCCTCTCTGGTTTTGACTTGAGCGTTAGAGGGTCTACCGCAACCTAGTGTTTCAGGCTTATTTGCAGGTTCATTGGCCGCGTCAGCAATCTTCAGATTCTTGTCCAGGTGCTCTTTCAACGATACAGATTCAATATCAGAAGCTCTAACAAGTTTTCACGGTCACGATCAAAGGTAAGATTTTTAGTAGTTTCCTTCAAAATATAAACTCATTATTTATTTGCTCTCACACCAAAATAAGCAGCAACACCAATCTAGCGCCATTTTGGTATGGAGATGCCCTTTTGATGCTGGAGGCGCTCCAACTGAGCGCCAAGCACCAAATCCAACATCAAAAGGCGTGCTACTGTTCATGAACGCCAGTAATAAAAAAAGGCATGCCCCCTATTTTACTTAATTTTGTTTTTCAGCCCCAATTGTATAATTTTGACCAAATTAATTATATTTTACTACCAAAAGTTGAAAGTTATTTTATTCGTAATGCATTAACTGATAATTTGTGGGAGGAATATACTAATTCAGATGGTTAGTTAATCCATCAAAATCTATTTGTAACAAATTGTGTTCATGTTTAATTATTAAATATAATATTTTGGTTCACAATTATTTTTGTTAATATAAATTTATTTTAAAATAATATATTAATTGTGACATTTTAGTCAATAAAATATAATTTATTCATCTGAAAGTTTCGACAATTTTGTTAAAATTGTGAAACATATCTTAGGATCAATATGTAAAAAAAATGTATATGGGCAATTGGTGAAATAGATAAAAAGTGGGGAATTAGAAAAAAAAAAGTTATTTAAAAAGTAGATAGAAAAATATATGCAGAAAAATTTATTTTTGGTGTTAGAAACGATATTATGGGTTGGACATGAAGTTACTGTTTGATGTAATTTTTACATTATTTTTGTGTAAAAGTTGTACCAAAATAATGTTAGGGTTGGAGATGACCTTAATAAATAATGTGGGAGTGAACACCACTTGTTTACCTTTTATTTTATTTTATTTTATTATATATTTTTGTTTCTAACTAATGTTCCAATTAAAGTAGCTAGATTGCAAATTATTATTGCTTTTATTTTTACTCACCTTATATGGCTCTGGCTCCAGGAGAACTATATCATATAATTAATAGAACATTTTCGCAAAGAGTCATGTATCTTACTTTTAATCTTTTACTCTTTTTATAGCCACACTTACCTACACTTCACTTATATATTAATAACAACTGGTTTTTTTATGCAAGCAGGATTTAAACACTCTCGACTTTTTACTCACCAGCAAATTAATAGGCTTACTAGTGAACTGTATCTTTCATTTACAGGGGTGTATTGAATTGAGATTTCAAAAGATTTTAAAAGAATTGAGAATCCCAGTATTTGAGGGATTCATGGGGAATTCACTTAAAACTTTGACTGGGATTTATAAGGATTTTAAAATAGTTTGATGGAATTCTTATTATGAATTTGATGGAATTTGAAGGAATTCGATGAAAATAAACTTTATAATTAGTTCATTTCCTACACAAGATTGTCATTCTCATAAGAGTAGTACGAATATTAAATATCAAGGCACCTCACAAGTCATAAAAATATCATTCTCATAAGCTTTTTCTGAAGTACTAGAAGGACACCCACATAAACAAAAGTAACAACAAAAAAAATAGCCCTAAATGAGAGAGTTGTTGATGAGTCCATCAACTCAATATTTGTTTTAACATTCTGAAATAGTATAAAATAATAATAACTAATAACACTCGGTAACCAAAGTCATGGAGCAAGAGATTTATAAGGAGCACCAACTCTCCCGTTAGGCATCATAACTCTACCACATCTCCTCATGAAATCAATACTCGTTGTTTCTGCACCATAGGTCTTCCAGTTAACAGTTTCACTGTATAGGCCACATCATACAAACCATGGAATGTTATCCACTTCGTCCTGTACCTGCAACGAGAAACCAATTTATGCCATAGCAATCTTGAGAATATTTTTGAATCAACTCAATCGCGTTGATTTTGATTGAAATTGATTCCATTGTCTTTCAGGAGGCAGATGGAGGCCTCTGCGTGGGGATCGTTGGTTGGGTTGAATTAGGGTTTGGGTTGAATTAGGCCTCTGCGTGGGGATCGGAGGTCGGGAGGTAGAGGAGAGTGGGGTAGCAGCAGGGTAGGGTGTCGGGAGGTAGAGGAGAGGAGGAAGAAGATGATGGAGAGAGCAGGGGTTATAGGATTTGGGTTTATTTGGAGATAATTTGGGGCATATGTATAGGAAACAAAACCATACTCACCAATGGCTTGAAAGTTTCTATAGAGAAGGTGAGAATTGGAAATGCTTTTGGTATTTATACCTCGGACCCTAGATTCCATCTAAATCCTCCAAATTCTCAATTCTACCAAAATCATTAACTTTTTGAATACACCGAGAATTGAATGGGGTCATTTAAAATCTCAATTGAATACACCGAGAATTGAATAGAATCACTTAAAGTCTCAATTGAATACACTGTGACTTTTATAAACTCCTTTAAAATCCTAATCGAATACACTAGGATTTTCACATTCTTTTAAATTCTTTTCAAATTCCAATCCAATACACCCCTGTTAGTGATTGACTTCATGCATTAAGGACAGGAAAAGGAGTAACTGAGCCAAGTGGGCCTCAATCCAATGGGCTTAATAAGTAAGGTGTAATATTAATGTCTGTATTTTAACCGGCCCCTTTCCTTGTTGGGTCTTGTGGGTTAATAATTTATACCTTTTTTTGCTAAGGGTTAAGGCATATTGGTCTGGACACTGGATTGCTATAGCATGTACATTACTTTGCTAGCTTGTTGTTCTTTCTTTTCTTCTCCTAATTCAGGGATCAATGCAAACTATAATGTAATTTGCGCCACCCATGACCCCAACCACTCAGTAGCTAAGATGGTAAAGAGTTGGGATGGTTATCTCTCTGGTTCACAAGGTCATCATTTCCCTTTATTCAAAAAACAAAAAAACAAAAAACAAAAAACAAAAAGCGTTTACCACCCAAGCAACCAAAAGTGGATTCCAAAGACCCCAACATCTGCTTCAACGAGCTCCTATAGCTCTGTATGTGATTAAAGTAACGGAATCAATTGCCATATTTTTCGAATTTTGTCATTAGATCACTCAGAATCTAGGTAAATGCATTGTCGATTAAGGCCAACAAAGAAAAAGCACATAATGGAGAACAAGATCTGCACAATCTCTTCTCCAATACTCGAGAGACCACAAATTGTGAGCCTCTTTCAGAATCACAAGACATGCATGTTCGTGGCAAAAGAAGATAAATACGTCTTAGTGACATCTCCAGTTATGATGATCCACAATGAGCATGCTACTGTAAGTATCCCACTATATTACATTGTTCGATAACAGTGGCTTTACAGTAAAACTAAAGCTTTACAACAAACAGAGATTAATTCAAGCATTACGCTTTCTTGACAAAAGAAAATACAGTTAAGAGAAATCAAAGCAATCCTCCAAAGTAGGGAACCCCCGTCTGCGGCAACCAGAAATCACCTAACAAGAAATTACTCACCGTGAAATTATCTGCATCACTGCTGTTAGTTAATATATGGTAGCCGGTCCATGTAACACGATTGCTTGTATCCGAACCTGGACCTGTATTGTTGTACTCCGCATAATACAATGTATCCAACGCAAAAGTCCCATCCCACGCTAGCCACCCAGCCGGTTGAATAAAACTATCCATGAATGATTCCAAGTACACAGTTCTCGAATACTGCTTCCACGGCCTTCCAAGATATACTTTCACGGTTGTGTTAACTAAATCGGGTGTGGGTGTTATATTACAATTAATGATTGAGGTTCCCGTGTTCTGATTTATGTCGGTTCGTCCTTGGGCCGTCATCGGGTCGCTTTGGCCTGGTAACGGAAGTCTGGGGTAGATGTTGCAGTTTTGGAGGACAACAGCAGCGTTACCAAAGATGAAGTCGACTGTGCCATAAATGTCGCATTCTCTGTAGAATTGTCTCATGGAGTGGGTGTAAAGTGTGTCTTGGTAGGCGTCAAAGCTACAGAGGTAGAAGGTGGAGAGGTCAGCACCGCTGCGGAGGGCAACAGCCTGGTTGTTACTTGGGCCAGCTGTGTTTTGGAATGTCATGTTTATGCCTACAAATCCTGTTGCTACAACAGCTGCAAGCAAAGTTCAAATGGCCGGCCGGATGAAAGAAAATAACAATTAGATGAAGGGATTAAAATAAAATTAAGCAAATCTACTAGTTAAAAACTCAAATTTTAGCATTTCATTAAAATTCCTATTCCCATATGCATGTGAAGGTGGTCCAAAGTTTACCCTATTCAATTATTGATTAATTTGGAATGATTCTCTCTTATTTCAATAAGATATGATACAAAAATACATCGAGTTTCCACCTTTTTCCTCAAAAAAAAATAAATAAATAAAAATACATCGAGTAGATTCCTTTTAAAAAAATATAAATACATTGAGTAAATCCTTTTCGGTCTTCAATGTAATGGAGGTTCCAATAAAAAAAGTAGGTGCAAATTCAAAGCATTGGCGGATGGATTATAACAAACTCTTGTAAGGAATTCTTCCAACCAAAAAAACAAACTACCGTAAGCAACATACAAAAGAACATAACGGTTCATCTTACCAAATGTACCATAAATGAAGTTCACCTATCACAAAGAAAGCTAGATCATTTATCTATATAATAAAACACAAAGAAAACTATCAAGTGGCTCTCCTTCAATCTCCTCAAAATTAAAGGCCCAGATCTAATATCACAAAATACATTTTTCCTCAAAGTTTTTCTCCAAAATTCAAATTCAAATTTCCCTCAAAACAACTCCTTCATTTATTTAATTCTCTCTCTCTCTCTCTCTATATATATACACACACACACACACACACACACACACATGCTGATCACTTGCTTTGTGTTTTATTATATAGACATACTTATAGAAACATGGACGTTTATACCGCAATTTATAATTATTTTTTCAACATATACTAATGAAAACATGAACTTTTATTTAGAACTAATTATTATCATACTATTCAAACTTGAACTATATAATTGTTGATGTACTGTTTACAAGGATTTTCATATGTTGTATCGTTCTGAAGACATGTCGTAGACACGTGCCCGTGCCCACAAACAGATCTCTCTCTCTCTATATATATATCTATCTATATATATAGATTTGTTTGTATTATATAATTGTTGATTTACTGTTTACAAGGATTTTCATATGTTGTATCGTTCTGAAGACGTGTTGTAGATACGTGCCCACAAACAAATCTATATATATATATATATATATATATATATATATATATATATATATATATATATATATATATATATATATAAGTAACTCTTATGTTTATAAAGAAAAAATATAAAAGAGCATTGTAGCTGCTTTTGTAAGTTGAACTTACCAAAAGTAGCAGAATTGAAAGTAGTTGACCCTCCACCGACACTGTTATTGCCGGTCACGACCGTCTGATTAATCCCATCTCCCACCATCATTATGTACTTCTTCTTTGATGGAATGGACACATACTCCTGATACACCCCGGCCTTCACGTATATCAAATAATACGAACTCCCATTTGAATTGTTCGGTGCTGAATTCACCGCATCCGTAATGGTTGTAAAGTTACCGCTCCCGTCCTTACTCACCACTACCTCAGCACTCACCACCACCCCACTCCCCACCACCTGAAGAAGCCTCCGCCCTAGGTTCTTCCCGCCGAATTGGGGGTTGACTTGGCCTTTGTCGACCCAAGCTTGTTTGAAGAGACTAAGGGCGACGCTATACAACATGGTGCCATTAGAGAGTTTGTTATAAACGTTGGTAGTCAGGTCGGTTTGATTCAGGATATAAATCCCGTCAAGGCAAGTCTCTAAGTTGGTGAGGGTTGCAGAGAGGAGCGTGTGTACATAGCTGGTAAAAACAAAATTATATATCACTGTCGATGTCAGAAAAATGAATCTCAATATCAAAATATACTGAATTAAGTGTCATCATTAGCTACCATCTTTGACTAAAAAGATAGAGCAGTACTAACTGTACTATTTTGATAATAGAGACCAGTCCAAATATCACAAATATTTGTATTCTTTGATAGTATCCGGTAACTTTACATAACTATGTTCCTAACCATGCCCTAATACTAACTATGACTATTAACGCTCAAACCTGATTTTGTCTTCAGAAAGAGTGGTGGTGGCGGCAGCGGTGGAGAGGGTGGCGTTGGTGGATGACAGGGAGTCGATGGTGAGGCTAGCGAGCTGAGTGCAGTCTTGAAGGGCTATGACGGCAGTCGAGGAGAGGGAGGAGCGTTTCTGTTTGAGGTAGGAGAAGATGGTCGAAACGTGGAAGGATGCGGTAGTGAGGGATTTCGAGAGGGAGACGAGGGAGAAGGTGGAGAGGTTTTGGGAGGTGTCCCGAGGGAGAATGGAGTTGCAGTAGGAAGGGTAAGGGGTGTCGTCGCAGGCAACGGTGGAGGCCACCGGAGACGAGGTTGCGAGATTGGAAATGATTGAGAGGCAGAAGAGAAGGGGGAGGATGATGGTGGACATTGTGGCGATGTTCAATTATTCGTTGTGGTTAATTGAATACATGAGAGAAATAATAATTGGGATTAGTAAGGTGAGGATGGGTTTATATAGTATGATGTAACACGTGCACTGTATATATTTTTTGTTTAATTTTTTAATGGTTTGACTTTTCGAGGGATATTTGATTGCTAACCATTTGGAATAAGAGTTTGCTTTTACAGAGAACATTGGATGAACAAAGGACTCAATTATGGCAGTATTTTTCTCTAAAATTTTTCTTTAAGAACAAACAAATATTAGATGGTTGTCTAGGAGGAAATTTTCTCCATAGCACCTTCCCATCCTCTATCAGTGTAGCGTATATAAATTAGGGCTGCAAACGAGCCGAGTCGAGGCAAATACCTTGAGGCTCGAGTTCGGCTCGTTTATGTATCGAGCTCACTTTCAGGCTCGAGCTTGGATCGAGCTCGACACGTGGCGAGCTTTGACCGAGCTTTGATCGAGTTCGAGCCGAATACTCGCGAGCTTCTGCCTAAAATCCATGTACTTTCAAGTTCGAGCTCGGCTCGTTTACGTATCGAGCTCGCTTTCGAGCTCGACACGAGTCGAGTTTTTGACCGAGTTCGAGCCGAGTAGCTAGCGAATAGCTCGGTTCGTTTGCAGCCCTACGTATATTAATGAGGGTAAGAGCATCCAGTCTTGTTTGCTATTTTACCATTTTCTTCATTTTTTGGCAATTTAAGTACTACAGTCGATTTGTTGTTTTTCCAAAATTTGATAAATGTAGAACATTAATTTCTTATATTTGAGAAAGTTTTTTGAGAATTCTCAAATTATAGGGAACGAAACATATTGTTTCCAAGGCCGACCCCCACCTTCAGGCAGGTGAGGCGGTCGCCTCAGGCTCCCGAATTTTTTATAATTTTAGGACCTCCCAAATTTGTATTTTCTTTATAAATATATACATGTATTTTGCGCATGAAAAAAATTATATTGTAATTAGGGTTCCCAAAAATAATTATTTGGGCATTTCGCCTCGGGTCCTGGTGAACTCAAGGCCGGCCCTGATTGTTTCGCTCCCCCCCCCCCCCCCCCCCCCCCCCCCCCCCCCCCTCTTTTTTTAATATGCATCAGACGATACATCATGTACGTCATAGAATATATATATATTTTTAATAGAAAAGTATCGGACGGAACAACATGTTCCGTCCCAAAATAAAATTACAAATAAAACTAAAAAGGGATCGGACGGGACATGTTTGCGGGACATGTTGTCCCGTCCGAAACCAAAAGTTTCTCAAACGGGACAACATGTCTCGTTCCTCATGTTAACTAGCCAAAATTTGGTTTAGTGTGTTTTTAACTTGGTTTAAGCTAATTTAATTATGTTTTACTGTTAGTTTATTAACTAATTAAATCACTAATAACTATTTACAAACTAATACCATTTTATCCTTCTAAAAATTAAAATATTCCGTTCGATAAACTTTTTCTTTCTTTCTCAAAATTTGGCAAATGATCACTGCAAAGAGCACCCACATTTTTATTTCTCATTTTCCCATTTTGCCAAAAAATAACAATAACGAGTGTGGATGCTTTAAGGAGTATATATACTATGTCTGCATTACTGTTATTATACTATGTCTGCATTACTGTTATTGTTTGTAAAACATTGTAAAAGTAAGTACTGATTAGTTAATATATGGTATAATTTATATTTTTGTTTTGCTTTGTTGTCCGAAAAATATTTCTTCCAACACTAAAAAAAACGGGTTATCCTGTCGAAACTACCCCGACGTTTGGATAGTTGCGCTGTAAGCTACCACAATGTTTTTCCAAAATGTCGAGCTATGGTTGCTACCCTGGCGTTTGAAAACATCGGGGTTGGTTGGAGATAAAACCTCCAAAAATCCTACCCCAATTCACTTTCAAAATTCTTTCACTTCCTCCTCTTTCTTGCCCAACTCATCCCCATCGACGTCTCTGACTATAAAGAGAATTAGCAACCCATAGGCCCATATATATCCCCCCATCATCAACACCACCAGAAGTTGAAACCAAACCCACGTTGTCTTCCTCGTTTTCCCTCTCGCATCTCATGATCCCGTAACCCTAGGTTGAAAGATCTCATCTTCTTCATCTAGGGTTTTCCAAAGATCTCACCTTTTTTCAATTTTAGGCATGAGAGCGGCATACAGAACATCGAAAAGCAGAGTGGGAGTGGCGTCGATGGGTGATAAGGCCGGAGCTGGTGATGAAGTAGGAAATGCCAGTGGTTATGGCTCGAGTTTTGGGATTTATAGGTTGATGATTGTGGTGATTATTAGCATGAAGATTAACCCTAAGGGGAAGTCATATTATCTATTTGATGAGTATGCACACTTTTCGTCGGAGTTGGCGTGCGGGCTTGCAGGGTTGTTGGCGGAGATGGCCATTGGAATTGTCAGGGATGCTCGAGTCAGGTAAATGTTTGGAATTGGATATGTGTACATATCTAAATTACTCACATGTGTGAGTCATGTGTAATGCATTCATCTTGCGGTGAAATTACTCATAGGACAAATGTAGCGTTCAGTTCATAAAACATAGTATATGTACATCTTTGAGTAAAGTCAGTAGAAAACTTTTTGAGTAGTGGAAGCAAACTACCAATGAGAATGAAGGTAGTGGAAGCAACCGTTGAAGGTGTACACTTGGGGTTACACACTTAAGTTTTCATGATTTTGTGCTTTTAGTCACCTATACATACATGTAATTATTGAAATCAATTAAATTTGTGAATGATTTGTACTGAATTGTTTAATTATTATGCTTGATTATTGAAATGAATTTCTACTCTAAAGTATTTTTCTATTGTTTATTATGTTTAATTCATGAATTTGTGAAAGATTATTAGAGTGAATTTCTGAAAAATAATTGTGAATTGAATTACATGTACTTTGATTTGATAAAATAAACAACAACAACTACCACCACTACCACCACCACCACCCAACTAATTTTTTTTAAAAAAAATTTTTTTAAAAATAATGATAATAAATAGCCTGTCCCGACATTTTTATCTCGACATTTTAAAAATCCGGTATATGTTATTTAATGGAAAAATAAAATGAAAAGAAGAAAATAAATGAGCATATTATGGCTTTTTCAAATGCCGGGATAGCTAATATGGCTACCCTGGCGTTTGCAAATGCCGGGATAGACCTTTCGCATTCACGGCACTTGCAACGGTGTTTTTCGAAACACCGCCCGTATCAAGCCTGGCATTTAAAAATCTCGGGATTGGCAAAAATAAAGCCATGAATGCCATATTCGTGTGTAGTGCAACAAGGCTTATAATTAAGCTGCACACACTTATACTTAATATTAATGAAGAGTTCGTCTACTATAACTCTTGCACTATAAGTATTATGAGTAAATGTTATAAAAACCCCTTGTAAAAAGTGGTCAAAGCAATTAACCCACATCCAAATAGTTCAACATAGAAAACCACCTAAGGTTACAACGTTAATAAACCGTTAGTTTTTAAATTATGTATACACATATTTTATATATGACAAAAATATCCTTATATTGTTTAGTAACTATTTTTTACATATGAAGCCTCTAAAATTAGTTATTGCATATACACCCCAAATAATATACTTATATAATTCTTTTTTGTAAATACACCCCTAAAATATTAAAATTATGGAACTTGCAAAAAATTCATTCATCTTTTTTCTCTATCATTCTTACTTTATCTACCATTACTTCATAAACCGAACACGAACCTGTACTATATCTGAACCCAAACCCCATACTCTTTCTCTCTTTACCTTCGTTAGGGGTGGGCATCGGTTGGTATCCGACATAATATGGACTATCCGCGACCGAGTCAAAGAAAGTCGTTTTTTTTAATTTTTTCATCCGCAACCATTCCGAGCCTTAATTGGATCGGTTTCCATCCAAGCCGATTAAGCTCGGTTTGGATTGAATTGGATGGTCGGTTTGGCGTGCTACTTTTCACCTCCAACATCATTCACAATTTCATTGAAATTTAAAATATCCACTTCAAGCAGTCTTAAGAAACAATATGCTAGCAACCTGCTATTTTCGACACAATATAATCTGATTCAATCTGAAAAAATGACAAGCACTTTTCAGTAGCATATAATATAACCTGCAACATATTTTTTTCAATCCTACACATCTAAAAAACGAGAAACAAAAATGAAGGGCAGGGTGTTGGGCTGTTGGCAGGAACTAGAGGAGAGATAAAGATGGTGTTGGGCTGTGGGCGAGAACTAAAGAAGGACATAAGAATAAGATGAAGAAGGAAAAGGATTTACAACCGTTAGAGCTTTGGAGGAGGAAGAAGATGAATTATTGATTGATTTAGTTAGGGTTTCTATTTCCTTTGAATCATTTCCTCCTATGATCTTATTGTTGGTTGTTGGGTTGCCTCATTAGGATTTGGAGTGTGGGACTTAGGGTGCGAACTGAAATTAAAGAAATTAAATGATACTGTTTACATCTTCAAGAAATGACGGTTTATATATTCAATAGATTAAAGGAGAATTAGATTTTTTAGAGACTAATGCATAGAGGTATGGTCAGTTCAGTTTTATTGGTTATTTGGAAGTCCCATCCAACAACCAAACCAGTCCAGTCAATTATTAGAAACCAAGAATCGGGCCAACCCAATCCCCCAATTGGTTCGGTTAAAATTCAGTCGGTTCGGGTTGGATTGGTTCGGACTGGTCGGTTCGGATAATAGTTGTCCACCCCTAACCCTCGTATCTCATTCCTCTCTCTCCTCCGTCTTCTCTTCATTTCTCCCACCATCTCAAATTCAAATTAAGTGAACCCATTAAATTCGAAGTCAACAAACCCATCATATATAAACCCAACAAATATATCAAATTCGAATCCAATCCAATAATGTCACATATTCATTTACCCTCTTCAGGGGCGGATGTAGCAAAGGCTCAGGGGGGGGGGGGGGGGGCACGGACCCCACTGAAAAAAAGCTACAGTGTAATTTTTTTTATATAAGCATTATAGGAACCCAGTGAACTAAAAGAAAGGAACCCACTCTTAATTGTTATCGTATTTATTTTTGTATAAGGACCCCACTGAACTAAATTCCTGGATCCGCCACTGACCCTCTTTGCTTCCTCTCTCTCTCTCCTTACTATTCTCTTCCACTTATATCTATATCCAAAAAACTCATTAAATTGAACCTAACAAACCTATCAAATCTAAATACCCAACAAACAAACAATTCGAATCCTATCTAACAATCTCATCTCTTCCTCCTTACCCTTTTTGCCTCCTCTCTCTCTCTCACACACACACACACATTTTCTCTTCTTCTCCTCTCATACTCGGTACATGTTCAAAAACTATTTAAACCCAAAATTCAGAATGAGGGTATTTTTCATTATATACTTTACACATGCGCTGTACGTATTCTAAAAACTAACAGTTGACTAACACCGTACATATCTGAGATGATTTTCTGCGTTAACTCACTTTAAAAGTGAATTAACTGCTGTAACAAATTTTTACATATAAGTTTTGTGCTATTTAGAGCATCCACAGTCGTGATTGTCAAAAAATGGCAAAATGCATATTTACATATAACATTTCTAGCATTTTCTGCAGTCGTCCAATGCTATTTTATAGCAATTTAAGATAAAAAAATACTAGACTGACTTTGAAGTTGCGTCGGAAGGGCGAAATGAATTATTTAATTAATTTTTTAATGTTAGACGGAAAGTGAAGTTGCGTCGGAAGAAATTTTTTTTAGAAAAGTGACAGACGCAAAGTGAAGTTGCGTCCCACGATTTTTCGAACTTTTTTCGAATTTTTAATATTTAAAATCAATTTTTAGTTGGAAAAAAAAAATTTGATGCCCCCCCCCCCCCCCCCCTTGGATGCAAAGTGAAGTTTTGCCCAAGGGGGGGGATGATTTTTTTTTGTTTTTAATTATGTTTTATTAAAAAAAATTGGTGAACGATGCAAAGTGAAGTTGTGTCGGAGAATTAAAAAATAATATTTTCATGAGACAGAAAGTGAAGTTGCGTTCGGTATAATATGCATTTATCTCAAATTCACTCTCTTTTATAGCAATCTACTGTAGCTATGTATGCATAAAATGTATAAATAGCAAACGACTGCAGCTGGTTATTTGTTATAAAATTTATTTTATGTATAAATAGCACACGTCTGTGGATGCTTTTCCCTTAGTATTATTAATTGTGAGATTGATGCACGATCTGCATAGAAGTCAACAAGCTGGGCCGAATTCATACAGGTCATGCAGGAGCATGGCTTGTGGTGTAAGAACCTAACGTGCATGCTTCGTTGCTTCGATAAAGTCACATGCACTCGACTTCTAAGTAAATAATAGAATTCATGCTACTTGTGTACTGGCATTAAAGTCAACCATCAACCATTAATGTCTTTTTTTTTTTTTTTTGATAATTAGATGGCCAAAGCCATCGTTTCATTAATAGGATTAAGAAAACCAAACATTATACAGTACTAAAAATATAAAAGGCTGTCGTAACAGCGAAGCAAACTAAACTAAGGCAACAACGCCAGACATCAAAATAGAAATAACAGTACTAGGAAACAACAACAGTAAGAGGAAACATAAAGCCATCGAGAACACTCCACCCTTGAGTCCATCCACCATGTGCATCCCTCTCTACTCTTCAGTACTGTTCCTGTTCATTTTGGCTTGCTCCTGAGCACCTGCCCAATCATGAATCAAAAGAAAGATTTTATTCATAGATAACGGAAATATGTAAACTTTATTGCGAAAAATAAAATCATTTCTTTCTAGCCATAGACTCCATATTGAGGCCACTGTTGCAATGTCCCAAGCTTTTCTATCTTCTAATTTGATGTGCAACTCTCTAAGGTGAACCCATATGTCAATAGTAGTGTTTGGAACCCGATTACACCCATATATCAACCATTAATGTCAGTCTTATTCATTCGGTCATTTGAATAATAATTCAACTTGAATATTATCTAAAAAAACAAAAATAAAAATATATATATATACTAGATTTGCCCGTGGGCACGTACCTACGCCACGTCTTCAGAACGATATAGCATATGAAAAGTCTTGTAAACTGTAAATCAACAATTATATAGCTCAAGTTTGAATAGTATGACAATAATTAGTTGTAAATAAAAGTCCATGTTTTCATTAGTATATGTTGAAAAATAATTATAAATTGGGGTATAAAAGTCCATGTTTTCATAAGTATATCTATATAATAAAACACAAAGAAAGCTATCAAGTGGCTCTCATTCAATAAAGTTGAAATTAATGGTCCAGATCTAACCTCACAAAGCATATTTTTCCGCCCAAATTTAAATCTCCCCAAAACAACTCATTTATTTATTTATTTATTTATTTATTTTTCTCTCTCTCTCACTCATTCTCTCTCTATTTACTCAAAATTTATATTTTCAGATTTCAAGTTTGTAAATTTTCAAATTTTTTATGCATTTCTTTATTGCTCATGTTACATTGAAAATATCAAATATCTCTTCAACAGTTAAATTTCATCATTTTTCACACTCAAAGTTCTAAGAAGTTGGATTTTACACCCCCATTTATAATTATTTTTTAACATATACTAATGGAAACATTGACTTTTATTTATAACTAATTATTGTTTTACTATTCAAACTTGAGCTACATAATTGTTATTTAACTGTTTACAATACTTTCATATGTTGTATCGTTTCGAATACGTGTCGTAGGCACGTGCCCACGGGCAAATCTAGTGTATATATATATATATATATATATATATATATATATATATATATATATATATATATATATATAGAGAGAGAGAGAGAGAGAGAGAGAGAGAGAGAGAGATAATTAAATAAATAAAGGAGTTGTTTTGAGGGGGATTTGAATATGAATTTTGGAGGGAAATTTTTTTTTGGGGGGGAGGGGGGGGAATGTGTTTTGTGAGGTTAGATCTGGGCCTTTGATTTTGGGGAGATTGAAGGAGAGCCACTTGATAGCTTTCTTTGTGTTTTATTATGTAGATGAGTAATGTGAGTATCATATCTGTACGAGAAAAATTTTCTCATACAAAGTGATTATATTCACTTGGTGGAATCCTCATGAAAGATTCACTCAGTCTATTATGTTTATCATGCCAATGGATGTATGTGTAGAAAAATTAAGTGGTTTGGAGGTCATTTACCATGTATCATATGGGTCCAATATGTGGTTCGATTTATATTACTTTTGAAATTGTTCATTATTTAACCACATGATGCATGTGTGAATGATTTTCAAATCACTTAATTTATTCTATACATAAATCAATTAGTATGATAAACATGGTGAACGAAGTGGATTTTCTAAGAGCTCCACCAAATGAGTATAATCACTTTGTATGAAAAAATTTTCTCATACTTTATATGAGGCTCACTTTACTCTTTCTCTCTCTCCCTATATATATTACGCTAAAATAGACGACAATAATTTGAATAGACCTGAAACCTCCTAATTAGGCTTACGCATAGAAAAGTTCCGTTTAAAAAGTGCTTACATATATGGTCAAATTTCGTAATTAACCAATTTCAAAGATGCATCCTAGCTACCATTGTGTTTGTTTTGACGGGGATCGATAACTGTTTTCTATGGCCATGAATAGCAACAGTAAAATTGATGTTTAAGTTGAGTTTGGCTATCATATGAATTGAGTTTCTCTGTCTAGACTTTCTAAAGAGAGAAGCTCCCCCAAAAAAAATCAAAAAAGAAAACCCTAGATCTAGATCTGAGTTTGGAGGGGGTGGCGGCTAGGATTTCGCCGCCCCCTCCACGGTTGCCCCTCCCCGTCGGCCAACACTCCCCTTGTAATACCCCAGATTTCCTAAATGGTGGTTTTAAGATTTATAAATGAATTAAAATAATTTTTGGGTATTTAATGAACATTTTCTGAAAATTTATCTTTTTACACATGCGAAACACGTGCAAATATCTTCTTGAGGAGTTCAAAGTCAAAATTTATTTTGGGGAAGCTCATTATTTATTCTTGGATATTATTTTTGAATTTTCAGTAATTTTTTGATGATTATTGGAGCTATTTGCAAATATTACAAAAAGATGGACTTTTGTGCAAAATTACCACTTGGAGTGAAAATTTCAGATTTTTGGATTTTGGACTGGTTATGATGCCTAGTCAACTTAGGTGAAAATATTTTACTTTTTTTTAATAAATTTGATTTATTTTACAAGTTTTGATAAAAGATTATCTTTTTGCAAAATTACCTTTTAGAAGGGTGGAAATGCAAATTCATAATTCTGGATTTTTCAAACAGTGACGGCTGATATTAGAAGAGGATAGTTTTATTTTTAGTCTCAATTAAATTGATTTTATCTAATTTCCTAGTATGGGGATCCATATATGTAAAGATGTACTTAAAAGGAGAATTTTGCAAATGTCTTCAAAAACCCTAGATCCCTATCCCGGCCTATTTAGGGTGAAGTGCAGCCGTCTCTTTGCTGCACAACACAAGGAATTTCTTATCTTATTTTATTGGAATTCTAAAGCGAGGATCTTGGATTTCTTGCGAAGGAGGGATATTATTTTCTATTTGTCTTCGTTCGATTTCTTCAACAAGGTGAGTGATACATTTGTTTTGTTTTATTCCATGAATGTTGTATATGGTGGTTCATCTATTAGAAAGCATGCTAGGGTTTGGTATGAATATATATATATATATATAATGGATTGGATGAATTGATGAATTAAAATTTGATCTTTTATGAAAACCTAGTTATTTATGAGTAGAATTGCATGTGGTCGATTGTTAAATAACCTAATATAAATCATGAGCAAGCTATTTCTTTTGGGTTAATGCTGATTTGTTTGAGTATGGTGAATGTTATGCCTAAATTGATTAAAGAAGAGATTTTGACTATTAATGGATTTGGAAGAGTGCAACTTGATTATGGTAATGTTAAATTTATTTATGTTCATGAGTTAAAAATGGTGATTGAGTTTAAAGAATTTCGAGAAGGACTAATGAATTAAGAGACCAAGTCTTGAGAATTGGATTTGTGATAATTGAATTGGGTTTGATGCAATATGATAAATTTGGGGATTTGTGATTTTGTGAAAGATTTTACTTGAATTTGGAATTTTCAAATACTAAGATTAAATCTGAATGTTTTGTTATTTCTAATTGATGGATTTGTGAAGTTTCTTCGGTGCACAAACATGCACGAACATTTTACATGAATATCATATTTCATTGCTTTTGAAGAAATCGAGTCTTTGTGTGTTTTCGGAGGATTTGACTATATCTCAACTTATTTTTGTGTTGATATGAAGTTAATTTGATGTATGATCAATTCTTAAAAACTCTATTTTTGGATATGTGCACAAATTCATGTTCTATTTGGAGTAAATCAACAAATTGTGATTTTTATTAATTCAAAGTGGTTTTGATTGTTTTTTTTTGGACTCTTATATATCTTACTAGTCGTATTTGACCATATCAGAAATATGCTTTTCACATAATTTATTTTTATAAAGTAAAACTCCGTATCGGTTGAAATGTGCACAACTAAAAAACTGCAGTCTGCAGGTCGACAGTCGACCGGTTGATTTATACAGTCGACCGTTGCTACCTGGCTGCTGTATTTTCTTGAAGTTTTAAAATTTCACGCGGAATAGTCGACTGACCTATTTTTACAGTGGACCGACTCTGCTCTGTTTTGATGTTTTCTCGAAGTTTTGGATTTTTGCTCTGGACAGTCGACCGATTACTTTTACAGTCGATTTCCATTACTTAGAATTATTTTCCTCGAAGTTTTGGATTTTCGCTTTGGCCAGTCAACCGATGACTTTTACAGTCGACTGCCATTACTTAGAATTATTTTCCTCGAAGTTTTGGATTTTCGCTCTGAACAGTCGACCGATGACTTTTACAGTCGACTATCATTACTTAGAATTATTTTCCTCGAAGTTTTGGATTTTTACTCTGGACAGTCAACCGATGATTTTTACAGTCGACTGCCATTACATAGAATTATTTTTCTTGATGTGTTGGGTTTTCGCTCTGGACAGTCGACCGAATATTATTTATAGTCGACTGTTACAGCTCTGACTGATGTTTTCCTGAGCTATTCCGATGTTCTTTTAAACGGTTGATTCTTTAAATATTTTGGATCTATAACTTACTATTCTAAACACTATTTTCTACAGAACATATGTTTTCAAGTTGTTTTATTAAAAGTTTTGATTAATGAAAGTTAAGTGTGGATGGTTGAGTGTGAGTCTCTAGAGGGTGTGTGGAACCCTAGTATACTGGCAGTTGAGATATTGTGTTTTGGCCTGTTGAGGCACATTGTTAATCAATTGTTGTGTTAAGTCCGGTAGGGTACACCAACTCTAGGAGATTCATAAATTAATTAATTAACCTAACAAAGATAAGGACAAGCACTAGATGGTGATATGATGAAATGAGTGCAAACGTGAGTTATGGACTCCAGGATGATCTAAGGAGTGAGATATTCCCCAGTATTCCGGGACGATGGACGTATGGGCTACAGAATGATCTGCGGAGTGGGCTTGATCTCCAGTATTCCGAGGACTAGAGCTATGCTCATGGGATGTTTGTACAATGAGGGTTCCAAGATGACCTGCGGAGTGAGGCAATCGCCACAGTATTCCGAGACGATGGACGTATGGGCCACAGGATGATCCGCGGAGTGGGATTGGGCTCAAGTATTCCAAGGGCGAGAACCAATACTTGTAGAATAAGTATTCCAAGGGCGAGAACCAATACTTGTAGAATGTCTAAATCTCATAGTAGTCATAGTAGTAGGATTAGTTGTATAAGCAGAAAATTAAATCCTATCAAGTGAAGAACGATAAGGGCTTGCACCGGACCTATGTAGAGTGAGATGCATAGAATCCGACAAGTATGCATTAGAGAGTCATATAACATTGATATTTTCTTGACTTGGTTTTATGCATATTGTTTTCCTGTTTTCTACACTTGATACTTAGTCTAGTTTCACTTAATGTTTTAATTATTGTTGTTTCTTATTTCATTTACTCTTACTGTTCATACATGTTGTTTATGATACTATGTTCATGTTTTACTTATGTTGCATTTATTTTAATTTTGTGTCACTCACACCGTTATAGTTAACCCCTGTAGTTTTGGGGGTTAGGGTTATCTCCAGTCTCATGCTTTACAGGTAGTTTCTTGTAGCTTTGGATTTGGATGCTTGAGTTAGAATGAAGTTATGGCTTATGAAAAATTGTAAAAGATGTGTTGTAAAGAAAAGATTGTAATTCAAGGTGTTTTTCTTTCCGCTGTATTTTGTAATGAACTAATAAAGGTTGAAAAAAATTTCTCTATTTTTTGGCTATGATTACTATTATAATTGAAGTTGATGCTGGAAATTGTGCCACGTATTTCTGAGATATCATATTGGAGGGGCGCTACACCCCTTTCACCGTCGCTACTCCCGCCTCCAGTCCCGTCGAAGATGGCGATCAGACGCGCCGCTTCGTCCAGTCGAAACCTCCATAACTCCCATCGAGCAACTGTCGTCGTGATCCTCCAGTCGATGCATTGTCCCGTCGAGCCGTCCGATAGCTCGACGAGGGAGACTCCGCCGCTGCTTTGCCCATTCAAGGCCTTCTAGATCCCGCCGAGCTTCCTTCGGTAGGCTCATCCAAGCGTCGGTCGAGCGACGCTGGAGGGGCCAACGTCACCGCACCCGCACTGGAGAAAGGCAACTTCAAATCACCCGCAAGGTGTTGGGGATTTGAATGGGTGAGTGTTTTGATTGGGTGAGTGTTGTGGTTTTGAGATGAGATGGAAGAGTTGATTAGTGTTTGGTAGTTGTGAGATGAGATGGGAGATTGTTGATGTGCAACACGGTAGTGGGGCTTGGGCCTGAAGACGGGGTCCCCCATGAGATGCGCCTACTTGTTGCAGCACAGTTGTGGGGCTTGGGCTCACAGACGGAGTCCCCCCATGAGGTGAGCTGAGTGGTAATTTAGTATCGGAGGTGTTAGGGATTTTTGGTTATCAGTGTGTAAGTCACACCCTGAATTCGACCTCCTTTAACCAACTTCCACAGGCTCCGCGACAGCACTACCACTACACCCTCATTAGTGAACCTGAAATCTACAACGTCCACCTCCCGCGGGGGCGAGAGGGGAAGGTGATCCTTCAGTTAGTTGTTCTTTGTTACGGGTTTTTTACATAAGAGAGAGAGTGAGAGAGTAAGATAGTGAAGATGTTGCTTCTCACTACCCTATGCAGGTGTATGTTAGTGTTTGTGAGAAATCACTTGACAGAGTAAAAGCGTGAGAGAGGGAAAGGTATCCTCTTTACGGCTCTCTCTTTGACTGTATCCGTAGTTAGGGTGAGTGAGAGTTTTGTTTGGTGAGAAATCGTTTGAGAGAGCAAAAGCGTGAGAGAGGTGAAGGTATCCTTTCCACGACTCTCTTTTTGGTTGTGACTTTGACTGGACCGAATGTGAGAGCGATTTGGAGAGTTTATGGGAGTTGGGGAGGATGAGAGCGGCGAACTTCGAAATCCCGCGTGATTCGCTTCAGGTGGGTGTGCGCATGCCGGAGAGGCAGTGCACGAAACTTATTTGACGTACATACAATTAGTTTGGTCCTTGCTTTGCGATTGGGCTCAAGATGGGGTCCAGTACAATATTGGTGGAGGTCAGGGTCAAGTTGTGGACGGATCCATCTAGCCGAATGTGGATTTTTTGTTGTGTTTTTTTGGTCGACCCACCCTCTAAGGGTATTGGAGTGGGCTCTAATTGTATGTATTGGTCATGTTGCTTCATGTTTTATTTTTCTATTTGTAGTTTGTAATTTGGCTCAATACGCTGGGCTTGTTTGGTTAATTACTTATGAATGAAACATGGTAGCCATATTTCACATTTTCTTCATCAAAAAGAAAAGATAAGGTTGAGTTTGGCCGAAAAGTTAGGGATTTTTTTCTTCAAAAGTTAGTGTAACCGGAATTTCATGAATTAGTGTGTTCGTCGATCATCTTCGGTGAACACTTTCTTCTAAAATATTTTATCTTTTAAGTAGATTTTACGTTTTGTACAAGCTTGAAAAGTCTGTCATGCTCAAGTAAAACTGATCATGCCCTTACAAATAACTTGAATTTTTGCTAAGAATTAGAATAACTAGATAACTTGATGCTAAGAATTAGAATAATTAGATGGCAAAAGCGAACACATTTCAGAGTGCGTTCATTTTGTAAGTCAAATCCTATGCGAGTCTCATTAACGATTTTCTTATACAAGTAGAAACATGCATAAATATAATATAATTATGCCAGCTCGGACATATGATTCCTATGAAATGTGGGGAGAATAAGATTCTTTAAAAAAATTTGCCACCTAAATATTTTTTATTTTAATATTATTATTTTTTCAGAAGGTCATATCTAGGGTAGATATCTTCAAGAGATTTATAGACACTCATTGCCTTCTCTTTTAATAAATTTATGTTCAAGTGGTTATAAATTTTTTCCTATTCTTTATTTTTTTCTTCTTATTTCTTGAAAGAACGGTAAAATATAACTATTATATTTAATTAATGGGAAATAATAAAATAAGGTTAAACTACTGGAAAAAGGGAAAGCAAAAAAGTATAGAATTACCCAACATCTATGTTATTTTGTTGGAAAATGGTTTAGTGGGCTTAATTTCTATTTTTGGTTGCATGGATGGTGGAGTATATACTGACAATACCGATTGTTGCTACTTTTTTTCGGTGTGGGAGCAATCAGATGATGTAGATTTTTTTGGAGAACAATCAAGAACTGACCTTTTGACTTTCAACTATATTAACTACCTTTGACTGCAGTTGACTTCTCAATCTGACCCGTTTGTGTCGTGGTATTTGATTCGTGTGGTGACGAATGACGATCTCCTCCACTGACCTGCAAAAAGTTTGAAACACCGGGGTTGATTCCGTCGACAGACCCTCTGATGCTCAAGTCGGAAATCAAGAAGACTATGAGAGAGCTTTTTGTGGAGAAAATATTGATTACCTGTCCCTGGTGGAATAGGGAAGTATTTATAGTCTTTTTGGTCAGTTTCAAGATAATAATTTATCTCTACTTCCTGGTGTTTTTGGATTGAATCTGTTATATCTTCTTCATGAAGAGATAAGAGTGGTAGAGGGGATTGAGTTTAAACTCTTCCCAGGATAAGAGATATGATTTTTGGACCGTCTCTTATGGATAATTATGAGTTTAAATAACCAAGACTTGATAACGGTAAAATTTGCCGCAAATCAGGGCCGTACGATTCCATCACAGACAAAGCTTCTGCATGCAGATTAATTATAACGAGCCTCTTTAACAGGTCCGGGCCTTCTCCATACTTTCTCTACAAGACATGGGACTCTTTCAAGCATATAAAAAGTGATAGATTAGGCCCAATAAGAGATACCCAGCCCATGAGGGCTATTAGTCAAATCTCTTATCCCCAAACATGAGAGCTTATCTCTTGAGGAGGAGATTCGAATAGGAGATAAGAAAATCATAGTCGATCTAATTGATTCATATCAATCTCCAGTAGTATTTCTCAGGCCTATAAATACCCTGCCCCCTCCTCAGTCATGGGATCATCAACAGTTTCTTTCTATGGTTCTCACTTTAGCGTCGGAGGGTCTGTCGCCGGGGCCACCCCGGTATTTCAGGCTTTTTGCAGGGCCATCGGCCGCGTCAGCAACCGTCGGATCTAGATCACGATGGTCAATCAGCGATCCAGATTTAATCTCACGAGCTCTAACCGCATTTTACGGTAAAGATCAAAGGTCAGATTTTTAGTAGTTTCCATCATATATTAACTCACTATCTATTTGCTCCCACACCAAAACAAGGCGCAATAGATTGGCACCGTCTGTGGAAAACTACACAAATCCAACTTACTGCCATGCCACCAAGACTAAGAGTCAGAGCGGCGGCCTCAAGCCGTCGCACCAACTCTCTTCGTCAACCAGCTTCTCCTGTGGAAGATCAGATTCCTCCTCAACAGTCGCCCCGTTAGCCTAGTCAAGCTCCTGTCAACAGAGGGGCACCGGGGGGCTCTCGACAAAGCCATCATGAACGACATCCCCTGCACGACCGCGTCTCAATCCATAATGCTTCAACTGATTCAATGGTATCGCGAGACCTCCGGGGATCTATAGATCTCTGCCAAATCATCAGCATCAGGCAACAAGGGACTGATCTACGAATCCACTTGGATGAGAGGCATGCCCAAACTCAGGCATCCCACTCAGAATGTCAGGTAAACCGGAGAAGCAACTCTCCTAGACAGAGATCAAAGCATTCCTTATCTCACAGGGGTGTACTGCAATAAGAAGCCTGACTCATAAGAGTCGAAAGCTTCTTGAGCGAAACAAGGGGAAAGATGCCCCAGGCACTATGGCCGAAATGGAAAAAATCAAGTTTGACATCCTCCGAGCTATCCAAGGTAGCCAAAATCTGGGTTAGCCCTCCAAAGAAGAATCCGACGACTCAACTGGATCCAAGGAGAAGGACGACCAAGTCCTTTGCCGTATCCGAGAGGTGGAAGACCACCTGGAACAGATAGAGAATGAGGGGAACCGCTCTAGCAGGGCTTGCCGCCCCAGTTGGCCTCCTTTCAGTAAAACCATCCTTGACACACCCATTCCAAAGGACTTCAAAGCTCCTCAATTCAAATCATATGATGGGGAATCAGACCCGACTGACCATATCGAGAGTTTCAAGACCCTCATGATGTTCTGTAATGCCACCGATGTGTTCATGTGTCGATTCCCCGCAACACTGAAAGGATCAGCAAAGGAATGGTACTCCCACCTTACTTCGGAGTCAATATTCTCCTTCGACCAGCTCGAAGAGCTCTCCATAGCGCACTTCGTTACCAGCCAAAAGGCTGAAAAGACAAGTTCCTCCCTGTTGGAACTGAAACAAAAGGAAGGGAAATTGCTGAAAGACTTCGTCAAACACTTCATGGTTGAAGCAAGGTTGATCTCCTCCTTGTACTCATCAGTGGCGGCTATAACTTTCCACCACAGCGTCGAGCATAAAGAACTAAAAGCTTCACTTATGAAGAAGCCTCATAAAGATTTCATTGAGCTCCTACAAAGGAGTGACAAATACATCATAGTTGAGGAAGCTCTCAATCCACAAGCTAAGAAAGAGTCACATCCGGGAACAAACAAAATAATGCAATAGAGGAAGCACCCAAAAACATCCAGAAAGACGGTGCAGGTCAAAGTCATCCTCCTCCAATGCCCCGCTTCGACAAGTACACTCCCCTGAATGCAAGTGTTTCTACCATCCTCATGACAATTGTAAAAGAGAGGTAGTCCGTCCTCCTCCCAAAATGACAACAACCACCAAAAGAAGAAATAGAAACAAGTGGTGCACATTTTGTTAGGGTTATATACTGAAAGCATCACTTTTGTATTAACTTTATTTCTTTATTTTTTTTTTGAATGAGAATCATATGGGCATATGTTTGCATATTGTGTTTATTATAATATTAATGCAAGTATCTGATATTCTATAAGGTTGATAATATGGTGTGAGGTGACACACAAAAGATCATATTATCAGTTCCCTATGGAATATATAAATAGTTCACAACCTAGACGGACTTGGACAATTCATTGGAAAGGTTGTAGTGTAATCTGGTATTAGTCTATCTTGACTGTAGGTTTACACTAGTACACTTTGTGTGTATTGAACAGGACCACTTGAGGTTGTTCTCTTTGTACTGACTACAAAAGAGAACAAACACCTCTGTTATTATGGATACTTATGCTCTTAATCCAGATATAATAACAGACATGTATATGCAGTGTGCATTACTTTGACTCATAAAAGAGTGAGATTCATTATGGATCAATAACCTCTATGAATTGGGTAATAGCATTGTATGTATGATGGGCTGTTGATTGTAAAAGGAATCCATGTCCCGATACGTCGAGTTGATGATGTCCCCTTAAGGAGCTCATAAGGATTGTCATGTAAACCCTGCAGGTGGATTACATCCGACATGACAAATAAAGTTGAGTGGTACTACTTAAGGATAAAAGATGTTGATCAATATAGTTGTCAGTAACTTAATTTGATCGACGGACATTCGATATCTTAACATGGAGAGCTGAACGAGCATATAATAAAAGGAGCCAATAAATATAATTTGGGATTAGGAAGGTAGTGCAACAATAGCTCTTTAGTGGACCGAGCTATTGTTAATGGGCCTGGGTTGTGTGTTCGGGCTGAACACGGGATACCCAGATTTGTTAGGAGACCTAACCCTAATTTCTCCTCATGGTCCCTGCCGTAGCCTTATATATATATCCTCTATTCTCTGGCCGTCATATCATTATCAGAGATAAGAAGTTTTCTCTAAATTTGTGATTCACGTAAGGAGAGAAAGAGAGGTCAGCCAAGGAGAAGAAAGGTTGGTAGACCGTCGCCCACACGACGTCCAACCCGAGGAAGAAATACGTGCAGAAGATCTTGGGGTCGCTGACGGCTCGAGGTTGCTAGAAACTATCGTCTTCTTCTCATCACAGGTATAATTCGTGAACCCTAGATTCCGCTATAAAGGGTTAGATCACGTATTAAATCTGTTAAGCTTTTATGATCGATACGCACACCAATCCGTGGTCCTGGGAATCATCGCAGTTCCATCACATTTCACAAGGAACATGGACACACCACCGATGACTGCCAAGCCCTTAAAGAAGAACTGGAAGCCCTGGTTCGTTGGTGCTATCTTTCCAAATTTATTTAGAAAGAGAACAATGCCGAAAATCCTTTGCCCAGGGGGGCCAATAAGCGTTAGGAGAGGCTACCCGAATTGCAAGACTCTAAACACATGGCCATTCTCCAAGTTATTCGTGGAGGTCCAATGGGGGGAGATTCCAACTCCTCCCGCAAAGCCTTTGTGAGGAAAGTTAATTCAGTACATAATGCTCCACCTCCAAAGAGTTTGGGCATCTCTTTTTCATTCTCCGATAAAGATCTCGAGAGCGTCAAAATGCCTCATTGTGACACACTGGTTATCAATTTATGCATGAAAAATCATGAGGTGTGATGTATCCTCGTAGATAACGGCAGCTCCGTAAATATTCTCTTCATAGCCACATTCAATGCTATAAAGCTCTAACGAGATCGACTCAAGCCAGTCGGTTATACATTTCACAGCTTCTCAGGCGCACCCATCCAAGTCGAAGGAATCATTAAACTCGACGTGACAGCAAGAAAAGCCCCAACAACTCGGACGAAAGCATTAGACTTCCTGGTAGTCGACATCAAAGCCGCATACAGTGCAATATTTTGCCGCCCAGGCCTAGCAGCTTTTCATGCAGTTGCCTTTGTGTTTCACATGAAAATGAAGTTTCCAATAATAGCAGGCATATGTCAGGTAGTAGGAAACCAAAAGGTAGCGCGAGTATGTTACACTACCACCATGGGGGGCTCAATTCTTCCACTTGATACCATCGAACCCCTGCCAGAAAGAAGTCATACAAACTCAAAGCCTGTGGATGAATTAGAAGAGATCCCCTTTCCTTAAGAGGATCAGAGCAAGAGTTTTCGAGTCAGCAAGACCCTTCCTCTCTAGCTTAAGGTGCGTCTCATCGTCTGTATAAGAGAAAATCAAGACTTGTTCTCCTGGAATGAAACCGACATGCCAGGAACTCCCGGTGACCTAATCATGCATCATCTTAGTGTGAGTCCGGACGCCAGGCCCGTTTAGCAATGCCGCCGCAAATTTGCTCCTGATAGGCTCGAGGCGGTCAAGGAAGAAGTCGAAAAACTCCTAGCTGCACACTTCATCCAACAAGTAAACTACCCAGAGTGGTTAGCAAACGTGGTGATGATTCAGAAAGCTAACAGTAATAGGAGAATGTGCATAGAATTTACAGATCTTAATAAGGCTTGCCCGAAAGACTCGTTCCCTCTCCCCAGCATAGATGCACTGATCGATGCCACTTTGGGTCATGAACTCCTAAATTTCATGAATGCATTTTCTTGGTATAATCAGATCCAAATGTTTCCACCTGACACTCCAAAGATGTCCTTCATTACAGATCGGGGTCTGTATTGCTATCGAGTTATGGCTTTTGGCCTGAAAAATGCCGATGCTACTTATCAACGTCTGGTAAATAAGGTCTTCAAGTCAAATCGACGGGAACATGAAAATATATGTGAATGATATGCTAGTCAAAAGCCTCCAAAAGGAAGACCACGTCACCGACCTCCAAGAAGCATTCGAAGAATTATGCAAGCATAGCATGCGTCTGAATCATAGAAAATGCACTTTCGGAGTATCCACTGGTAAATTCTTGGGCTTTATGGTTATTCAAAAGGGAATCGAAGCACAACATGTCTCCCATGACTACGGTCAAGGAAGTGCAGAAATTAACCGGCCGCTATCGGCCGATTCCTCTCTAATTATGGGGATAAATGTTTGACGTTTTTCAAAATTTGTCGGAGCGCGAAAGGATTCAAGTAGGGGGAAGAACAATATATCGCCTTCGAATAACTCAAATCATACCTCGTCAACCCTCTGCTCCTGAGCAAGCCTGAGCTAGGTGAAATCCTTTACTTTTACTTAGCCACCTCCGATCAGAATCTTAGTGTCGTCCTAGTTAGAGAAGAAGAAAAGGTTCAGAAACCAATCAATTATGTGAGCAAGGAACTCCATAATGTAGAACTTCGTTACTCAAAGATGAAAAAGATGGCTTATGCCATGGTCACAGTAGCTCGAAAACTTCACCTTTATTTCCAAGCACATTCCATATGTATCTTCATCGAACAGCCGCTCAAGCAAGTTCTCCTCAAACTGGAAAGTTCGGGAAGATAGATGCAGCGGTCCATTGAACTGAGTCAACACGACATCAGCTACTGACCGAGAACGGCCATCAAGGCCCAAGCCTTGGCTGAATTTATTGTGGAAACCACCATCACTGACTTCCCCGAGGAAGAAGAAATCCCCCGCTTTGAAAAGTGTATGTAGATGAGTCTTCTTGCCTCAAAGGAAGCAGAGTAGGAATTATTTTTCTTGGGCCAGATAAGTTTACTCTACAATACTCATTGCGCCTCAAATTTCCCTGCATTTAATAACGAAGCTGAATATGAAGCATTGATTGCCGGTCTCTGGTTAGCACGAGAAGCAGGCACGTGTCGAATTGAGATGTTTAGCGACTCCTAGTTAGTCGTTAACTAAGTTTACGACGAGTATGAATCCAGGGACGATCGCATGGCCAAGTACTTATTACTGTTAGTGTATGCCTTAGAGGCCAGTTGTGTATTGACATTACTAGTTTACATTGTATCATGAAATTTATTTCATATTTAGCATTTTATTTATTGTATTATTTATTGTGAATTAAATGAACATAATGAAGTCTTTAGAATAGTAAGTTCAATGTCATGAGATATCAAGTGCATGACTTGATTGTGAGATCCTATTAGCTGAAATCAGAACACTGTTCTTAAATATCCCTAGTCAAGTATTATTGTGAATTAGGACAACATAATATATAGAGACTAGTGTGTGCGTAGACTGATGACCATTCTCATGGGTCATGGGTTGGTTGGCCTTGCTAGAGGTTTGCCCAGATGTTCTTCACGCTTGCCACCATGTCCACACTCTCGGGGCCAATCACGGTGTTCAGCGGCTATGATTTGGTTTTTGCGAGGGTTGGTAGTGCATGTGAAGAAGCCAGGTGTGCTTCTCTATCTGCGAGTCGCTATGATGAGTGGGTTCTGATGTTTTGCACGATTGTGGAGCTTGGACCCGAAGATGGGGTCCCTCCGTGGTGTGCGCACACTTGTCTCTACTTTCGGGGTGCTTGTCTCTGTGTTGATGTTGGCACGGTGTTGGTGTTGGTTTTGGTGTGAGAGGTGTGGAATGTGTTGTATCGCACGATTGTGGGGCTTGGGCTCGAGATGGGGTCCCTCCATGATGTGCGACGTCCACGGACTGGTGGCAACGACGGCGTTGAGGGGTAGCTGCCGCCGCCCTTAGGCTTGTAGATCTAGGGTTTTTGTTGGGTGCTTTTTCAGATCTAGTTTCTCTCTCTAGACTTTTCTAGAGAGAGAAACTCAATTTTTTTTGGAAATGAACATATATGGTATTACAGGTTATCACACATCAAATATTCATTTATGTTTATTCCTCGTACTATGTTTAAAATTATTAATTGAAGCATACTCTGATACCAACTCTGGAGCGCCCCAAATTTTCAATAAATAAAATTAGAAATATTTGGCACAAATTCCAAAGTCAACTTCAATGTAAGCATAAACATAGCAACCAAATACAGGGAAAATTAAAACTTTTTATTACATCAATTGTTTACAAAGCACAATGGAAAATTAAACGCCTTGAATTACAATTTCTTTCTTTTACAATACATTCTTTTACAATTTACATAAGCCACATTATCATTCTACCACATGCATCCAATCCCAAGCTAATGGTACCTATTTGTAAAACATGAGGCTAAGATAACACTAACCCTCAAAACTATAGGGGTCAGCCATAACGGTGTGAGTGACATCAAAAAATACAATACAAATGAAACATAAGGAAATAAAGTCATAAAAAACACATACCGACAGTAGTAACAAAAGGAATATGAAATAACAATAAATAAAGCATGAAAACATCAAGTGAAACTAGACTAAGTGTCAAGTGTAGGAAAACAGAAAACAAATATGCATAAAACCAAGTCAAGAAAACACAAATGCAGTATGATCTCTCTAATGCATACTTGTCGGATTCTATGCATTCCATACTACATAGGTTCGCTGCAAGCCCTTACCGTTCTCCACTTTATAGGGTTAGATCCCTCGCTATGCAACTAATCCTACTACGGTAACGGAAACAAGATCCAGAATACTTTGCAAATCGGTAGCACACAACCCTCAACGTGCAAGCATCATATAAGAATAGCTCAAAAACCGGAGAATCACCTCACTGCCGTGTACCCCACCGCTGCCTCTCGACGTGTAAGTACACAAGCACATCCCGTGAATAGACCCGTCGACCCTCATGACCAGTCAACCCTCGACATGTATGTTCCGTGAATAGGCCTGCAGACACTCGACACGAGAACATACTAAATAGTCCTCTCGAAACAGAACACACACAGTCCTATAATGCATTTGTTGGACTGGACCCCAAGAGCATATTCTCACGTTTCCCAAGTTCCATCACATCTCTATTAGTGTCTGTCCTTAAGTTGATTATTATTAAAACAAAATTCGCCCTCTCTAGAGTTAGTGTATTCTACCAAACTTAATTTCACAACAACAATCCCAAGACCCAACTGGTCATAATTCACAAAATCTCATATGCTGGTTCAGAGAACTCCTACTCAACTCTTAGAGATTCAAAAATCGAATATCAACACAACATCTTTTATTAAAACCCTTAATTTCATCATCAAAACATTTATATAAAGAAAACTTCTTAAATCAACAAAATCCAAGTTTATTCAATATACTCATAAATTTCCAGAATTTGAAATAAGCATTAAATCCATTAAATAGCAGAAAATCACATTTAGAAGTCTTACAATATCACGAAACATCAATTCCTTCGAAACTACAAATATCTCTCTTTATAAAGTCATAGGAATGTAATTTAAATTCTATTATAAACAAAATATAACTTTTTGTAAAATACTGTAATCTCTAGTAAAAACATCACTTAAAACAGTAGATCAATAATCCGTAAGTTCGAAAAATTAACCGTTCAAAGAAACGAAGAAAAACTCAATAAAACAACCAAAAACTGCAGGTGCAGTCAACCGTCATGACATTCAACCTCCATTTTAGTTCAAAAAATGGACAGTCGACCTCGCAGTTGACCGCTAGGTGCCATACAGCCAGGTTTGAAGTTTGTGCATATTTCGACTGATACATCGATTACACTTTGAAAAATCACAAATTTGCAAAACCAATTTTGTGAGATGATCATATATAACATACAAGAGTTTATAAAAACAAATCAAAAAACATCAAGATCTCAAAAGAGTAATTTTTCACAAATCTCTTCAAGCAGTGCATATGTATATGTAAATGTGTATATGTGTATATTTGCTTCAGTTAAAGCTTCAAAATCTCATCAATAGGAAGTAGTATAATGTCTAATTCATTCTCATTATGGAAATAATCAAAATTCAATTTAAAACTTCACAAAACACACAAAATTTCTTCAAAATAGTGAAATAGAATATATATATAAGTTGATATGGCTAAAAATAGGATTAAATCGGGACCGTTCACATCGGAGACGAATCTTAAAGCTCAGGGGTAAAACGGTAATTTCACCTACTAACAGGTCCGAAGCGGGTACTGGGTCTCCTCCTCACAGATCCAACAACCCGCGAACGGATCCATCTCAACTGGGTACGGGTCCCGACCCGATACAAACCCAGACCAGCAAGAGGAGATCAGGGTCACTGATTTGACTAAATCAACGGGCCTGATTTGCAGTTATCCTCTCACCGGGAATTAAGGGATTACATTCCTAATCTGATTACGAGGATTTTATGCCTTATCAGATCACAGGAATCACATTCCTAATCTGATCCCAATGGCGACTATAAATACCCCCCACCTACCATTGTCACAGGTTAATCACTCTTTTTCCTGCATAAGCTCTTTTTTAATCATCACTGGTTACTGACAAGAGCGTCGGAGGGTGCGTCGCCGGGATCAACCCCAGTGTTTCGCACTTTCCTTGCAGGTGTACGGCGGGAGTTTGCAGCCCAACTCAGACGAACAGGTTCGGATCCGCTACTCAAGTTTTTCCACGAACCCACAAATTCTATCTGTTTACCCCCACACCGAAATCAGCGGTAACAGATTGGCGCTGTCTGTGGGAAACCATACGAATAGCTGCCTCTCCTCTTCCCGTCGACTAGCTCTTCTCCAGCCATGCCTCCCAGAAAGGTCAGATCCAGAGGGTCCAATCGTGCACCCAACCCCGCAGACCAGCAAGAAGTCCCGGTCCATCCCTCTCAACAACTGGGGGGGCTCCCTCTGCCCACCGAGGACCGTGTCCAGCAGGACCAACCTCCTCTTCCGAATGCCGGTGTGGGGGGCTCCCGCATGAAGCAACCTCTCCACCGACGAGCTTCACCATGGCCAACAACGCCATCATCGGCCACCTCCTCGCCGAACCCATGCCGAGCTCTCCTCTACCGAGCTCCATCATCAAGCTCCATCTTCAAGAGCCGAGCTCGAACTCTACTCCAACTCCTCACCATGCCGAGCTCACACTTCGGAGCTCCGATTTCTGAGCACGCTCCTCGCCGAAACCCATCGTTGCCAAGCTCTCTCTCTCCCTCAATCCGAGCTCTTCACTCCGCTCACCTCGGAGCGGACCTCTTCTCAACGAGTTCGGAGCGCACAACTCTCTCCTAGAGTTGCTCCCAAAACTCTTCTCCCAAACGGCTCTCTTCCAGAGCCGAGCTCTTCACTCCGCTCACCTCGGAGCGGACCTCTTCTCGACGAGTTCGGAGCGCACAACTCTCTCCTAGAGTTGCTCCCAAAACTCTTCTCCCAAACGGCTCTCTTCCAGAGCTGAGCTCTCCACTCCGCTCACCTCGGAGCGGACCTCTTCTCCACGAGTTCGGAGTGCACAACTCTCTCCTAGAGTTGCTCCGCAAACTTGTCTCCCAAACGGCTCTCTTCCAGAGCCGAGCTCTCCACTCCGCTCACCTCGGAGGGGACCTCTTCTCCACGAGTTCGGAGCGCACAACTCTCTCCTAGAGTTGCTCCGCAAACTTGTCTCCCAAACGGCTCTCTTCCAGAGCCGAGCTCTCCACTCCGCTCACCTCGGAGCGGACCTCTTCTCCACGAGTTCGGAGCGCACAACTCTCTCCTAGAGTTGCTCCGCAAACTTGTCTCCCAAAAGGCTCTCTTCCAGAGCCGAGCTCTCCACTCCGCTCGCCGCCAAAGCGGACCTCTTCTCAATGAGTTCGGAGCGCACAACTCTCTCCTAGAGTTGCTCCCCAAACTCTTCTCCCAAACGGCTCTCTTCCAGAGCCGAGCTCTCCACTCCGCTCACCTCCGAAGCGGACCTCTTCTCAACGAGTTCGGAGCGCACAACTCTCTCCTAGAGTTGCTCCTCAAACTTGTCTCCCAAATGGCTCTCTTCCAGAGCCGAGCTCTCCACTCCGCTCACCTCGGAGCGGACCTCTTCTCCACGAGTTCGGAGCGCACAACTCTCTCCTAGAGTTGCTCTTCAAACTTGTCTTCGGAGCGCACAACTCTCTCCTAGAGTTGCTCCCCAAACTCTTCTCCCAAACGGCTCTCTCCCAGAGCCGAGCTCTTCACTCCGCTCACCTCGGAGCGGACCTCTCCTCGACGAGTTCGGAGCGCACAACTCTCTCCTAGAGTTGCTCCCCAAACTCTTCTCCCAAACGGCTCTCTTCCAAAGCAGATCTCTCCACTCCGCCCACCTCGGAGCGGACCTCTTCTCGACGAGTTCGGAGCGCACAACTCTCTCCTAGAGTTGCTCCCCAAACTCTTCTCCCAAACGGCTCTCTTCCAGAGCCGAGCTCTCCACTTCGCTAACCTCGGAGCGGACCTCTTCTCAACGAGTTCGGAGCACAACTGTCTCCTAGAGATCCTCCTCACACTCGTCTCACAAACGGCTTTCTTCCAGAGCCGAGCTCTTTGCTCCGCTCACCTCCCAGGCGGACCTCTTCTCCACGAGTTCGGAGCTCAAAACTCTCTCCAAGAGTTGCTCCTCAAACTCATCTTACAAATGGCTCTCTTCCAGAGCCGAGCTCTTCCCTTCGCTCGCCGCCGAAGCGGACCTCTTCTCAGCGAGTTCGGAGCGCACAACTCTCTCCTAGAGTTGCTCCCCAAACTCATCTCACAAATGGCTCTCTTCCAGAGCCGAGCTCTTCCCTCCGCTCGCCGCCGAAGCGGACCTCTTCTCAACGAGTTCGGAGCGCACAACTCTCTCCTAGAGTTGCTCCCCAAACTCTTCTCCCAAACGGCTCTCTTCCAGAGCAGATCTCTCCACTCCGCCCACCTCGGAGCGGACCTCTTCTCGACGAGTTCGGAGCGCACAACTCTCTCCTAGAGTTGCTCCCCTAACTCTTCTCCCAAACGGCTCTCTTCCAGAGCCGAGCTCTCCACTCCGCTCACCTCGGAGCGGACCTCTTCTCAACGAGTTCGGAGTAAAACTGTCTCCTAGAGATCCTCCTCACACTCGTCTCACAAACGGCTTTCTTCCAGAGCCGAGCTCTTTGCTCCGCTCACCTCCCAGGCGGACCTCTTCTCCACGAGTTCGGAGCTCAAAACTCTCTCCAAGAGTTGCTCCTCAAACTCATCTCACAAATGGCTCTCTTCCAGAGCCGAGCTCTTCCCTCCGCCCGCCGCCGAAGTGGACCTCTTCTCAGCGAGTTCGGAGCGCACAACTCTCTCCTAGAGTTGCTCCCCAAACTCATCTCACAAATGGCTCTCTTCTAGAGCCGAGCTCTTCCCTCCGCTCGCCGCCGAAGCGGACCTCTTCTCAACGAGTTCGGAGCGCACAACTCTCTCCTTGAGTTGCTCCCCAAACTCTTCTCCCAAACGGCTCTCTTCCAGAGCCGAGCTCTCCACTCCGCTCACCTCCGAAGCGGACCTCTTCTCAATGAGTTCGGAGCGCACAACTCTCTCCTAGAGTTGCTCCTCAAACTTGTCTCCCAAATGGCTCTCTTCCAGAGCCGAGCTCTCCACTCCGCTCACCTCGGAGCGGACCTCTTCTCCACGAGTTCGGAGCGCACAACTCTCTCCCAGAGTTGCTCCTCAAACTTGTCTCCCAAATGGCTCTCTTCCAGAGCCGAGCTCTTCACTCCGCTCACCTCGGAGCGGACCTCTCCTCGACGAGTTCGGAGTGCACAACTCTCTCCTAGAGTTGCTCCCCAAAATCTTCTCCCTAACGGCTCTCTTCCAGAGCAGATCTCTCCACTCCGCCCACCTCGGAGCGGACCTCTTCTCAAGGAGTTCGGAGCGCACAACTCTCTCCTAGAGTTGCTCCCCAAACTCTTCTCCCAAACGGCTCTCTTCCAGAGCCGAGCTCTCCACTCCGCTCACCTCAGAGCGGACCTCTTCTCAACGAGTTCGGAGCACAACTGTCTCCTAGAGATCCTCCTTACACTCGTCTCACAAATGGCTTTCTTCCAGAGCCGAGCTCTTTGCTCCGCTTACCTCCCAGGCGGACCTCTTCTCCACGAGTTCGGAGCTCAAAACTCTCTCCAAGAGTTGCTCCTCAAACTCAACTCACAAATGGCTCTCTTCCAGAGCCGAGCTCTTCCCTCCGCTCGCCGCCGAAGCAGACCTCTTCTCGACGAGTTTGGAGCACAACTCTCTCATAGGGTCCCTCCTCACACTCGTCTCACAATTAGCTCTCTTCCAGAGCCGAGCTCTTCACTCCGCCCACCTCCAAGGCGGACCTCTTCTCAACGAGTTCGGAGTGCACAACTCTCTCCTAGAGTTCCTCCTCACGCTCGTCCCACAAACGGCTCTCTTCCAGAGCCGAGCCCTTTTGCTCCGCTCACCTCCAAGGCGGACCTCTTCACAACGAGTTCAGAGTCTAGCTTTTTCTACATGGCTGCTCCCACAACCGTTGAATAACTCTAACGATGGTTCCGGAGTCCAACACTTGGTTCGATTCTACTTCGCAAGCTCGCTCCTAAGCGGGTTAGAAGTGGTTCGCCATTCGGAATTGCTCCCACAACCGTTGAATACCTTTACCGATGGTTCGGAGTCCAACACTCGGCTCGACTTTACCTCCTCGGCTCGCCCCCGGACGAGCCAGAGGTAGATCGCCGTTCGGAACTGCTCCCACAACCGTTGAACTACACCGATGGTTCGGAGTCCAACACTCGGCTCGACTTTACCTCCTCGGCTCGCCCCCGGACGAGCCAGAGGTAGATCGCCGTTCGGAACTGCTCCCACAACCGTTGAACTACACCGATGGTTCGGAGTCCAACACTCGGATCGACTTTACCTCCTCGGCTCGCCCCCGGACGAGCCAGAGGTAGATCGCCGTTCGGAACTGCTCCCACAACCGTTGATTCTCTCACATAAGCAGTGAGTTCGGAGCTAAAGCTCTCCCCTAGAGTTGCTCCTAACACTCGTCTCACAAATCGCTCTCTTCCAGAGCCGAGCTCTTCACTCCGCTCGCCGCCGAAGCGGACCTCTTCTCGACGAGTTTGGAGCACAACTCTCTCTAGAGTCCCTCCTCACACTCGTCTCACAAATAGCTCTCTTCCAGAGCCGAGCTCTTCACTCCACTCGCCTCCGAAGCGGACCTCTTCTCGACGAGTTTGGAGCACAACTCTCTCATAGAGTTCCTCCTCACACTCGTCTCACAAATAGCTCTCTTCCAGAGCCGAGCTCTTCACTCCGCTCCCCTCCGAAGCGGACCTCTTCTCAACAAGTTCGGAGCACAACTCTCTCCTAGAGTTCCTCCTCACACTTGTCTCACAAACGGCTCTCTTCCAGAGCTGAGCTCTTCAATCCGCTCCCCTCCGAAGCGGACCTCTTCTCAACAAGTTCGGAGCACAACTCTCTCCTAGAGTTCCTCCTCACACTTGTCTCACAAACGGCTCTCTTCCAGAGCCGAGCTCTTCACTCCGCTCACCTCGAAGCGGACCTCTTCTCGACGAGTTTGGAGCACAACTCTCTTATAGAGTCCCTCCTCACACTCGTCTCACAAATAGCTCTCTTCCAGAGCCGAGCTCTTCACTCCGCTCGCCTCCGAAGCGGACCTCTTCTCGACGAGTTTGGAGCACAACTCTCTCATAGAGTTCCTCCTCACACTCGTCTCACAAATAGCTCTCTTCCAGAGCCGAGCTCTTCACTCCGCTCCCCTCCGAAGCGGACCTCTTCTCAAGGA
The DNA here is from genome assembly GCA_017893485.1 of Hemerocallis citrina. Classification (NCBI taxonomy): domain Eukaryota; kingdom Viridiplantae; phylum Streptophyta; class Magnoliopsida; order Asparagales; family Asphodelaceae; genus Hemerocallis; species Hemerocallis citrina. The sequence goes on from JACEHZ010000207.1 coordinate 147,724, forward strand.
GCTCACAACTCTCCCCTAGAGTCGCTCCTCGAACTCGTCTTCCGAACGGCTCTCTTCCAGAGCCGAGCCCTTCGCTCCGCCCACCTCCAAGGCGAACCACTTCTCAACGAGTTCGGAGCTCACAACTCTCTCCTAGAGTTCCTCCTCAAACTCGTCCTCAAGATGGCTCTCTTCCGGAGCCGAGCTCTTCACTCCGCTCACCTCCGAAGCGGACCTCTTCTCAACAAGTTCGGAGCACAACTCTCTCCTAGAGTTCCTCCTCACACTTGTCTCACAAACGGCTCTCTTCCCGAGCCGAGCCCTTCACTCTGCCCACCTCCAAGGCGGACCTCTTCTCAACGAGTTCGGAGCTCACAACTCTCTCCTAGGATTCCTCCTCAAACACGTCTTCAAGATGGCTCTCTTCCAGAGCCGAGCTCTTCACTCCGCTCGGCCCCGAAGCGGACCTCTTCTCAGCAAGTTTGGAGCACAACTCTCTCCTAGAGTTCTTGCCCGCACTTGTCTCACAAATGGCTCTCTTCCAGAGCCAACCACTTTGCTCCGCCCACCTCCAAGGCGGACCTCTTCTCAATGAGTTCGGAGCTCACAACTCTCTCCTAGAGTTCCTCCTCAAACTCGTCTTCAAGATGGCTCTCTTCCAGAGCCGAGCTCTTCACTCCGCTCGCCCCCGAAGCGGACCTCTTCTCAGCAAGTTTGGAGCACAACTCTCTCCTAGAGTTCTTGCTCGCACTTGTCTCACAAATGGCTCTTTTCCAGAGCCAACCACTTTGCTCCACTCACCTCCAAGGCGGACCTTTTCTCAACAAGTTCGGAGCTCAAAACTCTCTCCTAGAGCTGCTCCTCAAACTCATCTCACAAATAGCTCTCTTCCAGAGCCGAGCTCTTCCCTCCGCTCGCCGCCGAAGCGGACCTCTTCTCAACGAGTTTGGAGCACAACTCTCTCCTAGAGTTTTTCCTCACACTTGTCTCACAAATAGCTCTCTTCCAGAGCCGAGCTCTTCACTCCGCTCATCTCCAAGGCGGACCTTCTCCTCGACAAGTTTGGAGCACAACTCTCTCCTAGAGTTCTTCCTCACACTTGTCTCACAAATAGCTCTCTTCCAGAGCCGAGCTCTTCACTCCGCTCATCTCCAAGGCGGACCTTCTCCTCGACAAGTTTGGAGCACAACTCTCTCCTAGAGTTCTTCCTCACGCTTGTCTCACAAATAGCTCTCTTCCAGAGCCGAGCTCTTCACTCCGCTCATCTCCAAGGCGGACCTTCTCCTCGATAAGTTTGGAGCACAACTCTCTCCTAGAGTTCTTCCTCACACTTGTCTCACAAATAGCTCTCTTCCAGAGCCGAGCTCTTCACTCCGCTCATCTCCAAGGCGGACCTTCTCCTCGACAAGTTAGGAGCACAACTCTCTCCTAGAGTTCTTCCTCACACTTGTCTCACAAATGGCGCTCTTCCAGAGCCGAGCTCTTCCATCCGCTCGGATGCCGAGCAAGTGCCGATCCGACCTCAACATCAAAGAGCCCGGTCGGCTAGCCGAGCAGGTGCCTTTCCGAGCCTGCAAACGGAGAAAACTCACTTTCTCCTCAACATTCGTGTAAGATCTCGATCAGACGGCCCAGATCTTGCTAGCGACGCTAAACGACAAGATAACGTTTTCTTGGGAACTGAGCCGTCTCGAGATTCGTGCCATCATCCAACGGCCCAGATCTTGCCAGCATCGCTAAACGATAAGATAGTGTTTTCTTGGAAATTGTGCCCGCCTCGAGATCCGCGCTGAGATCCAGCGGCTCAGATCGCTCCACGTCGCTCAGCATTCCTAGCCGAGCGACTAGCGATCCGACCCACTCGCGCCTCTTCTTCGCCCCAAGGGTCTTCCTAGCCCAAGGGTCTTCCAAGCACAAGGGCCTTCCTAGCACATCTTCTCCGCCCCTAGGAGCGGAGCTCCTCTTCCAAAATCCCCAAGACCAAAGTACTTATCAACTTCATGAAGACAAGCATCTTGCAGGGCTATTTTGACCATGAAGGAGGGTGAATCTTCATCCCACTCCTAAAGAGAAGTTGTAGATCTTCGAACTAGCTTCGAAACGAGGGGTCGCACACCCCGATCGGACCTCCGTAGCACCGGGAAAGTGGACCTCAATGCAGCTGCGCCGGATAGCTCGGAAATCCGAGCCGAGCCACTCGCACGAGCCGAGCCGAGCCACTTCCCATCCGAGCTCTTCCCATCCGAGCTCTTCCCAGCCGAGCCACTTCCCATCCGAGCTCTTCCCATCCGAGCCCCAACATCAAAGAGTCCGGTCGGCTGCCGAGCAAGTGCCTTCCCGAGCCTGCAAACGGAGAAAACACACTTTCTCCTCAACATTCGTGTAAGATCTCGATCAGACGGCCCAGATCTTGCCAACGACGCTAAACGACAAGATAACGTTTTCTTGGGAACTGAGCCGTCTCGAGATTCGTGCCATCATCCAACAGCCCAGATCTTGCCAGCGTCGCTAAACGATAAGATAGTGTTTTCTTGGAAACTGAGCCCGTCTCGAGATTTGTGCTACCATCCAACGGCTCAGATCAAGCCACATAGTTCGGATCTACCATCCGAGCTACTGCCATACCGAGCTGCAAAGTGGCCAAAAATTGCTTCAAAATCCGTGCTCGGATTCGCCGAACAAGGCGCCAAAAAAAAAAGAGGGCCACAAGGGGCCGGGTTCGGACCCGTTAAGGGGATCCGACCCGAACCCCTTCCCATCTCCTTCTTCAGCACTTTGGCACCAAACCCAAGCAAAAACCAAATAAAACCTTACAGTTAGTCACCTTCTCGCAACCACAACCTCGTCATTGCGGAGACCTCCTTCTCCCTCGCCGAGCTCCTCCTCCAACAGCTCAGCTCCAAGACGCCGAGCTCCTCCTCCAACAGCTCAGCCCCATCGCCAAGCTCGAGCTACCATCAAGCTCTCCCCTACTCACAGTCGTCATTATCGAGCTCCTCCATCTTCGTCGGAGCTCCATTCCCGTCACCTCCAAGCTCGCCTCCAAGTCACGAGGACCTCTCCCATGCCGAGCTCACCATCGGCGCTCCCCACGACAGCCGAAGCCTCGCTCATCAAGTTCACCAACGCCGAGCTCGAACCCATCGCCATGGCATCGACGAGCTCCATCTTCACCGAAGCTCCCATTCTCATCGAGCTCACCACCACGTCGAGCTCTCCCACAGTCGAGCTCCGTCACTGCCTCGACGAGCTCCGAACTACGCGAGCTCCGCCTCCATCTTCATGGCCGAACTCATATCCTCGGTGCCAAAACCAAAAGATTACTGAACCAGCTCGTCACCTTCTTGCGAGCTCAAACACACTCATATCCTCCGTCGAGCTCAACGATCACCGCCTCCTCCAAGTTCGAGAACTCCATGGCCAAGCTCGAGGACTCCGTCACCCTCGTCATCGTCGAGCTCCCTCACTCCGTCGCCGAGCCCCAACCTCGCGAGCTCCCTCCCTCGTCAACCTCACCAACCTCCATGCCCGAACCACGAGCTCCATCATCGCTGATGCCGAGCTCGAACCCAACTCCTCCGTCAGCGAGCTCCGCCGAGCTCCGCTCCACTTCGACGAGCTCGGAAGCGCCGAGCTCCACCAGGCCTGTCTCCAAGCTCCGCCTTGGCTGACCGCCTCCACTTCCGACGAGCTCACTCCGTTGTCGAGCTCCGTCATCACAAAGCTCCGAATCCACCTTCTCGCGAGCTCAACTCCGACCTCCAAGTCGCGAACTCCTCGACCAAAGCTCCGACGCCTCCCTCGTCTCCCTCAACCGAGCCCCTCTCCCTCCAAGCTCGACCTCTCCACTGCGCCAGTCGAGGTCGGAGAGGGTGCAAGTTCGGGGGCAGGGCGGCGTGGCCAACGGAGAAGCAGACGGAGGGGAAAAAGCAATGAAGAAGAAGAAGAAAGAAGGAGCAGCAGAAAGAGAGAAGAAGAGGAAAAAGACAAAAAAAATAAAAAATAAAAAATAATATAAAAAATATATATTTTGTGCCACGTGGCGCCACGTGGTTGGGCGAAGTAACCTCTCGGTCGGCTGCCGAGCAACCCCTTTCCAAGCTTCACAAACGGAGAAAATATCCGCCGAACGACTACGACCGTTTGATCTTCCAGAAATTCGCGCTTCTGGTGATGGACGATCCAGATCGTGCCACGCGCGCTAAACGACAAGATAACGATTTTTCGAAAAGCGCGCCTCCTCGAGAATCGCGCAGGGATCCAACGGCACAGATCGCGCCACGTGTCCCGGGATCCGACAGCACAGATCGTGCCACGTGTCAGGTATTATTTAATTTAATTAATTAATTTATTTAATTGTTTTTTTTATTTATTTAAAAAATCCGAAAAAATATTTAAAAAATCGGAAAAAATTAAATAAAAATTCTAAAAATAATTATAAATTCAGAAAAATTATTTTAAATTCTGAAAAATATAATTATTTAATTAGAATAATTATTTAATATTTTCGATAATTAAATATTTAATTCGAAAAACGAATAAAAAATACAAAAAAATGAGAAAAATTTCAGAAAAATCTGGAAAAATCACCAAAAATCCAGAAAATTCTGAGAATATTTTTGGGCATTTTACAAGCCCAGAATAACACCGTTACACCCCGAGCAAGATCCAAAACTCCTTTAAAGAACACCGATAAAATCCCGTACGCCATTAGAACAGTAAAACTACTCCTCAAAGACTGAAAAACTCAGTCTCTAGGAGTAGGGGGCTCGTGATATGGCTAAAAATAGGATTAAATCGGGACCGTTCACATCGGAGACGAATCTTAAAGCTCAGGGGTAAAACAGTAATTTCACCTACTAACGGGTCCGAAGCGGGTACTGGGTCTCCTCCTCACAGATCCAACAACCCGCGAACGGATCCATCTCAACTGGATACGGGTCCCGACCCGATACAAACCCAGACCAGCAAGAGGAGATCAGGGTCACTGATTTGACTAAATCAACGGGCCTGATTTGCAGTTATCCTCTCACCGGGAATTAAGGGATTACATTCCTAATCTGATTACGAGGATTTTATGCCTTATCAGATCACAGGAATCACATTCCTAATCTGATCCCAACGGCGACTATAAATACCCCCCACCTACCATTGTCACAGGTTAATCACTCTTTTTCCTACATAAGCTCTTTTTTAATCATCACTGGTTACTGACAAGAGCGTCGGAAGGTGCGTCGCCGGGATCAACCCCGGTGTTTCGCATTTCCTTGCAGGTGTACGGCGGGAGTCAGCAGCCCAACTCAGACGAACAGGTTCGGATCCGCTACTCAGGTTTTTCCACGAACCCACAAATTCTATCTGTTTACCCCCACACCGAAATCAGCGGTAACATAAGTGTATGTGTGTATGTTTATGCATCAAGAAAACATCAAAATCCATCAATTAGAGGTAGTGTAATTTTTAGATTCAATCCCAGTACTAAAACCAATCATATCCAATTGAAAACTTCTCAAAACATCAAAACTTCAATTTTTGACAATTCTTCAAAATAATAAAGTAGTGTGTGTGTGTGTATATATATATATATATATATATATATATATATATATATATATATATATAAGTGTTCCTACATCAGTTATAGTATCAAAATTCACCAAATAGGAAAAGTACTAGGTTCAAAACAACTCGGTATCAAAACAACTCAAATCCCATTGAAAACTTCACAAAATTACACAGAACTCAATTTCGGCCATTAAGCTTCAGACCCGAAAAGAACTAAACCCCTTTTTTCATTGAAAACTTGATCTTTTGGTTTACTAACTCATCTTGTAGTCCAATAAACTCATACACATTCACTTACAATAGTTATCCCATGAATATATGCAATTATAACAATCATTCATCAAGTTTTTTTCATTAAAACCTCAAGAACAGATTATATCTTCATACACACAGTGAAGAATTCATCTTTAATCAATTTTGTGCATTACACAACATACATACTCATTATAACCCATCAAATCAGTAAGCAAGCAACATACGCATGATTTCTATTAGGTTTTTTAACATTATAAATCATTTATATAGAATTTTAATCATCAATAGCATAGTTTTCATAAAAAGATTCAATCTTTATTCATCCATCCTTCAATAATTCATTATAGCATCACACAATCCCCTAACATGCTTTCTAATAGACAAACCATCACATACAACAGTAAGAAATCAAACGTATATCACTCACCTCAATGAAGAAATCAATCAAATTAATAAAGAATGAGAAAAGCCCTTCTTTTGCAAAATCTAAGATCATCGCTTTGAAACTCCAAGAAATTAATAGTAAAAAAATATTTTATTTTTGCAGAGGAGAGGTACGGCTGTAGTGGCTCTTTAATAGGCCAAAATCTGAAGTTTAGGGTTTTACAAGTTTATGGAAACACCCCTTAACAAATTATTACTTTACATATATAAACTTTCTTTAATAAAGTAGTTAAATAAGTCAAATAAATTAAAATAACACCAAATCCTTTTTCTACTGAGTTATCCAACTATCAAGCATAGCCCATAAATTAAAATTTTCGTATTTGTACTAAAAGTGGTAATTTTGCACAAAAGTCTCTCTTTGTAATATTTGCAAATATGTCATAAAATATTCGTAAAAATTCAAAAAATTCAGAAATAATATCTACTAATACATATTAGATTTTCCAAACAAAATTTATGAATTTTAGTTTCCAAGAAAAATATTCGCACAAGATCCACTTAAATTCCATATTTGCAAAAATACCATATTTGATTAAATCTTTACCAAATAAACTCTAAATAAAATTTAAATAGATTTTATTTTAAATGATGACCATGGAAATCCCAAAAATTAGTAAAAATGATTTTTTATTATTTGTTTGAGATCCAAACGGCATTTTACATAAAAGCCCATCTCTTTCGAAGTATTTATAAAAATAGTTTCTTTATTCAGAAAAATCCCAAAATTTAGGATATACTCCATTATAAATAGGAAAATTTATTTAAAATTTAAAATTGGAGATTTTCACCAAAAAATATTTGCACGTTTTTGCATGTGTAAAATTGGCAGTCATAAAATAGTGAAATTAATTTGAATAAATTTGAAAAATTAAAATATCATAAATAAATGAGGAAAATAAATCATTAACCATAAAATTTTAAGAATTCAAAATTTTCTAACTTTACACGTGTGTTGCACGTGCAAAATTGCAATTTCAAGGAAATAATCAAATTATTCAAGTTTACCAATTTAATATTATTTAATAATGAAAAATAAATTATTTTATTTTGTGGGGTATTACAAAAAAAACCCTAGCCGTCACAGAAAGTGAGAAAGAGAGATCGTGAGGAGGAACATCCACTTCCCGCAGCTAGCACAGCTGTCTGAGGGAGAGCAATTTTTCATTCCGTTCGTGTGGATACCGTAGAGGCACCACAATATTGTAGTGCTTTGATCAGCATACTATGTATACATCAAATCCATATTTAAGGTATAACTCTTAAACATTATTTATGGCTTTCGCATGGATCCATGCTAGGTTTCAATATTTTTGTAATTTTTCTGCTGTGTATTTAATGTGTGATTGCATTCGAAACCTAACTGTCACAAGTGAAGAAACTCATGATAACATTCAGAGAATCTAATATCACTCGCATTCCCCCACGAGCAAAATGGGCAAGCAGATGCCCTATCCAAGTTAGCTTCCTAATTTCTCGATGGGCTTGACCACACAGTCCTCATTGAGGTCCTTCTCAAACCGAGCATTGAGGAGGAAGTGTTGGAACTCATGGCTGTCACGCCCCAAATGTCTGAAGATTGTTGTATGAATCCCCTGGTCGATTTCCTCGACAAGGGAATCCTCCCTGAAGATCGCAAAAATGCAAGGAAGATTCAGACAAAGGCAGAGAGATACACTATCGTGGAAAAACTCCTATACAAATGCTCATACACCATAGTTGATGGCATGCTCTATCTTAGATGTCTCAGTCCAGAGGAGGCGCAATACGCCCTCAAAGAACAACATAAAGGAATCGGCAGCTGCCATCAAAGGGTAAGATCCCTCACACGAAAGATACTCAATCATGGGTACTATTGGCACATGCTGCTCAGTGACGTTCAAGAATATATTCGCCAGTGTGACCCCTTAAGCAATCAAGCTTGGACCTCAAGCAATCCTAAGCTCTATGTCTAGCCCCATCCCCTTCGCCATGTGGGGAATAGACTTGCTTGGACCATTTTCGCCAGCAGCTGGCTAAAGAATTTTCCGAGTGGTTGCCATCGATTACTTCACAAAGTGGGTCGAAGCTGAGCTGCTAGCCACTATCACAGAGCAAAAAATCCAACAATTCTTTCAGAGGAACATTGTCTACAAATTTGGGATCCCCCGATTACTCGTTTTCAGTAATGGCACACAATTGACTAGCAAAAAATTTTGCTAATTCTGCAAGGATTTTTGAATCACGCAGTACTTCGCCTCAGTCTCGCATCCCCAAACAAACGACCGATTTGAAAATGCAAATCGACATATTCTAGATGTCCTTAAGAAGAGACTGGGAGAAGCTGCGAGAGGTCTATGTGTAACGCCCCGAATTCCAAACATAGGTAATTCGTAGCAAAAACAGGATCTTTTACTTCAAATTCGTACAAATTTACAAGGAATTTAAAACTTTGATTTACAACATGTTCTTTACATCAACACACCGGAATTTAAATGAATACAAAATGATATACAATAATAAAAATTCTTCAATCATGTAACAGCTCATCGTAGTGACTGCAAGTCCATGCCAAGTCCAATCCAGCAACTGGGAAACTATGGTCACATCAGTTACTTACAACTGACGTAATGCAATAATACAGCGATCTCATCAACTTAGCAATCACACACTTGAATGAAGAATAAGAAAATGTGACTATCCTAAACATGTCAGTGTATGAAATGAACTAAATGCCTAATGCAGATTTTACACTACGATGACACTAATGCATACTTTGTTTGAATTCTATGCATCACATTCTACATAGGTCGAGGGCAAGCCCTTAACGCACTCCATAATATAGGGTTTAATCCCTCGCCATGAAATCCTACTACGGTGGAAAAAACAATATTTAGACATTCCAAAAGTATAGGTTCCAGTCCCGAAGTACATCCGCCAACCATACAGAACCCTCATCGCGCAAACATTCCGTAAGCGTCGCTCTAACTTAGATCACTAGTGACTTGTCTCCCTTCCGCCCGACTAGACATAATCCCAGAGTACATCCACCCGATTATTCATAATCCCAGAAATAATTGAGGCTCATCTCACATAAAACTCGCAGCCCCGAAATACATCAGCCCGACAGTAACCATAGTCCCAAAATACATTCTCCCGACCATGTTGAGCCCAATCGCGGAATACATCCACCTGACTGTATCCATAGTCTCGGAATACATCCGCCCGACCATGTTGAGCCCAGTCCCGGAATACATCCGCCCGACTGTAGCTATAGCCCCGGAATACATCCGCCCGACCATAGATAGCCGCACCGCTCACGTTTTCCCAAGCTTCATCACATCTCCGTTTTCTAGTGCATGCCCTTAGGTTTAATTATTGAGATCTAGAGTTCGCTTACCCACCGGACTTAAACAAAATACTGAGAAAGTTAGCCCACACTGGCTACTCTTCAAGAGAAAGTCAACCCATACTGGCTACTTCTCAAATTCCGTATATCACAACTGCCGGTATTCTGTATCTCGCTCACTCTAGATAAATCAACCATCTCAAAAGAGACCACATAGGTTACATTTAAACTCATCATCGATAACTCATTCATTATTCATTATTTATTCTTTATTCATCTTCCTTAGGTTTACCAACCATGAAAACCATATTCAACATTAAATGACTACTGAATAATCTAAAATCCTTGTAGCCAATCTCAAATTATTCACTTTAACAATATTCAAATACGTTTCTTAATGCAACATTCTTTAAGATTAAAACCAATAGAATTTCTGTATTAACATATCATATGTATATTTTTATTCCATCATAATCCATTTAGTCAATGTGAATATCACTTCTAATTCCAAAAATATATCTTAAATATAATATGGAATTATTTCTAAAGCTTTAATAATATTTTAGAATATTCTTACATTTATTTCCAAATTTATTAACATGCAAAAGACCGTTAAAAATAACTAAAAAGAAGAAATGAGTATGGCTGGGGTCAAACCCGAGACCACTCAGCCAACCCGCAAGCCCAACCAACAGGCCAGTGTGCTTTTGTGAAAGAAACTCCTTCAATAATTTACTCACTCATCTACTGTTTATCTGTAAAAAAATCAGATTTCAAACAAGACAGAGCCTCCATGGCTCCAACCCACGACCTGGGGTACCATTCACAGTGCTCAAAAGCCATGCCAAGACCCAGCATGCCCACAGTCGATCTCTAATTATATATGGGTTAAAATCCTATTATTAGACTTCTCTGTGTCTAACTTCTATTAACAATAATTATTGATTTCTAAATTGCTTTGCATTAATAATTCTAATTACTCCCAGATTACCCTTTTCCCAATCTTCTTTGTATTAGCACGAAATGAAACTTATAAAACTTTTATTTTAACAATATAATGAAATTTGTCCCCAAAAATTGCATTAATTTACTAATACTTCCAAAATTTGAATTGCATAAACTATTGTTCTCATCCAATTATATTTTGGGAAAATCCACACTAATATATTGCACAAAATGCAAATTAGTACTGATATGGCTAAAAATAGGATTAAATCGGGACCGTTCACATCGGACACGAATCTTAAAGCTCAGGGGTAAAACGGTAATTTCACCTACAAACGGGTCTAAAATGGGAACTGGGTCTTTATTCAAAGCCCAATAACCCATGAACGGATCCACGTCAACTGGGTACGGGTTCCAACCCGCTGCACACCCGATCCAGCAAGATACAATCAAGGTCCCTGATTAGATCTTAATCAACGGCCCTGATTCACATCTATCTTTTCACTGGGAATTAGGGATTACATTCCTAATCTGTTTACTAGGAGAATATTCCTTATCAGATCACGGGGATTACATTCCTAATTTGATCCCTAAGATGCCTATAAATACCCCTCATCCATCTCCATTAAGAGGTAATCAGTATTTTCTCAATTTACGCTCTTTCTTAATCATTTCTGATTACTGACTTGAGCGTCGGAGGGTGCGTCGCCGGCATCAACCCCAGTGTCTCGCACTTTTTGCAGGTTAACGGCGGGAGTCAACGGTCAATCCCCGGCGGAACAGGTTAGAGGCTTGCTATTCAGGTTTTTCATGAATCCACAAATACTATCTGTTTACCCCCACACCAGATTTAGCGGTAACAGATTGGCGCCGTCTGTGGGAAAACCAAACGAATAGCAGCCCCTCTTCCTGTTGGTCCGATCTTCTCCAGCCATGCCTCCGAGAAAAGTCAGGTCCAGAGGGTCCAACCGCGGGCCCAACCCCGCCGATCAGCAAGAGGTAGTCCCCGTCCAACCCGCTCCGCAGCAGGGACAACCCCCGCCTCAAGTGGAGGACCCTCTTCAACAAGATCAGCCTCCTCCTTAGAACCAGCAACCCCCCAAGGGTCCTTCTAGTCCACAGAACGCCGGCGCGGGGGGCTCCCGCATGAAGCAACCTCTCCACCAAGACCGCGTCTCCATACACAATGCCTCTACGGATTCCATTGCCTCCCATAATCTTCAAAATCGGCAGAAGGACGTGGATCTTCGTCACCGTCTGGATGAAAAGCGGGCCCGAGAGGGAACCTCCCGCCAACGCCGTCCGGATGAACGATCTCCCCGCCACCGAGAATACAGAAGGTCTCCTGCCCGAAGAGGGCGGAGAGAATCCCCCGAGCATCACAGAAGAATACCACACTCTCCTGTGGGTCGGCAACAACCTAGGAATGATGAGGCACCAATCACCCGTGCCGAGTTCCAGCAGTTCCAAGCGACCGTCCTACAGGCTCTCAATCTTCGCCCCAACGCCCATGCTCCAAAGATTCCCTCACCACCTCCGGTCCAGAATCCTCACGAGCGGTCCCTAACTCCTCCACAAGCTCCTAGCAACCCCCGCTACATACCAAATCCTCGCCGTTCCAGGAGCTACCGACGTCGTAGCCCCCGCTCTCCCTCCTACAAAGACGAATCTAGAGGCTCTCCTAATTATCATCGAAGGGACGATGCGGTATATCGCCGCCTCCATGAGGTGGAGAGGCACTTGGGTCGGTTGTGCCGAGAAGAGGAGCTTAGAGGAAGGACCCTCCTTCCAAGCCGACCTCCTTTTTCCCGAACCATAATGGATGCGCCAGTGCCAATCGGCTTTAAAACTCCTCAATTCGAGACCTACTCCGGGGAAACTGACCCCGTTGACCACATTGAGAGCTTCAAGACTCTCATGCTCATCCATCAAGCTTCCGATGCCCTGCTATGCAAGACCTTCCCCGCAACTCTCAAGGGTCCAGCTCGAGAATGGTACTCTCGCCTTGCCCCATCCTCAATATTCTCATTCGAACAGTTCGAGACCCTCTTCGTCACCCACTTCATGAGTAGTCGCCGAATTGAAAAGACCAGCATTTCGCTACTCTACCTTAACCAGAAGAAGGGTGAGAAGTTGAGAGACTATGTGAAGAGGTTCACAGCTGAAGCCAGGTCTATAGCTTCCCTCGACCAATCCGTCGCAACGGCCGCCTTCCAATCCAATGTCTTCAATTCCAGCCTCCGTTCCTCTCTTGCTAAGAAGCCTCCACAGAACTTTGCCGACCTCCTTCTCAGGTGTGAAAAGTACATTCGGGCCGAAGAAGCCCTCGACCCCCTTGCTCTGGAGGAGACATCTTCCGGGAACAAACGGAAGAACACAAGTGAAGAGGGGTCCCAAAAATCCCAGAAGGACAGTATTGGCCAGCACCGTTCGACTCCACGTTTTGAGAAGTTCACCCCCCTCATTGCTAATATATCAGAAGTCCTTATGGAGGTGGACAAGGAAGGACTACTTCGTGCTCCCCCTAGAATGAATACCCCTGGCAAGAAGAGGGACAAAGATAAGTGGTGCCGCTTTCACAGGGACCACGGCCACGACACGGATGATTGTCGGGCTCTCAAGGAGGAAATCGAAGAACTCGTACAGCGGGGACACCTGACCAAGTTCATCCAAAAAGATGGGGCCTAGCTTCCCCCCTTTGACGAACCAACAAACGAACAGAAAGGCTCGCCGAGCTTCAAGACTCAGAACCTCCCAGCTCCTCCCAAGAGGTCTTCACCTTATCGTAGAAGTAGGATTTTGATTTTCAATAAGGTCGATGCTTGTAACCCGGCCAATAGCATGTAATAATGGCTCGCCCTATTGAAGCAGCCACTTAGTTTATTTCAATAAAACTTTACATTTTTTCATTGGAAATTGTTGCTCTTGCTTCATCTCAATCTCTCCGAGTCACGACTCGTTAAATGGTGATTTCGGAGTCCAGCTTCTTCTACATGGCTCCTCCCGCAACTCACTAAACTCTAACGATGGTTCAGGAGTCCAACACTTGGTTCGATTCTGCTTCGAATAACTTGCTCTTAAGCGGGTTAGAAGTGGTTCGCCATTCGGAATTGCTCCCACAACCGTTGAACAACTCTACCGATGGTTCGATTCTGCTTCGAATAACTTGCTCTTAAGCGGGTTAGAAGTGATTCGCCATTCGGAATTGCTCCCACAGCCGTTGAACTTTTCTAACGATGGTTCCGGAGTCCAACACTTGGCTCGATTCTACTTCGCAAGTTCGCTGTTAAGCGAGCTAGAAGTGGTTCGCCATTCGGAATTGCTCCCACAACCGTTGATTCCCTCACTTAAACAACGAGTTCGGAGCTCACCACTCTCTCCTAGAGTTGCTCCTCAAACTCGTCTCACAAATGGCACTCTCCTAGAGCCAAGCTCCTCGCTCCGCTTGCCTCCAAAAGCGGACCTCTTCTCAACGAGTTCGGAGCTCACCACTCTCTCCTAGAGTTGCTCATCACACTCGTCTCACAAATGGCTCTCTCTTAGAGTCAAGCTCCTCGCTCCGCTCAACTCCAAGGCAGACCTCCTCTCAACGAGTTCGGAGCTCACAACTCTCTCCTAGAGTTCCTCCTTACACTTGTCTCACAAATGGCTCTCTTCCAGAGCCGAGCTCTTCACTCCGCTCGCCTCCCAGACGGACCTCTCCTCGAACAAGTTTGGAGCACAACTCTCTCCTAGAGTTCCTCCTCACACTTGTCTCACAAATAGCTCTCTTCCAGATCCGAGCTCTTTGCTCCGCTCGCCTCCGAAGCGGACCTCTTCTCAACAAGATCGGAGCTCACAACTTTCTCCTAGAGTTGCTCCTCAAACTTGTCTTCCAAATGGCTCTCTCCTAAAGCCAAGCTCTTCGTTTTGCTCACCTCAAAGGATGGGTCTTCCCATGGCTCTTACAAGGGTCTTCCTGGCACAAGGGTTTTCCCAGCACAGCTTCTCCGCCCCTAGGAAAGGAGCTCCTCTTCCAAAATCTCCAAGACCAAAACACTCCTCAACTTCATGAAGACAAGGATGTTGCGGGGCTATTTTGACCATGAAGGAGGGTGAATCTTCATCTCACTCCTGAAGAGAAGTTGTAGATCTTCGGATTAGCTTCGAAACAAGGGGTCGTACGCCCCGAGCCGACCTCCGTAGCACCGGGAACATCAAGAAGAACTCTGCAGGGAAAAATTGGAGTTTGGCACCAACTGCCGAGCGTTCTCGGAACCGACCTCGTTACGAGGGAAAAATCGAGTTCGGCACCAGCTGCCGAGCGTTCTCGGAACCAACCTCGTTACGGGGGAAAAATCGAGTTCGGCACCAGCTGCCGAGCGTTCTCAGAACCGACCTCGTTACGGGGGAAAAAATCGAGTTCGGCACCAACTGCCGAGCGTTCTCGGAACCGACCTCGTTACGGGGAAAAAATCAAGTTCGGCACCAGCTGCCGAGCGTTCTCGGAACCGACCTCGTTACGGGGGAAAAATCGAGTTCGGCACCAGCTGCCGAGCGTTCTCGGAACCGACCTCGTTACGGGGGGAAAAATCGGACCTTGGCACCCCTTCGCCGAACGCTCTCATATACAAGCAACCAAACAAACAACACAAAAAAGAAGAGGGGGGCTATAGGGTCGGGTTCAGACCCGTTAAGGATCCAAACCCAAACCCTCTCTCTCTCCTCCCATTCTTCTCCAACAAAGTTGGCGCCGATCCCAAGCAAAAAACCAAAGCCAGCTCATTCCTTCCTTATCCGAACTCCTGGCGCCAAAACAAAAAGGAAAACCCACCTTCTTCTTCAAACAACCGAACTCCCCCCATTCGTCGCCGAATGCCTCCGACGTCAAGCTCCACTCCAACTCCAAATGCCGAGTTCTCCACCGCTTCGAGCTCTAACATCGTCAACCTCCTTAACGTCGAGCTCGCCACCTCCATGGCCGAGCTTTCACCTCCTCGCCTCCACTACCGACCTCCAGCGGCGAGCTCCTCCACGGCGCGAGCTCCAATGAAGAGCACGAGCATCTCGAGCTCCTCCTTCATCGATCCCCGAGCTCCGCACCACCTCGTCAATGTCTAGCTTCGAAGCTCCTCCATGGCCGAACCCATCACCTTCGATGAAGCCACACCAAGCTCGCCCAACCTTGTCGACCTCCACGAACGGGCCATCGCTTCGTCAACCTCCGTCGAGCTCGGGCTACTCTCGACGAACCCATCATCTCCATACCGTCGAAGCTCAGAGCTCCTACTTCTTCGCTGAGCGTCGCCTTGGCACCGAGCTCCAACGAGGAGCTTCACCACCTCCGAAGCACCAAGCTTCACCAATGGCTGGACTCCGAGCTCGACTCCCTCGACGAACCCCCGAGCTCAGTCACCTTCCTCGACGAATTCCACCCTCTCCGTCACCGAGCTCACAAAGCTCCGAAGCTCCGAACCCAATCCTTCCGCTGACGAGCTCCACCTCCGACGACCACCTTCTAGCTCCACTCCTCGTCGACCTCCGAAGACGAGCTCCCCCGTCGAGCTCCACTTCGCGAGCGTCTGGCGCTTCGAGACTGGAGAAAACGAAGGAGAAGGGAGAAGCAGCGAAGGAGAACGAAGAAGCGGAAGAGAGAAAGAAGAAGCGGCGTGAAAAAAAAAAAGTCAACAGATTGACTTGCCACGTGTCGTCCACGTGGACTTCGGCCACCTTATCCGAGCGTTCTCGGAACCGACCTTGTTACACCAAAAAAATGGCCTCCTCTCCCTCCTCCCGATGCGCGCTCACTTGATTGTGATCAACGCGTACGATCGTGCCACGTGTCCAGGTAATATTTTATTTATTTATTTATTTATTTATTTGTTTTAATTATTTAAAAAATCCGAAAAAATATTTAAAAATCAAAAAAAAATAAATAAAAATTCTAAAAATAATTATAAATTCAGAAAAATTATTTTAAAATTCTGAAAAATATAATTATTTAATTAGAATAATTATTTAATATTTTCGATAATTAATTATTTAATTCGGAAAATGAATAAAAAATTCAAAAAAATGAGAAAAAATTCAGAAAAATCTGGAAAAATCACCAAAAATCCAAAAAATTCTGAGGATATTTTTGGGTATTTTACAAGCCCAGAATAACACCGTTACACCCCCGAACAAGATCCAAACTCCCTTAAGAACACCGATAAAATCTCGTACGCTATTAGAACAGTAAAACTACTCCTCAAAGGCTGATCAGACTCAGTCTTCGGGAGTGGGGGGCTCGTGATATGGCTAAAAATAGGATTAAATCGGGATCGTTCACATCGGACACGAATCTTAAAGCTCAGGGGTAAAACGGTAATTTCACCTACAAACGGGTCTGAAATGGGAACTGGGTCTTTATTCAAAGCCCAATAACCCATGAACGGATCCACATCAACTGGGTACGGGTTCCAACCCGCTGCACACCCGATCCAGCAAGATACAATCAAGGTCCCTGATTAGATCTTAATCAACGGCCCTGATTCACATCTATCTTTTCACTGGGAATTAGGGATTACATTCCTAATCTGTTTACTAGGAGAATACTCCTTATCAGATCACGGAGATTACATTCCTAATTTGATCCCTAAGACGCCTATAAATACCCCCCATCCATCTCCATTAAGAGGTAATCAGTATTTTCTCAATTTACGCTCTTTCTTAATCATTTCTGATTACTGACTTGAGCGTCGGAGGGTGCGTCGCCGGGATCAACCCCGGTGTCTCGCACTTTTTGCAGGTTAACGGCGGGAGTCAACGGTCAATCCCCGGCGGAACAGGTTAGAGGCTTGCTATTCAGGTTTTTCACGAATCCACAAATACTATCTGTTTACCCCCACACCAGATTTAGCGGTAACAAGTACCAATGAGTTTCTTTTCATAAAATTTCACCATACAAGAATCTTTAAAGTTTCATTCATATACAATACTTTAATTTGTCCCCCACATGAATAATCTAACATGTATCAATTAGAAAGATTAGGAAATTTCCATTCATATAATCACACTAGTTCCTACTCCCACATTCTTTCTAATTAACATGAGTATTTATAATCAAATAGCATTCACACAACAATTATACTAATAAAATTCAATCTACATTCTAGAAAGTTTCTACAATCAACATGCCAATCTAAATTTAGCAACTACTCATGTAGAAATTAAGCATACACAATTCTACTAAATTAGAAGGCAAAATGAACACCCACCTCTTTCTTGATGCAAATAGAAGTAGAACTCCTAGAAAAATGCTCTAAAGCTCCAACATAAGAGTAGCCTTCTCCTCCTTAGAACATGAGAAACCGAACTCACTTTCTTCTCCTCTCTTCTCTTTTGATTTTTGTTACTTAGTTTTGTGTTGTTCATGTTAAAGCAGGGGGAGTATTTACAGGAGTATTGTGTGGTTGAGATGACTCCCACTCGTCAAGTAACTACCCCACTTTCTCATACACATCTCCCACTCTTCCCTCTCTCTTAAGTGTGGCCGGCCATCCCCTATGTGCAGTACACGTACACGTGCACCCTATGTGAACGCACTTCTCTTATTCTTTTACTAATTGTTATTAAATTAATTGTAGGTGTATGTTACATGACAAGTGTACTAGTCTAACTAGATTTTAAATGCACATTTAAATGTAGAAATAATAATGGGCTTTTGAATTTGTAATTAATTTTTAGTGGGCTTAACAGGTGAATTTTGTCCTAATGGATTTAATTAAAACAAATCACAAAATTTGACTTTAAAAATGAGTAATAAATTCCCATGACTCAAGAAAAAATTTAGAAATAAAATGTGCACAAAAATTTTAGGTGCAGTGCGCGTATTAATACAAAATAAATTTGAGAGAACGAAAAACAGTCAAAATAGAAAACACGTAGAAAAATAATGTTGCGGATATTTCACATAACAAAAAATAAACATAATCAACATGTTATTGGAAGCACGTGCAATGTACATAAAAATACAAAGATTAAAATAAATATTTGAGTTTGCTCAAAGTTTGGATGAAATTGAGTTTTGAGAAAGCAGAAAATGTATAAATAGTTGAAATACAAAATACATAGGATATTTATATAAAAATACGTATGAATATTACTCGTAACGGTACAAAATACACGTGCATAACACACGAGGGGCAAAATTTTCATCACTCAATTTTGCAGGGTGTTACACTCCCCCCTTAGAACAGTTCTGTCCACAGAACTTACTAGGGTAGAAGTTGTATTTTGTACACACCAAACAAAAAATCATTATTGTAAATAGAAAAACTGCAAATATTAAGAAAATAAATGTAGTATAAAAATAGGTAATGTGAAAAAACAAGGAAAAATTAAATAATGAACTATGAGTATCAAAGTGAAAAGAACGAAACACGAAAGTATTAGAAAAATAAATAGCATGGAAGGGTCGTGACCATAAAAGATAGTATTGATTGAAAGAAAATTTCATACAAAATAATATTAGATTAAACAATAAATAATATAGTATAAAGAAAATACAAATTAAGTTACCAATTATGAAAGAAATTGAAAATCAAAGTAATTAGATTGGTGTAAAATAATACGCATTGTAAGTATGTTGATATATATATATATATATATATATATAGGTGGCCCTTCGGTTGAGAACTAATTTGGTGAGAACTCCGTGAGAACTAACGAAGTAGACCCCCCATGAAAAATCCGAACCGACCATCTTGTTCTACATGCCTTAGATGGCATAACATAAAGAATTCAAATAATTTGAAGTTCGTTTTCCCATGATTTACATCATCGCAAAATTGTATGGCTGAAAATTCTACTCCATTTGATGGATGAGCAAACGAACTTCAAATTATTTGAATTCTTTATGTTATGCTATCTAAGGCATGTAGAACGAGATGGTCGGTTCGGATTTTTCATGGGGGGTCTACTACGTGAGTTCTCACGGAGTTCTCACCAAAATTAGTTCTCAACCGAAGGGCTCCCTATATATATATATATATATATATATATATATATATATATATGGAAATTAGTGGAAAGTATATGTAATAACCAAGAATGTAAAAATATAAATAGTGAGTGTATGTATCATATTAGAGAAGTGTAAAGCTAGAAAATCAATCAGTAGCTATTAATAATGAAAAGTAAATGTAACAAAAGGTAGAAAATAATAGGTATTACAAAAAAGTAATAAAAGGGAATCTTATTGTGTAGAGGTATATTGCATTTATATAAGTAAAAATATTACATTCATTTTAAAATATACTGAAACAAATAAAACAACATAAAATAATGGAAAAATATAACATATTGAAATCAAAGTATTTGTAAAGTAAATGTAAACGTACAAAAATCAAAAATCAAAATCTAATAGGAATAATAACAAAGGAAAATGACAGTCTTAATAATAATTTAAGATGTAGTAATTTAAAACTTAATAGAATACGTAAAAGTAATAGCAAAAATGAATAAGTAATGTAAAAGCCCATAAAAGTGAGGATAAAACATCAAGAAAGAAAACGAGCAAGTCAAACTTAAAAGATTAAGACTAAGGATTGTAGATAAAACAATAAATATCAAAGTGAATTAATAGTTTAAGAAAATATTTATTTGAAAAATATTAAATGTTAAAGATGAAAAGTACTATGAGGAAAGTCCACGAAGAAAATAAAAGTGAAAATTTAGTCTACGTGTAAGGTATCATGAACGTAGGTTCAAACCAATCATAACACTTGTGACACAAAAGAAAATTATACTCGCATACAATCTCACATCAATGTATACGAGGAGAGTATCATGAATACAAGTTCAACAACTATAACATTCATGACTCCAAACTGACACTCACACTTCTAATGTCCACCCTAATGTGTCATCCTTATAATTTTGTACTACTTATTGAAGTGCGCTCTGATACCATTTGTAATACCCCGATTTTTCCAAACACAGGTAATTCGTAGCAAAAATATGATCTTTTACTTCAAATTCGTACAAATTTACAAGGAATTTAAAACTTTGATTTACAACATGTTCTTTACATCAACACAGCGGAATTTAAACGAATACAACATGATATATAATAATAAAAATTCTTCAATCTTGTAACAGCTCATCATAGTAACTGCAAGTCCATGCCAAGTCCAATCCTGCAACTGGAAAACTGTGGGCACGTCAGTTACTTACAATTGACACAATGCTATAATACAGCGATCTCATCAACTTAGCAATCACACACTTGAATGCAGAAAAAGAAAATGTGACTATCCTAAACATGTCAGTGTGTGAAATGAACTAAATGCCTAATGCAGATTTTACACTATGATGACACTAATGCATACTTTGTTCGGATTCTATGCATCTCATTCTACATAGATCCGAGGGCAAGCCATTAATGCACTCCACATTATAGGGTTTAATCCCTCACCACGAAATCCTACTATGGTGAAAAAAACAAGGTCTAGACATTCCACATGTATATGTTCCAGTCCCGGAGTACATCCGCCCGACCATACAGAACCCTCATCGCGCAAACATCCCGTAAGCGTCGCTCTAGCTTAGAACATTGGAGACTCATCTCCCTTCCTCCCGACTAGACATAATCTTGGAGTACATCCGCCCGATTATTCATAGTCCCTGAAATAAGTGAGGATCATATCACATAAAACTCGCAGCCCCGAAATACATCCGCCCAACTATAACCATAGTCTGGGAATACATTCGCCCGACCATGTTGAGCCCAGTCCCGGAATACATTTCTCGACTGCAACCAGAGTCCCGGAATACATCCGCCCGACCATGTTGAGCCCAGTCTCGGAATACATCCGCTCGAGTGTAGTTATAGTCTTCGAATACATCTGCCCGACCATATAGGGATGGCAAATGGGCCGGGTCAACCGCCGACCCGCCCGCGACCCGCACGTATAACCCAGCCCGCCAAACGGCGGTTCGAGTTTGGGTCGAACCCGTGAACAGTAATGGGTCAACCCGGGTCTCGAAAATAGCGGATCCAACCTGCTAAACCCGGCCCGTAAAGCCACTTAAAAAACCCAACCCACCCGCCAACCCGTGGGTCGGCCCGCGGGTTGCGAACCGTTGGACCCGAACGGGTCAAACGTTCGACCCGCCCCGGGTCGACCGTTAACCCGCGGGTCGAAAGGGTCAAACGTTCGACCCGCCCCGGGTTGACCGTTGACCCGCGGGTCGAACGGGTCGCAAAACGTGCCGAACGGAACTGTTGAACAGAGAGCCTTCAACGGCTTTAATGGCCGTTTTTTGGTTTTTTGGGTTTTTTTTTTGTTTTCCTTTATTTTTACCCTATAAATACCCCCCAAAACCCCATCAAAAAATTCACAAAAAACTCTCTTACTCCCTCTACTATTATAACTCATTTCTAAGCAATTTGTGAACAATTGAAGTATTGAACAAGCAAGTCTTGAAGACGTATACACGGTCAAATTCTGATCGTATCGAAATTAAAATTCAACAACGTCTTCAACTCTTCAACTCTCGTCCAAATCAAAGTGATCAAGTCTTCAACTGTCCTCCAAGCTCTCCTCAACTCTTCAATTCCAGAATCGCTTATTTCTACTTCTACTTCTATTCTTATTTTCACGGATTTTTTTATATACGCGTATCCTCGGTGAACGGTATTAAAATTTCATACCTCTCTTCTTATTTAATTTTTTTGTAGTTATAATTTTTGTTGATTTTTTGATCTTCTCTATCTCAACCCTCTTATTTTCTAGATTTTTTTTATAACTCATCGCTCTTACATTGTGTAGTCTTTTTTTTACATATAATACTACATTATGTCTAGATCACGCGGTAGCGGTCATAGCCAAAGTGGGCAAGATTCCACCGGCACTTCCCGTAGGCCACCAATTGTCCCAATTAGTGAGCCTGCCGAAGAGTACCATGATCCTCCCACCCAATAATAGGGTACACACGATGAGGTTGTAGGAGACATAAAATTAGAAGAAGAAGAACAACAACAACCAACCGAAACAACACAACCCCGTAGTGGTAGGAAAAGTAGAGGGGAAAGTAGTGATTGGCATTAATTTTACGATTATATCCCGGACGAAGAAACTCCGGGTATAGGTTTGAAAGTTTGTAAAACATGTTCTAAGGCATACAAATTCAAGAGGGGTGATGGCACCCGTACAATTAGTAGACACATCCAAAATAACCATAAAGACCTTCTTGCTGACCTACCCGGCCAACAAAAAATCCACCCTAGGACCGGTCTAGTTGATAGCCACCCTTATGATCCCGATCTTGTTCGTCGGAAAATGGCTCGATTAGTAATAAAGGAAGAGTTACCATTTTCCTATCCCGAGAGTAGGGACTTGAAAAATTTTAACCAAACGGCCTTAAACCCTCATTTTAGAAGAATCCAGAGAAATACTTGCAAATTGGATTGTTTTAAAGTGTACAATGAAATAAAGGACGCTTTGATTGCAATTTTATGGAGTTTATCTTGTATAGTTAGTTTAACTTCGAATTGTTGGACGGGTGTCAACAATATTCCAATGATGGGAATAACCTGTCATTTGATCGACAATGATTGGATTCTTCAAAAAAGAATCATATCACTTGCCGCGTTGCCCTATCCCCATGGTGGCGCTGAAATAGCAAACCGTATTTTAAAAAATTGTGATATTTTTCATATTCGCGATAAAATTATGTGTATTAGTTTTGATAATGCATCTAATATCAATGCATCAATAACTACTTTAAAATCTGCATTAAACCCTCCATCTGACAATATTTTTTATATTAGATGTGCATGTTATATTTTAAATTTATGTGTTTAAGATGCATTAAAAATAGCCAATCCATATATACTTAAAATTAGAAATTGTGTACATTTTATTGCATTAAGTCCCAGCGTATTTCAAGAATGGAAAAATTGATGTAGGATTTCAAATGTATCTTTTAGAAGATTTTCAAAGGATGTTAAATACCGATGGAACACTACTTTTGATTTACTACAGGTTGTTACAGAATATAAAGCAGTTGTAAATAATTTTTGTATCGCAAAAAATATGCCAAATTTTGAAATGACTCCCACCGATTGGTTTTATGCCGAATCTTTGTTGAGATCTTTAGAACCTTTTAAAACCGCAACTTTAAAATTTTCAAAATCATATGAATCTACTTCTAGTAGAAATTTTATTTCATTAGTTACTATGGTGCAAACTTTTAACGAAATGGTAAATGATGCTTTTGTTGGTGATATTGTAAAACCTGCATACAAAAAAATTTTGAAGTATTTTTATCCTCCTCCTATGTTGTTTTGTGTTGCTACCGTTATGGATCCTCGTATCAAATTAGAAGGTACGAAGAGTTTGATTGAAATAATTTTTGCATTACTTAGGGAAGAATCCGAAGCAATAGAACAAGTAATTGATTGCGCGTCTTTTTTAGTTAAATTTGAATCTACATTAAATAACTTGTATGATTATTATGATAGATCTTTTGCTTCTAGTAGTACAACTTCTGTAGTTAGTTCTTTTTCTGATAGTTTCAAAGGTAAGGGTAAGAGTAAATTTGATGATTGAACATTTAATTTACTTGCACAAATTCAATCCAAAAAACCTAGGACTAATCAACCAAATGAATTAAATTGGTATAACCAACAAGATTCTGAGTCTTCTACTTCTCCACTAGATATTTTACAATGGTGGAAAGACTATGAACACACTTATAGTATTCTTAAATATATGGCTAAAGATCTACTAACTCCTCATGTCTCTACAGTTACTTCTAAAAGTGCATTTTCTTCAAGTGGCAGGGTTCTAACTGATTACAGGAATCGCTTGAAGCTCGACTCGTTAGAGATGCTCGTTTGCACAGAAGACTGGCTGAAGGCGGAAGATAGGACACAAGGGAAAGCATTATCTACGTCCACAAGTGGGAGCAACTTGCCGGAAGAACAACAACAACAACAACAATAGCAACCAAAATGAATAATTCAATACCAACAACTGAACAACAACAAGTCAACAACAACAAATTGAAGGCCACCAACTTGAAGACAATTGTAAATAGATAAAAAAAAAATGGTATTAGATCTTTGCTTGTTATTTCAAATTATAAATATTGAAGTAAATTGAAATTGTAGATAAGAAATATGTTAGTGTATAAAACAAATTTGTGAATTCTTTATTTCTTATTAGAAATTGTGAAACTTGTATAACTTGAAATCATATGAATAATATTTCAAATTTTTTTGGCAATTTCACTCTTACAATCTTATTATTATTATTACAATTTTTAGTGTTTATTATTTTTATTATTATTTTTTTAAGTTAAAAAAAATCCTATCTAAACGGGCCAGCCCGTGACCTGACCCAACCCGAACCGACCCGGGTTGGACCCGAAAGGGTTCACGGGTTGGGCGGGTCGCCATTTCTACTTTTCGACCCGGCCCGGCTCAGCCCGATTAAGCAACCAACCCGGTCCGAACCCGCCCAAGTCAACATCCAACCCGGGCAGGTCCGGCCCGGCCCGGTCCGTTCAACCCGAATGCCATCCCTACGACCATAAATAGTTGCACCGCTCACGTTTGCCCAAGCTTCATCACATCTTCTTTTTCTAGTGCAGGTCCTTAGGTTTAATTATTGAGATCTAGAGTTCGCTTACCTACTGGACTTAAACAAAACACTGAGAAAGTTAGCCCACACTGACTACTTCTTAAGAGAAAGTAAAATCATACCGGTTACTTCTCAAATTCCGTATATCACAAATGTCGGTATTCTGGGTCTCACTCACTCTAGAACAATCAATCATCTCAAAATAGACCACATAGATTACATCTAACCTCATCATAGATAACTCATTCATTATTCATAATTTCTTCTTTATTCATCTTCCTTAGTTTATCAACCATGAAATAACCATCTTCAATATTCAATGACTATTGAATCATCTAAAATTCTTGTTGCCAACCTCAAATTATTCACTTTAACAATATTCAAATACGTTTCTTAATGCAACATTCTTTAAGATTAAAACCACAAGAATTTTTGTATTAACCTATCATACTTATATTTTTATTCCATCATAATCCATTTATACAATGTGAATATGACTTCTGATTCCAAAAATATATCATAAATATAATGTGGAATTATTTCTAAAGCTTTAATAATATTTTAGAATATTCTTACATTTCTTTCCAAATTTATTAACATGCGAAAGACCCTTAAGAATAATAAAAAAGAAGAAATGAGTATGGCCGGGGTCGAACCCGAGACCACTCAGCCAACCTGCAAGCCCAACCAACAGGCTGGTGTGCTTTTGTTACTCATCTACTGTTTAGCTAAAAAAAATCAGATTTCAAAAAAGACAGAGCCTCCAAGGCTCGAACCCACGACCTGGCGTTCACAACGCTCAAAAGCCACGCCAAGGCCCAACATGCACACAGTCGATCTTTGATTATATAGGGGTTAAAATCCTTTTATTTCACTTCTCTGTTTCTAACTTCTTTTAACAAAAATTAGTGATTTCTAAATTGTTTTGCATTAATAATTCTAATTACTCCCAGATTACCCTTTTCCCAATCTTCTGTGTATTAACACGAAATAAAACTTACAAAACTTTTATTTTAACAATATAATGAAATTTTCCCCCAAAAATTGCATTAATTTACTAGTACTTTCAAATTTTGAATTGCATAAACTATTGTTCTCATCCAATTATATTTTGGGAAAATCCACACTAATATAATGCATAAAATGCAAATTAGTACCAATGAGTTTCTTTTCATAAAATTTCACCATACTAGAATCTTTAAAGTTTCATTCATATACAATACTTCAATTTGTCCCCCACATGAATAATCTAACCTGTATCAATTAGAAAGATTAGGAAATTTCCATTCATATAATCACACTATCCTACTCCCCCATTCTTTCTAATTAACATGAGTATTTATAATCAAATAGCATTCACACAACATTTATACCAATAAAATTCAATCTACATTCTAGAAAGTTTCTACAATCAACATGTCAGTCTAAATTTAGCAACTACTCATGTAGAAATTAAGCATACACAATTCTAATAAATTAGAAGACAACAAGAACACCCACCTCTTTCTTGATGCAAATAGAAGTAGAACTCCTAGAAAAATGTTCCAATGCTCTAACATAAGAGTAGCCTTCTCCTCCTAATTAGCACATGAGAAACTGAACTCCCTCCCTTCTCCTCTCTTTTCTTTTGATTTTTGTTACTTAGTTTTGTGTTGTTCATATTAAAGGAGGGGGGTATTTATAGGAATATTGTGTGGTTGAGATGACTCCCACTAGTTAAGTAACTACCTCACTTTCTCATACACTTCTCCCACTCTTCCCTCTCTCTCAAGTGTGGCCGGCCATCCCCTATGTGCACTACACGTACACGTGCACCCTATGTGCACACACTTCTCTTATTCTTTTATCAACTGTTATTAAATTAATTGTAGGTGTATGTTACATGACAAGTGTACTAGTCTAACTAGATTTTAAATACACATTTAAATTTAGAAATAATAATGGGCTTTTAATTTGTAATTAATTTTTAATGGGCTTACCAAGGGAATTTTGGCCTAATGGATTTAATTAAAACAAATCACAAAATCTGACTTAAAAAATGAGAAATAAATTTCCATGGTTGAAGAAAAAATTTAGAAATAAAATGTGCATAAAAATTTTAGGTGCAATGCGCGTATTAATACAAAATAAATTTGAGAGAACAAAAAACAGTCAAAATAAAAAATACGTAGAAAAATAACGTTGCGGATATTTCACGTAACGAAAAATAAACGAAATCGACACATGTATTGGAAGCATGTGCAATGTACCTAAAAATACAAAGATTAAAATAAATGTTTGAGTTTGCTCAAAATTTGAATGAAAATAAGTTTTGAGAAGGCAGAAAATGTATAAATATTCGAAATACAAAATACGTAGGATATTTATATAAAAATATGTATGAATATTACTCCTAATGGTACAAAATACACGTGCGTAACACACGAGGGAAAAAATTTATCATCTCTCAATTTTGCAAGGTGTTACACCCCCCCCCCCCGAACAGTTCTGTCCACAGAACTTACTAGGGTAGAAGTTGTATTTTGTATACACCAAATAAAAATCATTATTGTATATAGAAAAACTGTAAATATTAAAAAACTAAAAGTAGTATAAAAATAGGTAATGTGAAAAAACAAGGGAAAATTAAATAATGAACTATGAGTATCAAAGTGAAAAGAACGAAACACGAAAGTATTAGAAAAATAAATAGCATGGAAGGGTCGTGACCTAAAAGATAGTAGAGATTGAAGGAATTTTTCATACAAAATAATATTAGATTAAACATTAGATAATATAGTATAAAGAAAATATAAATTAAGTTACCAATTAAGAAACAAATTGGAAATCAAATTAATTAGATAGGTGTAAAATAATACGCAATACGCATTGTAAGTATGTTGAGATATATATATATATATATATATATATATATATATATATATATATATATATATATATATATATATATGGAAATCAGTGGAAAGTATATTTAATAATCATAAATGTAAAATTATAAATAGTGAGTGTATGTATCATATTAGAGAAGTGTAAATCTACCAAATCAATAAGTAACTATTAATAGTGAAAGTAAATATAACAAAAGGTAGAAAATAATAGGTATAACAAAGTATTAATAAAAGGGAATCTTATTGTGTAGAGGTATATTGCATTTATATAAGTAAAAATATTACATTCATGTTAAAATATACTGAAATAAATAAAACAACATAATCGTGAAATCAAAGTATTTGTAAACTGAATGTAAACGTACAAAATCAAAAATCAAAATCTAATAGGAATAATAACAAAGGAAAATGATAGTCATAATAATAATTTATGAACTAGTAATTTAAAAATTAATAGAATACGTAAAAGTAATAGCAAAAATAAATAAGTAACGTAAAAGCCCATAAAAGTAAGAAGGATAAAACATCAAGAAATAAAACGAGTAAGTCAAACTTAAAAGATTAGGACTAAGGATTGTAGATAAAACAATAATTATCAAAGTGAATTAATAGTATAAGAAAATATGTATTTGAAAAATATTAAATGTTAAAGATGAAAAGTACTATGAGGAAAATCCACGAAGAAAATAAAAGTAAAAAGTTAGTCTACGTGTAAGGTATCATGAATGTAGGTTCAAACCAATCATAACACTCGTAACACAAAAGAAAATATGATCGCATACAATCTCACATCAATGTATACGAGGAGAGTATCATGAATGCAAGTTCAATAACTATAACATTCATGACTCCATACTGACACTCGAACTTCTAATGTCCACCATAATGTGTCATCCTTATAATTTTGTACTACTTATTGAATTTCGCTCTGATACCATTTGTAACACCCCAAATTCCAAACACATGTAATTCGTAGCAAAAACAGGATCTTTTACTTCAAATTCATACAAATTTACAAGGAAATGTATTCCGGGACTATGGTTACAGTCGGGGAATGTATTCCGGGACTGGGCTCAACATGATCAGACGAATGTATTCTGGGAATGTGGTTATAGTTGAGCGGATGTATTTTGGAGCTGTGAGTTTTATGCGAGATGAGCCTCAATTATTTTTGGGACTATGAATAATCAGGCGGATGTACTCCTGGATTATGTCTAGTCGGGCGAAAGGGAGACGAGTCTCCAGTGTTCTAAGCTAGAGCGACGCTTACGGGATGTTTACGCTATGAGGGTTCTGTATGGTCGGGTGGATGTACTCCATGACTGGAACATATACTTGTAGAATGTCTAAATCTTGTTTTTTCATCGTAGTAGGATTTCGTGGCGAGGGATTAAACCCTATAATGTAGAGTGCGTTAAGGGCTTGCCTTCGAACCTATGTAGAATGTGATGCATAGAATCCGAACAAAGTATGCATTGGTGTCATCATAGTATAAAATTTGCATTTGGCATTGAGTTCATTTCATACACTGACATGTTTAGGATAGTAACATTTTCTTTTTCTGCATTCAAGTGTGTGATTGCTAAGTTGATGAGATCGCTGTATTATAGCATTGCGTCAGTTGTAAGTAACTGACATGCCCACAGTTTTCCAGTTGCAGGATTGGACTTGGCATGGACTTGCAGTCACTATGATGAGCTAAGAATTTTCATTATTGTATATCATGTTGTATTCGTTTAAATTCCGCTGTGTTGATGTAAAGAACATGTTGTAAATCAAAGTTTTAACTATGTCTAAATCGAAAAGAGGTTATTTCCTTTTGACATATCAACTACTCTGTTCATATTCAACTCTTTCACTGTTCATAGTTACTTCTTTCCGACAAGTTTGGATATCTAAGGGTGAGGGTTCGGAATGGTGAATAGAGCGAGATGTTCATAATTTCCATAACTAGTAACCTGCAATCGGACAGGGTATTAGCCTTTGATTTGTAAAAACATATTAGGGTGCTCTGCATTACTATGCTACAACTACAAGTGACAATATACCACTCCAACTAATGCTTTTAGATATACTCTATAGTATATGATTTTTCATTGCATTAATGCTCTCTTGCCCTCAAGTTTCATTTAAAGGCTATCGGAATATGTGAGAAGATATTTTAAATTTAACTAATATTTCATATGTAGTTAGATGATATTTTATATGTGGATTGATATTATCCATATGTGCGATAATATAGGACTTTCTTTATGTCTAAGTTTTTTAACCTATTTAGAGGTCTTTATGTTTTCATTATATATCTCTCAATATCAAGAACTTCAATAATATTGTAAGAGTCATCTCTCATCAAAATTCTTTCTTCTTCTTTAGCTTTTTACAATGCTCAAGATGCAAATTTTCAGATCCAATCATCCTCCAATCCAATCATCCTCCATACTTGGACTTACAAACCAGTCCTCTTCCAGATTCAGTTTTACAGACCAAGTCTTCTTCCACAAGCGTATTTCTAGATCTGGTCCTCCTCACTAAGCGAATTTTCAGACTCAGTCCTCCTCCATATTCAGATGTTCACATCTGATCTTCTTCCAGATTCGGATTTGCATATCCGATCTCATCTAAATTCAGGTTTTTTATGCGCTATCCGGTTTTATCCGCAATGCGCTAGATTTCCTTCATGTCATATTGTTTCATCTACACTACGCAATATTTTCTCCACACTATTCGATTTTATCGGCAACACGCTCAATTTCATCCGCGGAAAAGGCTCGATTCCTCTATAATTTTTGGTAAGAGTGTTGACTTAAATAGTTGAATTCTCTGAATAAATTTTTGTCCGGTCTAGATCTCGGCTCTTCATTTACCTCCAACTTGAGAGGGAGTTTTGGAATATGTGGGAAGATATTTTAAATTTTGCTAATATTTCATATATGGTTTGATAAGATTTTACAAGTGGATTGATATTATCCATATGTTGGATGATAGAAGACTTTCTTTATCACCAAGTTTTATAGCATATTTATATATGCTTCTATGTTTTTCATTATGTATGTCTTGTTGAATTCTAACTGCGGAATAAACTCAACAACGACGACGAGATGCAAGAACTATAGAATCGAAACAAGAGAAGAAAGAACAACCAAAAGCAATACACAAGAACACACAAGATTTTTTTCGAGGCTCACCCAAAACAGTGGCTACTTTCCCGCGCAGAGGCACTCCTATGATTTCCACTAGAAATATGAAGATTAGGTTTACAAATCTCTCAAGAACTCACCACCAAGGTGTAGGGTTTCTCTCTATCTCCCTCTCTCTTAATGACGGCCGGTATATCTCTATTTTCTTTTCTCTTAACCCTAAAATCGTACACAATACAATATATCTAGGATTTCATAACTTTCCATTTCAGCCGCTCATCAATCAGCATCTAGATAGTCGACCGCAACATCATGACGGTCGACCGGTTTTCTCTTTCAACTGCACGAGTTCCAACACAGAGATGGTCGGTCGACTGCGCGGTCGACCGGTCATCATTTTAAGACACAGGTTGAATCAGAGAGCGAGATGGTCGACTGCGCGGTCGACCAGTCGTCTTGCCTGGGTGCGGTCGGGGGGTGCGGTCGACCGCACGGTCAACCGCAACTCTGTTGTAGCCTCCAACTACTCTTGACCTCTTGCTCCCACTTCGACTCTCCTTCTCGTCTATCTTCTTCAACTCATTATCGTGTATTGGATTCACAAACCCCAACAATCTCCCACTTGGAGACATATACACGAAGACTCTAACATGTTCTTCATTCTTCCATTGGCCTAGTCTCGGCCTGTGTCTCTGCGAGTCTCCTCAACAATTAACCTGAAGACAATCTGATAGCAGTATAGCAAAACTGATATTTCCTGCTATCCACCACCTTAGTGAGCATGTTCGCCGAATTCTTAGTGCCAAGAATCTTAGTTAGTTTCAACCATTTCTTCTCAACTGCCATTCTGATAAAATGATACCTCATTTGAATGTGCCGATTCCTAGAGTGATATGCCGAGTTTTTTGCCAAGAAAACTGCACTTGACTGTCACACCATAGTTCATGTAACCCCTGTTTTCGATTATACGGATTTCCAGTTCTTTTCTTTTCTCCTTGATTCTGGTATTTCAAATTCCGTATAAATTCTTTTCGATGCATCTAAAGCCTTTTGAATCTCCTATTGAAACCCAAATTTATATCCCAAACTACAAATCTTGTCTCTCCTCTCTTTGGTTTGAAGCCCACAATTATTATTGAATTTATATTATATTCATTTGAAGCCCAAAAAAGTAGCCATCTCTTGTTGGATTTTAGCCCAAACCCAATCCCATCTTCTATTGGACTCTAACCCTAAACCCAAACCCACAAATCCATACACACACCCGTATACAAATTTACCCACTTTTCTCCACTCTTCCCACATCCCCGTAACCAATCCCCACTATCTCTAACTACCCCTAATTAATATTATTTTATTCTAAAAACCCCACTCTCCTCTCTCCCCGTTACTATCTCTCTCCCTCTCCTGTTTCCCAACAGAACCAAAACAAATCAAAACCCAAAACACCCATCTCCTCTCCCGCTAGCTCCCCCTCTGTCTCCAACAAAAGCAGAGAACCCATTTCCCTTCTCCTCTTCCACTCTCCGTTCGCCAGTGGCGCAGCAACCTCGCAACCCCTCGTCACTCTCGACCACCAGTGTCGCACTCCACTGCTCGCCCCATCGTTGTCAACCACCAAAGCACCCTCTGCCATTGCCAACTCCACCAGTCGAGCTTTCCGCCCTGTCGTGACCCAGTTGAACACTTTCCGCTCATCGCCGACCAGTCCGTTCCCTCTCCCGCCGTTGCCTTTCCCTGAGCGCCACCTTCTTCGTCGTCGCCCAGGATCCTGAGCACGCCGTCACAACCCGTCCCCTGTTTTCTTCTAAAGCAGAGCTTCGCTGTTCGTTGGAGCTTCGCCGCCGCTCGTTGCCTCGCCTCGCTGTGGTGTGGCGCCGACGCCAGTCGCCTTCTCCATTGCCGGAGCTTTGCACCGCCGCCCTCGCTCTTCTCGCCGCTCACCGCCAGTCGACACCATCACCATCGTCGATAGCCACTCCTCGTCATCGATGCCATCGCACTGCTGCTTCCTCCACCGCTCAGCCCCACCATTGAAGCCCCGACCTCGAAGCCTTCCCCGTCACCGTCCAGCCATCGTCAACTCCACCTCCCGAAGCACCACTTCAGTCGAAGCCCCCGAGCGTCCCAACCACAGCAACCACCGCTCGAGTTCCGTCGCCATTCCCTCACCGATCACAGCTCCTCCACTCCGCATCGTCTTCAACCTTCGATGCGCCGCCAACGACCTCCCGCTCGAGCCCAGTCGCACCAGTTCCCCATTCCCGTCGCAGCTCCCTTCTCTGCGCGTTCTCTCCAGCTTGCTCTCTCTCTCTCCCTCTCTCTGGGTTGTAAAAGAATAAGAAGATTGGATTTGGAGATTTTGATTGGCTGTGGTGAGATTGGGTATTTTATTAGTTGTTGGTGGTTTGGGTTGTAGTTGGAGTGTTATATTGGTATTGAAGTTGCTGTTGTGTTGTTGCTATTTGGTGTTGGGTGCTTTGCTATTAGAGTATTTTATTGGAGTTGGAGGTGTTTTGCTGTTTTAGAGAAGGAGTTGGTTGTTGAAGTTTGGAGTGTTGGTGTTTGGTTTGCTATTTGGGATTGTTGTTGGGAGTTGTTGCTGTTCACCGCCTTGGAATTGTTGAAGGAGTTGACTCCTGTTACCGCTGATTTCGGTGTGGGGGTAAACAGATGAATTTGTGAGTTCGAGAAAACCTGAACAGTTGACTCAAGCCTTCTTGCTCCTGCCGCAACCTACAAGGAAGTGCGAGACACCGGGGTTGATTCCGGCGACGCACCCTCCGACGCTCTTGTCAGTAAACAGTGGAGATTTTAAAGAAAGAGCTTAAGGTGTGGAAAAAGTGATTAACCTGTGATAATTGTAGGTTGGAGGTATTTATAGCCGCCATAGGAGTGAAGTTAGGGGCCTGATTTCCTGTCCAACTGTTAGGAGTAAAATCCTCCCAATTAGTTTAAGAAACTAATCCCTAATCCCCAGGTGAGAGGGTAACTGCCAATCAAGCCCTTTGATTTGGTCAAATCAGTGGCCTTGATTCCCTCTTGTTGGGCCGGGTTTGTATCGGGTCGGAACCCATACCCGGCTAAGGCGGATCCATTCGCGGGTTATTGGTTCTTTGCAAAAGAGACCCAGTACCTGCTTTGGACCCGTCTGTACGTGGAATTACCATTTTACCCCCGGGCATCAAGATTCGTGCCTGATTTGGGCGGTCCTGATTGAACCCCGATTTTAGCCATATCACGAGCCCCCCACTCCCGAAGGCTGAGCTTGATCGGCCTTTGGGGAGTAGTTCATGTTGTTCTAATGGCCAGTGGTGTTGTATCGGAGCCAAAGCGAGAGGCTGCAAATCTTGAGGGAGGTAGTGTGGTGATTCCTCATGATCGGGTGGTGTTCTTGCATGAATATCTTCTCAGCTTTGTAATCTCTCGGTGAACAGTACGGTCGTTTCCCTCTGTTGAGAGTCGCGTCTTACCGGCGTCACAACTCCGACCCCTCCCAGAGCTCGACGACCAGGATGCCGAGGTTAGAGATCGGTTCGGCGATTCTTTCCGATGGGGAGAGGGACCTCGGCGTGGTCGCGAGCATAGAGAGTGGGCTCGTCGAAGTCCGAAGGCCAGATTTCCCACGTACAGGGGGTCGGAACCAAGGGCGTTTGGCAGTCAACGTCAACCTTAGGCCCATAACACGGTCGGTGGCGAGAACGTTCGGCGCAGGTGCCGAACTCAAGTCCGTAGTACGATCGGTGGCAAGAACGCTCGGAGCGGGTGCCGAACTCACGCTCGTAATACGGTCGGTGGCGAGAACGTTCGGTGCAGGTGCCGAACTCAAGTCCGTAGTACGATCGGTGGCAAGAACGCTCAGAGCGGGTGCCGAACTCACGCTCGTAATACAGTCGGTGGCAAGAACGCTCGGCAGCTGGTGTCGAGGTTTGATACTTGTTGATTTTTTGGAGGTCTTGACTGCCGAACTCACGCCCGTAATACGGTTGGTGTCAAGAACGCTCGGCAGCTGGTGCCGAGGCTTGAGACTTAGAATTTTTTTTTGGAGGTCTTGACTGCCGAACTCAAGCCCGTAATACGGTCGGTGGCAAGAACGCTCGGCGCGGGTGCCGAACTCACGCCCGTAATACGGTCGGTGTCAAGAACGCTCGGCAGCTGATGCCGAGGCTTGAAACAGATTTTTTGGAGATCTTGGCTGCCGAACTCAAGCCTAATACGGTTGGTGGCGAGAACGCTCGACGCGGGTGCCGAACTCACGCCCGTAATACGGTCGGTGTCAAGAACGCTCGGCAGCTGGTGCCGAGGCTTGAGACTTAGAGATTTTTTGGAGATATTGACTTCCGAACTCAAGCCCGTAATACGGTCGGTGGCAAGAACGCTCGGCGGCTGGTACCGAGGCTTGAGACTTGTTGATTTCGACAAAGCAGAGGAGGTTGAAAGAGTTTTTGCTTTCTTCGAAAAAGTCTTGGGAATCTGCCGAATTCACGCCCGTAAGACGGTCGGTGTCAAGAACGCTCGACAGCTGGTGCCGAGGCTTGAGATTCGACGGTTCTGACGGATGTGACGGCCTCTGGGTTTCTGACAGATGTGACGTCCATTAATGCTGCGTCCCCTGGGCTTCTGCTGACGTGACTGTCATTAATGAGCCGTTCGACCAGGCGTGGCAAACAAGGCGACGATTGGAGTCGCCTTTTGTCGTTTTGTGGGAGTGGGCCTGTGGTAAAGGCCCGTTAACCTCGATTGACGCGTTGGCTTCTCTATAAAACCCCCACCCCCTCTTCATTTTTCACTTTTCAACTCTTCGCTCTGGTGTTTTGGTTTGTTCTTGCTAGAGCTCCAGGTGATCGCTGACCTTTTTCCAGTGAGCTTTCCGACGACATCTCCGTTCAAGGTAACTTATATTTTAGTTTCTAAACATGTCTGTCTCCGTCTCCTCTTCTTCGTCCGAGCCCTCCCTTGAAGTTACCGAAGCTCCGACCTCTAGCTGACCTCACAAAAGCAAGAAGGTGTTCGGCAAAGATTCTGTCGTGGTGGAGCCGAAGCGCATGGGAGAGTTCGGCAGATTACCGGGGCCGCTGACTGGGCTTCACAGGGTTCAGGAGCTTCCGGAGGAGGATGCCAAACGCATTGTGTACGGGAGGGCCCGGTCATTCGAGGAGAATCCGGCGAGGGAGATGACAGAGGCCGACGAGACGGTGTCAATCCTTCGCGAAGAGGACTTGGGGGTGATCCGGGACTGCTTTCAGATCCCGGAGGAGTACGAGCTTATGTTGCCGGGTCCCGGGGTTAGGGCCAACTCGCCGCTGCCGGTGACCGTGTGTTGCTGGCCGGTCGATGCCTTTATCGCCGGGGCTCGGCTGCCTCTCCATCCGTTCGCGGTTGCTGTATTAAGTTGGCTCGGGGTCAGCCCCATCCAACTTATGCCGAACGCATGAAGAGTAATAAACGGCTTCGTACTTCATTGCCAAGCCGCTGGGATTCAGCCGGAGCTGAACGTGCTTCGGACCATCTACCAGCTACATCAGGGGAACAGGTCGGCGTACCGGTACTATTTGACTCCGAGGCACGGAGGCAGGCTCGTCGTGTGCCCTGATTCCATCAAGTACTGGCGCGAGAAGTTTCTTCTGGTGCGTAACCCGGAGGCCTGGCCCATCCCTGTTAGTTGGGTGGAAGGTGTGCCGAAGAAGGTGAAGGCGCTGCCGACACTTCGGCCCGAAAAGGAGGAGGCTGTACGGGTACTCCTGGGTCGGCCGAAGCTTGACTGGAAGGATCTGACCGAGGACGTCCTGTTTAAGGGAGGGCTCGTTCATGCCGATCCCAGTACGCGGCTTCCTTTATTCATTATCGTTGTTTTACTTCTTGCACTTCATTTTTCATGGCTTGTTCCGAGCTAATCAACTTGTCTTATGGTGCAGAGTCTATGGATTATCAGGCGGTGTTGGCGCTGAGGGCAGGCCTCGCTAACAAGGCACCGAAGAAGAGGAAGAGGGTGGTCTCCAAGCTGCCGACGGCGAAGTCTCCGAAGGTTACCGAGGTGACCGAGGAGGTGGAGATCCTGGAGAGCCCGGCTCCTGATGGCGGGGTTGCTTCGACGTCGACCAGGGTCGGCAAATTTCCCATCGCTGCAGCCCTCAACATGGCGACGCCACCGCTGACGCGAGTGGCCGAGGAGCTCCTGACCGAGGCTTACAAAAGGATCCACGTCCCGGACTGGCAAGTTCGGAAGCATGACGGGTTCCTCGGCAATTCTTTGGCGAGCATGGAGGCCATCTAGCACCTCGCCACGCCGAAGGATCAGGCGGCCATGGAGGCCGGACGGGAGGGAGACGACGTTATCGAGATAGCGCGCTCGGCGATGTCGGTGAGCGTCGGATCTATCCACCCCCTTTTTTATGCCGACCTTCTTAAGTTGAAATTTTTATGACTTCCTTGACTTCTAATTGCAGATCGTCGTTCATTTTGGGCACCTTACCGAGAGGCTGGCGGCCCAGGAGAAGGAGATGAAGGAGTCCGACCAAGCTCGGAAGGAGAAGGCCCAGATTAGGAACGAGCTCGACAAGCTCGAGTTGAACTTTGAGGCAAAGTCGGCGAGGGTTGCCTACCTCGAGGACAGGGTTGCGACGCTGGAGGGCCAACTTCTTCAGCAAAAGGAGGAGGCAGCCAGGCAGTTGGCGGAGGCTGCCGAGGCCAAAGCGGCGGCGGTGAAGCAGGCGGAGGACGCGACCTTGGAGAAGGCGCAAGGCTTCCTCGCCCAGAACATGGCCAAGGCCTTCGCCGATGCTCTCGCCCGGGTGACGGAGGCCTACCCCACCGTGGACTGCTCGGGTTGGAGATTGTTCCCGGGGCACGTTGAAGGCTTCGACCCCGAGTCGGAGGGGGAAGAAGAAGAAGAGGAGGAGAAGGGCGACGACGAACCTGTGGCCGACCCCTCCGTCGGAGTTCAGGGGTCGGTGGTCACCCCCTTGGCGATGGTGGCCCCTTCGGAGGTATCGTCCCCGACCCCCTCTCGCCGCCCCGGGAAAGAGGTCGTGCCCTGACTCCGTTTGTTTTTTCTTTTGTTTTTGAAGTGTAATGCCTAATAGCGGACTGGCCACCGCTACTTTTTTGAAATAAATGAAAAACACAAACTTTTTGGGCTCGATTTCGTGTCTTTGTCTGTTGACTGTTGAGCGCTCGAGCATTTGTTCGAAAGAACCCCCGAAGTCTGGGACTTAGACGACGTCTGAATCTTTGTTGCTTGTTTGCGTTTCTTTTCAGCTTGTTGTGGTAGCCCAAGATGTCGAGCGCACCGGCTCGGATGACAAAGTTCGCGCCGAGGCAGGCCTTGGGGCGACGAGGCTAGGTCTGGCGAAGTGTAGAGAGCGACTTTACGAAGTCGAGCTGGGACTGCGCCGAGCCGAAAGCGAGCGAAGCCAGCTTCAGCTCATCTTAGGGCAGCGGGACAACGACATTCGACGTCTGGAAGGCAGGATTGCCGAGATGACCCCCTCGGGTGAGGGCGAGGGTTCGCCGGCAGCCTTCACTAGCAGTCTTCGGACCAAGTGCTTTCGCCACACATTGTCGAAGGTAACGGCGGAGAGGGACAATCTGCTTTCGGAGATTCAGCACTTGCAAACTGTGGAGACGGAGCTTCGGACGGAAGGGGAGGAGCTGTCGACTAAGGTGGCCAAGCTTACAGCTGAACGGGATGAATTAGCGGCCGAAGTCGATGTGTTGAAGAGAGCCACGGTAGATAGGAGCATCGAAGTCACTCATCTTCGTCATCCTATCGCGAGCCACGCAGGTGTTCCGAACTCGGCAGTACCTGCCTGCTTCGAGGTCGAGGTGAAAGATGGCTCCTTGAGGGGTCGGATTTCCGAACTGGAGGCAGAGGTAGCTCGCCTCAAACCGCGTTCAGGGCCAATTAATGTGAGGAGCACTTCATGTACCCGAGCGGAGAGCGAGCGTGGCATCACTTTTTACGAGATGGCGACCCGTGCGCCTCTCGGCCATCCGAGCCCGGGGGATGTGCAGAGTTCAGTGGCCGTCTCGTCGAGTGGTGCATCCGTTGGCGTAGCTGCCAGGAGTAGTGCCGAGGATACGTCGCAACTCGCTGGCCTGGGGCAGGTTTCTGGAAGTAAACGTCGCCGACCTCAGGTGTCTCTGAAAAGAAACATCCCTGCGCCTCGGAGGCATTGACGATCATTTTTCTTTTTCATTTTTTTTTTGAAAACTCTTTGTATTCAGCCAAGTGTAACGGGTCGGATAGTCGATCCTTGCTTCTTAATGCTTTGTAACCATGATGCGTGTAAGAGTTGTTTTTTAATAAAATTGGAGTTGACTCGCCCGTTGCTGTATTGTAGTTGCCCCACTCTTAGTTTAGTCGTGGAGTTGGCTTTAGAAATTCGGTCGGAGCCGGGGTTTGAGACTTGGGACGTTTTTTAGTGGTCTTGACTGCCGAACTCAAGCCCGTAATACGGTCGGTGGCAAGAACGCTCGGCGCGGGTGCCGAACTCACGCCCGTAATAGGTCGGTGTCAAGAACGCTCGGCAGCTGGTGCCGAGGCTAGAGACTTGTTGATTTTTTGCGGTTCTTGATCGCCGAACTCAAGTCTGTAATACGGTCGGTGGCAAGAATGCTCGGCGCGGGTGCCGAACTCACGCCCGTAATACGGTCGGTGTCAAGAACGCTCGGCAGCTGGTGCCGAGGCTTGAGACTTGTTGATTTTTTGATGATCTTGACTGCCGAACCCAAGCCCGTAATACGGTCGGTGGCAAGAACATTCGGCGCGGGTGCCGAACTCATGCCTGTATTACGGTCTGTGCCAAGAACGCCCGACAACCAAGTGTTGGAGTCCGAATCATCGTTAATTCAAGGGGCGTGGGAGCAATTCCGAATGGCGAACCACTTCTAGCTTGCTTAGTAGTGAACTTGCGAAGTGGAATCGAACCAAGTGTTGGACTCCGTACCATTCGACGGTTGTAGGAGCAATTCCGAATGGCGAACTACTTCTAGTTCGCTTAGGAGCGAACTTGCGAAGTTGAATCGTGCCAAGTGTTGGACTCCGAACCATCGTTAATTCAAGGGGCGTGGGAGCAATTCCGAATGGCAAACCACTTCTAGCTTGCTTAGTAGCGAACTTGCGAAGTGGAATCGAACCAAGTGTTGGACTCCGTACCATTCGACGGTTGTAGGAGCAATTCCGAATGGCGAACTACTTCTAGTTCGCTTAGGAGTGAACTT
Source organism: Hemerocallis citrina (assembly GCA_017893485.1). NCBI lineage: Eukaryota > Viridiplantae > Streptophyta > Magnoliopsida > Asparagales > Asphodelaceae > Hemerocallis > Hemerocallis citrina. The sequence goes on from JACEHZ010000207.1 coordinate 188,099, forward strand.
GCGAAGTAGAATCGAGCCAAGTGTTGGACTCCAAACCATCGTTAATTCAAGGGGCGTGGGAGCAATTCCGAATGGCGAACCACTTCTAGATTTCTTAGTAGCGAACTTGCGAAGTGGAATCGAACCAAGTGTTGGACTCCGTACCATTCGATGGTTGTAGGAGCAATTCCGATTGGCGAACTACTTCTAGTTCGCTTAGGAGCGAACTTGCGAAGTAGAATCGAGCCAAGTGTTGGACTCCGAACCATCGTTAATTCAAGGGGCGTGGGAGCAATTCCGAATGGCGAACCACTTCTAGCTTGCTTAGTAGCGAACTTGCGAAGTGGAATCGAACCAAGTGTTGGACTCCGTACCATTCGACGGTTGTAGGAGCAATTCCGAATGGCGAACTACTTCTAGTTCGCTTAGGAGCGAACTTGCGAAGTAGAATCGAGCCAAGTGTTGGACTCCGAACCATTCGACGGTTGTAGGAGCAATTCCGAATGGCAAACTACTTCTAGTTCGCTTAGGAGCGAACTTGCGAAGTAGAATCGAGCCAAGTGTTGGACCCCGAACCATCGTTAATTCAACGGTTGTGGGAGCAGTTCCGAACGACGGTCTACCGTGGGCTCGTCCGGGGACGAGCCGAGGAGGTGAAGTCGAACGGGACGTGGACTCCGAACCATTGGTTGAAATCACAATTTAAAAAGTAGGTGGTAAGAGGGGAGAGAAACATGCGAATTCACAAACACAAAAGAGCTTTCTTTATTGATAATCGACGGCGAACCGTTTTACATAGTACAATTTATGAAAATGGGTTACAAGTCGGAGGACTGGAATGGCTCGATATCTCCTGATACTTAGATCGGCGCCGGAGCGCTTTCTTGGTATTTTAGGAGGTGATCGGCATTCCAGGTCCTCGGAAGCTCTCTGCCCTCTAGGTCTTCAAGGCGATATGTTCCAGGCCGAACCACTTTCGTGATCCTGTACGGCCCTTCCCAGTTCGGAGCTAGCTTGCTCTTCAGACTGGGGAGGGATATAGCTAGCTTTCTCAAGACCAAATCTCCTTGCTTAAGGTTGGCGGGTCGGACCTTTTTGTTGTACGCCAGTTCAACTCTTCTTCGGTAGATCTGCTGCCGAATCGACGCCCTTTCCCTCAGCTCGTCTATCAAGTCCAAGTCTGCTCTGAGGTCCCTGGCATTCTGTGCTTCGTCGTAGGCTGTGAGCCGAGGGGAAGGTATTCCGACCTCGAGAGGTATCACGGCCTCGGACCCATAGGTGAGGTTGAAAGGGGACTCGCCTGTGGGGGTCCGCTTGCTCGTGCGGTAGTTCCATAGGACGTTGGGGAGTTGGTCGACCCATAAACCCTTGGAACTTTTGTCAAGCCTTTTCTTGATGCCTGCGAGGATCTGCCGGTTAGCATTTTCTGCCTGTCCATTTGACTGAGGGTGGGAGACGGACGAGAAGCGCTGCTGAATGGCCAGGTCGTCGCATAGAGCTCGGAACGCTGCGCCCGTGAACTGAGTCCCGTTGTCCGTTACGAGGACACGGGGGACGCCAAACCTGCATATGATGCTCTTCCAGAAGAACTGTACCACTTTGTTCTCGGTTATAGTGGCGAGGGGCTCGGCCTCGACCCACTTCGAGAAGTAGTCGATGGCTACAACCAAGAACCTGAACTGACCCGGAGCCGGAGGGAAGGGCCCTAGTAAGTCCATGCCCCACATTGCGAAGGGGATGGGACTTGATAGGGAGGCGAGGTTGGCCTGAGGGAGGCGTCGGATGCTAGAGTGTCTCTGACAGGAGCTGCATTGCCGAACATGTCGCTCGGCATCTTAAAGGAGGGTCGGCCAGAAGTACCCATAATTCAAAGCTTTTCGGGCCAAGGACCTAAATCCCGAGTGCGCCCCTCCGATGCCTTCGTGGAGCTCCTGTAGGGCATATTCGGCCTGATCCGGAGAGAGGCACCTTAGGTACGGTCGGCCGTCTATTTGAGAGAAAGAGCATTTGTATAGGATACCCTCGATCAAGACATAGCGCTCGGCCCGAGTTCTGACGCGGCGTGCTTCCTTGGGATCCGAGGGCAGAACCCCGTCCCTTAAGAATTCTACCAGCGGCTTCATCCAATTGTCTTGTAGCATGACCGGCAATGATTCCGCCGAGGCAGGGGTCTCGTCTTCGATGCTCGGCTTGGAGAGGACTTCGATCAGTACGGTCTGTTCGAGACCTTGCAGTGAGGACGAGGCCAATTTGGAGAGGGCGTCGGCCTGTGAGTTCTCTTCACGAGGGACCCGCTGGATGAGTGCCTCCTCGAAATGGTTCATGAGGGCCCGAACCTTGGTGAGGTACTTCGCCATCCGCTCGTCTCGGGCCTCGTATTTGCCCAAGACCTTATTTACGACGAGCTGGGAATCGCTGTGGATTCGGAGGCGCTGCGCCCCAGCACTTCGTGCAAGTCCGAGGCCAGCAATGAGTGCCTCGTACTCCGCCTCGTTGTTCGAGGCCTTGAAGTTCATGCGGATCGCGTACTGGAGGACGAAGTCGTCAGGGCCGTTCAGAATGATGCCGACGCTGCTTCCTTCATTACATGAGGATCCGTCCATGAAGACCGTCCAAATGGGGGGTCCATTCGGGATGTGGCCGACCTCAGGAATAGTGGACTCTACGATGAAGTCGGCGAGCGCCTGTGCCTTAATTACTGTCCGAGGCTGGTAAGAGATGTCATGCTGGCTCAGCTCTATGGACCACTTCATCAGCCGGCCTGAGGTCTCAGGCTTGTAGAGGATCTGCTTTAGGGGCTGGTCGGTGAGGACGACGATCGAGTGGGACTGAAAGTATGGCCGTAGCTTTCTCGCCACAGTGACTAGGGCGTAGGCCATCTTCTCTATCTTCGGATAGCGGAGTTCAGCGTCCCTAAGCACCTTGCTCACGTAGTAGATCGGCCTTTGGGTTCGGTCCTCTTCTCTTACCAAGACAGTGCTCAAGGTCTGCTCGGAAGCAGCCAAGTAGACGAAGAGAGTCTCGCCCGGGACCGGTTTGCTGAGCAGAGGGGGGTTCACTAAGTAGGCCTTCAGCTGGTCGAACGACTCCTGTTGTGGCTGGCCCCATTCAAATCCCTTAGCCCCCCTGAGTGCTTTGAAGAAGGGGAGGCACTTTTCCACTGACTTCGAGAGGAACCGACCGATAGCGGCGAGCCGACCGGTAAGCTTCTGCACCTCCTTGATGTTCCGAGGCGGGGCCATGTCTAATATGGCCTTAATCTTCTCGGGATTAGCTTCGATCCCTCGTTGGCTTACCATGAAGCCGAGGAATTTTCCCGAGGAGACCCCGAACGCACACTTGTTCGGGTTTAGCCGCATGCTGTGCGTTCTCAACACGCCGAAGGCCTCCTGGAGGTCGGCCACGTGATCTGAGCCTCGGACGCTCTTGACGAGCATATCGTCAACGTACACCTCCATATTCCGGCCTATCTGGTTTTGGAAAACCTTATTGACGAGGCGCTGATAGGTGGCGCCCGCGTTCTTCAAGCCGAACGGCATGACCCGGTAGCAGTAGAGGCCTTGGTCAGTGACGAAGGAGGTCTTCGGAATGTCCGGGGGGAACATTCGGATTTGATTGTACCCTGAGAAGGCGTCCATGAAGCTGAGGAGCTCATGGCCCGAGGTGGCGTCAATAAGGGTGTCGATGTTCGGGAGAGGGAATGGATCCTTCGGACACGCCTTGTTTAGGTCGGTGAAGTCAATACATATCCTCCACGAGCCATTGGACTTCTTGACCATTACAACATTCGACAGCCACTCGGGGTAATTTACCTCCTGTATGAACTTGGCCTTCAGAAGTTTATCAACCTCCTCCTTGATGGCCTGTTGTCGCTCGGGAGCAAACTTTCGCCTCTTCTGCTGAACCGGTTTGCACCCCGGTTCGACACTTAGGCGATGGACGAGCAGTTCCTCGGAAATGCCGGGCATGTCCGCGGCCGACCAAGCGAACAAGTCGCGGTTATCCCGGATGCATTGAATCAGGTCCGAGCACAGTGCGGTCGGCAAGGACTTGCTGATGAGGAACTTCCGGCTCGGGTCCTCGTCCGAGAAGAGCACTTCTTCTAACTCGTCCGCCGGCTCGGACGTTGGCCGAGCTTTTGGCTCGGGGATTTCTAGTGTCTCGAGCGAGAGCACTGGTCCCCCGGTGGAAGTCATGTAGCACTTCCGGGCTGTTTCTTGGCTTCCCCTGACCTCCCGTACTCCCGACCGAGTGGGGAACTTCATTTTCAAATGATACGCCGAGGGGACAGCTTCCAGGGCGGCTAGGCCAGGACGGCCTAGAATGACATTATACGCTGCCGGGACGTCGACGACCATGAAGTCCATCGGCTCGGTCCGGGTAGTAGGGGTGCTTCCCGCAGTAACGTCTAAGGTTATCACCCCCTCGACGGTTACCGGGACCCCCGTGAACCCGTGGAGTGTGTAACCGGCCGGCTTGAGACGGTCCCGGGACAGCTGCAGGCCTCGGAAGGCCGAGAGGAAGAGGATATTGACCGAACTCCCATTGTCTACTAAAATCCTCTGCACCTTGAAGTTGGCCATGCGGAGGTCGATGACAAGGGCATCGCCGTATGGGGTTCGGACCCCTTCGAGGTCGGCATCGGAGAAAGACACAGGGACGCCGAGACCTTTGGGGGGAGGGGCACTGTGGACCGAGTTGACCTCCCGGATGAAGGCCTTTCGGGAGGAATTAGAGGAGCCCCCCATGGGACCTCCGTGGATCAGGTGCAGAACCCGTTCCTCCTCGAACTCGGGTGTTTCCTCGCGCCGCTCGGAGCGCTTGTTAGCCCCCCGAGGCGGAGGAGAGTTGCGATCCGTCCGGTCGTTAGCCTTCACGAACTTGGCCAATTGCCCCTCCGGATGAGGGCTTCGATCTCATCTCTCAAAGCCCGGCAGTCGTTCGTGTCGTGGCCGTGGTCTCGGTGGTAGCGACACCACTTGTCTTTGTTCCTCCTCTTCGCCAGGGTGTGCATCCTCGGAGTTGGAGGGATGACCCCCTCCTTCTCCACTTCCATTAGGATAGTAGAGACGTTAGTGGTGAGGGGAGTGAACTTCTCGAACCTGGGGGGAGGGCGACGCTGACCGCCATTGTCCTTCTGAGCTTTCCTGGACCCCTCTTCCCCCGTCGCCTTCCTCTTCGACCCTGTGGAGGGCCCTCCGAAGCTCGGAAGGGCTTCAGCCTCCTCTGCTCGGATGTACTTCTCGCACCTCAGGAGGAGGTCGGCGAAGTCATGCGGTGGCTTCTTGGCTAGGGACGATCGGAGGTTGGTGTTGAGGACATTCGACTGGAATGCCACGGTCGCCACCGACTGGTCTAAGGAGGCGATAGACCTTACCTCTGCAGTGAATCTTTTCACATAGTCCCGCAGCTTCTCTTCCCTTTCCTGCCGCAGGTTCAGCAGGGAAAGACTTGTCTTCTCGGCTCGCCTGCTACTCACGAAGTGAGTAATGAACAGTGTTTCAAACTGCTCGAACGAGAAGATGGAGGAGGGGGCGAGCCTGGAATACCATTCCCGAGCCGACCCCCTGAGGGTGGCAGGGAAGGTCCTGCAGAGCACGGCATCGGAAGCTTGGTGGATCAGCATCAGGGTCTTGAAGCTTTCGACGTGATCGACCGGGTCGGATTCCCCTGAGTATGTTTCAAACTGCGGAGGTTTGAAACTCCTCGGTATGTGGGCCTCCATGATCGACCGCGAGAAGGGGGGTCGGCTGGGACGGAAGGTTCCTGCTCGGGACTCCTCCTCCCTGTCCATGCGGCCGATACGCCTTTCCACCTCGTGGATACGGCGGATGAGGGCGTCGTCCCTTCGCTGGTAATCGTATGATCCCCCGGACTCCTCTTCATAGGAGGGGGAGCGCGGACTGCGGCGCCTGTAGTCCTGGGATCGGCGAGGACTGTATTGCTGCCATTGGCGGCTGGGAGCCGGGGAAGGACTTCGGGTACGGTGACGAGGACTGGGGTCCCTCAGGGGCGTCGGAGCCCTCTGAGCATTTTGAACATTCTGCCGTAGGTTGAGAGCCTGCAGAATGGTCTCCTGAAATTGGAGGAATTCAGCCCGACTGATAGGCGTCTCTCGATCCCTCGGATGATGCCGATCCCCGGGGGAATGCGGCCTCCTCCTTCGGTGCTCGGGAGATGCCGCTCGGCCTCGGCGGTCCGGGGACCTTCTACCGTCTCGGCGACGAGGGGACCGCTCACCCTGACGCTGGCGGGAGGCTCCCTCTCGGGCCCGCCTCTCGTCAAGGTGGGTGCGGAGGTCGTCGTCCTTCTGGCGGTTCAGGAGTGTGTTGCGGAGGTCGGGATGATGAGAAGCCATTGAGTCCGAGGACCCATTATAGACCGAGACATGGTCCGGGTTGAGGGGCTGCTTCTGCTTCCGACCGTTAGGCCGGAAGGGCCATTGTTGGGCTGCTGCTTGGGATTAGGAGGTGGGACCTGCTGGGCCGGAGGAGGAAGGTCGGACTGCGGAATAGGGTTGACAGGGGCTTCCTCCGTAGGGTCGGCGGGATTGGCCACACGGTTCGACCCTCTAGATCTGACCTTCTTCGGAGGCATGGCTGCAGAAGACGACGGGGAAGAAGTTGAGGCTGTTCGTGTGGTTTTTCCCACAGACGGCGCCAATCTGTTACCGCTGATTTCGGTGTGGGGGTAAACAGATGAATTTGTGAGTTCGAGAAAACCTGAACAGTTGACTCAAGCTTTCTTGCTCCTGCCGCAACCTGTAAGGAAGTGCGAGACACCGGGGTTGATTCCGGCGACGCACCCTCCGACGCTCTTGTCAGTAAACAGTGGAGATTTTAAAGAAAGAGCTTAAGGTGTGGAAAAAGTGATTAGCCTGTGACAATTGTAGGTTGGAGGTATTTATAGCCGCCATAGGAGTGAAGTTAGGGGCCTGATTTCCTGTCCAACTGTTAGGAGTAAAATCCTCCCAATTAGTTTAGGAAACTAATCCCTAATCCCCAGGTGAGAGGGTAACTGCCAATCAAGCCCTTTGATTTGGTCAAATCAGTGGCCTTGATTCCCTCTTGTTGGGCCGGATTTGTATCGGGTCGGAACCCGTACCCGGCTAAGGCGGATCCATTCGCGGGTTATTGGTTCTTTGCAAAAGAGACCCAGTACCTGCTTTGGACCCGTTTGTACGTGGAATTACCATTTTACCCCCGGGCATCAAAATTCGTGCCTGATTTGGGCGGTCCTGATTGAACCCCGATTTTAGCCATATCAACTCCTATTTGGAGTTTTGCTTTGTGGAGCTGAGTTGCTGACTTGGCGTGGCTGCCACACATCTCACACGCATTCTGCTCCCCGGGATTCTAATCCCGTTATTCTTATTTTATTGAATCGTCTACAAGGAAAAAGGCAAGTCCACTTGAACTCTTTTAATTTTCTAGTTCAAGCTTATTGATCTCCTGCAAGTAGTTCCATTTCAATTATCTTAATTTGCCTTGTGTCCCGTCCGTTGGGAGTATCGAGGGTTTACACGAGTTAACCCGACGTACTCTTGACCTCTTATAATTATTCATTGACTCAAACCTAAGCCTACATACACAATTGACATAAATGAAATGACTAGAATTGTATACAAAGAGAATGAATGGTGATTGAATACATTGATCGATTGAGATATTGTGACTTGAACAATGACATGATAAATGGACTTGTACATGGTAATGAACATCCTAATTGCTGTATAACAGTGTAATGCATTTCATGATACTATAGCATGTTAATTACCCTCTTGATGAATATATATACGTGATAGCTTTTATAATTCCTGCTGCCTTGTCTGTCTTGTACTGAGGTTTCGACCCAGTTATAATTGGAATCAGTTAAAATAATATAAAGAGGTTTATTATTTTAGATTTACTACTTTCTGTTTATTATTGTGCAATGCATCATGTTGCTGCCTTCTATCATCTCCTTGACATTCTTATATACACTTGCATGGGCATGAATGACTTAATGAAATACTAAACAAGCCGGGGTTTATAAGGGTTGACCTAGTAGTGGATAGTCTCAGAAAATGTACTCGGTAAGGCCTATATTGATATCGTATTGACATGGAAGGAGAAGTATTGATTGTGAATGATTGATTGAAAAATTGGAAATTGATTGATTGTAAATGGTAATTGATTGTTATTGACACCGAGTACACGCTCTGTAGATCCCACCACGAAGTCTAAAACGAACACTGCTGTGCGTGCATCGAACTTGTAGTATGGGATGCAGTAGTACGTGCACTAGATAGGAGAAACAACTTGATAATAGACCTAGTTGACATGTATATATACTTGATTGAGACCATTGTTACTAGTGCCATTATTGTATTTGCAAACTTGATCTTGATTCATATTCCTTCATGTAACTTATTCCCTTACTCTCTGTTTTTCACTACTTGCTGTCCGTACTTGCTCTAAGGACAAACTATTCTTTCTTTTTAGATAATCAAGTACAGGTGAGCCAAAGAGAATTTCTAGGAGGCATTGATGAGCAGATCTTCTACAATTGGAGCAGGAGTCTCTCGAGTTAATTGGTAAGTCTTTATATTCCAGAATTGGTTATTGAATTTCATTCTCGTTTATGTGATTATGTTTCCTGCGTGGTTGTGATTCACTTTTCTTATATTGTTGAGCTAAGACTGGTACAGCTTATGGATGATATGAGTTGGCATACTTATATCATTCGCTGGGCCTCAGTTACGTGCTTGTGTTCCCGTATTCCAGGAAGCGGGGCGTGACAGTTCACCTATGGGTTGCTTCCTGCCCAACTATTTCATAAGCTCTGAAATCCACAACATGTCTTTCGTCGCTTCTGTAAGTGCCATATACTCTGACTCCGTGGTTGACTGTGCTACAACCTGTTATAACTGCGAAGCCCAACTAACAGCGGTTCCTCCAACTGTAAACACATAACCTGTAGTACTTCTGCAACCATCACGATCGCCAAAAAATCCGCATCCACATAAACATGTATATGCAAAGAATCTTCCCTAAAACAAAGAGAGTGATCTGAAGTACCTGCTAGATATCTAAGAATCCACCTTACTGCATCCCAATGTTGTTTACCTGGATTCTTCATGTAACGGTTGACAACTCCCACTGCTTGTGCGATGTTCGGTCTGTAGACACCATCGCATACATCAAACTCCCAACGGCTGCGGCATAAGGAATAGTAGCCATTTCCTCCATCTCTGCCACTGTCTTAGGACATAAGTCCACTGATAAATTGAAGTGAGCAGCCAAGGGACAAGTGACTGGCCTCGTGCCATCCATATTGAATCTCTTCAACACCTTCTTCACATAGTCCGCTTGTGATAACCAAAGCTTCTTGCTACTCCTATCTCTACTAATCTTCATGCCGATGATTTGCTTTGCTTCACCCAAGTCCTTCATTGAAAACTCTGAAACTAGCGCCTTTTTCACTTCCTTGATCTTCTCCATACATGAACCTGCCGACAATATGTCATCCACATACAATGCCAAGATAACTATATTATTGTCCTCATATCTACGAACATACACACAATGATCCATTTTGCATCTATCGAAACCTTTTCCTCTCTTGAAGCAATCAAACTTCAAGTACCATTGCCGCGGTGCTTGTTTGAGTCCATAAAGACTCTTCTTCAATCGACACACCATGTCTTCCTTTACTTTAGCTTCAAAACTTGTGGGTTGTCTCATGTACAGCTCTTCTTCGATATCACCATGGAGAAATGTTGTCTTCACATCCAACTGCTCTAAATGCAAGTCTTCACCTGCCACAATACTGAGCAGAACCCTAATTGAAGCCATCTTCACAACCGGTACAAAAATCTCACTATAATCAACACCTTTTCTTTGAGAGAATCCTTTCACAACAAGCCTTACCTTGTACCTCTTACTGTCATCTGCCTCATCTTTGACTCTGAAAACTTATTTATTCATAAGAGCATGCTTCCCTGCGGGTAACTTGGTCAACTCCCAAGTTTGGTTCTGTTTCAAGGAGCTCATCTCGTCCTTCATAGCTAACTCCCACTGAATTTGAGTCTCATCCCTCAAGGCCTCCTCATGAGTCTCTGTCTCTCCTGAATCTGTGTACAGAATATGCGTGAACAACACTAGCCGATGGATCAAATATCCTGGTTGGCCTCCTCTTTCGTGTCGATCTCCTCAATGTGGGTATCGGTTCACGGACCGGTTCAGGTTCTCCGAACTATTCTGGCTGTACCTGTTCATCTTGGATAACCTGCTCATTCCCAATAGGCTCACCATGAGCCTCCTATGCTGCATGTGGTACCTGTATGGCTGTACCTGTTGCTGCACTGTAGGGCCCCCACCACTAGGGCTGCCTTCAGAATCTGAATTTGAGTCAGAGTCTGAACCCCAATTTGACTCTGAACTTGTACTGTCTTGACCTGTGTGCCTGTCCTTGTATAGGATATCTTCATTGAACACTACATTCCTGCTGCGAATGACTTTGTTATCCACAAAATCCCAAAGCCTGTAACCATACTCATCATCACCGTTGCCAATGAACGCACACCTCCTGGACTTAGATTCCAACTTCTTTCTTTCTTCCCTGTCAATTAGTGCATATGTCATACAACCATAAACTTTCAAATGCGAATAATTAACAATTTTACCTGACCATAGTTCTTCTGGAATGGCCCCATCAAGGGCACTAGACAGGCAACGGTTAATCAAGTACACCACTGTATTAACTGTAGCGGCCCAAAGATGGACCGGAAGACCCGCATGAAGTCTCATGCATCTCGTCCCTTCGAGTATCGTGCAGTTCATCCTTTATGCTACACCATTCTCCTGTGGAGTCTTAGGAACTGTCTTGATTCCTCTGATACCTTCCTTTGCCAGATAGTTAACAAACTCTTTGCTTGTGTACTCACCTCCGTTGTCTGACTTTATTGCTTTCACCTTGCAATCGTCACATTCTCAACCCTGGCCTTCCAAGCTCTGAATGCCTCAAAAACGTCTGATTTTTTGCGAATTGCATAAACCCTAACCTTTCTTGTAGCATCATCGATGAATGTGACAAAGTATCTCTTACCACCAAAAGAGAATTCCTGAGCTGGACCCCACACATCTGTATGTACCAACTCTAGCTTCCCAAGCTTCTTCTCACGCCCACCCAACTAAAAGCTAACTGTCTTCTGTTTGCTCATCACACAATTCTTACAAAAATCCATCTCAACCTTCTTCAGTCCCGACAAAAGATCCCTAGAACAAAGCTGCTTGACACCCTTTCACCAAGGTGCCCTAACCTAACATAACATAGAATTGAAGGGAAACTACCTACTGATGTTGTAGCAATGATATCACCTGAATCACTTCCCCTGAGTAAGTACAACGTGTCACCACGCTTTTCTTTTACCACCAACCTGGCACCTGTAGTCACCTTCCATTCTCCATGCCCAAAAGTTGTTGTAAACCCTTCTTTGTCTAGTTTGCTAGTTGAGATCAAGTTTTTCTTCAATCTCGGTATGTCTTGTATCATACAAGACCAATTGCCCACCATTGCGAGCATTCACTCTCACAGTGCCTCTACCCACAACTGGACATATCTGCCCATTACCAACTGAAACTGCACCAAAATCACATGTCCTGTAATCCTAAAAAACATCCCTCATGGGGGTACAATGATAAGAAGCACCTGAGTCTATACACCAAACATCTTGCAAAATATTAAATCCACCAGATAAACACAATTCATCTAGACGGGGTTCAATACTTACCACATTGGCTACTTGAGACCCTGCTTGTGCTTTCTTATACTCCTCGCATTGGTCTCTCCTGTGTCCTGGCTTCTTGTAATACTATCACTCACCTTTGCGATATCCAGTTCTTGACTTAGACCTGTGATTCCTGCTCTGTGACCTCTCTCTATTGTTACTTCTATCATGGTTATCAACTGACAGCGCGGTATTGCTAGGATATGACACTAAAGTCTCTCCATGTCTTTTTCTCCTTGCATCCTCATTCATAATGTTGCTTATAACATCCTTTAGGATTTTCGTATCATTCATGGTGCTAGTAATAGTCTACTCGACTGTGCCGTAATTGTCGGGAAGACTGAATAGCAACAACAACGATTGTGCCCTCTCCTCAAACTTTAAACCCGATGATTCCATCTGATTGTAAACCATACAGAAATTGTTGATGTGCACAGCAACCGAACCTCTTTCTGACAACTTCAAGTTAACCAACTTCTTTAGGTGTAAGATCTGATTCGTTGCATTCGGCTTCTCACACATATCCTTCAATATCTCCATTGCCTCCTTTGCAGTTCTTGCCTTCTTAATATGAAATAGCGTCTTCCTGCTCAGCAACAACTGAATCTGCCTAAGCGCTTTCTGATCCAATCTATTTCAGGCTGCCAATGCAACCGGATCGACCTCCCCTTCTGGCTTCACACCAAACAACAGATCATCTAGATCCTTCTGTCGGAGATACGCAATCATTTGGATTTTTCACATTGTAAAATCCGTTCCATCGAACTCCTTGACTCTACTCTTGTCCCCATCTCAATCAATACTACCAACTTATAGCTCTGATACCACTTTGTTGAATTCTAACTGCAGAATAAACTCAACAACGACAACGAGATACAAGAACTATAGAATCAAAATAAGAGAAGAAAGAAAAACAAAAAGCAACACACAAGAACACACAAGATTTTTTCGAGGTTCATCCAAAATAATGGCTACTTCCCCGCGCAGAGGTACTCCTGCGATTTCCACTAGAAATATGAAGATTAGGTTTACAAATCCCTCAAGAACTCACCACCAAGGTGTAGGGTTTCTCTCTATCTCCCTCTCTCTTAATGACGGATGGTCTATTTTCTTTTCTCTTAACCCTAAAATCGTACACAATACAATATATATAGGATTCCACAACTTTCTATCTCAGCCGCTCATCAATCAGCATCGGGATGGTCGACCACAACATCATGATGGTCGATCGGTCTTCTCCTTCGACTGCACGAGTTCCAACAGAGAGCTGGTCGGTTGACTGCGCGGTCGACCGGTCATCATTTCAAGATACAGGTTGAATCAGGGAGCGGGACGGTCGACTGTGCGGTCGACCGGTCGTCTTGCCTGGGTGAGGTCGAGGGGTGCGGTCGACCGCAACTCTGTTGTAGCCTCCAACTACTCTTGGCCTCTTGCTCCCACTTCGACTCTCCTTCTCGTCTATTTTCTTCAACCCATTATCGTATATTGGATCCACAAACCCCAATATCTCTGAATATCCTAAATATCCGTAATATTTTATTGTTAAACGAAGCAATCACAAAACTATTATGATATAGATGCACAAATAGTACTTTTGATTCATACAACTTAAGTGAACTTCATCAATAAAATTCACACAAACTTACTCCCCAGATAAATCATGAATGTACCAGATCGCGATTAACCATAACTCTCCATACTTTCCAAACAAAATAAACAAAAATGACCACAGCACTCCACATAATTCTGATCCGTTGATGATAAACAATAATTAGATATTATTAGTTACGAAAATTTTATCCATCTATCAATATTGATCTATCAACATATTATTAATTGTAAAAATCTGTCATCTGTTGTTTTGAAATACTTCAAAAATTTTATTTGTTTATAAGCTTAAGATGTTGGAGCCAACCAATTGCCGATATCCATATATTGGCTCTGACATGCAGCATGACTATTTTGTGAACAGAAAATAAGAAAATTAAACAGACTATTTACAACTAACATCTATTTTCTGAATTTTTTTCCAAACTGTCCCACTTTTTGAAAGTTTTTTCCAAATTGCCATACTTTTTTTAAAATTTTCAAACTGTCTCACTTACTTTCTGAAAAAGTGAGTGTGGTTAAAACTTTATCACTTTTTCTGAAAGCGAGTGTGAGATTTTTAATTTTCGAAAGCCTAGACTCACTTTCTGAAAGAAAAAACGATTGGGTTTTAACCAAATGCTTTCTCAAAAAGCAAGTGGATCGTTTTGGTAAATATTGTCGAAAGTGGATCAGTTTGGTCAATACTTTCAAAAAGTAGGTCATTTTGGTAACATGTTCAAATTTTTAAATACTACAAGTAGCTGACTGCAAAAACTTTTCAAACGTTTCTTATTAAATCTCCGGAATCTCCGCGAAATTTTTATATATAGCTTATTTACTCATTCCCTACCGTTCTCTTCTCCTTCTTCATCTCATCTTATTTATTATTGTTTTGCTTCCTCAAATCTTTATATATAGCTTATTTACTCCTCCACTTCCGTTCTCATCTTCTCCTTCCTCATATCATCTTACTTAGTACCGTTTTCTTTCCTTATTCCTCATTCGTCATTCATTTTTTGTTTCAAGTACGATGACCATTGATAGGAATCAAGAGAGAGATGGAGTTGCTCTTGGATGAGATCCCTCTTGCCACTTCCCCTCGCTACCATCATCCCATGCATTAAGAAACCCTATCGGTCTGATACACATCGAAGAGAGCTTTAGTGCTGAGAATGAAGCATAGCAGGTTGTGAAGTATTGATTGAAGGATAGAGAATGTATCCATGTATCAGTTGTGCATATCAGTCCCGGTTCGCAGGGGTTTAAGTGCATAATAACCAATAGATAATATTTAGGGCCAGGTTTAATAAGAGGCAATTGTAACCATACGATCTGACAAAGTGTATGGCTGGATTGAGTTGTGTGGGGTCCAGTGGTTGTAACAGCCTAACGGCCTAGTGAAATTACACATTGAGCTTGTAATTGAGTCTATAAATAAAATGACAGCTACTCTTTTTGAGTCTGTCTGGTTTAGTGTAATTCATTCTCTCGTTCTTAATTCTTGTCTCAATTCTTGTTACTCTGTTCTGCTTTTCTTCCTCTTCCAAGTACCAATCCTCAAATATCCTCCACCATGGCCAAGAAGAGCTCCAAGGTAGCTCCAATGGCTGTAAATGAAGAAGAACTTCATCAATTGGTATCAGAGCCTACAGATCCAATGGCAAGATCGATCGAAGAGAGCCATGAACCAGAGCCACCAGATCTTAGAGGAGTGTTGGGGGGTGGTCCAGAGTTGGATTGGCAGCAGTGTCATAGGTTGTGGGAATCGAGATTGGGAGGTGTTGAGCAACAAGTAAAGGAATTTTCAAAGGAGATGGCGACTCAGTCTTCATTAATGTTTGCGCAGATGCAACAAATAGGGGAACAAGTGAGATCTCTTGCTGCAGCTAGTAAGCTGGGAAAAGGAAACCGTGGTTCAGTTGAGCCAAAATTTTCTCCTAATTCGACAAGTAATCAAGATCTTGATCACATTTCTATGAATGTACACCCTGGTTCTTTTAGAATGGGAGGGAGTAATATAGCTAGTGGACATAATCTTGATCAAGAAGTGGTCAATTTTTTTCCTAAACCTTTGAAATTGGATGTGATTCCATTTCCTGGATTGGGGGATGTGCTCAATTGGTTGTTTCAAATAGAGCATTACTTCGAATATATCACATATCTAGAGATGAGAAATTTAGAGTAGCCTATTTTTTCTTGAAAGATGAGGCAATTCAATGGTGTAGATGGTTTCTTAAAAATAATGATGGAGTAGTAACTTGGAAATAATTTAGGGAAGGTATTTGTACTCGGTTTGGGTCAGGGCTGTATGAAAATGCCGCAAGAACATTGTGTCGCTTGGAACAAATTTCAACAGTGCTTGATTATCAAAGAAAATTTGAAAATTTGAACTGCTTAGTAGGAGTGAGTGAATCCTATTTGGTGCAACAATTTATTAGTGAACTCAAACCTGAGATTCAACATGATGTATAACTTACAAAGCCACAATCTTTAACTGAAGCATTTAGGGTATCTCTCAAGTATGAGAAGAAGAATGAAGCCTTGCGGGGAGTGAGTAAGAGTACATTCAAACCCTATTACAAAAGTTCCGTTACTCAAGGATCCAATTCTGCTACAAATGAACAAATTCTACCCAAACCCTCAACTGTAGCAGGTCCTATTTTAAGGAAGCTAACTCCTAATGAAATTTGGGAAAGGAGGAAAAAGAATTTTTGTTTCCATTGTGATGAAAAATTCATACCGGGTCATGTTTGCAAGTCCAAGGTTTATATGTGCATTGAAGGAGATTGAGATCTATTTAGTATCCAAGAAGAAGAGGATTTGAATCAGCTATTGACTGGTGATAGTTCTACACATGATTTCGATAATCAAGATAATATTGCTACTCTGAACATAGGTACAAATACCGAATGTTTAATACTGAAGGGTGAACTTAATGGTAAAGTGGTGCACATTCTGATTGATAGTGGAGCAACTCACAATTAGACTGACCCATATATTGTTGAGAGAGCTGGATTGCAACTATCTATTAAGCAAAAATTTAATGTGAGGGTGGTTGGTGGCAAAGAAGTGGAAGGTAGTGGTCTGTGTTCGGGTGTAGAAATCAACTACCAAAATTACAAAATCTTCGATGACTTCTTGGTCTTTCCTATTGGGGGTCATGATGTAGTTTTGGGTGCAAGATGGATGAAATAAGTCAAGGAAGTAACTGTTAACATGTTAGAGAAGAGATTGAAGTTCTTCCACAGGGATAGAAATTTGAATTTGGTAGGGTTGAAGCCTAGCTCCAGTCAGCTTATCAGTGAAAAAGAAATTAACAAGATATCTTTGCAAACACACAGAGGATTCATTTTGTACCTACTTAATTCAGCTGCAGGGTATAAGACACAGCCTGAGTTGCTTGGAGAAATGGTGGAGTTATTAAAGGAATTTCAAGATCTGTTTGAAGAGCCACAAGGGTTGCCACCCAATAGAGTGGCTGATCATCAAATACCCTTGGTGCAAAGGTCAAAACCTGTTTGTATCAGGCCATATAGGCATTCTTTTGAGCAAAAGAATGCTATAGAAGAGCTCATATCAGAAATGTTGAAGCAAGGGGTTATTCGGCCAAGCACTAGCTCTTATTCATCTCCAGTTGTATTGGTTAAGAAGCATGATGGATCTTGGAGGATGTGTGTTGATTATAGCGCTCTTAATCAACAAACGGTGAAAGATAAGTACCCTATTCCCATGATTGATAACTTGCTAGATGAACTACATGGTTCTAAATTCTTTACAAAGCTTGATTTGAGATCAGGTTATCATCAAATTAGGATGCATAATAGTGACATTTCAAAGACTGCATTTCGCACTCATAGTGGACATTATGAGTTTTTAGTGATGCTATTTGGTTTGAGCAATGCACCGTCCACTTTTCAAAGTCGAATGAATGATATATTTAGACAACACTTGTGGAAGTTTGTCTTGGTATTTTTTGATGACATATTAGTCTTTAGTGCTTCTTGGGAAGACCATTTGAGATACTTGAGAGTAGTGTTGTCAATTCTGCAAGATAACAAGCTATTTGTTAAGAAAACAAAGTGTGATTTTGGGCAGAATCAGGTGGAGTACTTAGGCCATGTTGTATCTGACAAGGGGATTGCAGTTGACCCTAATAAAGTTGTTGCCATTAAGGAATGACCAGTACCAACAAATGTGAAAGCTTTGAGAGGGTTTTTGGGTCTCACAGGACATTATAGAAAGTTTATAAGGGGCTATGGAACTATAGCAGCTCCTCTAACTGCATTAACGAAGAAGGAAGGTTTTGTTTGGTCTGAAAAAGCAACAGATGCCTTTGAGAATTTGAAACAAGCCTTGATGACAGCTCCAGTGCTTCAGATGCCAAACTTAATGAAACATTTGTGGTTGAATGTGATGCTTGCAAAGAAGGGGTGGGGGCAGTCTTGATGCAGAGAAATCATCCAATAGCTTTCATTAGTCAAGCACTTAAAGGAAGGAGTCTACATTCCTCAGCTTATGAGAAAGAAATGTTAGCCATATTACTTGCGGTGAAGAAATGGAAACAGTTCTTGTCTGGCAGAAAATTTCTAACTAGAAACGATCATCAACCACTTAAATATCTCCTAGATCAAAGGTTGTCTACTGAGGCACAACACTCTTGGTTAATTAAGCTATATGGGTTTCATTTTGAGGTGGAATATAAAAAGGGAAGAGATAACATTCCTGCGGATAGGCTCTTAAGAAGGGATATGGATTGCTTTATGGTGCAAATGTCTTTGTTGGTAGCAGATTGGTGGAAACAAGTGGTCCAAATGAATGAAACAGATGATTACTTTAAGACATTGGCAAGTAAGCACAGCAATATGACTCAAAAGTAAATACCTGTTTAATAAAGGAGTATGGTATAAGTCTGGAAAGGTAGTGATAAGTCCTACATCCTCTTTTCGACAATTATTAATTGAAGAACATCATGACTCACCTATAGGAGTTCACTCTGGCTATGATAGGACATTGCAAAGGATTAAGCAATCCTTTTGGTGGAAGGGAATGAAGAGTGATGTGAAAACTTATATTAAAGAATGTGACACTTGCTAAACTAGCAAATATGTTTGTCATGCACCTGCGGGACTTCTTCAGCCCATACCAATCCCTGATAGAGTATGGGAACATGCTAGTATGGGTTTTATAGAGGGATTACCTCAAAGTGCCAAATATTCAGCTATATTGGTTATAGTTGATAGGTTGAGCAAGTATTCCCATTTCTTTCCAATACATCATTCTTTCTCGGCTAAGGATGTTATAGAAATACTGATGGAGGGGGTTTTTAAGCTGTATGGTATGCCAGTTTCTATCATTTGTGATAGAGTGACTGTATTCACTAGTGCTTTGATGAGAGAATGTCTCAAGTTTCAAGGTACTCAGCTGAAATTTGCAATAGCTTACCATCCCCAATCTGATGGACAAACAGAGGTTGTAAACAGATGCTTAGAAACCTATCTGAGATGTTTTTGCCATCACAAACCCAAGGAGTGGAGTAGGTGGTTATCTTGGGCTCAGTATTGGTATAATACTACATGGCATGGCTCAACCAAGATGACACCTTATCAAGCTTTGTATGGGAAGCCTCCACCAACAATAATATCTTACATTCCACACACTGCAAAGAGCTTCCAAGTAGAAGAAACACTGTTGAATAGGGATGTTCATTTGCAAATTTTAAAGAATCAGCTTAGGAAAGCACAAGAGAGAATGAAGAAAGTGGCTGATAGGAGAAGGGTAGATTTGAAGTTCAACACTGGGGATTTGGTTTATCTTAAACTTCAACCAGATAGGCAAACTAGTGTTGCATCTAGAGTTGTTCAGAAGTTGTCTCCTCTCTATTATGGGTCGTATATGGTACTTGAAAGAATTGGCAAAGTCGCTTATAAGTTGGATCTACCCGAAGGTGCTAATATACACCCAGTGTTTCATATTTCTCAACTCAAAAAACATCTGGGGCCATCTGCAGCTATTCAAAGAGAAATGCCAACAAGTATTTCAAAATCTCTGTTAGAGCCAGAGAGGATCATGGATAGAAGATCTGTGGTTAAGGGAAAGAGATTGGTATCTGTGGTCCTAATCAAGTGGAAAGATTTACCACAGGAAGACAACACTTGGGAAAGTTATTGGGAATTGGTGAAGCGATTTCCCTCATTCGACCTTGAGGCAAGGTCTCAAAGAATGGGAGGAGGAGTTGATACACATCGAAGAGAGCTTTAGTGCTGAGAATGAAGCATAGCTGGTTGTGAAGTATTGATTGAAAGATGAATGTATCCATGTATCAGTTGTGCATATCAGTCCTGATTCGCAGAGGTTTAAGTGCATAATAACCAATAGATAATGTTTAGGGCCAGGTTTAATTAAGAGGCAATTGTAACTGATATGGCTAAAAATGGGGTTAAATCGGAACCGTCCAAATCGGGCACGAATCTTGAAGCCCTGGGGTAAAACGGTAATTTCACCTACCAATGGGTCTGAAGCGGGTACTGGTTCTCCTCCTCGAAGACCCACAAACCCACGAACGGATCCACCTCAACCGGGTGCGGGTCTCAACTAGCAGCAGACCCGGTCCTGAAAGGATAGAATTAGGGTTTCTGATTAAATCCTAATCAACGGCCCTGATTCATATCTATCCTTTCACTGGGGATTAGGGATTACATTCCTTATCTAACCACGGGGATTACATTCCTAATCTGACCCCAGCGGCGCCTATAAATACCCCCCATCCATCTCCATTAAGATGTAATCAATCTTTTGCCAGTTTTTGCACTCTATCATAATCACTTCTGATTACTGACTTGAGCGTCGGAAGGTGCGTCGCCGGGAATAACCCCGATGTCTCGCACTTTTTGCAGGTATACGGCGGGAGTCAGCGTCAAACTCTGGCGGAACAGGTAACAGGTTTGCTATTCAAAGTTTTCCAAGAATCCACGAATACTATCTGTTTGCCCCCACACCAGATTTAGTGGTAACAGATTGGTGCCGTCTGTGGGAAACAAACGAGTGGCAGCCTCCCCTCTTCCCGTTGGTCAGATCTTATCCAGCCATGCCTCCTAGGAAAGCCAGATCCAGAGGGTCCAACCGAGGACCCAACCCCGATCAGCAACAGGAAGTTCCCCCTCAACCCGCTCAACAGCAGGGGCAACTTCTTCCTCAAGTGGAGGACCCGCTCCAACAGGACCTACCTGCTCCTCAGAATCAACAACCTTCTAAGGGCCCCAACCCGCAGAAACAACCTCACCATCCGGACCACATCTCCATCCACAACACCTCTTCGGATTCTATGGCCTCCCATAATCCCCGAGCTTCCGACCTCCGCAACACCGTCCTCAATCGGCAGAAGGATGAGAATCTTCGCTGCCGTCTGGATGAAAAGCGGGCCCGAGAGGGAGCCTCCTGCCAACACCGTCCGGATGAGCGATCTCCTCATCGCCGAGACAATAGAAGGTCCCCTATCCGAAGGGGGCAGAGAGAGTCCCCCGAGCATCACAGGAGGAGACCCCATTCCCCTGCCGGTTGGCACCATCCTAGGAACGATGAGGCACCCATCACCCGTGCCGAGTTCCAGCAGTTTCAAGCGACCGTCCTACAAGCTCTCAATCTCCGTCCTAACACCAATGCTCCAAAGATTCCCTCTCCTCCGCCGGTCCGTAGTCCTCGCCGACGGTCCCCAACTCCTCCTCCCGCTCCTAGCAACTCCTGGCATATGCCAAGTCCTCACCGCTCCAGGAGCTACCGACGTCGTAGCCCCCGCTCTCCCTCGTATGAAGACGAGTCTAGAGGCTCGGTCGATTACCGCCGAAGGGATGACGCTGTCTACTGCCGTCTCCACGAAATAGATAGTCACTTGGGTCAGTTAGACCGAGAAGAAGAGCTTAGAGGAAGGGCCCTACGTCCTAGTAGACCTCCTTTTTCCCGAACCATAATGGATGCACCTGTACCAATCGGCTTCATGCCTCCTCAATTCGAGACGTATTCCGGGGAGACTGACCCCGTCGATCACATCAAAAGCTTCAAGACCCTCATGCTCATCCATCAAGCTTCCGATGCTCTGCTCTGCAAAACCTTCCCCGCAACTCTCAAGGGCCCAGCTCGAGAATGGTACTCTCGCCTTGCCCCATCCTCAATATTCTCCTTCGAGCAATTCAAGACACTCTTCGTCACCCACTTCGTGAGTAGTCGCAGAACTGAGAAGACCAGCATTTCGCTACTCTACCTCCACCAGAAGAAGAGTGAGAAGTTGAGAGACTATGTGAAAAGGTTCACAGCTGAAGCCAGGTCCATAGCATCCCTCAACCAGTCAGTCGCTGCAGCAGCATTTCAATCCAATGTCCTCAACTCTAGCCTCCGCTCCTCCCTCACCAAGAAGCCCCCACAGAACTTCTCTGACCTCCTCCTCCGAAGTGAAAAGTATATTTGGGCCGAAGAAGCCGAGCACCGCCCCAACTTGGAGGGGTCTTCCTCCGGGTCTAAGAGAAAGGGAACAGAAGAGAAATGAGCCAAGAAGCTCCAGAAGGATAATGCCGGCCAGCACCGACCTCCCCCCAGATTCGAGAAATTTACTCCTCTCACCACCAATGTCTCCACCATTCTAATGGAAGTTGAGAAGGAAGGGATCATACCTCCTGCTCCGAGGATGAACACCCCCGCCAAGAAGAGGGATAAAGAGAAGTGGTGCCGTTATTATCGGGACCATGGGCACGACACCAATGATTGTCGGGCCTTGAAGAATGAGATAGAAGCCCTCATCCAGAGAGGCAGCTAACCAGGTTCATGAGAAAGGACCGAGCCGACCTTCCTCCCCCGCCTCGGGGGGCTAATAAGCGTTCGGAACGCGATGAAACTCCCGACTTCGAAGAGGAGCGTGTCCTACACCTCATTCATGGGGGGGCAATGGGGGGCTCCTCAAACTCCTCTCGAAAGGCGTTCATTAGGGAAGTCAATTCGGTTCGTGCCACCTCTCCTCCCAAAGGCCTCGGAGTGCCCGTCACATTCTCGGACGAAGATCTTGAAGGTGTCCGCACCCCCCATTGTGACGCACTCGTCATCAACCTCCACATGGCAAACTTCAAAGTGGAGAGGATCCTAGTGAACAATGGCAGCTCCATTAACATCCTCTTCCTCGCCGCTTTTAAAGGCCTCAAACTCTTCCGAGACAGACTCAAGCCCGCCGGCTACACGCTCCATGGGTTCATGGGAGTGCCAGTGACTATTGAAGGGGTGATCACCCTGGACGTAACCGCTGGCAAAAATCCTACTACCCGAACGGAGTCGATGGATTTTATGGTCGTGGATGTTCCTGCAGCCTACAACGTCATTTTGGGTCGGCCCGGCCTTGCTGCCCTTGAAGCCGTCCCCTCTGCCTATCACCTCAAGATGAAGTTTCCCACTCGGGCCGGAGTAGGGGAAGTAAAAGGCAATCAAGAAACGGCCCGCAAGTGCTACATGACCTCTACCCTCGGTCCGGTCCTCTCCCTAGAAATGCTGGAAATCCTCCAAGATGCTGCCCAACCGACGTCCGAGCCGGTGGATGAATTGGAGGAAGTGCTCTTCTCTGAGCAGGATCCAACCCGAAAATTCTTTGTTAGCAAGACCCTCCAATCCGCCCTATGCTCGGACATAGTCCAGTGCATCCGAAGGAACCGAGACCTCTTTGCTTGGTCAGCTGCAGACATGCCCGGAATTTCCGAAGAGCTCTTGGTCCACCACCTCAGCGTTGCTCCGGGGTCCAAACCGGTGCAACAGAAGAGGCGCAAGTTCGTCCCCAAGCGCCAGCTAGCTATAAAATAGGAGGTGGACAAGCTCTTGAAGGTCCGGTTCATACAAGAGGTGAACTATCCCGAGTGGTTGTCGAATGTAGTAATGGTGAAGAAGTCCAATGGACTTGGAGGATTTGTATCGATTTTATCGATCTCAACAAGGCTTGCCCCAAGGATCCCTTCCCTCTTCCGAGCATTGACACTCTGATTGATGCCACTTCAGGTCATGAACTCCTCAGCTTCATGGACGCCTTCTCAGGCTACAACCAGATCCGGATGTTCCCTCCGGACATCTCGAAGACCTCATTCGTGACCGACCAGGGCCTCTACTGCTACAGGATTATACCCTTCGGTTTGAAGAATGCAGGCGCAACATATCAACGCCTCGTCAACAAGATTTTCCAAGCTCAAATCGGCCGGAATATGGAGGTGTATGTTGACGAAATGCTCGTAAAAAGCATCCGAGGAGCCGATCATGTGACTGACCTACAGGAGGCGTTTGATGTTCTGAGAAAGCACAACATGAGACTCAATCCGAACAAGTGTGCGTTCGGTGTCTCGTCAGTAAAGTTCCTCGGCTTCATGGTCAGCCAACGAGGGATTGAAGCTAACCCTGAGAAAATCAAGGCCATATTAGACATGGCCCCTCCCAAGAATGTTAAGAAAGTTCAGAGGCTAACAGGCTGCCTAGCCGCCATAGGGCGTTTTCTCTCGAAGTCTGGGGAGAAATGCCTCCCCTTCTTCAAGGCCCTCAGGGGGGCTAAAGGTTTCGAATGGGGTCAGCAACAGCAGGAATCGTTCGACCAGCTCAAGGCTTACCTCGTCAACCCTCCTCTCCTCAGCAAACCCATTCCTGGTGAACCCTTCTACCTCTACCTGGCAGCCTCCGAGCAGACCCTTAGTGCCGTTTTAGTAAGGGAAGAAGACCGGGCTCAAAAGCCCATCTACTATGTGAGCAAAGTGTTTCAGGATGCCGAGCTCCGCTACCTGAGGATAGAAAAGATGGCTTATGCCCTGGTGATGGCCGCGAGAAAGCTTTGTTGGATCCTGTAGGCTAAGCAACAAACACTAGAGGGGGGGTGAATAGTGTTTATAATAATAAATTGCGGAATAAGAAATTTCTCTCGGCACAGTCGACTTAGTGGGGAATCAGTCGACTGATATAGCCAAAATAAAATAAATTTAACCTCTCGAAACAGTCGACTGATAGATAATGCAGGCGACTGATGAGACAAAGAGAATAACTAATACGAGACTGATCAGTCGACTGATACGAAGCTGAGTCGACTGGCCAGACAAGTTTTGCAGAGTTTAATTGACCAAAAGTAAATACAATCACAAGATAACCAATCACAGAGTACACAAGATGTATCCTGGTTCGGTCCTCCCGACCTACATCCAGTCCCCAAGCAACCCACTTGAGATTTCCACTATTCTTGAAAAAAATACAAGAATACCCTACGGCGTTACGACAACAACCTTGTCTAACCCGTAGTCCTTTCTCTCAACCAGAAAAAGCAGACCCACTCTACAACCTAGAGTGAAACGACACCGACTCTACAACCAAGAGTCACAAGACACTCTCCAACCGAGAGCAAGAGTACAAGAGGAATTTTACAATCAACCTATAGCCTTGTTGTTGTATGTGTTGATGCACGTGGCTAAAAGAATAGGTTGACTTCTATACTCAGTCCAAAGCGAATTCAATGCTATACTGGACTGAATGTAGAGAACCAAAGTGTGTGAACTTGAAAGCTTTGTTCTTTACAGAAAATCACTTAATTTGTTTTTCTCAAGAGTGCTTGAATGTATATTAGAAAGTCAAGTGAAGTTTTCTGTTTGAGAAGAGACTCTATATAAAGAGTTTTGATCTTCTGAATGTTGGAAAGCAGTTACATAACTGTCAACCAACGAATCAGACCGTTTAAGTTTGAAAAAAAAAATTCGTTTTTGAAAAACAGAAAACGGTCAAAAACTCTTGAACAGTCGACTGGGTTGCCATATGAGTCGACTGATCAGAGTTTGAATAATTTTAAACAGTTTTGTACTAGGCAGTCGACTGGCAAGAGCTTAAGTCGACTGGTACTTAAATGTTAAAATTCTTCAAACTGTTTTGACTTATTTTTGGGGGTTTTAAGAGACACACATGATGAGATTTTGAGTATGTGTGTGTGTGTGTGTGTTGACAAGGCTTTACATCATACTAAGACTCAACAAAAAATAAAATACAATATTTATAAAACATTTGAGCTTGGAGTCTTGAGTCTTGAGTCTTGAGTCTTGAGTTGAAACTTGATCCTTGTCTTCTTCATCTGTATCTGTTTGAGCTTGTCTGTTTGTTCAGCTAGAATTGTCTTTAGTCTCTGTCTTTAGTATCTTCATTGCAATGTTAGCTGTAAAATATAAACACATGATGCACTGTGTTGTGATCATCAAAATCCAGAATCAACATTCTCCCCCTTTTTGATGATGACAACACAATAGCTGATAATAGTTTATAAACAGTCATACAAGCATAGATTTTAAACACTCCTCCTGTTAAAAGCACAATATGCATACACACCACTGATATACACAATATGAAAAAAAAAAAAAAAAAAAAAATCAGATATACAGACTGTATCAACAAAATACAGTCGACTGGAGAATAGAGCAGCTGACTGAACAGAACCTGCATACATTATTTCATAGATGCATTTTTCATAGCTGTAGTAGCATCAGTCGACTATATTCTTGGTTAAGTCGACGGACCAGAGAAGTAATACTGAACATGTGTCTCACAAATAAAGCATAGATCACAGAAATTACTGATAATATAACACAAAAATACAGAAACAACTACTTAACACAGAGAAACTATCTCTCCCCCTTTGTAATCATCAAAAACCATAAGATAACAAGATAATGCATTAAAAGAAAAAAGTTTAATACATAAAAAGGAAGTCCAGTGGAAAAAACAGATACATAAAAAGTACGAAAAAAATCTTCAATCATCATCTTCGTCAGAATCTTCATCTTCATCTTGAGAAGGAGTAGGAAATTGATTAGTGAAGAGATGAGTGAGATGGGCTACCTCAGAACCAACTTGGTTTATTTGGGAACCAAGAGAGGAAAGATATCGATCGACTTGGACTGAATGATTAATGAGATAAGACACACAGTCATACATGGTTCTTGGATCATCATAATTGGCTTGAGGGAGAGGTGGATCATCAGAAGTAGAAGGCGGAGGAGCTCTAGGTCTAGAAGTTGAACCTAAAGGAGCTTGGGACATAGGAGGAGATCTAGGGGGTGATTGGGGAGGGGTATCAAGAAGTTTCATTCGTGCCAAACTAGCACGATCGAAACACTCATATCTAGAGACAACATGTGTCTCAGACTCAAGATCAACTTTATAAGCAACAAAGATTCTAGTGAGAAGACCACCAAAGGGTAAAAAGTGAGTATGATCTTGATTGAGTTTTGAAAAGATGACATGACCCCAATTAACAGCTATTCTACCAAAAATTGCATATATCGCTTTTTGTAACTCAGTAGAATATTGGTCATAACTACCCTTTTTAGGAAGGATGTTATAGGCTAATATTCTACCAACAAGCATAGCAATTGGTTGTAGATTTTTGCTTGTCATTGGTAGTCGAGAATTGGGTAAAAGGATTCTAGACAAAATAGAGGGATTATCTAACACAATGTCATCAAGAGGTGATCCGACATCATCAATACCCAAAATTTCATTAATCCTAGTCGGTGTGAGTTGCATTCTAATATTTTTCACCGATGACCGGATTAGGACTTCCCCATTCGGTCTTTGCACAATTCTCATATTTGTATAAAACAAATATATGAGTTGGGGATAGTAATTGGGTTGGTTAGATAATGATAAAAAGTCATAAAGACTACAATTTTGGAAAAGGGGAATGAGGTTAAAACGATCTAAATCATTGAAATTGACAAATCTTCCGGGGAAGATTTGAATAGTGCAAAATAAGTACCATCGATCAAGAAGATCGGGGCTCAAAAGGTATTGAGTGTACTCTTGTGTAGAGGAAGAACCCTCATGAGATCTTTTCGATCGTTTTGGAGCCATTAGGGTTTTGAAAAAAGGAAACAAGAAGAGGAAAAGTTACCAAAATTGAAGAGAGATAGATACAAAACAGCAGTCGACTTGGCGGATTGGAGCTTCTTCTTCTTCTTCTTGCCTTAGGGTTTCCAAATTGGGGGTAAAAGTGAAAGAGAGTGGCTGTTAAGATGTAGTTTTAACTGAGAATAGACGGCTCAGATTCAATGTAAAGATATCAACGGCTGAGATCCTAAGTCACGGGTGAGGAATCAAAGGGTTTTATCTCAAAATTTTGATGAAGACTTGCTGAAGATAGTTTATCTCGCGACAGTCGACTGGTAGAAGTTGATCAGTCGACTGAGTCGGGAGAGCATAAAACAGATATATCTATGAATCAGTCGACTGGTTTATGAACCAGGCGACTGGTTAGATGTATATGTTTATAAGGTAGTTCAGTCGACTTATACAAAAAAATAGTCGACTTGACCGAAGCCATCTTCAACAAATATCGATAAAATCACAAATTCCAAGTTCTCTTCTTAACTTAATGAAAGTATCTTCTTTAAGGGGCTTGGTAAATATATCTGCTACTTGTTTATCAGTAGAGATAAAGTCTAAAGATATATCTCCTTTTAAAACATGATCACGTAGAAAATGATGTCGAATATCAATATGTTTCGTACGTGAATGTTGAATCGGATTTTTCGATAGATTAATTACACTGGTATTATCACACATAATTGAGGGTTTCTCAAATGAAATACCATAATCTAATAGGGTTTGTTTCATCCACAAAATTTGTGCACATGCCAAACTTGCAGCGATATATTCAGCTTCTGTGGTTGATAGGGATACGGAGTTTTGCTTTTTACTGCACCAAGATACTAGGGAATGTCCCAAAAAATGACATGTACCACTAGTACTCTTGCGATCAGTTTTACTTCCAGCAAAATCGGCATCGCTATAAGACAAAAGTTGAAAGTTATCGGTGCGTGGATAAAATAAACCATATTCAGATGTGCCCTTAATATATCTTAAAATTCGTTTCACTGCTTTTAAATGAGATTCTTTAGGACTAGATTGATATCTAGCACATAAACATACGCTGAACATAATATCTGGTCTACTAGCAGTAATATATAAGAGTGAACCGATCATACCTCGATAGAGTTTTTGATCAACACTCTTACCTAATAAATCTTTGTCAAGAGTAGTAGTAGTTGCCATAGGTGTGGATTTACTACTAGTATTATCCATGTGAAAACGTTTGAGTAATTCCTTTGCATATTTGCCTTGATTGATAAATATGCCAGTTGAAGATTGTTTAATTTGCAATCCAAGGAAATAATTGAGTTCACCCATGTGACTCATCTCAAATTCATTTTTCATGGTATTAGCAAATTCTTGACATAGATTATTATTAGTAGAACCAAAAATTATATCATCAACATATATTTGTATGATTAAAATATCATCCTTAACTCTTTTGATAAACAAAGTAGTGTCTACTTTACCTATTTCAAATCCTGTTTCTAAAAGAAAAGTTTTCAGACGATCATACCAAGCACGAGGTGCTTGTTTAAGACCGTATAAAGCCTTTTTCAATTTATAAACATGATTTGGAAATTGTTCATGTTCAAAACCTGGTGGTTGTTTAACATAAACATTTTCCTTAATAAACCCATTAAGAAAGGCACTTTTCACATCCATTTGATAAAGTATAAAATTCATAAAACAAGCAAAAGATAATAGAATACGAATAGACTCTAGTCTAGCAACAGGAGCATATGTTTCATCAAAATCTATACCTTCTTCTTGATTATATCCTTGGGCAACTAATCTAGCCTTGTTCCTTACAACCTGTCCTGATTCATCTAACTTATTCTTGAATACCCATTTGGTACCAATGATAGTCTGATCAGGAGGTCTAGGAACTAAATCCCATACATCATTCCTTATAAATTGGTTTAGTTCATCTTGCATGGCATTCATCCAATATTCATTCTCACAAGCTTCTTGTATATTTTTCGGTTCAAAATCCGACAAGAATGCTGTATGAGAAATCATATTAATATGTGAACGTGTCTGAATACCATGGGAGATGTCACCAATTATTAAGTCATGAGGATGATCTTTAACTTCAACAAATGATTTTGGTAAAGTTGAAGATATCTCAATCGGATCAGTCGACTTGACTTGTTCTTCAGTCGACTGTTTTAAGTCAGTCGACTTGGAGACTTTATCAGTCGACTTATCAGATAGATTAGTTTGCTCTAGGGATGTAATCACATTATCTAAAGGTGATAAATCAGTTTCATCATCCTTATTTAATGTTGATGAAGGTAAGGATTCATCGAATGTAACATGCATTGATTCTTCAATAGTCATAGTAGACTTATTGTAAATTCTATATGCTTTACTCCTATTTGAGTATCCTAAAAAGATACCCTCATTAGATCTAGGATCAAATTTGTCTAAATTATCTTTTGTGTTTAGAATAAAACACTTACAACCAAATGTTTTAAAGTAAGAAACTTTAGGAATTTTATTAAAAAATAGTTCGTAACAAGTCTTCTTTAGTTTTGGTCTTAGAAGAATTCTATTCAAAACATAACAAGCTGTAGCAACAGCTTCAGCCCAAAAATGCTTTGGTAGATTGCTTTCAACAAGCATAGTACGTGCGCATTCTTGCAAAGTCCTATTCTTTCTTTCAACCACACCATTTTGTGGTGAAGCTCTAGGAAATGCAAATGAATGTGTTATACCATTCTTGTTGCAATATTCTGTAAATGTTTCATTTTCAAATTCTCCACCATGATCACTTCTAATAGTGACTATGGTTAGAGATCTTTGATTTTGAACACGTTTACAAAAATGTGCAAATTCTTCAAAAGCATCATTTTTATGTTTTAAAAAGAATGTCCAAGTGAATCTTGAAAAATCATCTACTAAAACAAACACATATCTACTTTTATTTAAAGAAGCAACTCTAGTAGGACCAAATAAATCCATATGAATTAATTCCAGTGGCCTACTTGTAGAGATTACATCTTTTGTTTTAAAAGTGGATTTGATTTGTTTTCCTAGTTGACATGCATCACATAACTTATCCTTTTTAAAGGATAATTTTGGCAGTCCTTTAACTAGGTTATATTTAGATAATTTTGAGAGATTTTTCATGTTCACATGTCCGAATCTTCTATGCCATAACCAAGATTCATTGTTAGAGGCTATCAAACAAAAATCATTTGAAAAATCAATTGCATTCAAACATAATTCATAAATATTGTTTTTGCGAAAACCTTGAAAAACAACATTTTCCATAGTAGAATCATAAATTAAGCATGCATCTTTTTCAAAAACTATTTTATAACCTTTATCACACAATTGACTAATACTTAAGAGATTATGCTTTAAACCATTAACTAAAAGCACATTTTCTATAATAGGATTAGATATTTTACCGACCATGCCAATACCGATGACTTTGCCTTTGTTGTTATCCCCAAAGGTGACGGTTCCTCCATCTATATTTTGAATGGTAGATAGTAAGTTGGCATGCCCTGTCATGTGTTTTGAACATCCGCTGTCTAATATCCAGCGTTCTTTCTTGAGTACCTATAAAAAATTTGAGGTAAATATGGTACCCTTTTTATTGGGTCCAAAGCACATTAGTTTGGGGAAAACCAAACCCATGAAGAGTTTGATCTTCCTCCATAAGCAGGAATATAATTGGTAGAAGTACATACAGTCAGTATATAAGAATTGATATAAGCAATTCTATCATTCTGATTAAGATTGACTGGAACCCATACTAGTTTGTTCTGTCCAGTCGACTTACCAGTGTTTCTCAGTCGACTATTAGTGTACATCAGTCGACTGGTAGATCCACTAGGTCGACTTATAAGAGGTTTTGATTTCGTGGAATAAGATCCACTTTCTCTGGACAGGCAACTGGTGGTATGGTTCAGTCGACTTAACCGAACGTTAGTATCACTTTTATCATTGAATTTAACAACCTTTGGTTTTGAAAAGAAATCATATAACTTGTGTGTAACACTAGAAATAGATGCTGACTTATTCTTACTAGTGTTTAAAGCAGAAGATTCTTTTACAGAAGATTTCTTAAAACCAAGTCCAAATTTTTGACTAGACGTAACTTGATGATGAAGCATATCATTTAAATTCTCTTTACCTTTGTTAAACTTAGATACATTCTTTGAAATCTCTTCATAATTCTTTTTGAGAGTTTCAAGATCAGTATCTAGACTTGCAAGGCGAGAATTTAAGGATTTTACTTCCTTATCAAGGTTAAGATTTTCTTGATTAAGTGTTTGATTCACTTTCTCAAGATTCTTAACTCTAATCTTTTCTTTCTTTAACTCCTGAAATATTTCATTAAATGCATCAAGAAGATCTTCGGAATCATAATCATTACTTACATGCTCTTGTTGTGCAGCCATAAAACATACATTTGCCACTTCGTTATTTTCATCCGTTCTTCTTCGGAAGACGAATCACTATCATCCCATGTGGCTTGATACGCCTTTTTGTTCTTGGCAAATTTGTTCTTTGGATATTTGTCCTTTTTGAAGTTAGATGTTTTTCCCTTGTTTTTTGCATTTTCCAAGGGACAATCTTTCTTCATGTGACCAATTTTATTGCACCTGAAACATGTAGGAGGATCATTAGTATCTTTATTCTTAGAATGAAACTTACCCTTCTTTAAGAACTTCTTGAATCTCCGAGTGAACATTGCTATTTCTTCTTCATCTTCTTCCTCATCTTCTGAATCAGTCATGGCTTTAAAAGCCAACGATTTCTTCTTTGCTTGGTGTGACTCAGTATCTTTCTTTCGATCTTCAAGTTGGACCTCATATGCCATGAGATTACCAACAAGATTCTCGAGAGTAAGTGTTGACAAGTCATTCGCCTCTTCTATTGCTGTGGTTTTCTTTTCCCATTCTGGAGTAAGTGCTCGTAGGACTTTTCTGACCATCTCTGCTTGGGTATAAGTCTTTCCAAGTGCCACAAGAGAGTTGGTAATGTCTGTGAATCTTGTAATCATCTCAGACACAGTCTCATTGTCCTTCATTCTGAACATTTCAAACCTGTGAACAAGAACAGAAATTTTAGATTCCTTTACTTTATTTGTTCCTTCATGTGTTACCTCGAGTGTATGCCAAATTTGATATGCTGTTGTAGCATTGGATACACGGTTGAATTCTTCCTTCGTCAGTGCACAGAATAAAGCATTCATTGCTTTGGCATTGTTCATAGTCTGACTCTTTTGATCATCATTCCATTGTGCATATGGAATGGTAGGGGCAGTATGTTCCGTCTCTGTCATTTGCCATATCTCGTAGTTGATTGATTGGAGATAGATTCGCATTCGGCACTTCCAATAGTTGTAGTTTGTTCCATCAAATAGTGGTGGTCGTTGTGTAGATTGTCCTTCATGGTACTGATTAGTATTTGATGTAGTTGCCATTGCCTGTAACCTTGCTCTGATACCAAGTGTTAGATCCTGTAGGCTAAGCAACAAACACTAGAGGGGGGGTGAATAGTGTTTATAATAATAAATTGCGGAATAAGAAATTTCTCTCGGCACAGTCGACTTAGTGGGGAATCAGTCGACTGATATAGCCAAAATAAAATAAATTTAACCTCTCGAAACAGTCGACTGATAGATAATGCAGGCGACTGATGAGACAAAGAGAATAACTAATACGAGACTGATCAGTCGACTGATACGAAGCTGAGTCGACTGGCCAGACAAGTTTTGCAGAGTTTAATTGACCAAAAGTAAATACAATCACAAGATAACCAATCACAGAGTACACAAGATGTATCCTGGTTCGGTCCTCCCGACCTACATCCAGTCCCCAAGCAACCCACTTGAGATTTCCACTATTCTTGAAAAAAATACAAGAATGCCCTACGGCGTTACGACAACAACCTTGTCTAACCCGTAGTCCTTTCTCTCAACCAGAGAAAGCAGACCCACTCTACAACCTAGAGTGAAACGACACCGACTCTACAACCAAGAGTCACAAGACACTCTCCAACCGAGAGCAAGAGTACAAGAGGAATTTTACAATCAACCTATAGCCTTGTTGTTGTATGTGTTGATGCACGTGGCTAAAAGAATAGGTTGACTTCTATACTCAGTCCAAAGCGAATTCAATGCTATACTGGACTGAATGTAGAGAACCAAAGTGTGTGAACTTGAAAGCTTTGTTCTTTACAGAAAATCACTTAATTTGTTTTTCTCAAGAGTGCTTGAATGTATATTAGAAAGTCAAGTGAAGTTTTCTGTTTGAGAAGAGACTCTATATAAAGAGTTTTGATCTTCTGAACGTTGGAAAGCAGTTACATAACTGTCAACCAACGAATCAGACCGTTTAAGTTTGAAAAAAAAAATTTCGTTTTTGAAAAACAGAAAACGGTCAAAAACTCTTGAACAGTCGACTGGGTTGCCATATGAGTCGACTGATCAGAGTTTGAATAATTTTAAACAGTTTTGTACTAGGCAGTCGACTGGCAAGAGCTTAAGTCGACTGGTACTTAAATGTTAAAATTCTTCAAACTGTTTTGACTTATTTTTGGGGGTTTTAAGAGACACACATGATGAGATTTTGAGTATGTGTGTGTGTGTGTGTGTTGACAAGGCTTTACATCATACTAAGACTCAACAAAAAATAAAATACAATATTTATAAAACATTTGAGCTTGGAGTCTTGAGTCTTGAGTCTTGAGTCTTGAGTTGAAACTTGATCCTTGTCTTCTTCATCTGTATCTGTTTGAGCTTGTCTGTTTGTTCAGCTAGAATTGTCTTTAGTCTCTGTCTTTAGTATCTTCATTGCAATGTTAGCTGTAAAATATAAACACATGATGCACTGTGTTGTGATCATCAAAATCCAGAATCAACAAGCTTCACCCGTATTTTCAGTCCCATTCGGTGGTCGTTCTTACCGACCAACCGCTGAAGCAAGTGCTTCACAAGCCGGAGACCTCCGGTCGTCTTATGAAGTGGTCTATCGAGCTGAGCTAGCATGATATAACCTATCAGCCTCGGACCGCGATCAAGGCTTAGGCCTTAGCAGAATTCATAGTTGAAAGTACCATCCCCGAGTTCAGCCAGGCAATGAAGGGACCACCTGTCTGGTCGGTTTATGTGGACGGATCCTCCTGCAACGAGGGAAGCGGAACCGGGGTCATTCTGGCAGGCCCAGATGACTTCATCCTCCAATACTCCCTCCGTATCAACTACAAGGCCTCGAACAACGAAGCAAAATATGAGGCACTCATAGCTGGCCTTGGAATGGCTCGTAGTGCAGGGGCGCAACGCCTCCGGATCTTTAGCGACTCTCAGCTAGTCGTAAATCAGGTCCTTAGCGAGTATGAGGCACGTGATGACCGGATGGTTAAATACTTAGCCAAGGTCAGGAGCCTCATGGCATTGTTTGAAGAAGACCTCATCCAACGAATCCCTCGGGAAGAAAATGCCCAGGCCGATGCCCTCTCCAAGCTAGCCTCTTCCTCCCTCCAAGGTCTCGAGCAGATCGTCTTGATAGAGGTCCTCCTGAAGCCAAGTATCGAGGATGAAACTTCCGACTCTATGGAGTCGCTGCCTGTCCTGCTTGAAGATAACTGGATGAAACCCCTCGTCGAATTCTTACGGGACGGAATCCTCCCCGAAGATCCTAAGGAAGCTCGAAAAGTCAGACTTCGAGCCGAGCGATACACACTGATCGGAGACATCCTATATAAACGCTCCTTCACACAGGTAGATGGCAGACCGTACCTAAGATGCTTCTCCCCCGGGCAGGCCGACTACGCCCTGCAAGAACTTCATGAGGGCATCGGCGGGACACATTCGGGGTCCAGATCTCTAGCCCGCAAGGTGTTAAATTACGGATATTTCTGGCCCACTCTCCTACGAGACGCCGAACGACACGTTCGGCAATGCAGCTCCTGTCAGAAGTACTCCGACATCCGACGCCTCCCACAAGTTCCACTCGCTTCCCTATCAAGTCCAATCCCTTTCGCAATGTGGGGGATGGATTTACTAGGGCCATTTCCACCGGCTCCCGGTCAGTTCAAATTCTTAGTCGTGGCAATCGACTACTTCTCAAAATAGATAGAGGCCGAGACCTTGGCCACGATCACCGAGAACAAGATAGTTCAGTTCTTTTGGAAGAGCGTGATCTGCCGATTCGGCATCCCTCGGGTCCTCATAACAGACAATGGAACCCAGTTTACCGGGGCTACCTTCCGAGATCTATGTGATGACCTCGCCATCCAACACCGATTCTCCTCCGTTTCACATCCGCAGTCGAATGGCCAAGTCGAGAATGCTAACCAACAGATCCTCTCCGGCATTAAGAAGAGGTTGGATAAATGCTCTAAAGGCTTATGGGTCGATCAGCTCCCTAACGTGCTGTGGAACTACCGCACCACAAAACGGACCCCCATAGGAGAGTCTCTGTTCAATCTCACCTATGGGTCCGAAGCTATGATCCCCCTAGAAGTTGGTATACCCTCTCCCCGCCTAATGGCTTATGAAGAAGAACAGAATGCCAGAGAGCTCCGAGCAAATCTAGACCTAGTTGATGAGATCCGAGAAAGAGCTGCCATTCATCAACAAAGCTACCGAAGAAGGATCGAGTTGGCATACAACAAAAGAGTCCGTCCGACCGACCTCAAAGAAGGGGACTTTGTCCTCAGAAAGCTAGCCATCTCTTTTCCCGGACAGAAGAGCAAACTGGCTCCAAATTGGGAGGGACCCTATAAGATCGCCAAGGTGGTTCGGCCCAGGACATACAGACTAGAAGACCTCGAAGGCAGGGAGATCCCCAGGACTTGGAATGCCGACCATCTCTTGAAATACCAGGAGAGAGCACTAACGCTTCCCTAAGTACTCTGAGATGTCGAACCGTTCCCCTCCTTTTACTTGTATTTTTTCCTTTATTTCTCTCTTGTAATAACGGCTCGCAACTTTAGAAGTAGCCGACCATTATTCATCAATAAAGAAAGCCTTTTTTGTATTTTACTTGTAAAAATTGTTTCCATCTCTCTGCCTTTACTCTTCACTCTACCGATGGTTCGAAGTCCAACACTTGGCTCGATTCTACTTTGCAAGTTCGCTCTTAAGCGAGCTAGAAGTAGGTCGCCATTCAAAATTGCTCCCACAACCGTTGAACAACTCTACCGATGGTTCGGAGTCCAACACTTGGCTCGATTCTATTTCGCAAGTTCGCTCTTAAGCGAGCTAGAAGTAGGTCGCCATTCGGAACTGCTCCCACAACTGTTGAAAAACTCTACCGATGGTTCGGAGTCCAACACTTGGCTCGATTCTACTTCGCAAGTTCGCTCTTAAGCGAGCTAGAAGTAGGTCGCCATTCGGAACTGCTCCCACAACCGTTGAACAACTCTACCGATGGTTCGGAGTCCAACACTTGGCTCGATTCTACTTCGCAAGTTCGTTCTTAAGCGAGCTAGAAGTAGGTCGCCATTCGGAACTGCTCCCTCAACCGTTGAACAACTCTACCGATGGTTCGGAGTCCAACACTTGGCTCGATTCTACTTCGCATGTTCGCTCTTAAGCAAGCTAGAAGTAGGTCGCCATTCGGAACTGCTCCCACAACCGTTGAACAACTCTACCGAAGGTTCGGAGTCCAACACTTGGCTCGATTCTACTTTGCAAGTTCGCTCTTAAGCGAGCTAGAAGTAGGTCGCCATTCGGAACTGCTCCCACAACCGTTGAGCAACCCTAACGGTGGTTCGGAGTACAACGTTCGGCTCAATTG
Source organism: Hemerocallis citrina (assembly GCA_017893485.1). Taxonomy (NCBI): domain Eukaryota; kingdom Viridiplantae; phylum Streptophyta; class Magnoliopsida; order Asparagales; family Asphodelaceae; genus Hemerocallis; species Hemerocallis citrina. The sequence goes on from JACEHZ010000207.1 coordinate 225,107, forward strand.
TGCTCACTCAATACCCCGAGCCGAACGGACGAGGAACCGATCCCCACATATGGAGAAAAATTCCGCCGAACCAATTTCACCGTTAGATCTTCTCAAAATGCGTACTAGAGCATGATGAACAGATCAGATCGTGCCACGTATCCACAAAACGACAAGATAGTGTTTTCTTGGAACTCGTGCCTCCCACCTCGTGATGCGTGCCACGATCGTGGTCGACCGTCCAGAGTGAGCCATGTGGACTAAGTCTGAAATCCGAGCTATCACACCACCGAAGTGTAAAGTTGCCTCGATATACTCCGAGCAAAAAAAAAAAAAAAACAAACTAAGGTTCTACAGCTAAAACACTCGAAGAAGCTAACTATGGGTAAGGCAACTACGGCACAACAATGGGCAGACGAACTTCGATTTTATTGAAACAATTTGATAAATTTACAAGGCAAGAAGTTACAGCGAATAAGCAACTCGATAAATTTACAAGGCATGTTATTACAGCGAAGAAGACGATGCAAGAAGTCAAAAGCTCGGTGTAACTTGTTCAGCGCCTCCTCGGAATAGGGACATTCCGATTCAGAGACACTCGGGGTTTTCGTCTCTTCACCTCTGAGCTCGTCTCTAGGCCGACGAACTGGGACGCCTCTTCACCACTAACCCGAACGGTAGCTCTGACCAAGGCTCCGCTCGAGCTAACAGCTACGCCGCTCTGCGCGTCGGCTGCAGTCCGACTAATGACGGGAGGACGAGTCGCGAGCTCGTAAAAGGATATTCCTCGCTCTCTCTCCTCGCGAGTACACGAGGTGCTACAGACGTTAGTCCTCACGGGCTGAGGCTTTAGACGAGCCACCTCCTCCTCGAGCTCAACGATCCTGTCTTTTAGAGTGTCGTCCTTAACCAGTATCTTGAATCGAGGGAGTTTTGCCGAACCGGGGTACTCGGCACTATCGGATATAATGCGACGCAAGTTAGTCACCTCGATGCTCTTGTCGACTGTGACCCTCTGCAGCTGCTCAACCTTCTTCGCGAGCTCGTCTCGCTCAGCCCGCACCGAGGCTAGCTCCTCCTCCTTTGTCGAGACCTCCCCCTCGACTATCCGTAGGTGATGCACCTCGGCTAGCAGCTCGCTGTTCTTCTTCTCCACATTGAGCGACACTCTCCGAATCAGCTCGATCTCACCCTAGAGGTGAGCCTCGCGAGACTGCTTAAATAGTTCAGCACGGCGCCGAGCTGCTGCGTTGTCTGGAGCATGAACAAGGATCTGAAAGACGAGCACATTACATTCAAAGACTAAAAGTCCGAGCCAAACACTTGAGACAAATTTGAAGAAATAATTTTATTCATAAAAGAAGGGGCGGTGGCCAGTCCGCAAAAAGGCGTTATATTTTTTTGAAAAAGAAAAAGAAACTGAAGTACAAGAGACGAGGAGATCAGGGGTCCACCTGCATCGTCGCCTCGACCACAGGCACCTCGTCAGACGGTCCCTCATTTCTCGTCGCCCCGGCCTGAGTGACCACCTCCTCCTCCTCCTCGCCTTCTTCCTCGTCGCCTTCCTCCTCCTCGCCTTCCCCTTCTTCACCCTCTGTAACAGCTCTGGGCCACAGCCTGTAGCCGACCTGCTGAAAGCCGGGGACGCGATCCTGGACGTGGTCGAGGGCTCTCTCGTAAGACTTCTCCATGTTTGAGGCCATAGCTTCTTTGCCTCGGCCTCGACTTCGGCCCGGATCACCGTTGCCAAAGCGTCCTTCTCCGCCTTCGCCTCCGCCAGGGCTTTCGCCGACGCCGCCAGCTCCTCGGCAGCCTTGTCGGCTTTGGCAACCTCCTCAGCAAGTCGCCCCTTCACTCGCTCCAAGTCTGCCACAAGGTCGGCAACCTGGACCTCCAAGCCATCGGCTCGCCTCTGCTCTGCTTCGAACTGCCGAACCGCCCTCACCTTGTCCGCCCTATCCTTATCACTGGCGGCCTTCAGCTACTTCTCCTGTTCGGCGAATGCTTCAAGGAGATGGCCGAAGTGACAAGTGGCCTGCCGAAGATAAAAAGAGAGAATTGGAACGAGGTAAGAGCCGAGTGGCAGACTTAAAGAAATTCTCGAGAAAAAGTATGCAGAACTTATCGATACGAGCGACCGAGCGACTTCATAGGTGTCATCGCCAACCGTCCCCGCCTTCAGCACGGCTCGATCCTTCGGAGTCGCCAAGTGCTTGACGGCTTGCATGCACATCTGCGAGTTGCCGAGGAAGCCGTCGTGGTTCTTGACCTGCCAGTCCGGGACGAACTGTTTCTTATGCTACTCGGTCAAGATCACCTCGGCCTGATGGGTCAGCGGCGGTGCCTGGAGCGACAGCACCGCCGAGACGTCGAAGGCCTCACCGGCCGTGGTAGATGTAGCAGGAGCCGAGGGGTCGGCGACGACGACTACCGCTGGCGAGGGGACCTCAGCAACGGGGGGAGGTGGAGCAACTGCCGGAGCGACCTTAGAGGGTCGACCAGACGAAGCAGTCGTGCTCGGCCTCTTCCTCTTCCTCTCATCGGCAACTTTGCCCTGCTCGTTCATCATACCCAAAAATTCCATCTTCGGCGCTTCTATTTCAAACAACAAACAAACAACGAATTAGTGAAACGAGCTAAAAACATAGAAAAAAATATAATGCGAGATGTCAGGAGCGTACTCGAGTCGATCGGACTAAGGCCCGACCCGTGTAGCACTTCCTCGGTCATCTCCCTCCAGCTCAACATCGGGAGGGCCATGATCTTCCCCACCACTTCCTCTTCGGCCACAGTCAGTACCGGGTCGGTCCTCGAAAACTTTGGCACCTCTGCTTTCCACTGAGTCGGAATCTTCAGCATCGAGGGCTCCCTCATCAAAAAGAATTTCTCCTTCCAATCCTTGATCGAGTCCGGGTTCTCTATAATCCGAACGCCTTTCCTCGGTGCCAGATAGTAGCGATGCTCGGTCTTGTGCATCCTGTGAACCCGATACATGCTCCGGAAGATTGTCAGGTCAGGCTCGACCTCGGCATTCCGGCACTGCAGCAGGAAGGCGTTCACATGGCCCCAGGTGTTCGGCATGAACTGAGTCGGCGCAAGGCAGTACCACCCGAGGACCTGAAGAACGAAGGGGTGCAGAGGAAAGCGCAATCCTGCGTTCAGCGAGTCGTAGTCGAACATGCACATATCCGACGATGATAGTTTGGAGTTCGCTCGCATCCCAGGGTCGGGGAGAATCAGCTTGTACTCCGGAGGGATGGCGAACCCTTTTCTAATCCGGAGCAGGTCCTTCTCGGATAATACCGATGTGATCTCATCTACCTCGGTGGTCAGAACCGAGTTGTTCTCCTCGTAAACTTCCGACCGACCTATGACCGCCTTCTTCATAAGGTCACCCTCGTATTGCCTGACTCCAGCATGACCGGACAGTACACAAGGGTACCGGCCCGACTCAGGAGCTTGCCTCGGGGTCTCCATAATCTCCTCGACTACAGGAGATTGGGCCACTACCTTCCTCTTCTTCTTCTTCGCCTCGGCCGCCGACGGCTCGGCCACCTGCTTCTCCTTCCTTCGGATCTCCATTCGCCTCCTCTCCTCGGCGCTACTATCGCCTGAGGACGAGGCCTCACTCCCCGAGTCTACCCTTGACATCTCTAAAAAAACTAAGGCAAGTAAACTGACCTTGATGTGACGTGAAGTGACGTTCACGGTTGGAACTAGTTCGCCTGAAATCGCCTGGCCCACGCGACAGCTAACGCAACCGCCTTGGAGCAAAAATTGCCGCTAGCAGAGAATGCAGAGAGTAAAAGTGAAAGTTTGGAGTAAAAAGTGAGAAATGAGCTTGGGGGTGGGGGAGTGAGAACTTATAACCACAATACGACGATTGGGCTTCCTAGGGAATTTAAAAGCCCACTAAGAAGCCAAAGCACCAAAGCGGAAAGTTGCGACGTTTCAAAACAAAGACTCCTTAAATCGCTTAAGTCCATGACTCGGCCACCGGTCTGCCTAGCCGAGCTACCGAACAGCTTGGCTAAGCAGCCGAGCTACTGAGCCGGAGGGTGGCGATGCTTCAAAGCCAGAACGCTTCAAAACATCCAACTCCATACCTCGGCCAACAGCACCGAGCTTCCGAACCGAGGGGACGAGGAACCGACCCTCACATATGGAGAAAAATCCTCCCGAGGCTGAATCACCGTCGGATCTCTCCAAAATTCGTGCCAAAACTCGATGGACGGTTCAGATTGCGCCATGCTCACAAAATGACAAAATAACATTTTCTCGTGATCTGAACCCAGTCCTCGTGATTCACGCAATGATGGACGCTCCAGATCTGACCACGTGTACCTTCCGAGCTTCTGGCCACCGGTGTGCCTAGCCGAGCTACCGAACAGCCTGGCTAAGCAGCCGAGCTACTGAGTCGGAGGGTGGCGACGCTTCAAAGCCAGAATGCTTCAAAACGTCCAACTCCATACCTCGGCCAATAGCACCGAGCTTCTGAGCCGAGGGGACGGGGAACCGATCCTCACATATGGAGAAAAATCCTCCCGAGGCTGAATCACTGTCGGATCTCTCCAAAATTCGTGCCAAAACTCGATGGACGGTTCAGATTGCGCCACACTCACAAAACGACAAAATAATATTTTCTCGTGATCTGAACTCAGTCCTCGTGATTCACGCAATGATGGACGCTCCAGATCTGACCACGTGTATCTTCCGAGCTTCTGGCCACCGGTCTGCCTAGCCGAGCTACCGAACAGCCTGGCTAAGCAGCCAAGCTACTGAGCCGGAGGGTGTTGACGCTTCAAAGCCAGAATGCTTCAAAACGTCCAACTCCATACCTCGGCTAACAGCACCGAGCTTCCGAACCGAGGGGACGAGGAACCGACCCTCACATAAGGAGAAGAATTCCGCCGACCCTCCTCAGCCATTGGATCTTGTCAAAAAACGCGCTCGACGTGATAAACGGCTCAGATCTTGCCACGTTCACTAAACGACAAGATAGTGTTTTTTGGGGATCCGCACTGAGATGGACGCTCAGGATTACGCCACATAGTTCGGCAGATTCCGAGCTAAGTGCCGAGTTGCCGAGCCGAGGGGACGAGGAACCGACCCTCACATATGGAGAAAAATTTCGCCGACCCTCCTCAGCCGTTGGATCTTATCAAAAAACGCGCTCGACGTGATGGACGGCTCAGATCTGGCCACGTTCACTAAACGACAAGATAGCATTTTTGGGGATCCGCGCTAAGATGGACGCTCAGGATTACGCCACGTAGTTCGGCAGATTCCGAGCTAAGCGCCGAACTGCCGAGCCGAGGGGACAAGGAACCGAACCTCGCATACGAAGAAACTATCTGCCGAGCAACATGGATCGTCCGATCGCCGAGAAAATCGCGCTCGACGCTGATAGAGGGCTCAGATTGCGTCACGCCATAAATCGGTATTAAAAATTAGTTTTTATAGTATTATTTATTTAAAAATTGCTAAAAATTCGGAAAAATTAACTAAAAATTCTAGAAAATAATTATAAATTCGGGGGTATATTTTTGAGCCCCTGAACGAACAATTGTTGCCTAGAACGTGTTGTTAAGACCCCCGAACGACCGGTTAACACTTCACAAAATTAAATAAATAATCCGAAAAAATAGATAAAAATCACCAAACACCCAGAAAAGCTCAAGAACAACTTAGAGTGCAATCAACGTGAAAAATCACCGCATTACCTCCTTCAAAGATTCAAAACCTTCCATTTGGGCTCCGATACAACTCCACTAGCCATTAAAACAGTAAAAGTACTCCTCAAAGGCTGATCAAACTCAGTCTTCGGGAGTGGAGAGCTCGTGATATGGCTAAAAATGGGATTAAATCAAAACCGTCCAAATCGGGCACGAATCTTGAAGTCCTGGGATAAAACGGTAATTTCACCTACCAATGGGTCTGAAGCGGGTACTGGTTCTCCTCCTCGAAGACCCACAAACCCACGAACGAATCCACCTTAACCGGGTGTGGGTCTCAACCCGCAGCAGACCCGGTCCAGAAAGGATAGAATTAGGGTTTCTGATTAAATCCTAATCAACGGCCATGATTCATATCTATTCTTTCACTGGGGATTAGGGATTACATTCCATATCTAACCACGGGGATTACATTCCTAATCTGACCCCAGCGGCGCCTATAAATACCCCCCATCCATCTCCATTAAGAGGTAATCAATCTTTTGCCAGTTTTTGCGCTCTTTCATAATCACTTCTGATTACTGACTTGAGCGTCGGAGGGTGCGTCGCCGGGAACAACCCCGGTGTCTCGCACTTTTTGCAGGTATACGGCGGGAGTCAGCGTCAAACTCCGGCGGAACAGGTAACAGGTTTGCTATTCAAAGTTTCCTAAGAATCCACAAATACTATCTGTTTGCCCTCACACCAGATTTAGCGGTAACAGTAACCATAGGATCTACATAGTGTATGGCTAAATTGAGTTGTGTGGGGTCCAGTGGTTGTAACGGCCTAATGGCCTGGTGAAATTACACATTGAGCTTGTAATTGAGTCTATAAATAGAATGGCAGCTACTCTCTTTGAGTCTGTCTGATTTGGTGTAATTCATTCTCTCGTTCTTGATTCTTGTCTCAATTCTTGTTACTCTGTTCTGCTTTTCTTCCTCTTCCAACTACCAATCCTCAAATATCCTCCACCATGGCCAAGAAGAGCTCCAATGTAGCTCCAATGGCTGCAAATGATGAAGAACTTCATCACAGTCCTCCTCAGTCCCCCTCTGTTTTTGCCTTAGATGGCAATGTTGGTGAGAATTTCCCTTATGTTTTTTCTCCGTCGAAGACTAACTGGTTCGATCCGTATTGGGATTCCAATGAGTTGAACTTGTCACTTCTTCGATCCCCAACTAGGTCTCTGTCGCCGGTTGAAAGCTTTCATAGTTTTGAAAGTTATAATTCTAATGTGGTTCTTATTGCAAGGTGCTTCATATAATGCACTTGTTGCTGCCATCCGCCCTTATTCTGTGATTCTCCGAACCAGTCCGTTCTGCAAGCGAATCTTCACAACCTTGTCACCGAGGAAAAGCAGTGCATTCTAAGATATGGCAAGCACCTATTTTGTTGTCTGTGTTTATCTAGTTAGATTATTTAGTCTTTCTTTGGTCATAGCTTATGAACGTCATGTTTATTAGTACCTGTAACGACTCTCCTCCTTCTTTATCTTTGTATGAGTTCCATCTCTTTGTTCATTAGATTGTAATTGTACAGTGTAAAAGACGGCACTTTTGGGCGAGGGGCTTACTTTTCTTCCAAATATGTATTTGTACTAGGTTTGCCCATGTTGACACGTGCCTATGGCACGTCTTCGGAATGGTATACCTTATTTGATCATATAAAATAGTTTTGGAGGTTCAGCAAATTAACTGAAGTAGCAAACATATTATATGAAAACTTTTGGGGTCTAGCAAAAAACATATTATATGATTTTTTTTGATTTTTTGATTTTTTTGAATTATTTTTAAAGTTTTTAAAATTTTAATTTTTTTAGTTTTTTAGTTTTTTATTTTTTAAAATTTTTAAAATTTTTATTTTCTTAATTTTTTGAATAGAAGAGGGAGGGAGGGGGAGAGAGAGAAAAAAAATTAAATAAATATAGGAGGTGTTTTGGGCGGGGGATTTGAATTTCAGTTTTTGGGGAAAACTTTTGGGGGGAAAAAATATATTTTGTGAGGTTAGATCTGGGCCTTTGATTTTTTGGGGATTGAAGGAGAGCCACTTGATAGCTTTCTTTGTGTTTTATTATATAGACTAGGTTTGCCCGTTGACTCGTGCCTACGGCACGTCTTCGAAACAGTACACCTTGTTTGATCATATAAAATAGTTTTGGAGATCCAACAAATTAATTGAAGTAGCAAACATAGAGCAAAAAACATATTATATGATTTTTTTTTTTTTGATTTTTTTTTGAATTATTTTAAAAGTTTTAAAAATTTTAAATTTTTTAGTTTTTAATTTTTTAAAATTTTAAATTTTTTATTTTCTTAATTTTTTGAATAGAAGAGGAAGAGAGAGAGAAAAAAAAATAATTAAATAAATATAGGAGTTGTTTTGAGTGAGGGATTTGAATTTGAGTTTTGGGGGAAAACTTTTGGGGGGGAATTATGTTTTGTGAGGTTAGATCTGGGCCTTTGATTTTTGGGAGATTGAATGAGAGCCACTTGAAAGCTTTCTTTGTGTTTTATTATATAGATTATGAATTTATTTTTAACCTCTTCTTTAAGTATATAAATGGAAGGCAAGATTAGCTATCTATGTTGTTCATTCTTAAATTTCTGAGGAGTATATGTAGCAATGGAAGGAAGGCCAAAGTACTTTGGTACTGTTCTTTTTTTTACCTCTTAGGTTACTTCTTATAAGAGATTTACAGTAAGAGCCTCTTTTTTAGGTATTCTTTTTATATAAAAATAACTTCTTATAAGAACCTCTTATAAGATATTTCTGTTCTTTTTTCACCTCTTACAAGAGCCTATATTACCCAAAGTCTATATTACCCCAAAGTATAAAAATAGTGAGATGAATGACAAGAAAAGAAGGAAATTTGGGATTGAATGTGGCGTTCCAATAAACTGAATATAAAAAAAAGAAAAAAAAAGTTAATTAATAAAGAATACATCACAATCCTTAGAAGGTATGCAAAGGTTGGTGGCCACAATTTTATCAGTAAAATATAACCTCAACAACACTATAGAAGGAAGTCAAATATACCGTATTAATATAATATAGATAGTAGCTGCTTTTAAACGTCTAAATCATTTACTTACATATGATGCTGAAATGAATGTGTATCTACATTTCTAAATCAATTACTTATAATTGACAGGCCCCATCTAAAGTAAAATCAGCAACATTGAATTCAAAAATATTAGAAGCGAGCCAAGAAGTGGCAGTCAGATTGAAGAAGCCATGAATTACAAATAATCAAAACATCTAGATGGAATCCTATGATAACAATTGTGATTCTAACAGCCACTACTGTGCCCTTCGAAAAGAAAACAATGACATAAGCAATGTATAAAAATAGTGAGATGAAGAAAATTTGAGATTGAAATTAGTAACAATTATAATATAGACTTTGGGGGTAATTTAGACTTTTTAAGTGATAAAAGTCTTATAAGAATTTGAAAGAGACTACTAGAAATCTTTTAGGCTTATAAGAGATTTTGGAAAAAATATCTTATCAGAGGTAAAAAAAACGCAAAAAAAATTCTTGTAAGAGGTGGACCACCTCTTACAAGAGATAAATCGCTTATAAGAGGAGAAAAAGAACACTACCTTTGTCTATTAACTAGATCAGAAAGCTTTGGAACTTGTTACCAAAATGACCCACATTTTGAACATATTTACCAAACTAAGCCACTTTCGAAAGTATTTATCAAAACAATCCACTCGCTTTTTGAGAAAGCGAGTGTGGTTCAAATCCAATCGCTTTTCAGAAAGCGAGTCTAGACTTTCGAAAATCAAAAGCCCCACACTCGTTTTCTGAAAAAACGACAAGGTTTTAACCATACTCGTTTTTTCAGAAAGCGAATGAGGCAGTTTGAGAATTTTTAAAAAAATAATGCAGTTTGGAAAAAACTTTCAAAAAGTGGGACAGTTTGGAAAAAAATTCCTATTTTCTTAGCTTGAGATAGATTTGTTTCAATTTCCTATCCTTGATTCAAAAATGAGTTTAGTAAGAGCATCTGTAGTCGTTTGCTATATATCGATAATATCGATATTTGGTATAAAAAGTAGCTGCAGTCGTTTGCTATATATCGATATTATCGATAAATCGCTACAGTAGATTGTTATAAATGAGAATCGATATAGCATTTATCGATAAATGAGGGACGGCGTTCGAAGCACCGTCCCACGAAAAAAATTAATATTTTAATCGTCGGACGGCACTTGAAGTGCCGTCCGTTTGGAAAAATTATATTTTATCTGATTTTTTAAACGCCACAAAAGGATGTGCCGCATATCCCGGACAGCACTTGATGTGCCGTCCGTCGAGTTTTAATAATAAAAAAATTTATATGCCAAAAGATGCCAAAAAGATGCCAAAAATTTCCAAAAAGCACTGAGATGTCTTGGACGGCACTTCATGTGCCGTCCTAGACTTAAGGCCTTGATTTTTTTATTGGTTATTTTTTTGGTTGAACGGACGGCACTTCATGTGCCGTCTGACTGAATGGGACCCGTTTTTTACGCGTTTTTCACCACCGACGGCACTTCATGTGCCGTCTCTTAATATTATATTATAAATTGCTATAAAATAGCTTTCAACGAGTGCAGCGGAATCGAAAATCTTATTTCTATTTATCCATATATGGATAATTTTACCATAAACGACTACAGATGCTCTAAGAGTTTGACTATTAAGAATGAGGATGACTACACATACATGAGTTTTTATTCTAAATGTACATTATAAATGCATTGGGATCCACTTTCTACAAAAAGACAAGGTTTTAATCTTGTCTTTTAGTAAAAAGTAGGCCCCAATATATTTATAATGTACATTTGGGATAGAAACTCATATATGTAACATTTTGCATTAAGAATATGAAAAAGACAAGTTTTTCTTCTTTCTCCACTTTTGATTTCAAACGACAAAAGTCATCCATTTCACTTTTAAAAGTTAGTGCAAAATTTGAGCTGAATTTCATTGAATTTGAATGTTTTGAGACTGTATTTAATACTTTTATGTTTATTAAGGTTATGCAGATATTGTCACTTACGTGCAAGTTAGTTGTAAAGTTTACTTGTTGAGACTGTTATGGGAATTTTAGGTTGTTCTCTAAATAAAATTATGCAAAAAAAATAAATATTGCTTAATAATAATTTGGTGTGCACAACATAGTTCTTAGTCCACGAAAAGTGCCTCGACCTAGATAATCACTTTAGAACTGTTACTGCTTTTTTCGGTATGGGAGCAAAAAGATAGAATTTGTGAGTTCGTAGAAAATCGAATGAGTCAAATCTGAGTACCTTCACCGGCGTTTGACTGGTTTCCTGCTGCTACCGAGACCTGCAAAAAGTGCGAAACACCGAGGTTGATTCCGACGACGCACCCTCCGACATTCTTGTCAGTAATCTGAATAATTATGAAAGAACTTTTGGTATAGAAAGATTGATTACCTTGCAACTTGCAACGGTGGGAGTAGAGCGTTTATATGGTCGCCTTAGGAATCAGTTTCAAGATGAAGATGAATCTCTACTTCCGGTGATAGGATAGAGTCGGTTATGCCATCCATGTGAAAGGATCGGAACTGAACTCTTCTCTTGATGGAGAGATAGAGTTTTCAGATCCTCCCTTGTGTATCGATGGATAGAATCAGTTATCTCCTAGAGTAAGGGGATTTCAACTGGGTTCGTCAAATCTGGACTCCTTTGCAGTAAGGCTGTTGTAACAGCTCCTATTGCAGGCTGGATTAGTTTGCCGGGCTGGAGAACGGCCCAGCTCGTCTTGTCGAGCCTGCGTCTGCTGAAATTATCATTTTACCCCTGGGAGTTTTAAAATCCGTGCCCAATTTGAACGGTCCCGATTTAGCTCTATTTTTACCCATTTCAAGAACAAAAGTCTAAAACTGTAAATCCTACAACCAAAAGTGTCTTATCATAAACTGGCAATTTCTTTCATTATTAGACATACTTTCTGAATCCAACTCCATCCACAGACTAGCAAAGGGCAAAAACTTCATCCATTACACCAAAATTTTATTCTCTTTCTTCATTAAAGCTTTTTGTTTCTGAATGATAATGGAAATTGCTAAAACCGAACCTAGAGATCCGTATATAGACTGACTAAATTGCAAGGAAGGAACCTACATGAAAAATGACAGAAAATACAGGCTAATTAAGCATTTACTAAATGAAAAGTCACTAATTGATTGGACAAAAAAAAACAAATTTCACAGTGAGAAGAAAAAATGAATTGATGAAATTGACATCGAATCTACATAGCACACTTGAGAATTATTCATACAGGTGAGGAGAAAAAGGATTGATGAAATTGCCATCAAATGTACAAGGCACCCTTCAACTTGACTAATTATTCGGTAAGTGTACCTTTTCCGAAAGAAGGGCCCCGAAGGAGGCTGTTCTGCTTTGCCAAAAATCCCTCCAATTTACTTGAATCCTCAGCGATATTTCTTGGATACAATATCCATATTTGATAGAAAGAAAATTAAAAACACATTAATCGGACATCAATGAAGCTGACTAACGATTTAAAAGAAAATCAAAATTCATTGATTTCTTAGCATGTACATTACATATATGCAAGAGCATAAATTCTTTTTACAGTTTACAGGATACATGAAGAAGAATATGTTTCACAACAGAAACCTCCCACACCTTCCAAAAGAACTCTGGGAAAATTAAACTTATACTTTTCGGGCCATGCCAGTTTTTTTTTCTTTCTTTTCTTTTTTCTTTTCCGTTTGATGAGAAACCCTTGTCAAATGAACAGATTTGAGTAAAAACTTTCGTCATAAACAAATCCAAGTAAAAAACTTATAAGATGAGATAATAGCGCTGAAAGCAAGGGCCAAGAATGCCAAAAATGAGACGGCGATGGCGCCATTTATCCCATCTGTGAATTTATCACTTCCAAAATTGGAAACCCAATCAAAATTTCTGGAGGCGGCTGACGATGATGCAGACATTAAAAGGTAGGCTAGGATCTGCAATGTTAGTCTATATCATTCAATAGCATTTACATACAGTACTTGAAAAGGTTGCAATTAAAGCATAATGAATTTTCGTATAAAAATATAAAATAAAATAAACACTCAATGAAGAAATGAAGAGTTAAAGCAGCATATTCTTTCGTTCAATTTATTTTCAGTCTCCCAAACATCTTATAATTTTCAAATGTAAACAGTTTGTGGTGGTAAACAATTAACTTGTTAGAATGTAATCATTGGAAACTTTCTTTTGTTTTTAATGATGTTGAGGTATGTTACAAGAAATTGTCAAACCCCGTGGCATCCGTGAGCTCCATATTGAGGTATATTAGGTGATAAAGAAACGGGGAATCAACCTTCCAAAAATCTGAAAATTTAGGAACCACATATATTCTGTGTTTTGCGTTGTATTTATTTTGACTATTTAACTAATAGTAAATTCATTATGCCGGAGTAAACCATACACAATAAATTTATTAAATAACAACAGTGAGACACATTTGCAACACTTAAGATTATAATGACTAGATGTATATGCATAGATGTACTTATGCATGATATGCAGTACAACACACCTATATAAATGAGCTCATGTTTATGGTATATGTACCCCAGTTCTGATTCGATCCAATCCCTAACGTACATTTTTAGGACGGGTGACGTTCTCTTTACCTGTATTCAATTCTAACACCAAAGCAATACTCGTTAATTACAACCATGGTTGTACACTAATACGGGATCAAAAAAAGGACTGAACAATTATAGATGTTTTTTTAGGGGAACAGTTAGAGAAGCTTAAATTTCCAACGTAATTGTTCAATTCGATTTACAATAGTATTTCAACTAATTTGTTTCACAGTTTGCTAATGCATGGGATAGCATTAGCATTAGCAAAACTGTCTTCTCATGCCTAGGTTTTAGTTTAAATGTACATAGATTGCAAGTTTCTCAAAAATGAATGCAGTAACAAATTCAGTATCCTCAATGGTAAAATTGTGGAAGTACGAGAAAAGCGGGAACAATGGGGCACCTTCTTCAGCAAATTTGGGAAAGGGTCTATTATCATTAGATCAGACGAAGTAATAATATAGCAAACTGGAACCACAAGAAACAGTTTAAATCCAGTTTTCTAGAACCACAACTCCAATAGAATCTAATCCGTCACGAACCCAAGGGACAAATAGATTACCTGATCCATTGAGAAGTCGAAGTAGTAACTAATTCCACGGCTCATGATCCTCTTGTTCTTGATCTTATGGTGGACTTGCACATACACCTGGAATAATGAGTACACAAATGCAATGACATTTGCCGAGAGGCAGTACCTGAGGTCACAGGGAAAATAAGAAAATCACCCATAGGTATTGAAAACAACTAACAACGAGAAGGTCTTGTTCAATGGAAAATCAGATAAAAGAAGTATTGTAGTTCCACATATCAATTTTTTGAACTGTAGGCACTTTTGCATATGAAATGCGAAGCGCAAATTTGTAAACTACCTATTAGGCACAGATCCGGATTTGGAAAGCAAATTTGTAAACAGTAGAACACAAAGGGACTTGGCCGTACAATTATATTTCACAGCAGAAGTTCCTAGTTAAATGACATCCAACAAGGTCACAAGCGATTTTTGAGCTACATAATCAAACTAAGAGATTATAGTCCAAATAAAAATAACAATAGTACCACAATAAATACAAAATTAGAGATTTGAGAACCAGCATGGTCAATACAAAAGGCAAAAGAGATTACTAACATAAGAAGGGAATTTTTGGTAGCCACTTTTTGCATTGCAACTGCAATCTATTGGGGTACTTCCAATGTTTGTCGCATGGTGCAAATAGGGTTGCAACTCCAAGTTGGATCCCAATCAAAATTCTAATCCCACTTACACCTACAATGCTTGAAAGTGAGCCCCTTTGGCAACCTAATGTTACAGCTCAAAGAAGCCTACCTGAATATTGCAAATGTACCTCGTACCGCTCCAGTTGCATTTTGGGCCTAGTTGCAATGGGTTTAGGTGTTGCCAAATAATCACGCAAGTGGAAATGGTGGCTTAAATTGGTTAATTATGTCTTTGAAAATATTTTAGAAGCGCCCATGATGTGTCCAAGACATAAGAGATATCATTAAATTTAGAAGACATGTGAAAGGTGTCAGACATGTGTCCAAGAGTTAGCACGCATCATCGTCCGACATATGACATATATCTTACATGTGCTCAAAACATGACACCTTCATTATACAAGTTTTCGGCCTACACAAAATTACACTTGAGAATCTAAGGCACAAATGATCAGGGTGGTTGAATACTCCTAGACTCATTGCAAAAGAAGTCAGATTAAGCAAACCTAAAACAAGGAATTATATCAATACATACCGAAATTCTATGTACCGGTCAAAGGAATCCCCGACCCACCCAGAAGTTCTAATGGCTGCCATGACCGTAAACGATATCAAGCTTAGAATTAGCGCTAAAATTCTAAACCAAACCGCTGCTATTCTCAATGCTGGTTGTCTTAAAGTGCCTGAATACGCTCTCACTAATCCCTTCCCTCCTCTGCCTTTTTCCCCTTCTGCTTCTGACATCATCCCTTCCATCTCCATCTTGTTTTCTACCACAGCTGTTGAAGGTATTGCCTTTCCGTTTTGAAAAGGATCCACTTCCATCATATCCCCAGGTGGTATGTGAAGGATCGATCCCACAGTCAGTACTCTCTGAAATATTTTGATCAACTGAGAACTCTTAGAAATAAGAAATTTCATAAAATTCAACAATTTCAGCTACAGTTGTGCATCAACAACAAAATCTGTAATCCTTAATTTGAGGTTGGCTTCAAGTATAATTGTAATCATATACCTTAACATTAGGAAATCATAACGGACAAGTATCTACCAAGTAAACAAAGAGTTTTAAATTACAAATTTTACAAAATTACGGAACAAAGTATATTATAGAACTGAAGATGAGTTGAAAGTGCCTAGTACATGTTTGTTCACTACATAATGCAGGCCTCTTGGCCAAGGCAAGCTGAAGTAGGTATAGGCTCACTTCATCTAATGATAGAGCATTCATACTACATAACTAGCAAAATATTCAAATGGAAGGAATACAATTCAAAGTGATTCAGAACAATCTACAACATTTCGGAAGTGTTACGTATATCAATAGGGATACACACTAGCACATAGCGGATGCACATGTCAGACATAAGAGAGACAATTTTAGTAATTTTATTAAAAAGATTTGCTCTAAGCCCTTCATTTAAATGTAGTTTTCCATTCACCCGTGTGACTTTTAAATACACTTCAAACCCCTTACTGTTAAAAAAATTTTGAAAAGAAAAACCCATTTGTTACAGAAAGCTGATAATCTAGATTCTTTTAGAGGAAGATACCCTTAACAAAGTTTGTACATTCCAAGAAGAAAAAAAAAATAAAGAAAAGATTACTAATTACTTTGATTAGTCGAGTACGGTGATTAAGCGAGTGGGAACAAGGCGAAACTTCACCATCAGAAATTAAATTACGCAAAAACACCAATATTCCTACCAAAAGTCATCGATGAGTGTGTTTTGGCTCAGATCATTACAAATGGAACCTTTGGTCAAGCTTAGGAGTACTTTTCCTTAAGCAAATAGTTTTCTTCAAAAATCCATCTTAAGCTACAAGCGAAAGTAAAAAAGACAAATGGAAAATCATGGTCGACCAAATGAAGGGTCAAAACACCAATAGCTCCTAGTGATATTCTTCACTCTAACACTGATGGATTCTAATTCTCCTTCTAAAAGTTCCACTTTGCATTGCAATTTAAAGACATCTGTCCAAATTCTAAGATTCATAATTTACTCAAATTTACCTAATTTGACTATGTAATATAACAAGATACACATAACGTAAAACAAAAATGTAGACTAATTTACCTGAAAATACCCTAAGTTTATTGGAGTACTTTTTATAATACTAAATTGCCAAGAAAATTCTCTAAACATTTGCGAAATGATATGAACTCACAACTGGAGAACTGACTGGAATCTCCTTGTGCTGCAAATAGTTGTACTCCTTCTTCTTCGCCACCGATTCCACTTCTGAATCATTCACCTTCACCTCCGGTGGCCGGACCGAGGATCCGGTCACCGCCTCCTCTCTCCCATTCGAATCTCGCTCAAGTGCTAGAGCCTCGCTTTCTTTCGGAGAAGAATTGGGCGGTGATTTCACCGGCGATCTCAACACCGCCACCTCATCTTCTACACTTACCACCGGGGGGGGGCCGAGGAGAAGCATCTTCATCGTTTCTTGAAAAGGCGCGTTCTGGTCCTCCGCGTAGCTGTCTTTTAGTGGCGGAGGAGGCGGTGATCTTACCGGAGGTCCCAACGCCGAGGTCTGGTCCTTCGCTAAATGAGGCCGTGAATGGACCGAGGACCCGGTCACCGCCTCTTCCACTACTCGTGCGCTGGTTTCATTTGGAGTTGGAGTCGGAGTAACCTGTTTGCCAGGGGAGTGGGGCGGTGACCGTACCGAGGATCCGGTCACCGCCTCTTCTTCTACTCGTGCGTTAGTTTCTTTTGGAGTTGGAGTGGCAGTAACTTGTTTTGAGTGGGGCTGTGACCGTACTGCTGATCCGGTAACCGCCTCTTCCTCTACTCGTACGCTGGTTTCTATTTCGGTTGGAGTGGCAGTAGCTTGTTCTGAATGAGACGGTGACTGTAACGCGGATCCGGTAACCGCTCCGTTTTGTGGCAGGGCAGTCTGGTTCTGCGCGTCGGGCGGCGGTGAGTACACCGCTGACTCTACTGGTGGTGGTGGGGGGCCGTGAGGGGAATCCATTTTTGTGATGGTGGTTTTCAGTGGTGGATTTGAGTGCCTTTTGTTTTAACTGTTTATATTCTTAAAATTATTGATTTTTGTTTTATTGTTTGGAAAGGTATTTAAAATTTGTTGTTGGTTTTGGCCCTTTTAGTTTTGGAATTTTTGGCCGTCATATGCCACTTTTAAAAGTATCTCTAATATCTAATATTATAATGCGAGAGGTGGAATTATAATTTGTCAATGTACAAACCAGTGTATTGTACGTACAACTCAAACTCTTCTATTAATTACAAGAAAAACTAACAACAAAATTTTACCTATTAATGTAACACCCCATATTTTTATTTTAAGTAAAAATGCATTTTTGATTTTTGCACGTATGATGTACGTGCAAAAAAAAATCGCATTTTGTTACTCTCATTATCTACTTTAAAGCATCCATGATTTTATTTAGTCTTTTTAGTTAATCCATGGACCTAAAGATTAAATTCTAGCTCATTAGGAGAAGAACCCACTAGGATAATTAAATTAATTAATTAGAAGAGAGCCCATGAATCAAGCCCATTAGTAAAATCACAAATTTAAGTTGAGTTTGGACTAATACATGACAAGTTACAACTTTTAGTACATGTACATTTAGAATTATAGAAATGCATTTATATTTGTATGTGCATGTGTGCATGCGCATACATGTTGTTGGCCGGATGTGCACCTAGGTTGTGGCCGGTTTTTTAGAGGGGAAAAGAAGGGTTGGGGGTTGAGATGATGAAGGGTTGGGAGCTTGAAAAGGTGGGAGTTTTGGGAGTTTGAGAATTTTGCATTTTAGACCCTAACAATACCCTATAAATAGAACATTTTTTCCTACTTTTCTTTTGCACCAAAAACAATATCAAAATAGAAGAAAGAAAGAAAAGAAAGAGAGTAAGAGAGTTCTTGTGCTTGAAGGAGCTATTGCTAGGAGAAAGAGCTCTTGCTAGGAGGAGAAGTCTTACTAGGATCTAGGAGTTGCTTTGGAGCTAGAAGTGGTGTTCCATCTTTCTTTTCATTATTCAAATTTCATTTTAAGATGGGTGATCATATGCTTTCTAATTGTAAGGATTGCATGCTTTATAAGTAGTATAAGTTTGATATGTTAATTAGAAGATAAATTCGTATTTTTTATGTATGCCAAATTTAGAAATATTACTATTGATTAAGAAACAAAAACATTGTCATGTTGCTTAGAAATGAGAACAAAAAGCAAGGAGAAACTTTCATTTGCTTGTTAATTTACAAATATAGAAACTAGAAATTGTGAAATTATTTGAAGAGATTTTATTGAGGTTAAAGAGGAGTTTTGGAAAATAAAGTGGGTGGTTTCATTATTTTTCTAATGTAGAATATGCATGCTAATAATCAAGAAAAATGAGTGTGGTAGGGTAAAAACAGGGTCGGCGCCGAACCTCATGTGCACCCCCACAGAACCGGCCTCCTCGTATCCGGCGAGCCTCAGTGGTCCTCGGTCTCCGATCCGTGACAGCCCCACGGGCCGTCCCCCCCTCTCTGGCGAAGCGGGGGGATGAACTGGCACCGCCTAGGCCCTCCGATTCTCCCAGAAGCACAGAAGACCCACGATCAGCCATGTCAGCTCCAAATACCACCCAGGGTTTTGCCACGTCAGCCCTATACCGCTCCTGGTATGGCCACGTCTGCCCTAAACCCCCTGGGCCCTCTGCCACGTCAGGCCCATGGGCTTTCGGGTCCAGACCCGGCCCCCAAGCGGATCCAAACCCGGTTGGGATTCTCTATAAATACTAGACCCTCACCCACCTTTTCAGGTAATCAATCTTTTTCCACTTAAATTCACCTAGTTATTGCTACTCTCTCACAGAGACTGACTAGATCGTCGGAGGGTCCGCCACCGGGACAAACCCCGGTGTTTCAGGACCGTCTGCAGGTACACAAGACCTCGGATCCGAATCCTCTGATCCGAGCCCAGATCTCCGAATCACCCCGAGGTCGCCACAGGTTCCGCCCGGTCAGCCAAGGGTCGTCAGACGAGCAGCATTCTCCTTCAAATACAAATTGAGTCCGAACTCACACCTGGTGCATCCACACATCTCCCAGAAATAAACCGCATCAGGTTGGCGCCGTCTGTGGGAAACTTGCTTCAGAAGCCGACCCGAGTCCGACCATCGAGCGACCTCGACAGCCGAACTCCCATGGCCTCCAGAGGCCAGGGGGCCGCGTCCTCCGTCAACCGACGGGACACACCCCCACCAAATACCAATGCTGGGCCACGCGCATCAAGGCACGGAGATTCCCATCAGGGATCCCGGCGAAGCGCCACCCGTACAGTCCAGTCCGACCTACGAGGAATAATCGTCAACCGTCAAATCACCCGCAGCAGGGGAAGGGCCGCTTCCAACCCGGCCCCGAACCATCCACGACCACCGCCCGAGAGACGGAGGCCCGCACTCAGCCGCATCGGAAGGCAACCTTCAGGCCAGCCGAACAGGGTCGAAGGAGCCCCCGTCACTCAGAAGGAGTTCCAGGACTTCCGAAGAGAAATTCTTGGGGCTCTCCAACGGGCCCCCAGGGGAGAAACCCTCCATTCCCAAACCAGGTTGGACACCGAGGCCAGCGTGTCCCGACCATCAACAATCCAGCCAGAGGACGATGACATACTCCTAAGGCGCCTCCAAGAAATGGAAGATCGCCTCGATCACATAGGGGACGGCGGCCAAAGAGCGGCTCAGGGGTACAGGCCTATCCGACCCCCCTTTTCCGCCCCCATCCTCCAGGCAGAAATACCCAGGAACTTCCGACCCCCACAATTCGAGACCTACGACGGCGAGGGAGATCCTGCTGACCACATGGAGGGCTTCAAAACCCTCATGATGATTCACAGCGCCTCAGATCCCCTGCTGTGCCGAGCCTTCCCGGCCACCCTTCGGGGCCCGGCTCGTGAATGGTTCTCGAAGCTCGCCCCCGGCTCCATTTACTCCTTCGACCAACTAGAGGGCAATTTTCTTGCCCACTTTGTCACTAGCCGGAAGGCCGAAAGGACCAGCGCCTCATTACTGGGGCTCCGACAGATAGAGGGGGAGTCACTCAGAGTGTTCGTACGGAGATTTACCGCAGAGGCAAGATCGGTCTCCTCCCTCGATCCGGGCGTCGCCTCTGCGGCATTTCGGCACAACGTCCGTCATGGACAGCTGAAGGCTTCTCTGGCGAAGAAACCCCCCGTCGACTTTCCCGACCTCCTCAACAGGGTCGAGAAATACATTAGGGCAGAAGAGACCCTTAACCCCGAAGATACCAAGGAGGCCATCGGGAAGGGAAAGCGGAAGGTCGAAGAGGTCGAACCATCGAAGAAAGCTCCAAGGGATGCGGGGGCCTTGAAGAAAGTCCCGCCGGTCCCCCGCTTCGAGAGGTACACTCCCTTGACATATAACGTATCCGCCATCCTCTTAGAAATCGAAGACAAAGGCATTGTTCGATTACCCCCCAGCCTAACAACGGCAAGAACCGAGACCAGCGCTTCTACTGTCGCTTCCACAGAGATCACGGGCATGAAACCGACCAGTGCCGAGCCCTGAAAGACGAGATTGAGGAGCTCATTTCCAGGGGGTACCTCCGAGAATTCACCCGAGAAGTCCCACGGGATCGGCGAGACATTAGGAACCGGAGGACCTCGCCTCCGAACCCTACTCCGAACCGCATCCAAGGTCAGGATCCCGACTCCGAGGGAGCCGCGGAGGCGCCCTTCATCTTGCATTGTGTCCACGGAGGGCCCATGGGAGGAAATTCAAATACTTCCCGAAAAGCCTTCATCCGGGAAGTGAATGCTGTCCGCAACAATTCCTCGCCCAAGATACAACCGAGGCCGGTCTCCTTCTCAGGAGAGGACCTCGAGGGCGTCCGCCTACCCCACTGCGATGCCCTCGTCATTTGTCTCCACATGGCTAATTGTGAAGTTCGCCGAGTCCTCGTCGACAACGGCAGCTCGGTTAATATCCTTTTTCTCGAAGCATTCGAGAATCTCAAGCTACCTAGAGGCAGGCTCAAGCAGGCCGGATACACCTTGCAGGGGTTCTCCGGCGTCCCTGTCGTGATAGAAGGGATTGTCACCCTCGACGTTACCGCAGGATCGGCTCCTGTCAAAAGGACCGAGTCCATGGACTTCATGGTAGTCAACGTCAAGGCGGCTTACAACGCCATACTCGGCCGACCCGGAATATGCTCCCTCCAAGCGGTGCCCTCGGCTTACCATCTGAAACTCAAATTTCCCACCCCGCAAGGGGTCGGCACTGTCCGAGGTAGCCAAGAAGCAGCGCGATCGTGCTACATGACCACCGTCGGGGGGGGGGGGGGGGGGGGGGGTGTTCTCCCTCAACGCCGTCAAGATCAATCCTGAGAGGGACGGCCCTGCTTCCAAATCTGTCACCAAGTGGGAGAAGGCCCCAGTCGAAGCCAAGTGCCGGATAAAACTCCTCGAAGGGCAAACATAGGCTCTAGCCTGGCTTAATGTAAACCGGTTTTTTGTGTAAACACTCATGTGTACAGGACCGTCTTAGCGGCCCTCCGTACCTTATACGAAAGAGATCTCTTTTTGTTGAAACCCTAAACGCCAGATAATGAAATCGGCGCCTGAGTCCTCACTCCGGTATCGTCCCCAATGCCTCGATAGGCTCCAACCGAATCCGAGCTAGGGACTCTCCCTAAGACCCCACTTCGATCCCTCGCGGGTCGGTGGGCTCTCCTTGTAACCACCATCATTCACCACACCACTAGCCAAAGCAAAGACCGTTACAGGACCACTCCACTCATCTCAAACTGGAAGAACGGGATTATTCCGAACGAGCGAACGAGCGACTAAAATCCCTCTCCTTGTTATAATGGTCCTTAAGCTCGGCCACGGTCGACTCCCCAGCCACGGAGCTCTGGGCGTCATCTGATCGCATACGCAACAATAGCAACCTCGCAGAGGAAACCCCTCTGTTTGCCGACCCGACCGAGGAAGATGCCGAGGCACCCAGCAAGATATTATGGCGGTGTATCTCCATTTCTTTCTCAAGAAAAACATCACGAAGTAACCTCCCAGAAGTGGACCAAGACACCCAAACACGGCCGGTCCAAGGCTCGCACCGCCGAGTTCCCGATCCAGCATCGCCCTTCCCAGCCGGCTCGCCTCCTCGTCAAGGGCTTCAGACATGTTCCTATGGTAATCGAAGGCAGCGTCAGCAGTACGGGCCCTCTCAAGGTACCGAGCCAAAGTGGTCCCCAATGCCTCAACCTCGCTCCAAAGCCACGCCGCATCGGGACGACGGGGATCCGCCTCGGGAAGGGAAGCCACAACCTGCAAGAGTACCGACTCAATGCACATAAGCAAGGAGGTTCGGAAATACCCAAGGTCAAAACACTTGGCCAGTCAAAGATACTTTTTATAAAGTGTACTACTTCTTACAAAAAAGGCGGTGGCCAGTCCGCGGGAGGCGAATACAATCAAAGGAGAGAAAAAAAGAAGATAAAACTACACAACTTGATTTCCCGTCTCGGCATCGATCGGGTTCGCAGGAGGGTCGGCGGCAGGGTTGCCAACGGGCCCTTCCTCGGCAGGAGTCTTCAGTGTCCCCTCAATCTCCATGTCATACTCGAAACCGGACAGGTCGACGGACGGGTAGAAGTGCCTCACATGGCTGAGGGCCTTCGCGTAGCACTCATCCTGGGCCTTGATCACCATCCGCTGACCCGCATCCGTCAGCTCGGCCCTCTCCTTGGCAAATGCAGCCATCAACTCCTCCTTCTCCTTGGCAAACTTCTTCTTCAAGGAGACCACCCTCTTCCCCCACTCGGCGTCCTGAGCCTCGAGCTCGAGCTTCATCTTCTGCTCCCTCTTATGCGAACCCTCGAGCTCGATCCGCATCTCCTTCATCTCCCGCTCGCTCTTGTCCGCCCGAACCCGCTCTTGCGACAGGGACGCTTCGTAAAGATTCTTTACATTAGCTCCCTGCATACAAGCCTGCGGCCAACATAACACTGATAAGGGAAGAACTCCCGAAGCAAGATTAAACGAGAAAGATGAGGTCGACAAGCTTACCAGCACGGTGGCCTGCGCCAGGCGCGTAAAGGCCACCTCTACGGGCTCACTCTCCATTGCTTGGCGATCACGAGGGGTCGCCAACTTCTCCACCACCTCCATGGCCTGGGCTTCCTCGGTCAGACAGTCGCCCATCCGAACCGACCAGTTCGGCGCCCACCGTTGCCGCAACATCTCCACCACCAGATCCTCCTCCTCAACCTCTACCAAGGGACCTTTCCCCTTGTCGAGATCGGATGCCCTCGCTGGACCCTTACCCCTCGAAGGGGCCGTCCCCTTGCTCGTCTCCGAGCGAGTCCACTTAGCCTTCGGCTCGAGCGGGACCTCGGAGACAACCAGGGGCGGCTCCCTCGGCCTCTTCACCGACTCCCCCTTCTTCTTCTCGGCGTTCTCCTTCTTCAGGGCGAGCCTCCTGGCTTTGATCGATGCCTCATCCATATCTGCGGAAAAAACCATTAAGAAGCAATAAGCAGGAAAGCACGAAAAGACCAAGAGAAAAGAAACAACTACATACGCAGAACGGCTGGGCTCAGTCCGACGCTCGCCAGATGGGCCTCCGTCACCTTCGTCCAATCGATGCTAGGGGACAAACGGAGGCACTCGACAAACCCCCACTCCTCGGCCGACAGATCCCCCTGCCTCGGCGCAGGATAGCTCAGCTTGGAATAGTTCCATCTAGTCGGAATGTCCCAGGGCTCTGCACTCCGAATCACCAAATATTTCTTCTTCCAATCCTTAATAGAGTCCGGGTGGCTGTGTACAACCTTCCTCTTACTCCGGGGGGAGATATAGTAAATGCCCTCAGCCGCCGAACTGATCATCAACATCGCTCGGAACACGTTCAACCACAGGGGTACCTTCCGTGCCTCGCACATCAGTATGAAACAGGTTATCTGCTTCCAAGAGTTCAGCCCGTACTGCATCGGAGCCAAGGAGGCCCAGTTCAACACTTCCCGAACAAACGGGTGGACTGGCAGCCTCAGTCCAGAAATGAAGGTGTCCACTGGGAAGACGCAACACCAAGCAGATAAGGGATCGGTTGGGCGCAGAGTAGGACTCGGCAGCATCAATTCGTAGCCAGGACCTATGTGGTACGCCAGCTGCAAAACCTCCAAGTCCCCGCCCTCCAAGACGGTCAGAATCGCGTCCATCGTCCCCCTCTTCCGACTCGGCGAGGAAGCCTGCACGCCGAAGAGCTCCTTGTCAGATAGGTCGTCAGGATACTGACGGAAAGGCTTCGGCTGCACGGGCAAACCTGTCCACAAATTACGATATACGGGCGCCTGGCTCGAACCGCCAGTCCCTAATCCTGCCTTCCTCGAAGCCTTCTTCTTCTTCGTCTTGGTTCGCTCCGGCGAGGGGGTGAATAAGGGCCCCAGGACGGTCGGCATGGAACTCGGACCCGCACCCTGAACTGTGGATCTCTTTACAATGCCACCCTCGCCTCCCTCTTCCTCGAAAGTCAACTCCAAAATGCGGACGCCGCCCGAGCCATCATTCGTCTCCCCCGACTCACTACTCTCCACCACAAAGGGACGTCGGGAGCGTAACGGCCTCACACCATGTACCTCCTCCTCCTCACCTACGGGTTCCTCCCACGAAACCGAATCGGAAGACTCCTCGACGTATACTGACTCCCCCTCAAGTACGGGCTCCTCCCACGAAGTCGAGTCGGAAACAGGTTTCACTTCCCCCTAGATGTCGACGCTGACGAGCCGGACTGAGCCCTATCCATCTGTGCCTAAAACTAAACAAACTTACCAACTCACCTGGGGTCACTTCGGAAGGGCGAGTCTAGTACAACAAGTTGCAGGGATGAGCGCTAAAGTGTTGGGAAATTTTTGAACGAAAAATGGCGGCAAGAAAGGAGTGGGCTAGAAGGGGAGAGGGGGGAGTATTTATAAAGGACGAAAGCGACTCCTCGATTCCCGCAAGAACTGTTCACCTATTTGACGTGCAACTGCCGCCTGGGAAATCGCGCCACGACCTCAAAACGTGCGCTGCTGACGTCATCCAACGCCAGGCTGGCAGCCAGACGAGGGGGTCAGTTCGGAGGGGGCATTCGGCAAAGAGAACGTTTTTACTTAAAGGTTTAAGGCACTGCCCTTAGACAGACGCCCCGGGCTCCAGGACTCGGCCGATTCCCCTTTCACCCGCGAGCAGTTCGGGGCTTACAGCCTCGACGGCCGAAACCCCGAACTGTTCGAGGGTGAGACAGAAACCGCCGTCACCTGGGGCCCTATTTGAAGACAGAATGGCCGACCTCCAATCGGAGACGACCCACCTATCCGGGGCACTCCGGCCCCAATCGGGGTCGTCTGTCCCGAAAAAGGATCCAGACGGCAGAAGCATCACCAATCCGAGGCTACTCATCTATTGGTCCGAATTTCGGTCGTTACCCCTCTCGCCCCAATCCCCCCTGGATCTGGCGGCTGTATCAGAGCGATCAGATCCGAGAGAAGATCGGGGCGGCAGAGAAACCACCTCTCCAACACAACCAAGGGAAAAATTCTTCAAAAGACAGACGTCCGCCATAGCAGACACCTTGGAGGACCAGTAGACCACTCTTACTATGATCCAACCCGCTGCGGAGAGGGGTACTTATAGCCTCCCACATAAACCAGCTTTTATGACGTGGGGAAAACCAAACGACAGAAGACCATGCGCCATACATTTATTAGGCAGCGCCATTAAGGCCCCTGGGAAATTGGTACATCGCACAGATCCCGGGGTGCCTTCAATACTCCGCAAAAGACGGCAGGCTACCTTGCCCAACATTCCTAAGGCACAACGGTTCGTCCCCCACCCTTGGTTGGCCCATAAGTCCCTCGCCTGCTCGAGGTCGGGTCTAGCACCAGGGTAGTCTTCTCAGGAAGGCTTCACGGCTCGCCGGCCCGCCATCGCCCTTGCCGACCCGTGATCCCTCGCCAAGCTCGAGGTCAGATCTGGCACCAGGGTAGTCTTCTCAGGAAGGCTCAACGGCTCACCACCCCCCTTGTTGACCCATAAGTCCCTCGCCTGCTCGAGGTCGGGTCTAACACCAGGGTAGTATTCTCAGGAAGGCTCCACGGCTCGCCATCGCCCTTACCGACCCCTAATCCCTCGCCAAGCTCGAGGTCGGGTCTGGCACCAGGGTAGTCTTCTCAGGAAGGCTCAACGGCTCGCCACCCCCCTTGTTGACCCATAAGTCCCTCGCCTGCTCGAGGTCGGGTCTAACACCAGGGTAGTCTTCTCAGGAAGGCTCCACGGCTCGCCATCGCCCTTACCGACCCGTAATCCCTCGCCAAGCTCGAGGTCAGGTCTGGCACCAGGGTAGTCTTCTCAGGAAGGCTCAACGGCTCGCCTCCCCCCTTGTTGACCCATAAGTCCCTCGCCTGCTCGAGGTCGGGTCTAACACCAGGGTAGTCTTCTCAGGAAGGCTCCACGGCTTGCCATCGCCCTTACCGACCCGTAATCCCTCGCCAAGCTCGAGGTCAGGTCTGGCACCAGGGTAGTCTTCTCAGGAAGGCTCAACGGCTCGCCACCCCCTTGTTGGCCCATAAGTCCCTCGCCTGCTCAAGGTCGGGTCTAGCACCAGGGTAGTCTTCTCAGGAAGGCTCCACGGCTCGCCATCGCCCTTGCCGACCCGTAATCCCTCGCCAAGCTCGAGGTCAGGTCTGGCACCAGGGTAGTCTTCTCAGGAAGGCTCAACGGCTCGCCACCCCCCTTGTTGGCCCATAAGTCCCTCGCCTGCTCGAGGTCGGGTCCAGCACCAGGGTAGTCTTCTCAGGAAGGCTCCACGACTCGCCTTCAACCGTGTCGACCTAGAATCCCTCGCCCTACCGAGGCTAGGTCTGGCACCTAGGCAATCTTCCCAGGAAGCCTCAGGGCAGCCCCCTCATGAGGGCCCAGCGATTCGCCATCCCATTTCCACGACCATGAACACTCCTCCCCGGCTAGCTCCCGCCCCCCCGCAGGAGTGGGGGGCTTGTGTGGTAGGGTAAAAATGGCTTGAAGGCCCAACCAGGGCCCAATACAACTCTCACTCAAGAAAGGTAAAAATAGCAATTTAGTCCGGCTTCGAACCATTACAGGGTCGGCGCCGAACCTCAAGTGCACCCCCACAGAACCGGCCTCCTCGTATCCGGCGAGCCTCAGTGGTCCTCGGTCTCCGATCCGTGACAGCCCCACGGGCCGTCCCCCCCTCTCTGGCGAAGCGGGGGGATGACCTGGCACCGCCTAGGCCCTCCGATTCTCCCAGAAGCACAGAAGACCCACGATCAGCCATGTCAGCTCCAAATACCACCCAGGGTTTTGCCACGTCAGCCCTATACCGCTCCTGGTATGGCTACGTCTGCCCTAAACCCCCTGGGCCCTCTGCCACGTCAGGCTCATGGGCTTTCGGGTCCAGACCCGGCCCCCAAGCGGATCCAAACCCGGTTGGGATTCTCTATAAATACTAGACCCTCACCCACCTTTTCAGGTAATCAATCTTTTTCCACTTAAATTCACCTAGTTATTGCTACTCTCTCACAGAGACTGACTAGATCGTCGGAGGGTCCGCCACCGGGACAAACCCCGGTGTTTCAGGACCGTCTGCAGGTACACAAGACCTCGGATCCGAATCCTCTGATCCGAGCCCAGATCTCCGAATCACCCCGAGGTCGCCACAGGTTCCGCCCGGTCAGCCAAGGGTCGTCAGACGAGCAGCATTCTCCTTCAAATACAAATTGAGTCCGAACTCACACCTGGTGCATCCACACATCTCCCAGAAATAAACCGCATCAATGAGTAGTATAGAAATTTTGATGCGCTAAAGTAGAACAAATATATATTTGGATGTAGTATAGTAAATCATGTTACGACTGGTACATTAATTAACATCTTGTTAGTTGATAAAGAGAAAAAGAAATAATTGGTGAAAATGTCATAAACTAGTACACATGAATAAAAAGATGTGTGATTATTGAATACTTGTTGAGATTACATATGATAAACAAATGAACTTTTGTAAAAAAATAAATTTTGATATGCATAACTTCTTTTGTTGGAAATTGCTAGTTGTTTAAAATAAAGAAACTTATTGCTTATTCATAAAAGGGAAGAGATAAATTGTGTAATTTAGATGTTTGTATAAAAATATGTTTTTTTTTTAAATTATGAGTTACCGTGAAGAAATAAACTCAATATAGATGAACAAACTACAGTTTAATGAAAGATTGAATCAAGAGAAAAAAAATCGAGTTTTGTGAAGGAAATAGAATAACAGAAAGATTGAACAAAACAAATGGGCATATTTTCTGTATCAGTAAATGCATATGGATTTCTTGGTTAGCAGAGGCTCTTTAGAACCATCACTGTAGCGTGCCTCTATCCCGGGTTACGAGTTCGAAACTCAGAAAACCCTTTTTATTTTTTTCTTTGTTTTAAATCCTACCGCAGAGAATTGGTATTAGGGGTTTCGAGTGCTCATTTGAAGCACTGAGTCCATGTGGACTTACTGGCTAGTGGGTGGGAGTCTTGGGGCGTCAATGTAGTTAGTGCACGGCCTGGGTTCGAAACCCATGGGTTGCATCCTTCTTTTTCTTTGATTATTTTTGGGGAAATTTCGGTGGGCTTTAAATGGAAAGATTTGCAGAAAAGAATAATGAATTTTTCCTATAAATGAAATAGAGTGTTAAAAAAGAGTTGCAATTGTTTTAGTAAGATTTGAGATACAAATTAAGAAAAATGGATATTTGAGATAGGAAGTAAAATTTTAACTTAGGTAAAGAGTGTAAAATTCACTTTTTTGAAGAAGAAGAAGATAAAAATGTGTTTGTGTGAAATGAATTCTTTTGGAAAGATTGTACTCTTATTTGGATTAAGAATTTCTTTGTCGTAATTGAGATGCATTGTATGAGCTTGAATTTAATCATAAAATTTCATGTGATGAAGTTGTAAGAAGTGTTTTTACTTATAAAGTATATGGATAAATAACTAGATCATGAATAGTGACGAGACTGTTTATTTTGTGAATAAGTCGAAAGATGAAAATGTCTAGGTTTAAGATATGTTTATTAAAGGGTATGTGTACCCATGATTCTTGTACATGAGAAATTGTGAATTTAGAGTTAGTAAGACCCCGGGTACCGGCACTATTGAAATAAAAGATTTTGAGATGTGATTTTGAGATATGGCTATGGAAATGTTGATTAAGTCTGGTAAGAGGTAAAACTAATTCTAGGCTTTGAAATTTGTAACCCCTGTTCCCGTTAATATTTATTTTTTTTCAAGTATTTTTCCGTATTTTAAATTTTTAGTTTCTTGTATCTATTCTCTCTTAATTGATTATTTTATTCAAACTATTTTATGAAGCCCAAGGTACAATGAGTAATGCTTCAGCCACTACCAATTTCACTACCATTCTCTTCACTACCTTAGGTGGTATACTCCTATTGGAGAGTTCTCCCACCTACTCTATCTTCCTCTACCTATTGGAGTGTGCCACCTAAGGTAGTGAAGAGAAATGTAGTGAAATTGGTAGTGGCTGTAGCATTACTCAGGTACAATTATTCAATTGTTTGACTATTTACTACAAGCCCACTTGTTTAACCATATATTTTTAAAACCCAATCCCATAATTGATTTATTAAATGATTTGAAGCCCAAGTCCAATTGTTTAATTTAAGCCCAATCCTATAACTAATTTATTATATTATTTTAGCCCATAAACCAAACCCAAACCCAAACCCAAACCCAGTACTCATATATATTGTATAGACTCCCTCCTATATGATTTTATTCAGATTCCCACATCTCTAATCCACCCGTACACAACCCCTCACATTCCCTACTCTTCACATTCAGTAACCCCATAACCCCCCCCTATCTCACATAACTCCCCATTATTATATACCCTATTTAATGTATTTATTACATTCTATTTTATAAAATCCCCCTGTTTCACTCTCCCTCTCTCCCGTATCATCTTTCTCCCGCTCTCTATCCATCCTCTGGTTCCCAAACAGAAACCCACTCGACCCCCTTCGAGCTCAACCCTCCGCTCGCCTTCACCATCGAGCGCCTCATTCCTCTCGCCCCGCTCGACCCCTTCTCCGCTCGCCTGACCACTCCACCACCATAGTCGAGCCTCCGAGAGAACCCATTGTCGCTCTCCATTTTTCGCTCGAGCTTTCCCTTCACCCCAGCCTCCGAACGCCGCCTCCTGCGTCGCCAGCCAGAGTGAGCCCCTTCGCCACTTCTCCTCGTCGCGCTCGACAACCCATCAAGCCGCCTCTTCACCTCCCATCATCTCCCTCGCCATCTCCACTGCCATCACCGGTCGCTCCTCGCCAACTCCCTCACCACCATTCCGTTATTGCCGACGAGACGCCTCGCCTTCGACTACCCCAAGCTCCTACCATTCCGTCGAACACCTCGTCAACCCTCCATCGTCTTCACCTCCCCAGAGCTCCGCAACCCATCGAAGTGCCGCCCACTCTTCCGCCACCTTAGCGAGCCCCCGTCGACCTCCCTATCGTCGCCGCTTCGCCGCCAGCATCGCGACCTCCAGTCATGCCGCCCATGCCCTGCCATCCGCCGTCATCATCCCCGTCATCGTCTTTCTATTTCCAACCAAAAACAGAGCATTCGCTCGTGCTCGCCATCGCTCTCGCTGTTGCGTCGCTTCCCGACCACAGCGTCGTCGTCCCACCTCGACATAGTCGCCTTCGCCCCGCCGCAGTGCTACGCCATCGCCGCCAGTGCCAGCTCTCCTGCCAGTCTCTCCCGCGCTCGCTCTCTCTTTCTCAGTCGAATTGAGGAAGAAGGAGTATTGTGATTGGTCACTCTTGGCGTTTGGTGTTTTGGCACAAGGATCCTTTTTTTCTGCTGTTCGGTGTTAGGTGAGGTGTGGGCTTGCCTTGATGTTGTGCTGTTGCTGTTTGGTGTTTGTGTGGAGATCCGATCGTGTTCGGTGTTTGTAAAGTGGATCTGGGTTGGTGTGTTGCTGACTTGTTGTTGTGGAGAAGTGGAGTTTGTTGTTTTGCTATGTTGGCTTTTGTTCTGTTGATGTCTCTTTGTGCGCGTGTCTCCGTGCACGTTTCTTGCACGTGCTTCGCTGTCCAGAATTCTGATCCCATTATTCTGGTATTCGATATCATCGTCTTCGGTTATCAGGCAAGTATCCTCTTGTACAATCTATTTGTTCTCGTACAAGCTTTCTTTGCAGAATACCACAAGTATATATATTCTTTGACTCTAATTCGTATTCTTCGGTCGAATTGAAATCTGTTGCTAAACATAATCCATCGGTCCCGTATTTGCATATTATCGTGAATACTTTGTTGCCACATGCATTACATGAACACGATTGATACACACATATGTACTCTTAGGATTATACCTGATTATGTGCATGATTGTTTTACCCGTGATAGTAGTTAAATATGATATCTTGTTCTTGTTGATTAAAATTAATAAAAGTAGCAAGCCAGGGTTTAAGGGAAAGACCATAGTAGTGGACAACATAGATAAGTGTACTCGGAAGGGGGCCCGTGTTTTCCATGATTACAAGTTATATGGAACTAAGTGCCACGTCAGGGGTTGACGGGGGCCACCTCTAGAATCCATTACATAATTACAAGTTTACATATTTCACGCTACAAGTTTACACTCTACATGTTCCACGTTACAAGTTTGCACGTATCTCGAACAAGATACAATTGACATCTTTTTCCCGAGTACGTGACCTATAGAATATACCACTAGGCTTAAACGTAACTGATTGTATGTAGCAACCATGTAGTAAAAGGATGGATGCATGAAGTGCTACCTAGATAGAATTAATAAAAGACATAAGATTAACACGTACACTTGTATGATCCAATTACATGTACATGTTCATGTTAACTTGTTTACTAGTTTACTTGTTTACTCGTTTACATGCCATGATGTCTTGTTCATGATCCTATTTACATGTTGCATTTCTCCTATTACATGATTCTTGGTTCCATGCTCTTTTCCTGTTTTTGTTTCATTTGTACTTGTCCCGTTAGCTTGTACCACTTGCAACCTGTGACTTGCATTAACAGGCGTCTTCTTGTTTCTTCTTTTTGTATTAATGTACTTGCAGGCCCGGATGGAGAGTTACCAGAAGGTGTTGCTGATCAAGTGTTTTAGTCTTATTTATTTTCATGTTACTTTAGTTCATGTTTATTCATGTACTCTTTATTGTAATCCAGGCATGTTTGACCCGTAACTACTTTGTATTTCCAGCTGTTGGTCATGTCATGTACTTTTGTTATCCTATTGTGATTTTACATGCCTGCGTAGTTTTGTTTGTTATCTTGTTGTTGAGTTACCTATACAGCTTATGAATGGTGTATTTGCATCATTCGCTGGGCCTCAGTCACGTGCTCGTATTCCCGTATTTTGGGAAGCAGGGCGTGACAAAATTTATTCATGTCTTGAACTAAATAATTAGGCACATAAGTGAAGATGTAGTAAACTTGGGCAAACGTAAGTGAGTGCTTCTATATAGTCGGCGGTGGATCTCCGTGGCTATAGACCCAGTCGGTAGACTGTGGTTGCTCTGTGGGAGACGAGTTTTTATTTTTAAAATTCGAGACTTAGCGTAGTCAAGCGGATAGTTTGCCGTCTCCAATGTATATACGTATACCGGGGTTAGGGGGCACTTGCGGGATGATTCGCACGATGAGGGATCCATTATAATAGCCAGTGAGGCTGAGATCCTTAGTCGTGGAATGATTTAAACCTTGCTTTGTTACTGGATAGTTTCATGGCGAGGGATCGAACCCTTTATTGTGGAGTACGTAGGTGCTTTCCCTCAGACCTATGTAGTATGGGATGCATAGAATCCGAACAAGTGTGCATTAGTGTCATCGTAGTATAAAATGTGTGCATTAGGCATTAAGGCATCGCATACACTTACATGTTTAGCGTAGTCACAATTTCACACCTTATTGTTCATTCAACTTTTGTGATTTTGTTAAAGTAATGAGATCGTTATATGTACGTCATAGAGAGGATAGCCGAGTATAACATTTTCGTCAGCTGTAAGTGACTGACGTACACACAGCTTGATATACAGGTAATGGACTTTACCATGAAGATGTTATGATGCAGTGATGATTTACATTGTTAAAATTGTATAAGTTTTATTTTATTTCATTGTTGTACTTTTCCGCTGTGTAAACAAGTGTATTGAACTTTGATGTATTATTGAAAAAGTTTTAATTTCCTTATAAAATTGTACGAAGTGAAGTAAAGAACCTGTGAAATCTCGAATTCGGTCTTATTTGGAATTCGGGGCATTACAGATGGTATCAGAGCAAGCTTCACAAGTAGTACAAATTTATAAGGAACGATACCCTAGAGTGGACACTAGCGTGTGAGTTTCAACTTAAAAAGATTTAAACTTATGTTTGCGTTGCTTTATGAGATGACATTTTTCTCCTCCTTTTTCCTATAAGATGGCCAATCAGCATGATCCCCAGAATGAGGCGCCTTGGTTTGTCCACTTCGAGGATGAAGAGGAAGAACCAATGGAAGAAGAAGAAGAGGACCCAGAAGAACCAGAGGTGGAGGAAGAAGAAGAACCATTTGAGACAGAAGAAGATTTTCCCGAGTCCAGGGAAATCACTCCACCTCCGCCTGATCTTCCCAAAGACTCCCCAGATGAAGAACGCGTCCCAAATAATGCAAATGACATTGTTACTTCTCTTCGACGGGAATTGGACGCTCAAAAGTGGAGAGTTAACCACTTGAAGTTACAATGGGCATAGGACAAGGAGCACATCCGGGAGCTGAGCTTTCAAGTGTGCGAGCTTGAGAAGGTCCAACTTGTGAATGATCAACATTTCGCCAAGTTGGACCACATCACTCGCTCGGACAAGGAAGAGCAACAGCAGAGCTTCGAAGACATGAGGAAGGAAAGTCAAGAACTACGGGAAGAGCTCAGAGAAGCCAAGAGAAACCGTAGAATCTAGGATATTTTCTGTAATGGATGTATTTGAACAAAATTTTCTTTCTGAATGTAAAGGATTTAAATTTTGAATGAATAAAATTTTGTTGAAGCGATGTTATTTATGATGAATAATGATGAATTTTATGACTCAGAAATGGCACAAAGGATCATGAACAGCGAAGGGAAAAACGGTGAGAATGGGCTGGATCTAGAGACTGAACTGGCTCGAGTCTATTAAACCCTAAATGCTGTCGCCGCAAACATCACTGGGAACATGCCAACAGGGGACCAGGGCCAGCAGTGCATGTTCCTGTGACAATCAGGTTGGTTGAATCATTCAAGAGGATGAAGCCACCGGTATTTGAAGGAAAGGCCAATCCAGACGCAGCTGACGACTGGATCAGACAGATCGAGACAGTTTTTGATGTACTAGAAATCCCAGAGGCTAGCAAGGTGAAATTGGCTACCATTCAACCAGAAACGGATGCGGGTGTTTGGTGGCAATCGCTAAAACGGACCTTAGGCAATGTACAACTCTCTTGGGAGGATTTTCTTGACGAATTCAGGAGCCACTATTTTCCATTGGACATTCAGAAAAAGAAAGCCATGGAATTTCTGAGCTTGCAGCAGGGCAGTATGTCGGTACGGGAATATGAGACCAGGTTCAACCAGCTCTCCCGGTACGCGCCTGAAATGGTACAAGATGAAGCCAAGATAGCGCGTAAATTTGAGCAAGGCTTGAGACCAAGTCTGAGATCCAGGATACCTTTGGGCATTCGAAGGTTTGAGAAGCTAGCCAGAAGGGCCGCTGCAACTGTGTCTGACATGAACCGGTTCCAGGCTGTGCAAGTCAAGCATAACAATTGGAGTACGGGCAAAAGGCCTGCAGCACCAAGCAACTACAGAAGTCAGCCCCCAGCTCAATGCTTCAAACCAACTGGAGCTAATGCCGTTGCAGTGGCAGGAAGAGTACCCATGTGCTTCAGATATGGAGAGTCAGGCCACATATCTACTGGGTGCACCAAGCCACAGTCGGTTAAGATTTGTTTTCTGTGTGGCAAGGAGGGCCACTTCGAGTTTGATTGCCCTCAGCGTCAACGGGGAGGACCGAGTCGGTAGCAGTCCAACCCTGGGCAAAAGCAGTTCAAGCGAGGATGGGTGTTCGCCTTAACAGAGGCAGATGCAGATGATGTGGACCATGTAATCACTGGTAAGGAAGATGAAGCCTAGTTTTTTTGTTGCCTTTTCCACTTATGTAATAAACGTTATGTAATGAGAGCACTCATATGTAGCAGGAGACATTCTAATAAATTGAATAAAAGCTTGAGTGTTATTTAATACGGGATCATCGCACACTTTTGTGTCACCCTTATTTGCAAAAAGATTGGGAGTTGAACCTAAAAATTTTCCTGGCAAGGTTTTATCGGTGGCTACTCCGTCAGGAGGGAACTTGACAACCGATCGATACTATGAAGGGTGTGATCTCGAAATCGGAGGCAAACTCTTGGGCATCGACCTCATTGAATTGGCAGTTCTTGGAGTCGACATCATTATTGGCATAGACTAGATGTCAGTTTACAGTGTCACTATTGAATGCAAGAGCAAAGAAATCGTGGTGAAGGCTCCAGGAGAACCAGCTATTACATTCCAAGGTAAGAGAAAGTGTAAGCAGTTGGTAGCAGCTTTGTCAGACCAGAAAGTTCCAGAAGAAGTGAAGCAGATCCCAGTTATCCGAGATTTTCCAGCTGTATTTCTTGATGATCTACCAGGGCTTCCCCCTCATCGAGATATAGAGTTCAGCATCACTATTCAACCAAGAAGTGCACCAATTTCCAAGCACCATACAGAATGGCACCAATTGAACAAGATGAGATCAAGAAGCAGATCGAAGAATTGTTAAGCAAAGAATTCATCAGGCCAAGTGCATCACCGTGAGGAGCCCCAGTTCTTTTGGTAAAGAAGAAGGATGGATCAATGAGGATGTGCAAGGTTACTTTACAGAACAAGTACCCAATTCCTCGAATGGATAACTTGTTCTACCGTCTACAAGGAGCAGCTGTATTCTCCAAGATAGACTTGCGGTTAGGATATCACCAGGTCCAAGTGAAAGAAAAGGATGTGCACAAAACGGCTTTTCAAACCAGGCATGGTCACTATGAGTTTCAATCATGCCATTTGGAGTCACAAATGCACCGGCTATTTTCTTAGACATGATGAACAGAGTTTTGCAGCCTTTCATCGATTCTTTTGTCGTTGTATTCATCAACGACATATTGGTCTATTCCAAG
The DNA here is from genome assembly GCA_017893485.1 of Hemerocallis citrina. Classification (NCBI taxonomy): domain Eukaryota; kingdom Viridiplantae; phylum Streptophyta; class Magnoliopsida; order Asparagales; family Asphodelaceae; genus Hemerocallis; species Hemerocallis citrina. The sequence goes on from JACEHZ010000207.1 coordinate 261,931, forward strand.
ATAGAGGAAGAACATTCCAAGCACCTAGCAGAGGTTCTAAAGAAGCTACAGGAGCATCAGCTGTATGCGAAGTTATCCAAATGTGACTTTTGGAAAACCGAAGTTGCCTTCCTGGGTCACATCCTTTCTAAGGAAGGAGTAGCTACTGACCCGCAAAAAGTTGAAGCTGTGAAAGATTGGCCAAGACCGACCACAGTAAAAGAGATCAGGAGCTTTCTAGGCTTGACTGCATATTACAGAAGGTTCATTTAAGGTTACCCCCAGCTAGTTGTGCCACTCACAGTGCTCACAAGGAAGAATGTGAGTTCAAATGGTCGGAGCAGTGTGAAACTAGTTTCCAAGAGTTAAAGAAAAGGTTGACTACCGCTCCCATATTGGTGTTGACAAGAGCAGGAGTCGACTATGATATCTACAGTGATGCTTCCCATCGCGGATTGGGCTGTGTGCTGATGCAGGAAGGGAAGGTAATAGCTTATGGGTCTAGGCAGCTGAGACCACATGAAAAAAATTACCCAACCCATGATTTGGAGCTGGCAGCAATCATCTTTGCTTTGAAGTAATGGAGGCATTACGTGTACGGAGAGAAGGTCAATATGTACACGGATCATAAGAGTTTGAAGTATATATATCAGCAGAGAGACCTAAATCTGAGGCAAAGGAGATGGTTATAAGTGTTGGAGGACATCCGACCAGAGATTAAATACCATCTAGGCAAGGCAAATGTTGTGGCAGATGCGCTCAGCAGAAAGTGAAGTTTGTCCCAGCTGATCACAACTCAGAAGGAATTGGTAGAGGAGCTTGATCGAGCAAGAATTGAAGTGGTTTTGCAAGGTTTGGGAGCTTCCTTGGCTCAGTTGAGGATTCAGCCTATCTTGAGAGACAGTATTATCGACGGTCAGAAGGCAGATCAAGAGATCCAGAAGATGATAGAACAGGTTGGTATTGGCAAGTTGGCAGAGTTCCAGGTGAAGGATGCAGTGTTGTGGTATGGCAAGCGGCTATGTGTAGCATATCTAGCAGAACTGAAGGAAAGTATTCTTCACGAAGCACATGCCACTTTGTTATCAGTACATCCAGAGAGTACCAAATGTACAAGGATATAAAGCTATACTTCTGGTGGCCAGGGATGAAGCGTGATGTAGCCGAGTTCGTTGCCAAGTGTGCAGTTTGTGAGCAGGTCAAGGCAGAGAATCAGAAGCCTGGCAGTTTGTTGCAGCCATTACCCATCCCGAAGTAGAAATGGGATTGTATCAGCATGGATTTCATCACAGGTTTACCCAAGAGTTCCAAAGACAATGATACAATTTGGTTGATATTGGACTGACTCTCCAAATCGGCTCACTTCTTGGCAATGAAGCTTACTTGGTCAATGGAGAAGCTGGCAGAGTTGTATGTTGGTGAAATTGTGAAGCTTCATGGAGTTCCACTGTCAATTGTATCCGATCGAGATGCCCGTTTCACGTCACTCTTTTGGAGAAGTCTTCAAGCAGCTATGGGGACAAAGACCGATTTCAATATCGCCTTTCATCCTCAAACTGATGGGCAGACTGAGAGATTCAACAGGGTGCTGGAAGATATGTTGAGGTGCTGTGTGTTGGATTTCGGTGGCAGCTGGGAGAGGCATTTAGCTCTTGTGGAATTTGCATACAATAACAGTTTTCAGGCAAGCATTGAGATGGCGCCATATGAAGCTCTATATGGAAGGAAATGAAGGACATCGGTTTGTTGGTATGAAATAAGGGAGCGGCAGCTGTATGGACCAAAGATTGTGCAGCAGACCTCAGAAAAGATCGAGCTGATTAGGAAGAGGTTGGTCGACGCACAGAGCAGGCAAAAGAGTTGCACCGACAACTGGAGGAGAGACATGAAGTTTGATGAAGGTCATTATGTCTTCGTGAAGGTGTCTCCGACTAAAGGAGTGATTCGGTTCGAAAGGAGAGGAAAATTAGCCCCGAGATACATTGGGACCTGCAAGATATTGAAGAGAATTGGGAAGACGACTTACCGGTTAGAACTACTAGAAGAGTTGGCCCAAGTGCACAATGTCTTTCATGTGTCCATGCTACAAGGTTATGTCCCAGATCCGAGTCATCATTTGCCAGAGGTACCAGAAGGGTTGCAATTAGATCTGAGCTATGCTGAGCGTCCCATTGAGATCGTGGATCGTCGAGAAAAGGTCTTGAGAAACAAGATGAAACCTATGGTCAAATTCATTTGGAGGAACCAGTTTGTTGAGGAGGCCACTTGGGAATCAGAGGAAAAGATGATGAAAAATCACCCTGAACTCTTCCACCAAAATTTTTTAAAACTTTTCTTTTCTTTCTTTGTACTTTTCTCGCTCCTAAGTGTAGTTCCGGGGACGGAACTATTCTAAGGAGGGAGTGTTGTAATACCCCACATTTTTATTTTAAGTAAAAATACATTTTTAATTTTTGCACATATGATGCATGTGCAAAAAAAATATTCTCATTTTGTTACTCTCATTATCTATTTTAAAGCATGCATGATTTTATTTAGCATTTTTAGTTAATCCATTGACCTAAAGATTAAATTCTAGCCCATTAGGAGAAGTGCCCACTAGGATAATTAAATTAATTAATTAGAAAAGAGCCCATGAATCAAGCCCATTAGTAAAATCACAAATTTAAGTTGAGCTTGGACTAATACATGACAAGTTACAACTTTTAGTACACATTTAGAATTATAGAAATGTATTTATATTTGTATGTGCATGTGTGCATGCACATACATGTTGTTGGCCGGATGTGCACCTAGGTTGTGGCCGGTTTTTGAGAGGGGAGAAGAAGGGTTGGGGGTTGAGATGATGAAGGGTTGGGAGCTTGAAAAGGTGGGAGTTTTGGGAGTTTGAGAATTTTACATTTTAGGCCCTAACAATACCCTATAAATAGAACCCCTTTTCCTACTTCTCTTTTGCACCAAAAACAATATCAAAATAGAAGAAAGAAAGAAAAGAAACAGAGTAAGAGAGTTTTTGTACTTGAAGGAGCTATTGCTAGGAGAAGGAGCTCTTGCTAGGAGGAGAAGTCTTACTAGGAGCTAGGAGTTGCTTTGGAGCTAGAAGTGGTGTTCCATCTTTCTTGTCATTGTTCAAACTTCATTTTAAGGTGGTGATCCTATGCTTTCTAATTGTAGGGATTGCATGCTTTATGAGTAGTATAAGTTTGATATGTTAATTAGAAGATAAATTCATATTTTTTATGTATGCCAAATTGTAGAAATATTACTATTGATTAAGAAACAAAAACATTGTCTTGTTGCTTAGAAATGAGAACAAAAAGTAAGGAGAAACTTTCATTTGCTTGTTAATTTACAAATATAGAAACTAGAAATTGTGAAATTATTTGGAGAGATTTTATTGAGGTTAAAGAGGAGTTTTGTAAAATAAAGTGGGTGGTTTCATTATTTTTCTAATGTAGAATATGCATGCTAATAATCAAGAAAAATGAGTAGTACAGAAATTTTGATGCGCTAAAGTAGAACAAATCTATATTTGGATGTAGTATAGTAAATCACGAATGGTACATTAATTAACATCATGTTAGTTGATAAAGAGAAAAAGAAATAATTGGTGAAATTGTCATAAACTAGTACACATGAATAAAGAGATGTGATTATTGAATACTTGTTGAGATTACTTTTGATAAACAAATGAACTTTTGCAAAAAGATAAATTTTGATATGCATAACTGCTTTTGTTGGAAATTGCTAGTTGTTTAAAATAAAGAAACTTATTGCTTATTCATAAAAGAGAAGAGATAAATTGTGTAATTTAGATGTTTGTACAAAAATATGTTTTTTTTTTAAATTATGAATTACTGTGAAGAATTAAACTCAGTATAGATGAACACACTACAATCTAATGAAAGATTGAATCAAGAGAAAAAATCGAGTTCTGTGAAGGAAATAGAATAACAGAAAGATTGAACAAAACATACGGGCATATTTTATGTATCAGTAAATGCATATGGATTTCTTGGTTAGCAAAGGCTCTTTAGAACCATCACTATAGCGTGCCTCTATCCCGGGTTACGAGTTCGAAACTCGGCAAACCCTTTTTATTTTTTTTCTTTGTTTTAAATCCTACCGCAGAGAATTGGTATTAGGGGTTTTGAGTGCTCATTTGAAGCACTGAGTCCATGTGGACTTACTGGCTAGTGGGTGGGAGTCTTGGGGCGTCACTGTAGTTGGCGCACGGCTTGGGTTCGAAACCCGTGGGTTGCATCCTTTTTTTTTCTTTGATTATTTTTGGGGAAATTTCGGTGGACTTTAAATGGAAAGATTTGCAGAAAAGAATAATGAAATTTTTTCTATAAATGAAATAGAGTGTTAAAAAAGAGTTGCAATTGTTTTAGTAAGATTTGATATACAAATTAAGAAAAATATGAGATATACAAAATAAGAAAAATTCATATTTGAGATAGGAAGTAAAATTGTAACTTAGGTAAAGAGTGTAAAATTCACTTTTTTTTTTGAAGAAGATAAAAATGTGTTTGTGTGAAATGAATTCTTTTGGAAAGATTGTACTCTTATTTGGATTAAGAATTTCTTTGTCGTAATTGAGATGCATTGTATGAGCTTGAATTTAATCATAAAATTTCATGTGATGAAGTTGCAAGAAGTGTTTTTACTTATAAAGTATATGGATAAATAACTAGATCATGAATAGTGACGAGACTATGTTTATTTTGTGAATAAGTCGAAAGATGAAAATATCTAGGTTTAAGACATGTTTATTAAAGGGTATGTGTACCCATGATTCTTGTACATGAGAAATTGTGAATTTAGAATTAGTACGACCTCGAGTACCGACACTATTGAAATAAAAGATTTTGAGATATGGCTATGGAAATGTTGATTAAGTCCGGTAAGAGGTAGAACTAATTCTAGGCTTTGAAATTTATTCACGTCTTGAACTAAATAATTAGGCACATAAGTGAAGATGTAGTAAACTTGGGCAAACGTAAGTGGGTGCTTCTATATAGTCGGCGGTAGATCTCCGTGGCTATATACCCAGTCGGCGGACTGTGGTTGCTCTGTGGGAGATGGGTTGTTATTTTTAAAATCCGAGACTTAGCGTAGTCGGGTGGATAGTTTGCCGTCTCCAATGTATATACATATACCGGGGCTATGGGGCACTTACAGGATGATTCGCACGATGAGGGATCCGTTATAATAGCCAGCGAGGCTGAGATCCTTAGTCGTGGAATGATCTAAACCTTGCTTTATTACTGGGTAGTTTCATGGCAAGGGATCGAACCCTTTATTGTGGAGAACGTAGGTGCTTGCCCTCGGACCTATGTAGTATGGGATGCATAGAATCAGAACAAGTGTGCATTAGTGTCATCGTAGTATAAAATGTGTGCATTAGGCATTAAGGCATCGCATACACTTACATCTTTAGCGTAGTCACAATTTAACACCTTATTGTTTATTCAACTTTTGTGATTTTGTTAAAGTAATGAGATCGTTATATGTACGGTATAGAGAGGATAGCCGAGTATAATATTTTCATCAGTTGTAAGTGACTGACTTGTCTACAGCTTGATATGCAGGTAATGGACTTTTCCATGAAGATGTTATGATGAAGTGATGATTTACATTGTTAAAATTGTATAAGTTGTATTTTATTTCATTGTTGTACTTTTTCGCTGTGTAAACAAGTGTATTGAACTCTAATGTATTATTGAAAAAGTTTTAATTTCCTTGTAAAATTGTACGAAGTGAAGTAAAGATCCTGTGAAATCTCGAATTCGGTCTTATTTGAAATTCGGGGCATTACAATTTAAAACGTGTAACGCACGTGCATAATCAATTTTCAATATTTTTTAACACCAAACATACACATATGTTGCACGTACAACTCAAATTCTACTTATAAATACGTGCATTGCACGTACAAATCTAGCATTTTCTTCAAAAAAAATTTCATTTATGTGCAATGCACGTCCAGCTCCAAAACTATTTCTTAACACATATATCGCACGTGAAAATCTTTCAACTCTTATCAAAACGTGCATCGCACATGAAAAATACTAGTTTGTGATTATGGGACAGTTTCAAAATTATTAGTGCTCGTGGGCTAATTTGTGCCACGTCAGCAGCGGTCACTATTCTCATTAGCGACTTATTCATTTTGAAAGTAGCTAATGAGAATAACAACCTATGTTTTAAATTTTTTTGAATTTTTTGTTTGCTGGTGCTATTCTCTCTAGCGACTTTAGTATATATAAGGTCGCTAAAGGGATTAGCGACCTCAAATGAATGTATTGAGATATTTAGCGATTTCTAGAGAGCTTTGCTCCCTTGGAAAAAAAATTTATAACTGTGGTGGTTATTGGGAATAGCGACTTTAGTATATTTCGGTCGTTATTCACAATAGCGACCTCAGTAGGAAACACAATCTCCTTGTTCTTAGTAAAATTTGCAAATAGTTACACAACTAAGTTCTCTATTCGGAATAGTGACCTTAGTGCAATTAAGGTCTCTATTCCGAATAGCGACCTTTGTACAGCTAAGGTTGCTATTCGGAATAGTGACCTCAGTTTCAAAAATAAATTGATTGTTATTTTTTCAAAGAGCAAAAGATGTCTAGATTTTGCTAAGTGTTATAATGCAGTTCATTAAAGGTCGCTAATTTCATTAGCGACTAATATTTTAAAACAGATATCGCTATTCCCATTAGCAACTTTCAGAATGAAGAGGTCTCTAATGAGAATAGCGGTCGCTGCTGATGTAGAACAAAGTATCCCACGAGCACTAATAGTTTTGAAACTGGCGCATAATCTAAATATTTTCAAAAAGTGGCCTATTACGGAAAAAGACTCTTTAGTTTTGGGGGATATGAGGGACCAGCAGTGTGTGGAATTTTTTTGTCGTAATAGGCCATTATTTGAAAATATTTACGATTATGGGCCAGTTTCAAAACTATTAGCGCCCGCGGGCTACTTTGTGCCACGTCAGCAGCGACCGCTATTCTCATTAGCTGTAACACCCCGTGTTAAAATATATAATAATATATAATAATATATAAGATGAATTGGCTGTTGCCCTATAAGAGTTCCTATGGGGGATGTTGTATGAGGATTTAATAAATCAAAATGTGTAATGATGAGGGGGGCCCACCTGAAGAAGAGAAGCAACATTTGTTGCTTTGACTTCAGTCAGCCACGGCTGACGTGGCATGTGGTGGGGGCTCGCCTGAATTTGAAAGCAGTGACAACTGCTCTGTCTTCCCACGTGGCTGGGGCCCACCACTGGGGGCTTCGGCTGCTGTGTGTCTTGTGCGTTTCTCGAGAGAGAGGACAGGAAGAATTGTGAAAAATTGTCCCACATCGGGAATACAAATAAATTAATTAACTATAAATAATAATGTCTATGATCAAGAGTCACCAATCCGGTTAACCACCTTTTGAGAGGCAGCCTGTGGTGGGCAGTTGTACTAATAAATAAATAGTTTGTCTGATAAATTGTATAAATTGTCTGAGTTTGGGGCAGAGACGTTACATTAGCGAACTCTTCATTTTGAAAGTCGCTAATGAAAGTAGCGGCCTATGTTTTAAAATATTTGGAATTTTTTGTTTGTTGTCGCTATTCCCACTAGCGACCTCAAATGAATGTATTGAGATACTTAGCGATTTCAAAAGAGTTTTTGTTCTCTTATGAAAAAAATATATTTAAAACTGATGTTGCTATTGGGAATAGTGACCTTAGTATACTTCGGTCGTTATTCACAATAGCGACCTCAGTAGAAAACTCAGTCTCCTTATTCTTTGTAAAATAGTCACACAATTAAGACATCTATTCGGAATAGCAACCTTAGTACAATAAAGGTATCTATTCCGAATAGCGATCATAGTGCAACTAAGGTCTCTATTCCAAATAGCGACCTTTGTACAACTAAGGTTGCTATTCCGAATAGCGACCTCAGTTCCAAAAAAAAATTGATTGTTACTTTTCATAGAAAAGAAACTCTCTAGATTTTGCTAAGTGTTAGAATACAGTTCATTAAAAGTCGTTAATTTCATTAGCGACTTTATATATGCTTTGGTCGCTAATAGGCATAGCTACAATAAATAAAAAATTCCAAATAATTTAAAACATAGACCGATATTCTCATTAGCAGTTTTCAAAATAAAGAGATCGCTACTGAGAATAGTGATCGCTGCTGACGTGATACAAAATAACCTATGAGTCGTTAATAATTTTGAAATTGACTCATATTTGCAAATATTTTTTAAAAAGTGGCCTATTACGGCAAAATATTCCACTTGTGAGTGGATGGATATTTATTTGTGGATGCTGCTTTAATTAATCTGGAAGAAAGAAAAAAAATTGTGATGGTGTGCATAGCTTTGGTTATGTAGCGCCAAAAAAGTTTGGTTTCAGATAATAACATCCTCGTCTTATCAATTCTTGAGAGCCTTGATTTAATTGGGGATATTAAGAGCATCTCCAAGGAATCTTTAAATTCACTAAGCATCGACAATTTTGACTAACGACTTTCAATTTGGCTCTTCAATGGCTAGCTAAATTGGCTCGTTATTGTGTCGATCGTGAACAATGCTAGGCAAAATGGAGAGGGAGAAGGGGGGTCGGCAAAATTTAAAAATTGGGAAAAAAATTAGCCAACGGCTAGAATCTCAACGGATGTATTTTACCCTCTAAAAAACATCTAAAATTGCAGACTACCACCATTACTTCAACTTTCTTCTATAGATTTCATTCAACCATTCAACCATGAACCATTACTTCAACGGAGTATTGCCTGCATGAAAAAGAAGTATGGAGGGCTAGGCATCATCGACCTCAGAGACATGAACCTTGCTCTTTTGGGGAAATGGTGGTGGAATGTTTTTCACCACAGTGGAGAAGGATGGCAGGATTTTATTCAACCATACCTTCGGGGAAACGGTACGAGAAGTCTAGGCTTTCAAGTTGGGGCTAAAGTTTCGCGATTCTGGAAAGGAATTACCAAAGCGAGTGGTCCGTTCAGTTCTGCAGTTACGTCAACAATTGGTAACGGACGGTCCACCAGATTTTGGTGGGACAAATGGTGTGGTGCTCACGCACTGAAGGAAACCTTCCCAGAGCTGTATGACAAAACGATTCGACCCAATATCTCAGTGGCAGAGACCTGGAAGAGGGGAAACTGGAGGCCGCCACTCCGAGGAAACCTTACCCCAAAATAACAGCAACAACTCCTAGAATTGCAAACACATATCGCTCGGACTGGGACGAGGTGCGTCCATGGCCCAGATCAGATGCGATGGGAGCTAGAGCCTAAGGGAGCTTTCACGGTCAGATCCCTGTACCATCGTATTCACTTTCGGGGATGCAGACCCAGCTGGGCACAGATGTTATGGAAGGCGAAAACCCCACTGAAAGTCAGAGTCTTTCTATGGCTGGTGCTCAATAATGTCATTCTCACCAGAGAGAACCTGGCCAAAAGACAACCACAGATTGCCACTATCTGTGGGTTCTGCAACATGCATTCGGAGACTTTGAATCACCTATTCATTCACTGCCCAAGGAGTAAGGCGACGATGGTAGAGGTTTTAAGAGCCCTAGGAACAAGTGTCTACCCCAACGAATATGAGAATTTGTGGACTGGCCCCAAATTTGCCTCGAATCGCCAGGAAATGAAGGACGCATGGTACAATGGCATTGCGGCAACTACTTGGGTGTTATGGCTAGACAGGAATAACTTTTATTTTCATGCTTCATGTAATAGTATTTCTGGTAACTTTACTTATATCATGCATCTTATTTCTTTTTGGGCTACAGCTGCGGCCACAGGAGCGAGAAGGAGGATTGCCAGGGTCTTCGAGGTGGAGGACTTTGATAATGAGGGGATTGAGTTTGGGCCGACACTAGACTGAGGAGTCGGTACCACCCATACCAATCAGAGGCTCGATGGTGGCAATATCAGCCAGTTTATTTTGGTCCTACTGTATTTTGATTGATTGATGTATGGAGGATTTGCCCCATCCCCCAGGGTTCTGTTGGGGGTTCATATTTTATTTCCTGTACTTTTCTCTCTGCTTTGTTCTTTTGTATTTCTCCCGGTCCGTCGGGGTTGTTTTATTAATTTCTTATTAATGAAACAGAGTGGCACTATTCCACCTTTTATTTCAAAAAAAAAATTTCTTCTATAGATTTGTTCAAAAAAAGAATTGTTTCAATACATGGAAAAATTGATCTCTTCACTGCACGTTCCGGCCTTCAAAAGCTCGCTGCTGCACTCGAACCCATCACGTTCCTCCCGATTTTCTGCTTCCCATCCTGTTCATCTTCTTCATCAGGTGAGAGAAAATTTGGAGATGTTTTGAGAAGATTCTGCTTTATAAAATTGGGTTGGTTTGGGTTAACGGGATGGTTGGTTGGGGTTTAATTAAATTAAATGGGTAGTGAGTTGGGTTGGGTTTAATTAACTTAAATAGTAGTGGGCTGGTTTGGGTTCAAAAATTATATAATATGTTTTATTTGAAAAATAATAAAATATTGGATAGCTAGTCAAATTGGCTAGCATGGTTGGAGATGAAACAAAATAGCTAGTCAAATTTACTAGGCGAAATGACAATTTGAATAATTTAGCTAGTTATTTTGGCCAGTGCCCTCGGAGAAGCTCTAATAAGACAACCCTCCGAAATTTCTTTGATAAAGCACCTAACATTTATTTGACTAAACTATTTGAACGGCCACCGAGAGATTTTTTTTTTCTTTTTTGGTTAATCTGAACTAATTTTTATTTGAACTGGTATAGGGTTTAGCTTCCAATTAAGGAAGTGGACTATTTAGAGATCTTCTTCATTAAGGTAACCTTTCTACATACTTTATTCCATCTTCAAGCTCATTCGCAACAAACTCATTGGCAAGTAATAGTTTGGAAATGTTGCTATGCTGAGTAACAAAAAAGAGTTCAGCTAGAGTAGTTGCTACATTATCTTGCATAAGAAAATACATTTATAGTAATCCACCCTATCCTGTAATGCAGAGTTTGTGCGGAGGCAGAAATATGGTATCTGAAGACTACACCATCATAAAATAAGGGTGTGTGAGGTAAAAACTGTACCACACTACAAAAGAAAAGGTCTTCATCGGCACTTTTTTGGGGTTTCACCGGCGTTTATAAACGCCGGTGAATCACCTACCGGCATTTGGAAAAGCGCCACAACAAGCGCCGGTGGAGTGCGTGCCGGAAATTGTTTGGCAGCCTACACCGGCGCTTTCAGGCGCTTTTGAAAACGCCGGTATTGGAACAGTTGTCATAACTAATCGGATTTCATTTCCAAATATTTTGCTCTGGCGATTCAAATTCCCAACCTCAAGCTCTCTTTAGATCCCCAGATCTGCTCGAATCCGTCACTTTTCCTTCGCCCCTCCTTCATTAATGTTGTAGATCTTTCTGAGATCTACCTCCTCATCCCAATTTTTTCTTCTACGGTAGTTCTCCCCGGTTGCTCACTGATCCATTCCGCGTTTGTACCCAGCGTACCCTTGCTGCTTCCGCGTCTAGCTTCGAAGTGCCTTTCCCCTCAACCCATCTCGAACGTCTCGGCGCCTTTGAGTGCTAGTACCAAGCCCCGTTTGGAGTTGTGTTCCCCTGTCGATTCGTTCCAGCGGAGGTGTAGCGACGTTGGTTTGGTGGCAGCGTTTCCTTGATCTCCATTATCGATTCATTCCTCGTTCGCTCCAAGGCGCCAGCTTCATCGCTTCGCCACCCCTACCAACCGCTGTAAGTTATTGCATCCTTTCTTTTTTGGGTGCTTTGGCGGCTGTAGGGTGCTATTATTAGTGCGCTAAGTTCCTCTCTATTCCTTCCCCTTCCCGTATTTCTCCCTCTCTAAACCCTCCAGCTTCTGCATTTTCTCTTCTTTCTCCCCTACGGAATAGCCTTCCCCATCTTGGGAGATTGGGGATCTGGCCTTCCTATTTCTTTCGCTGTAGTAGCCTGAAGAGGCTTTGCTGGTATCACGGCTTCTGCCTCGAGTTTTCGGTGACTTTTGAGTATCGATTGCGAGATCGAGACTTTACTTTACTGGTACTCTTAGAATACTTTTAAGGAGTTTTAGTTTCTCCTTTTTAGCCTTTGATGATCAGTTTTCTGATCGGCTCTGCTCCATCGTTCTGGATAATATTTTTCTCTAGTCCGGCGCCTGTTGGTGTTTCGATTTGAGGCATTTTGTGGCCGGTCGCAACCATGTCTCTTTTTGTTCCGGTAGCTAGAGCGTCGACTCAGATATTGGAGAGTGATTCATCATCTCCTCTTTTGACTAACTCATATTACCATCAGTCCTCTCTTAATCTCGATACTTCCCCTTTTGCTGGTAAGCCTAAACCGCTTCGGGTTTGTCACAGGTGCCTCCATCCTGGGCATTTCAAGCGTGAGTGTGTGTATAAAATGAAATGCTTTTTCTGCGATAATTTTGGTCATTCGCGCAGTCGTTGCTTTGCCCTCCAAACTTCTCTCCTTCCTTAACTACCCTCTTTTGAAGAGCAAGCTGCATGCTTGCTTGGCTTCGAAACTCAGTATTGATTCTGGAAAGGACTTCGAATCCTCTGCAGTTGTTCCTTCTCCAGCTTCGAACATCTCGAGTTCGTCCTCTGCTCCTTGTGATTCAATTGCGATGCTTCTTCATCCTAATATTGCTAAACTCTTTAAAGATCGCAAGGTCTTTTCTAAGCTGGTTTCCTTCCCTCGTTTGGGTCCTTTAAAAGCTCATCCCCACTCTTCCTCGGTGGCAACTGCGTTGAGATTGAGTATAGATTATAATTCTGTTTTGTTTAAATCCTTTACTTCTTGGCACTCCGGGTATCGCAGTGCGGTGGGGGACGTTCGGTCTCGCAACATTTCCATCCCCGTACCTTCGAACAAAGCTAATGACCTTTTGGAGGCTCCTACTCTATTTTATAAATTTTCCTGCTCTATGACCATTTCTTCTCCCAAACTGTCAATGCTCGCTTGTCATTTTTCGGGAAGCATCTACTCGGTCTATCAATATTTAGGGGAGCTATCTTCGATCGATCTTCGCCTTAGGGAGGTATCGCATTTCCTGCTCTCTTTCCCCCTTAAGTCTTCTCTGAGTCTGGTTGACTCTTCTTTCGTAGTTTCTTCCTATCATACTAACTACATCACTATATCCTCATCGGTGGGTTCTAGTGTTCACTTTATCCCGTCTTGCCCCAAAATAGACGAAGTGGTATTGACTGTCCCAGCTACGATTTCATCCCCCGTAGTGGAGGCAGTACCTCCTCCCGTTAAGCGGAAATACAATAAGAAAGTCGGTAATATTAGGCAGATTCGAGTGAGTGCGCGTATCCTCGCCAGGAAAGCTAATGCTATGTCAGCTCTTCAGTTGGTGCACAGTTGAGCTCTCGCGTTGGCAGCAAGGCTGTATCCCTTTGTGCCGCTAGTGTTTCTCTTGGGCTGCTGGTGGAGATTGTTATCTCCGCGGAAGGGTGTTTTCTTTGCCTGCGTTTGGCTCGCCGCTCCTCTTGCTTCTTCTCCTCTTGTGGGTGAGACAGGGCGTCTTGTCTCTTTTTCGTGCGTTGTTTTCCGGGCTGAAAGTTTCGTCTCCCTGTTCAGCGTTTGTTCAACTGTTGTATTATAGCTCCCTTATTGGCGTGCTTTTCCCCCTAGTTAGGATTTAATTTTGTATATTTCGCATATTATTGTTTTACATCTTGTAAAGCCATCGATTATTTATTTGTATCTTAACTGTTATTATTGATTAATATATTTTTTGATGGCTGGAGCCTTTTGGCTCTATCCGATATATAAAAAAAGAAAACGCCGGTATTGGTGTAATATACCCCGGCGCTTGCAAAAACGCCGATATATACTTTTTTTTTATTTTTTATTTTACTTTTTTGGGGGGAAAATCTACCCTGGCGTTTTGACAAACGCCGGGGTAGGTAAACATTTTTTTTAAAAAAAATATTTTAAAAAAAAATTATTATTATTAATTTTTTTTTAATGAATGAATATATAAAAAATTCATTTTCACATACATTATTTCTGCCAGTTCAACATTACATTGCTAATCATAAAATACAAAAGACTATTACATTGCTAATCATAAAATACATAGTTTAAGCACCTAATTCACCCTATTACAAGCTATATTGAGCATACTACTACAATATCCAGTTGTTAAGAAAATAAATATTACATGACATAATAACAAGTCTTATAGAAATAGCAGGACTTCCAGAACAAAGCACAAAACAATAACTACTAAGCTTCACCTGCTGCCTGGATGGAGACCTAAGTTGTGTCTGAGCTGATGTTGCTGACCACCACTAGGGTTGCGGGTGAGTCCCAAGTATCAGATGCATAGCATTCTCAGAATCCAGCCCCTTTAAGATCGTGACATTCTCTTACTAAGACCTGCTGCATTGATCCATGAGTCAAGCAAAACTTAACATTAGAAATGACTGTAGTAGAGGAACTGAAAGAAGATTTGAAAATTAATTCTTGCATTTCTCTCTAGCCAAATGCGCCTACAAACAGATACAGCCGTAAGTATCCTCCATGTTTGAGAACTAAGATGTCATTCTTTAAACAAACACTACGATGAGAAACAATCATGAATTGATGTAACTTGCTCTATTCAAGATATATCAGATTTTCCCCAGTTCCCAGCTAATATATCAGATTTTCTCCATTTGTTGATTCTCTGGTCACAATAGTATGATCACAATACTTTGGTCCCAATAGTATGCAACAAATAGTATGGAGTAGTTGCAACCTTCTACCTAAATTACAACTTATTTGGTTCATTAATTACATCCTAAATCCAAACTCCACCAAAAATTCATGAGCCTTTTTTACGGCCGGACAAAGATTGTGAGTTGCTATATATATATATACACACTTAATCAAGATTCTAACCATTTTTAATTTGGATTTATTTTCAAGCTTTTTGTACAATCGTGGAGTGTTGGAATGTCATAGTTTGATCCAACTTTGATGTAAAACTTTGCTTCTATTAGTTTACACCCAACAACCAATGAAAATGACCATCCACTTGATTAATTATTCACAACTCTAATTATCCACCAGGGCAAAATTTTGATGGCTCCTCAGTTAAATTTAACTTTCAAAATCTGATTTATTCCAATCTGCAATATCAGGTGTGATCATTTGAGAATAATGGACAGAAGATACTTTTATACTATGCTACTTATATCAGGGTTGTTCGACTGGGTTTCACGTGCAATTCCAAAGGCACTGCTGCAAAAATCTTCTGCAGTTTCATGGTAGCAAGAAACATAAAAAAAGGTTGCAAAAAGGTTATAAAAACTTGCCAAACAAAGCAGCTGCGCTACTGGTTCCAGTTGCAGCAAAACCAAACACTAGTGAACTATGCGGGTACCTCTACCACATTAAATCTATTTTATCTTAGTATTTACCAAGGTGTTATAAACCTTAAAGTACATGGATCATTACTCAGTTTCTACCATATGCATACAACATCAACAGGGAGTAGGAATCCTGTGACAAAATAAGCAGGAGATGTTCCAAAAAGACTTGGTCATTACTTCGATAGGAAAAAGCCTCGACGAACAAAGGAGGACCATTAAAAGTTGTGAGTTGGCATGGTGAGTGGATGGTTTGCATAGCGAAAGGAGATGTATTTATATACTCAATATCATTGGTCTAGTTGCAGACTAGCACTGCCATATTCTCAAAACAAGTAAAAAAAGAGTTACTTTTTATAAATATGAGTATCTAATTCAGAGCAAAGTCTTTCTTACATGCATAATGCAGTACACCATGCCTACATGAAATGTTCTATATGTGGTGCTACAAGTTCTGGACAGACCCATCCAAGCCTCCTAAGAGTGATTGAACTATTTTCTAGGAGCGATTTGTTGAGACCTTGCACAAACCAATAATGAAGATGAAATTGAACTACTGATTTAGATGCAATCGCAAAAGAGCAGAAATTATTTACCTCAGCATTTTGTAGGATTGGAACAATACAAGATATAACAGTCATCGTAGTTGACGCTAACAGTGTCCTCCGTGCTGACTCCTCTTTTAATGGTGAAATTGAACTCCTGGCCCTCTTTGAGCAAGATTGGTTAGGAAACATCTCCACTTCTTACCTCAGGACCCTACATCAAATTTCAGACCGATGCATGTCAAATAATTCTTGCTCCAAATTCAGACTAGGAAAGATTGCAGTAGTCATAAAGTCTAAGGTAACAGCAGCAAGTACAAATGGAGGAATACCAAGAAATATACCTTTGTATCGAGCATAATGGCGATAGCATAGTGGCCACTGAAATTAAACTCGATACTAACATCCTAGGCTTCACCACTGAAATTTAGACTTAGAAGTTAATTTCATGCATACAAAATAAAATATGCTTAATGAATTAGTTTATACTTCACTTATGTTGACACACCAACAACAAAAAATGAGAGAGCGCAAAATACCTTTTCATGAGGGCCGTCAGTAGCAATGAGAAGAAGTCCAATCGCCACAACCAGGATAGTTAAGATCGTACACCAAACACCTTTGGTTAGAATATATAAAAGTGAATGTCTCATACATAATGCACTATCATATGTAAAAAACTTTAACATTTTAAAGGGATGTCTTGCCAACGTTAAATTTTCCAAATCCAATCGGTGCTTCTCGCGAAGTTCTGCAAAACAAAACATGAACTTTTAAAAGAGTAAGGGTCAAGAATAACTAAACTCCATGAATTCAATCTTAATTTGGCAATTTTGATTCCTCTTTAACACTCCCAACAAGACCTTAGTTCTTTAAGGTCCAACAACATTTACTTACTTCTTCGATATCCCAAATAAAAAGTGCACTACTATTTCCAAATTGAACAAGTCCACACACTTCAAAAGAACAGTTTAATAGTCATACTCACCATTGCTTTAAGAGTCAACTACAAAAAACTGTTGTTACCATATTACGGTTGTAACAAACTTTGAACTTATGGCATCTTTACAAGTAAATGCCTTACCACTTTCACTAACTTATCCACAACAGAAGCTAATGTCCTATTAACCAAGTCAGGAAACCAACAGAAACTAAATGACCTATATTTGATACCAAAATTTAGTCTTGCATAAATCTCCGTGAACATAATTCTCAAATATGATCAGGTTCACAAAAAAGAATCCTTTTTATGCATTACCAATATCTAATTGCCACTTTTATCCACATTACTCCAAACAAAATCCTATATTTCCCAACAATTATCTCAAACGCATCAATGATAATGAGATCGGCTTCTCCTCCCCAAAAAAAACACCAAAAAAAATTCAAAAAAAAAAAATCAAAAAATCAAAAATTAACTCACCTGAGATCAAGGCATCGTCCCCCATCGATGGAAAATTCGTTGAAAAAGATCAAACTTTAGATACCTCCAACATCAACGGAACGCCGCAACGATCAGATCTGGGAATTCGCGCCAAAACGAGTACGGCTCTTTTCTACTTCACCTTACTTCACCTTAGCCAAATCAGTCACTGTTACGATGGCGGGAAATGGCGATGAGGATGCCGGAGAGACGACAGAGGGGAGAACGGCGAGGAGATGAGCGGGGGGGAGCACGGCGGAGGAGACGAGCGCTAGGGTTTGAGAGCTAGAGAAAGGGGAGAAAAGATGGCGGGCAAGGGCGATGACGATGCCGGAGAGAATACGGCGGGGAGCACGCCGGAGGAGAAGAGCACGCGGATCGCGGGATTTGGGTTGCGGCGATGGTCTAGGGTTTACAGGAGAGAGAGAAGCGGGATTTGGGTTTACAGGAGAGAGAGAAGCGAAGGATAAACGTAAGTATATTAATCGACAGAAGGGGTATAAGTTAATTATAGAGTATACCCCGGCGTTTCTTATCAAACCCCGGGGATCATATGACTACACTGGCATTCCATAGAAAGCGCCGGGGGAAACAAAGGTGTTTTTATTTCCAATTAATAATTTTCTTTCTTCCCCAGCGTTTCTCGAAAGCGTCGGGGTAAAAACGCCAGTGTAGGGTAATTTTGTTGTAGTGCCATTAAAAGTGAAGTTGGACACATGACATTGTGGATATCAAGATATATGTAAGTGATATGGCTAAAAATGTGATTAAATTGGGACCATTCAAATCGGGCACGAATCTTTAAAGCTCTTAGGGGTAAAACAGTAATTTCACCTACAAACGGGTCTGAAATGGAAACTGGGTCTTTCTTCAAAGCCCCAATAACCCATGAACGGATCTGTCCTACTGGGTATGGGTCCCAACCCATTACAAACCAGTTCAGAAGGATAAAGAAGAATCCAGATTCATAATTATCCCTAAGAGGTGGTTTTAACCACTTCTATCCATCCACACCGGGAAGTAGAGATTTGTTCTTATCTCGAAATGGATCCCTAAGGCGACTATAAAAACCCCTCTCCCTCACCATAAGAAGATAATCAATCTTTTTCCACATAAAGCTCTTTCATAATCTTCCTGATTACTGACAAGAGCGTCGGAGGGTGCGTCGCCGGGATCCATCCCGGTGTATCGCACTTTTTGCAGGTTCACAGCAGCGGCAACAGACCAAGTCAACACGTTGGTGAAGGTCAACAGGTTTGCCTTGTTCGTTTTCTCAAGAATCCACAATTTATCTGTTTTCTCCCACACCAAAATCAGCAACAACAGATTGGTGCCGTCTGTGGGAAACGAAAAAACAATCCAACCTAACTTCATCAACGAGATTAGTTTCAAGCCATGCATCCAAAAGAGAAGGGGAAGACAGCGGTCTCCAGCCGAAGAACCACTTCTCTTCCTCCTCCTCCTCCAGCTCAAGGTGCTCCTCCTCAACAGGTCCCTCCAGGGTCTCGAGGGGCTGCCGAGGGGGCCTCTCGTAGGAGTCAACCAAAGAAACATCCTCTTCAGGACCATGTCGCAGTCCATAATCCTCCAGTTGACGTTGTGGCTTCTCAAAGCCCTCCCGAGCGGGATCTCCATCAAGTGATAGTTAACCGCCAGAAGGGGGTCGACCTCCAAACTCGCCTGAATGGATGGCGAGCCATTGGGGGAGTCCACCAACCTGAGCACCCAGGGATCTCAAGAGTCCGGACCCCCCGCAGACTGAGGACCAGAAGATCCCCTCCCCCGAGGAGGCGGAGAGAGTCCTCTCAACGTCATTGGCGGAGAAGTCATTCTCCAGTAAGCCAAGCCACATATAGGGACCGCCAAGCTGGAGGGGCACCAGTCACAAGGTTGGAGTTCCAAGATTTTCAAGAGGCCATCCTGGGGGCCCTCAACGTCGCTCCCAACCACGAGCAACGGGCACCTAGTCCTCAACCTGCCCCAAGCCGTGACCACCGCACTCCTAGCCCCCTTTCGCATGGGACAGAGTCTAGGGACTCGACAGGACATGACCGAAGGGAAGACTCAGTCTACCACCGTCTGCACGAGATGGAGAGGCGCCTTGGCCAATTTGACAGAGAAGAGGAACAACGGGCGAGGAAATTCTGCCCGAGCAGGCCCCCATTCTCCCGAGCCATCGTGGAAGCCCCGGTCCTGCAAAACTTCAAGCCCTCTAACTTTGAGTCATACAATGGGGAGTCGGACCCTGCCGACCACATCGAGAGTTTTAAAACTCTCATGATAATCCACCAGGCTTCGAATGCGCTCCTTTGCAAGACCTTTCCTGCCACGCTGAAGGGGCCTGCGAGAGAATGGTACTCTCGACTCGCCCCGGCCTCCATCTTCTCATTTGATCAGTTCGAATGGCTCTTCCTTACTCATTTCGTGAGTAGCCGTCGGGCCGAGAAAACAAGCGTATCTTTGGTGACCCTCCGCCAAAGAAAGAGTGAACGCCTAAGAGATTACGTTCGGCGCTTCACCGCTGAAGCTCGATTTATTGCCTCCCCCAACCAATCAGTAGCCTCTGCGACATTCGGGCACAACGTCACTAACGCCGACCTCAAGGCGTCCCTTGCCAAGAAGCCTCCTCGAGACTTCTCAGTCCTCCTGCTTAGGAGTGAGAAGTACATCCGAGTGGAAGAGGCTCCCAACACCCCCAGTCTTGAAGAACCATCTTCCGGGAACAAACGGAAGAATACAAGCGAAGAAGGGTCCCAGAAACTCCAGAGGGACAACAATGGCCAATGCCGCCCAGTTCCTTATTTTTAGAAGTTCACCCCCCTCACTGCTAGTATATTAGCAGTTCTTATGGAGGTGGACAAGGAAGGGCTACTCCGCGCTCTCCTTAGAATGAATACCCCTGGTAAGAAAAGAAACAAGGATAACTGGTGCCGCTTTCACAGGGACCACGGTCACGACACAGATGATTGTTGGGCTCTTAAAGAGGAGATCAAAGAAATTATATAACGGGGACACCTGGCCAAGTTTGTCCGAAGAGACGGGACCGATCTTCCACCCCGATGAGCCTACAAGCGAACAAAGAGGTCTGCCGAGTTCCAAGAATTTGAACCAGGGGCCATCCTCCACCTTATCCAAGGAGGTCTAATGGGGGGAGAACCAAACTCCTCCCAAGAGGCCCTCACCCATTCGTAGAAGTAGGTTTTCAGTTTTCAATAAGGTCGATGCTTGTAACACGGCCAAGAAGCATGTAATAATGGCTCGCCCAATTAAAGCAGCCACTTAGTTCATCTCAATAAAACTCAGCTTTTTTCTATTGAAAGATATTGCACTTGCCTCACTTCTATCTCTCTGAGTCATGCCTATGACTCGCCAAACAGTAAGTTCGGAGCCCAACTTGTCCTACAAGGCTACTCCCACAACTTGCTAGGCTCAAAGACGAGTTTGGAGTCTAACACTTGGTTCGACGTTGCCTTAGCCACTTGCAAGCAAGCAAGTATGGGGCAGCTCACTATTCAGAATTGCTCCTACAACTCGTTAACTCTCTTAACAACAAGTTCAGAGTCCAACACTTGGTTCGACTTTGCTTTAGCCCCTTGCAAACAAGCAAGTGCAGAGCAGCTCACCATTCGAAATTGCTCCCACAACTGTTGAACCTCTTCTCAACAAGTTCAGAGTTAAAACTCTCTCCTAGAACTGCTCCTCAAACTTGTTCCCCAAGCGGCTCTCTTAGAGCCAAGCTCTTCGCTCCGCTCGCCTCCAGGGCAGACATGTTCTCAACAAGTTCAGAGCTAAAACTCTTCCCTAGAGTTGCTCCTCAAACTTGTCCCCCAAACGGCTCTCTTAGAGCCAAGCTCTCCGCTCCACTCAACTCCAAGGCGAATCTCTTCTCAACAAGTTCAGAGCTAAAACTCTCCCCTAGAGTTGCTCCTTGATATGGCTAAAAATGGGGTTAAATCGGAACTGTCCAAATCGGGCACGAATCTTGAAGCCCAGGGGTAAAACGGTAATTTCACCTACCAATAGGTCTGAAGCGGGTACTGGTTCTCCTTCTCGGAAACCCACTAACCCGCGAACGGATCTACCTCAACTGGATGCGGGTTTCAACCCACAGCAAACCCGGTCCAGAAAGGATAGAATTAGGGTTTCTGATTAATCCTAATCAACGACCCTGATTCATATCTATCCTTTCACTGGGGATTAGGGATTACATTCCTTATCTAACCACAGGGATTACATTCCTAATCTGATCCCAGCGGCACCTATAAATACCCCCACCCATCTCCATTAAGAGGTAATAAATCTTTTGCCAGTTTTTGCGCTCTTTCATAATAATTTCTGGTTACTGACTTGAGCGTCGGAGGGTGCGTCGCCGGGAACAATCCCGATGTCCCGCACTTTTGCAGGTGTACGGCGGGAGACAGCGTCAAACTTCGGTGGAACAAGTAACAGGTTTGCTATTCAGTTTTCCTAAGAATCCACAAATACTATCTGTTTGCCCCCACACCAGATTTAGCGGCAACACTCCTCAAACTTGTCCACCAAGAGGCTGTCTCCTAGAGCCAAGCTCTCCGCTCCGCTCGCCTCCAGGGCGGACCTCTTCTTAACAAGTTCATAGCTAAAACTCTTTCCTAGAGTTGCTCCTCAAACTTGTCCCCCAAACGGCTCTCTTAGAGCCAAGCTCTCTGCTCCGCTCGCCTCCAGGGCGGATCTCTTCTCAACAAGTTCAGAGCTAAAACTCTCCCCTAGATTTGCTCCTCAAACTTGTCCCCCAAGCGGCTCTCTTAGAGCCAAGCTCTCCGCTCCGCTCGCCTCCAGGGCAGATCTCTTCTTAACAAGTTCAGAGCTAAAAATCTCCCCTAGAGCTGCTCCTCAAACTTGTCCCCTAAACGGCTCTCTCCAAGAGCCAGGCTCTCCGCTCCGCTCGCCTCCAGAATGGACCTCTTCTCAACGAGTTCAGAGCACAACTCTCTCCTAGAGTCGCTCCTCAAACTCGCCTCCAAGAATGGATCTTCTCAAGAGTCATAAGAAGCTCAACTCAACCATTCACTAGAAAATGCCTATCGTTCGCCACATTCGACGACACGTTCGCCGCTGGTTGTCGAACAGACGTGATTCCGAACAAAAAAAGGAGCAAAACATTATTGACCGGTCAATGCCACCAGTGCCACATGTTGTTCCCTAGTCGTTCGCCACGTTTGACACATTCGCCACTGTTTGTCGAACAGACGTGATTCTGAACAAAAAAGGAGCAAAACACTGTTGACCGTTCAACGCCGCTAGTGCCACGTGTCGTTCCCCAGTCGTTCGCCATGTTCGACGACTCGTTCGGCACGTTCGCCGCTGGTTGTCGAACAGTCGTGATTTCGAACGAAAAAAGGAGTAAAACACTGTTGACCAGTCAACGCTGCCAGTGCCACGTGTCGTTCCCCAGTCGTTCGCCACGTTCGATGACTCGTTCGACACGTTCAACGCTAGTTATCAAACAGACGTGATTCCGAACGTAAAATAAGCAAAATGCATTGACCAGTCAATGTTGTCAGTGCCACGTGTCGCTCTCCACTCGTTCGACGCGTTCGCCGCCGCTCGTCGAGCAAACGTGGTCCCGAACAAAAAATGAGAGAAAACTCTACCTCAAAATCTGTGCTCAAATCAAGATCGACGGATGAGATTCGCCATTCAAACAAACAAACAAAAGGGAAGATTAAAAGGAGTTAACGGGTCGGACCCGTTAAGGACCAAACCCGAACCACTCGTTACCCTACTTCTTCTCTTCCAGCTTTCCTGCTAAAATGAAAAAACAGAGACCCACTTCTCTCCTCTTCTTCACTGAGTGCCAAGACCCCATGGCCGAGCTCGAGCTCATTTTCGTTCGCCGCTCTCCTCCCTCGTCAAGCTCCCCACGTCGCGCTCGCCTCTCTCCACGTCTGAGCTCACGCATCTCCATCGTCGAGCACCGGCCTCCTCGCCTCGTTCGCCGAATTCACAAGCACCGAACCCATCACCCCTGGCCTCGAGCTCTTCTCCGTTCGCCACTCCCTCTTCGTCGAGCAACACCTTCGTTCGCCAAACTCTTCCTCGCCTCGTTCGCCGAATTCACAAGCACCGAACCCATCACCCCTGGCCTCGAGCTCATCTCCGTTCTCCACTCCCTCTTCGTCGAACAACACCATCATTCGCCAAAATCCTCCTCGCCTTGTTCGCCGAATTCACAATCGCCGAACCCATCACCTACAAAGCTCGAGCTCGAACATTCGCCACTCCTCTTCGTCGAGCAGCACACTCGTTCGACGAGCTCGTGTAACACCCCGAATTCCAAAATACAACTGAATTCGATGTTCCACAGGATCTTTACACTTCTTTTGTACAATTTTACAAGGAAATTAAAAACATTTCTTACATCAGAGTTACATTACACATTTACATTCATACAGCGAAAACAATTTACAGTAATTACATGAAAATAAACACATTTAAATCAGTCTTAGAGCAGCATGTATACTTCAATCTGTCAACCTCTTTTTCCTGCATATGAAACTGTGGGCGCGTCGGTTCATTCATTGACGAAATATTATACACGGCCATCCTCTCTATGTCGGAAACTGTATAACGATTTTCCATACTTAAACAACCACAAACTTGATCACAAGTAAAACTACATGGGACTATCCTATTGATGTCGTGTTGTGTTGTGCACTTAGTTCTTAATGCAGGTTGTTTACAATATATGACACTAATGCGCACTTATTCAGAGTCTATGCAGCTCATACTACATAGGTCCGAGGGCAAGCCCTTAATCGTTCTTCATCTTGTAGGGTTCAATCCCTCGCCATGATCTAATCTACTACTATAACTACGGTAAGTATCTTAGGTATTTTATGAACTACGAACTCACGCCTAGGCGCCCTGGAGAGAATCCCAACGCACTGACACATGACTCATCATGCAGGCATCCTGTGGTAATTCACCTCCTATCATAAACGTGACACCACCCGCATTTATTAGATCACCCCATAAGCGTCGCCACCGGGACGGTACTCTGGAGTAGTATCCACGTCCTAATCATGAAGCATCATAGGACATCCTGTGGATACCCTCACGCCGCCAATCCAATGGTCTTCAAACTCATGCCTGTCTCTTACGTTCATCACATCTTCACTATGTATCTCATCCTTATGTATAATTAAAGGTCACTAATGTAGAATCTAGCATTACTCCTACATCGGTCTCTTCAATATCAACCTTTATCAACAACCCAAACTTGGTCAAAACATCATAAATTCTCTTTTCAATACTTTTCATTCTTGCCGATGTAGAGTCTTAGCTAAGTTCTAGTATAAGTCCTCATTTTCGCATTCATTGAAACATGCCCACAAAATTTCACATTTCATCACATTTTCTTTCTAACTCATTTCTATGCACAATTTGCACATTCAAAAGAAGATTTTTTATTCGATTCTAGAAAGTCTCAATTCATTTCTTTGCAATCATTTCCATACTCAAGAATTTTCACTTTCTTTCTTTATTTAGAACTCAAAAGATCAAAACTAAAGTGAACTCTTCACACCAAAAAAAAAGATTGTATTTCACTATTTGATGGTCCATAATTCCAAAATAATATTTTTTTGAAGTTTATAAACTCAAAGATTTCTAATATTTCCTCCCTATTCCTTTTACATATTTTTGTTTGGTAAAATCACAATAGTCAAAGTAAAATATAACTAAATTAAAAAAAAAATTTAAAAAACATTTTTTTTCCCAAAAAAATTTTGGCCACAGCCAGATTCGAACCGCACACACAGTGCACAATCACCGAGACCCCAAAGGCCCACGCACTAGCCAAAAGGGACAAAGCGCCCAACTGTCATAAAGGGGAAGTGAGCAGGTTTTGAGTCTAGTTCTCGGTATTTGGAAAAAATCGAATTTTTCAAATAAAAGCCCCTTGCCGAGACTCAAACCCACACACACATAGTGCTACAGTAACGCACTAAAGCCCCCTATAACCAGTATGACCATAGTGACCAACTGATATAGAATTGGTTTAAAATAGATTTATGCCGAGTCTCTGTTTATTAGAAATATTTCATTTTTCAAAAGATCATAACTTCGTTTCCTCTTCACAAAAGCTTCGTTTCCTCTGCACAAAAGGTCTTAAAAATTTTTAGAATACTGAATTTACATACATTTAGCAAATCAGTGTTTTAAAAATAATTTTTGACATTAAAACGAGTATTTTCACTCTAATTTGTATTCTATATTCATAAATTGCAAATTTTCACTTTAACAAATCCCCTACTCAATACATTAAGACTTTATTAAAAGGTGTAAATTTCTATTTTTCCCTCTTTATTCATAATACTTATGATCAAAATTTGCATTCCTTGAGCAAGTATTATAATGGTTCAATAAACGCAAAATTTTAATAATTCATCTATTAACCATACATGAACATTTTTCTACAATCACATGGTTCTAATTTCACAATTTTATGGCAATAAGTTAATTTAACTACATTAATCACAATTCATAACCAATAGCACACAATTTATCAAGCATTTACTCATTCATTTAGCAAGTCCTTTTTAGAGTCAATAAGTGATTATCTTATTAGTTCTTTTGGTATGCATATGTATCGACAATTTCCTAGCATGATATCTAATATTAGAAGTATAGAAAACTACCCACCTATTTGAAGAAAATACTACAAAGCCTCCTAGAATCTCCTTGAACACACGAGCGGTCTTTTGCCTCCTAGAATGAGCCCCCACAATCGCCTTCTCCTTCTTGCACTTAGCGAACCCGAGCCCTCTCTCCTTGCCGTGGGTGAAGTAGCCGAACTCAAAAGGGTAGGGAAGCACACACAAAACACTAATGCACTCAATCTTTTACTCTCCAATATAGTTTCTTTCTTTCAATTATTTGTCTTAGTGTTGTATACATGAAGGTAGGGGGTATTTATACTAGTTTTAGGATAGATTGGAGGGCTAGGATTATACTAGATGGTTGTAGATGAATGGCTAGGATAGGATGGGAAGTTGTAGCAACCACCCATGAGCAAATAACCACCCATGCACACAACCCCACTTTCCCACTCTTCTCCATGCATACCCGGCCACCCTTGGCTGTGCAATGCACACACACGTGCATGCACGTGTCCCAACTAGTGTCCCCTAATTAAAGTTGTACAATACAAAAATAATTAATTGGCTAAAAAAATGTGTCTACATGATAAGTTAATTAAAAAGTAATTAATTCATGGGCTTTTTAAAAAATAATGGGCCTTTAGAAAAAAAAATTACTTGATTTATTAAGTTGGACTTAGTTTTTTTTTTTTGATGAATCGGATAGAGCCAAAAGGCTCCAGCCATCAAAAAATATATTAATCAATAAAACAGTAATAATACAAACAAGCATCAATAGTTGGGCTTAGTTTTAAACAAAACAAATTTAGACTCCTTAAAAGAAAATGGGCTTAAAGAATAAAAGAAAAAGAGAAAAATAATTATTTGTTCATGTTATAGAAAATTATTTCGTAAGAGAATATTTATACAAAATTTTGCACGTGCACAACACGTAAAATCTACAATTTCGCATTTATTAAAATTCAAGGTATTACAGCTCGCCACCTCAAAGAGTTCGTTCGCCTCGCTCGCCGACCTCCGTATCTCATGCCGAAGCTTCGCCGAATGTCTCCTTCGTTCACCCAACTCCTTCGCAACATTCGCCAAGACGTCAAGCACCCCCATCAAGCTCGACCCCTCACCTCGTTCGACGTGCTCGCTAACACCTCGTTCGACGTGCTCCACCTCGATGTTGAAGCTCCGCCTCTGCATCGCGAACCTCCTCGACCATTCATCGAGCTCCCCTGTCAAGCTCGTCTTCAACCCCAAGCTTCGAATCCTCTGTCGAGCTCTTCGCCGACCTCGCTCGCCGCCACATAGTCGATGAAGAAGAAGACAGTCGAAGGGAGTAGGCGTCAAAGAAGAAGACGTAAGACGAAGGAGAAGAAAGAAGGGGCACAGGTGGGGAAAGAAAGAAAAAAAAACTGCCACGTGGCGGTCAACGTTGACCGGCCACGTGGCGTGGCCTGGTTGGTTGTCGCACGAAAACGTTCGGGCGGGTGTCGAACAGAGCAAATCCCGAACGAAATGTGGAGAAAAATGTCCTACTTTGCGATGTGCGCTCCCTGATCTTGATCGATGCGCATGATTGCGCCACGTTACTGGTATTTATTTATTTATTTAATTTATCGAATTAATTATTTAAAAAAATCGAAAAAATATTTAAAAATCGGAAAAAATTGATTAAAAAATTCTTTAAATAATTATTAATTCAGAAAATAATTTTAAATTCTAAAAATAATTATTATTAAATTAGAATAATTAATTAAAATTTTTCGATAATTAGTTATTTAATTCGAAAATTGAATAAAAAATTTGAAAAAATCTGGAAAATTTGCAGAAAATTCAAAAAAGTCTGAGAATAATTTTGGGTATTTTACAAGCTCAGAATAACACCGTTACACCCCGAGCTAGATCCAACTACCCCGAGAACTCCGATAAAATCTCGTACGCCATTAGAACAACAAACTACTCCTCAAAGGCTGTTAAACTCAGTCTTCAGGAGTGTGGGGCTCATGATATAGATAAAATGGGATTAAATCGAGACCGTTCAAATCGGACATGAATCTTAAAGCTCTCAGGGGTAAAACGGTAATTTCACCTACAAACAGGTCTAAAATGGGAACTGGGTCTTTCTTCAAAGCCTAATAACCCATGAACGGATCTGTCTTACTGGATATGGGTCTCAACCCGTTACAAACCAGTTTAGAAGGATAAAGAAGAATCCAGATTCATAATTATCCCTAAGAGGTGGTTTTAACCACTTCTATCCATCCACGCCGGAAAGTAAAGATTTGTTCTTATCTCGAAACGGATCCCTAAGGCAACTATAAAAACCCCTCTCCCCCCACCATAAGAAGGTAATCAATCTTTTTCCACATAAAGCTCTTTCATAATCTTCCTGATTACTGACAAGAGCGTCGAAGGGTGCGTCATCGGGATCCATCCCGGTGTATCGCACTTTTTACAAGTTCGCAGCAGTGGCAACAGACCAAGTCAACACGTTGGTGAAGGTCAACAGGTTCGTCTTATTCATTTTATCAAGAATCCACAAATTCATCTATTTGCTCCCACACCAAAATTAACAGCAACAGTAAGATATATGTAGCCTCTTAGGTATAGCATGCTCACTTGCGATTTAAGACATATGTTATGCATTAAGAAAAACAGATGAGACTTCTAATGATGAAGACCCTAAATAATAGTACATGTACTCAGGGCCGGCCCTGAGTTCCGGGGGGGGGGGGGGGGGGGAGGCAAAAGGCCCAAATAATTATTTTTGGGGCCCCCTAATAATAATATAATTTTTTTATGCGCAAAATACGTGTCTATATTTACA
Source organism: Hemerocallis citrina (assembly GCA_017893485.1). NCBI lineage: Eukaryota > Viridiplantae > Streptophyta > Magnoliopsida > Asparagales > Asphodelaceae > Hemerocallis > Hemerocallis citrina. The sequence goes on from JACEHZ010000207.1 coordinate 290,740, forward strand.
AGGTGAATACAAATTTGGGGCTCCTAAAAATGCAAAATATTTGGGGGCCTCACCGATCTCAGGGTGGGGGCCGGCTCTGTATGTACTCAATAGTAACTATAATACTTGCAGAAACAAAACAAAAAAACAAAAAAAAACAAAAACAAAAAAACAAAAACAAAAACAAAAACAAAAACGCCTGCAGCATGATTCGAAAACTGTAATAGCAGCATTTATGATTGAACTTGATCTTTGAATGTGTTTTTCGAAAATCAGTATATTCTTTATGAACCCCAAGTTAATCAAAACTTCAGGAACTGTTTGGTTCAAAGGAGGGGAGGGGAGAGAAAGGGATGAGAGAGATTTTAATGAAGACTCTGTTTGGTTCAAAGGAGGTGAGGGGAGGGGAGGGGAGGAAAAATAATTATCTTCTTGTTTGGTTCACAATGGGAGGGAAGAGATTTTATAACTAAATTACTTTTATACCCTTTTATATTTTAGGAGAACCTATGTATTATTGTTTCTAATTCTAATTTGGTAATATAAACAAAATAATGAAGACCAATAAACAAAATAATAAAGGCAGGTTGATTGATAGATATTGTTGCTATAACAATCAATACAGATGTTTGGTAGTACTAGTGCCTTTAGCCTAAGAATGTCAAACTATGGATTCTAGAACGATATCTAAGGGGTAGTGTTTTACCCATTTTTGTGTATTCAAGTTACATAAAAAAGATTAATGCTGATCTGCATCTACATATATGTGTACATATGTGTAAACTCATCCTTGGCTCTCCTTATCCCAAATTTATTAAAATTGTCAAACCCACATATCCATACTGTGTGGCATTCATCACCTTTTCTCACATTAGTATATACCTAGTTATAGTTGGTCAACCTAAATGTGATAAGCTTTTATTGGCTAGACCAATGAGAAGAGATTTAGCATAAAAAGGTAAGCATCAATGGTCAGAAATGGAAATAGGCTGAGTAAATTATTTCATCAAGAATATCAGGTAGAAAAAAGTCTTCTCACAACCTACCTTCGTGTCAACACATAGGATTAAGGCAACATTAAACATAGCTAACTCGAGCAGCATCCAGTCATATGAATTGTTTCTAACAATGTAAACGAGCAAAAAATGATCCTTGCTTCCCACTTTATTACCTAGTAAGGATGTATAAAGAAGTAACCATAGCAAAGTTGGAAGCTAGGCCAATTTAGTCTAATCACTTAAAAAAATTAGATCCACTTTTTCTCCTCCCTCCCCCCCCCCCCCCCCCCCCCCCCTCCCCAAAAAAAATATATTAAAGGGGAGTCAAAATTGACTTAGGAGGAATTTTGCACTCCTCCATTCCCTTCCCCTCCCCTCCTAAAAAATGAATCAAACAAGAAATATTTTTAAAAAATTCCTTTCCTCCCCTCCATTCCCCTCGAACCAAACAGGCTCTCAAGGTAAATGTCGCCGTCACTTTTTTTGGTATTATTATTATGAAGAGAACGGGTGACTACATAAAAAGTTTATCTTTACAACATTATATCTTTTCTCTAATCCTTGCTGTATGGCCTGTTAAGGGCCTGTTAGTTGAGCTTAACAATTGCCGTAGGGACCAAGGGTTTGAGGAATTATCAACTATACATCATTATGTAAACCCCACAGACAACTGAGATGATATATATCAGGTGCGGCTTGGAGGGTTTGTGCACTTATAAACAGTTGAAGCTGGTTGTTTGTAATTGTAGGCAGGGATGCTCTTGGGACCCACCAGTCGAACGTCGGTCCCCAGGACCAAAGAACAGTTCTTTGTGACTGTATGAATAAACTAATACATTAGTTGCAGGTCAATGTGATGATCAAGTCCTGTGTTGAGCTTGCCTGCAACAGAAGTACAAACATGTGAATGCTCTGGCCTGAAGATAAGTGACTGAGGCCATCTCCAACCCACTCAATTTTGGAGTGGAAAAGTGGATTTGGAGTTGGAATTCTCGTCCAATAGTTTAACCCAACGCCATTCCTCACTCCAAAATGGAGGGGATGGAGTAGGAAGAACAGTGGCACACCATATTTGGCGTGTGCTACTGTTTATCCGATCCGACACCATTCAGTTTTTTTTTTATTTTTAACCCCAAAAGTTTATAAGTTTTATTTTTTGGCCCAATTTAAAATATATTTTTCAATATATATTTTTTAACATTTATGTTTATATTTAATTATTGAATGTAATATTTTAGTCCACATTTATTTTTATTAATATATATTTATTTTTTAAGTAATACATTGTTTGTAGACTAGTCATTTCATAATAAAATATAATATATTTATCTGATATCTTTTATTCTCTTTGTTAAATAATGAGGCATATTAATTGGATCAACAGGTATGAAAAATTGTATATGGCCAGTTGTTGAAATAGATAAATAGTGGGGAATTAAAAACGAATTTATATAAAAAATAGATTAAAAAAAATGCAGAAAATATTCTTTTTTAGAGTTACAAATGATGTTATGGGTTGGAGATGAAGTTACTGTTTGATGTGACAGTTGTGCCAAAATTGAGTGGAGGACTGGAGATGCTCTGAGCATCCTAAGTCTTGATTGAAATCAGCATTTAAATTTTTTTTTTAAAATTAAAAATTAAAAATAACAAAAATAAAAATTCGGTGAGCCATCCATCAAAGGAGTACAAATTATGTCATTTTAAACTCTATAAGAGCATTTGTAGTCGTTCGTTATATTTCCAAATTTTGGAAAATATAGCCAACGACACGCTGTAGTCGTTCACTATATTTCCAAATTTTGGAAATATCACTATAGTAGCTGTCTATAATTGAGAGACGATATAGAAATTTTCCACATATAGAAATCGGAAGATCATCTTGTATCCGTTCTATAAAAACATATCGTACGCAAGATCATATTGCGTCCGATCCAAAAAAAAATAAAATCTAGAGAAAAGGGACGCAATATCATTTTGTGTCGGAAGAGAAAAAAAAACACAACACGGACGCAAGAAGGTCTTGCGTCCGTTGCCTTTTTTTTCCAAAATATTTATTTTTTTCTATGGAACACAACCTATAGGATTGTTTATGCATATAGTATATAACTGAGAATGTTTTGTTTTGTTTTTTATCAAGGGTTGAGATGGAATGTGCCTATAGGATTGTTATGCGTACGATGCGTACAAATTTTTTTGGTCAAAGGGTTAGACAATTTTTTTAAAAAAATTTAATGGCTAAGATTAGTTTAGTTTGAATTTGTTAGATCCATTGTTCGTCCAAAATTTGAGTTTTTAACGACTACGGCCTAACTCAAAATTCCTATTTCTATTCTCCAGATTTGGAAATTTTGAGTCCTAAGAGCATCTGTAGTCGTGGGCTAAATACCCAAAATTTGGAAAAAAAATGGGAATAAAATCGCTGCAGGCGTCTTCCAAATATCCAAAATTTGGGCGTACAATGAATAGTAGACCGCCAAATATAGCAGACGATTTGGCAAAAGTCAAAATATATCTAACGGGGAATTTTCTTTCGTCCCTGAAAAGAGACGAAGGATAATATCCCGTCGCTTTAAAAAAAAAATTCCCGGACGATAAACAATGTCCCGTCCTTTATTATAAAAATTAAAATAAAAAAAAGGTGTCGGACGGTGTATTATACACCGTTCCCAACAATTTTGAATAAGACAAAATTGGTGGGCCGGTGTATAATCCACCGTCCCACCAGTTTTTCAATTTTATTTATTTATTTTTTTTTCTGTCTTTGAGTGTCCAGAAATTTTATTTTATTTTTTTATTTTTTAAAAAGTTTAAGAAGAAAGATAATCGATCGTCCGGCCATATTTTAACTTTCAACGACTGCAACGCGTAGTCATATTTTCTATTTCCAAAAGCCAAATACCTAAAAAATAGCTGAGAACACAACAGATGCTCTAACGACTCTAAAAAGCCACTTTTTCCGTCACATGATGGAAGAGGTAAAATTGGGCCATGCAATGGTATAACCTGGTGAACCAGGCCTACGACTAAACATAAATTATCTCTCCTCTAGCCACACTTTTCTATCTATGTGTTATAGCTCGTCAAAACATTCTGAAGTTCTATTTCCATGTAGTTCTTAACTTCTTATAATGTAGATCACATTCATAAGTTGCAGATTTTCAATTTGGACTGCTGAGCAGTAAAGAGTGTCTATATCTTTGTATAGTTAGGTAAATAGTAATATACACGTGCAATGCACGTATTAATTTTTTTTTAAAATTAAAGTAAAAAACATTGATTTACACGATTGATGCATGTCTTAATAAAAAGAATTATATATTTTTAAAAGTAAATGTGAAGACTATAATGGGAGGGTTGGAGTTGTACGTGTGTTGTACGTAAATAGGTTTACAACTCAAATTCTTCCATTATAATATTAGAAAAGCCAAAGTACCCCCCAATGTTTGGCCCGAGTACAAAATGTCCATACAACGTTTGAAAAAATACAATAAACTCATTTTTCCGTTAACTTAACCCTTTCCGTTAAGTTATAATTATTAAATTACTTTTTTATCCTTACCCTTTCATATTCAATCTCTTTCTTCCCTTTCTTCATTTCTTTTTTCTTTCTTAATTTAGTTGATATTGTATTAAAGCTCTTTACAACTGTTTTGGCAGTCAGACTTAAAACTGAAGAAATTCTTGCATATACTTCAAAACTTCAAAGTCTACCCAGTCATTTATGATAGCAACAGGTAAAATGGCTACTCGAGATGAAAATGCTTTCCTTTTCCTTTTCCTTTTCCTTTTCCTTTTCCTTTTAGAGATTTATCCTTGGACTGATGTTATTAATATGATTCTTTTAACATTTTTCTTCCTTTTATTGCGATTTTTCTTGTTAGATTACTACTGAGTTTTATGTATATTTTATTGACCCGGTAAGAGCATCTGTAGTCGTTTGCTATATATCGATAATATCGATATTTGGTTAAAAAAACAGCTGCAGTCGTTTGCTATATATCGATATTATCGATAAATCGCTACAGTAGATTGCTATAAATGAGAATCGATATAGCATTTATCGATAAGTGAGGGACGGCGTTCGAAGCGCCGTCCCACGAAAAAAATTAATATTTTAATCGTAAGACGGCACTTGAAGTGCCGTCCATTTGGAAAAATTATATTTTATCCGATTTTTTAAACGCACAAAAGGAATTAAAAAACCCAAAAAACCCCATCGGATGGCACTCGATGTGCCGTCTGTCAAAAGCCGCATATCCCGGACGGCACTTAATGTGCCGTCCGTCGAGTTTTAATTAAAAAAAATAATTCGTACGCATCTGAGATGCCAAAAGATGCCAAAATTGCCAAAAGATGCCAAAAAGATGCCCAAAGATGCCAAAAGATGCCAAAAAGATGCCAAAAGATGCCCAAAAAATTTCAAAATGCCCAAAGAAGTCTTGGCACTTCATGTGCCGTCCTAGACATATGGAAGCCGAATTTTTTTTTTTTTTTTTTTGGTTGAACGGACGGCACTTCATGTGCCGTCTGACGAATGGGACCCTTTTTTTGCGCTTTTTCACCACCGACGGCACTTCATGTGCCGTCTCTTAATATTATATTATAGATTGCTATAAAATAGCTTTCGACGAGTGCAGCGGAATCGAAAATCTTTTTTCTGTTTATCCATATATGGATAATTTTACCATAAACGACTACAGATGCTCTAACTAAACAGTAAAAATTGATATATGTGATCAACATTTTGTATGTCTGTGTAAATTTCAGCATGAGGTTCTATACAAGATATATTATCATGTACTTTTTTTCTGATAGTATTAAGCACTTAGGCTACTTCAGTTTCATCTAGGATAATTTAGTTATAATTCAAAATGTTGAATTATTGAGGATATATGGTTTCCTTTTTATACATCAGTTTCAACTGTTCCTCAGTGTATTCTCTGGACTTGAGTTTCATTTACCATGAGATAAATTTTTGTTAATACAGGACAGTTCTATCATTGCCTCCAATAATTAATGGCACACATTCTGCTATTAGTTTGGAAACCAAAAATGTCTTCATTGAGTGAACAACCACTGACTTGACAAAAGCAAAAACTGTTTTGCATACAATGGTAGGCATAAATGTCTTCTATACTGTAAACTTTAGTTACCGAGTGAATCCACCATTTGATTATAATAATAATTTGTCATTTCCACAAGTTACAATGTTTTCAGTGAAAGAAAATATGAGGTTTATGTGAAAGAAAATATGAGGTTTCCAGCAATAGTATTCCAAAGCTATATACATCACCCATTCTCGACACTTTCCCTGTATATGCATACTCTGTTGCAAACAATATACCATTAAATCAGTGATATGATTATCAGAAAAAAATTATCTTAAATCAATTATATGAAGCCAAGTAACAGTAACGTTGTTTATTATTATGCTAACCTAGTTGATTTAGCTCGCTCATAAACTAAATGCCTATTTCTATTGAAGTGAGTAGTAACTCATGGAGCACGAAATTGAGTATAGTACAAAATCCATACAAAATTAAGGAAGAAAAAAGGAACGAAGAAAGGGAAGAAATATATTGAATATGAAAGGGTAAGGGTAAAAAAGTAATTTAATAATTATAACTTAACGGAAAGGGTTAAGTTAACGGAAGAATGAGTTCATTGTATTTTCTCAAACGTTGTATGGGTATTTTGTACTCGGGCCAAACGTTAAGGGGGTACTTTGGCTTTTACCCTATTAGAAATTATATATTATATTATAGATAGATGGATTGATAGATAGATAGATAGATAATTTACACGTGTGATGCTCATTTAATATATTAGAAAAAAATTAAAGTAAAAAAAATGACGTAGTGAGGACTCGAACTTGAGACATCCTTCATATTAATTATGTACGTGCAATCCACGCATTGATAGATTTACAAATGACACTAAGACATTCTCCTGTTATAATCTATCTCTATTATAAATGCCACAATAATAATAAAAAATCTGTCCAGAGCGAATCTGAACTGTAGATCTGATATTTCTTGATTAAATCCCGGCCTTCCAAAATCTTCATATTTTATTTTTCTCAAATTAAAATCACTAATATACCCATCCCTTCCATCTCTTCTCTTCCGACCTCTCCCCCAAAATCCCGATCAAAACCCAGACCCTAATCGCTCCAATCTCTTCTCTTCCGATCTCTCCCCCCAAATCCTGATCAAAACCCAAACCCTAATCGCTCCAATCTCATCTCTTCCGATCTCTCCCCCCAAATCCTGATCAAAACCCAAACCCTAATCGCTCCAATCTCATCTCTCCCGATCCCTCCTCAAAATCTTGATCTCTCTCAATCTCTCAAAACCAAAACCCTAACCACAATTTCGTTCTCAATCCCGACGCCCCTCCCCAAGTCTTTACGGCCTTTTAGGAAGAGCTTATTTCGTTGAGACAAAGATGGAGCCACCCTAGGATTGTTGGCAAAGACTTTAGGATATATTTGTAAAATGCCATCTACTGAGCAAATTTGTTTCAGGTTTGACATTGGGATTCGTTTAACTCTGCTAATGGAATCGATCTCCACTCTCCACCTTTCAAATCACCGATAACTCAAGGCAGTAAGTCCTAAATGAAAGACACACTAATTTTAATTTTTCAATTTTTTTAATGTTTTTTAATCATGCACTTTATTTTTTACTGCAGGTATTTGATTATTGTAATATGCAGGTTTGGGTTAATCTCCTAAGATGAGGTGACGATGAGGAACTGTTTTTATAAATTTAATATTTAATTTAGGGTTTTGAGTTTTTGCGCGCCAACTATTTGATCTAATGACTGGTTGTGTTTATCTGTCGAATTTTATCATTTGGGCTGTTCATTATGAATTCTAGAGAAGAGATCACTCACAGGTTTTGTGTATTGTGATTAGATGAGAATCGTTTCCGAAATACTACTTTACTTGTACGTGCCTTACTATGAATAGCGATTTGCTTTACTTGTTATCTTACTGCATTTCTTACTATGAATTAACGATTTGCTTTGGGAATTACAGTTTCTGCTGGATGACATAATTCTTTGTTTTACATGCTGAAAACTTCATAGAGGTTTTTATAAATTTAATTTTTAATTAAGGGTTTTGAGGTTTTTCCTACCAACTGTTTGATCTTATGCCCGAATGTGTTTGTTTGGTACCTTTCTTGGATTTTATCATATGAGGAGGCATTGTTCATTAAGAATGCTGGAGAAGAGAACCCTCGGCAAGTATTTGCACAACTTATTCTTTATTTTCTTCCAAAAATAAAAAAAACCAATATGACCACTCAAGCCTTGTTTTTTTTTTTTCCCTTAGAGACGATGCAAGAAGAATGTGAGGCAACTTCCTCAATACCTGAAGCAAAAAAATTTAAGAGGGACTTACATATATCCTGGAGTTGATCTGCTAGACAAGATGCTTGTTTTTATCCAAACAAGTGAGTTACAGGTATGCTAGGCTTCCTGATAAGTTTACTTATCGTATAGAGAAATTCAAGGGAGAAATGGATTAGGGAAGTTCTATTGTTGGTGACTCTAGAAAGCCAACCCTCTGAATTCGTCTTGATAGATAGTTCTGTATCTTCTTCAATCATATCAGAACTATAGGACTTAGATTGTTGGTTTAGTTTATCTTCTCAAACTTATTGTTGGTTTAGTTACAAGGTGCACCAACTTCATTAACCATCCAAGGAAGTCATCTTTAACATCCAAGGAAGTCATCTTTAACTACTACTCCTTCATCACCATCCTTCCTACTCCTCCCTTCCATCTCTTTCTTGAATATATTGATAATGTGATCCCTTGACTTACACAGCAAAATGAGAAAAAATATATGAATTCAGTCAAAAATTTAAACCAAATGGAGGATCGATCGATCGAGAGGCATTGATGGACTGGGTTACCTGTAAGGCCCTCCAGTATATTGTTTCGGGCATATATATAGGAATGCAGTCTAATCCTTTCAGAAAGGCTTCGTATTCTATAGTCAAATTCTCAATCTCAGGATTGTCTGGTTTCATGCTTAGAATCTTCTTAACCATTATGTACAACGAGAACTACATTTAATTGACAGACATTCATTCATTTTTTGTGAGCAACTACTACGTACTCGATATTTGTACATATATATACTATACTCTAAAGTATATACGTACAAACCTTAGTGGCTTCCTGTTTAGCAGAGATAACCTCTCCCTCCTTCCAGGATCCACTAAGCTTGGCAGCAAGCTGATCAGCATCCTGTAAAAACACTGTTCTCAATCGATCTCCACTCACAAAGTCTAATACAATAGACCTCATGTGCTTGTGCTCATCCCCGAGCATCTTAGGGATTCCGTATTTTCCCACCAGCTTCGTGAATGCAGGTGGAAAATCCTGCTTGAATAACCTTCCTTCATTTCTCAGTACAAACCGGTTCAGTTCCGGGTTCAACAATACTATCACACTCTTCCCCATTAACTTCGATGAGAAAACCTTTCTGTACCTGCCTGGTAAACGAATATATATCACCCAAAATTTAGCAAGGTCAATTTCTGAATATAAAAACATGTACATGAATATATATATATATATAGATAAATAAATAAATACCTAGCAATACGAGTTTCCATGAATTGACCAACAGTTGATGGGGAGTGAGGCTTCATGAAAGCTAACATCTCGCCAATTAAAGGAAGACTCATGTTTCCGGGGGGGTGCTTGTTCTTTTTCTCATTCCTTATGAAACCAAACAAAGCTATCAAGAACAGAATCGTCGGAACTACAAAGACCATCATCTCAACTACAACTTGATCTAACCAACTATTTCTCCCCTTCTGTCTCAACTCTCAAGTTAATTCTGAATAGGTAACAAAGATATGTTAAGGCATACATGCACTTAAATAAGGCGCAACCTAGCTACTATTGTCAGTAATTGGTATTTCATATATATTTTACACTCCAAACTAAAAATTCAAACCGGCCTGCTGATGTGATAATTAAACTATTTCTATATTAAATTTGAAAATTTGATAAGTTTTAACCTCTCATCATGTGGCATAAAGGCTAAAGGTAAGAGTAATTATTTACTGTTAATAAAACGTCATTTTTGTTGTTGTTGCATGATAAATAATTAAATTTCATCGAATTCATTTGAAATTTTTCATAAAGTTAACGTTGGGATCTCGAGTAGTACTTCTTCTTCCCTCGGGATAAGAAATATTCACATGGTTCTAGGACTAACCGTGCTATTGAAACTGCTTACTAGATAGCTACCGGTAAAGACATTCCTATTGTCTATAATTCTTAGACATTTGGGATGAAGAAAACACTGATTTTTCTGTTTTCATCTAGGAAAGTCTCCAAGTGGAGAAATGACGGATTGGGTCATGTATGAGTTTAGGCTTCATATCGATGATTTGGCTACTATTGGTTATGCATAGGTAATATTATCTTGAAAATTTTTCTCCAAAAAGAACTTCATTTATATGTTGGTCAAAATTCTAAATGAATTCTTGTCTTAATAGATGCTACGAAAAGGGGCATTTGCTGATCATATGTATGAAGATACTGCACATATTATTTTCAATCTTTCCCTGCTTACCTTCTTATGTTCTCCAACTTGCAATACGTGCAAAATTAATAAATTCTTATATAGTTGTCAAGCTCCTTGCTGTATGGACCAAGAGTTACAGACATTCTTTGCTTCCATTAGGTCGGCTTTGGACGGATTGGTAATTGGCAGTGTTGTTCCAAAACAACTATCTGAACACAATTTTATTTTTCCCTTCAGTTTGATGATAGTTTAATGTGCCATAGTTTGATTGTAGTGTGCAGCACTGAATTCTGATGTACCTAATTAAGGCTGTATGTTAAATCTTCCTATGGGAAAACACCATCCATTTACAACTTGTCAATCCACGATTGGCTTCTCTTCATCTTAGTTAATCTTTCTTTTATGTGAAAGATCGTCAACTCTGTAAACCTTATGTTATTGGTCATTAATTGATTGTTAAAAAATTATAAATCAACTTATAGCCTTTTAATTGTTTTTTGCAGACATTCATCTGTGATAAAATTCGAGTTTTGTAGTTATATCCCTTATATATTTTACTGTGTTGATTGATCATTTCTTTGCCAAATGAAATTCAAATTCCTTTCGGCTTAGGAACCATTGATAAATTTAGTATTATCATGCATCTTGTGTATAGTTTGACATGTTGGATGCTCAAAGTCATATGATCTAATCCTTTCTCATCAAGTTCAAGTTGATCTAACATTTTCCTGGACGCTCCACCTCCTCTTCCTCTTTCTCTGTTCTTCTCTCATATTTTTTGATCCCCTCTCCATAATCTTCGTTTATTTGTCTAAATTGCTAATTCATCGATTATTTCTTTTTCATGATGTTTTATTTCTTTTCTTTTCATTTACATTATTGATATTTTGCATCCGCCAAGAGAGAATCTTTAGAAAGTAAGCAAGTTTTGTTTGATTAATGTTATGGGTTTATTTATTTAATTTGTTTGTTGATAATTGATTTTGTTAAGTTGAAGGATGGAAAAGCTTTATGATATGAAGGATGAGAACTCTATTTTATTGGGGTTTAAGTTCAGGACTACAATTGGAAGTGGGAAATCGACTGGGTCTGGATAAAACAAATTAAATTTTGTTCATGTGGGCAAATGTTACTATTTGTTATTGACAATGTGGAAGACATTGATTCCACATTGTCTACTGGGTAGAGATCCCTTGCAAGGGTCAACTGTGCAGGATTACAGTTAGCTCTGTAGCGAATTTCTCTACTCTCAAATGGAACATCATATGTTTTTCAAAGTTCTCTCGGGTGGATCTACAGTATACAACCTATTAATGGAAATATGAGAAATGAAATGAAAAGAAATTTCCATATTAAAAGACAACTTCAAAATAAAAAATAAGTATCATTTGACAAAATTAGGTGTGTGGATCGTTGCTTCCATTTTATAAGTATGTTTTTAGTTAATCTAATGAATATTGCTATAGTGGTATCTTGTAGGATTTTGGAGCCAATGGAGTTTGCCTCATCGATTTTGGAGCCAATGGGGTTTTTCGCATTGAGACACCCTTTTAGGCATTCACAAACTTCTACAGGAAGGGCACTGAAGAGTAGCTACAACCCTGCAGTCTTTGGAAATTGCTTTGAAATGAAGAGTGGCGGCCTGTCATCAACTTGGAGAAGTTGTATGTATGAGAAAGGAAACTATATATGGAAGTTCAGGTACACTACATACTTTAGAATTCAATTACTTTAAGAACATAGAACTATACATTGATAAGCTGCATTGTTTTTTGGAGAAAGGAAATTGTTTTTTCTTTTGTTCCTCAAATTTGCTTGCTAAGTCAATGAATAATAAGTGTATCAAGTAAATAGCATAGGCATCTCCTTTTCTTTTATTACTGAAGCATTCTCAATATGTCCATGAGTTTGATGCTATAAGCATATAACAGACAAATCATTTTATTTTTTCTTGTTTTATATATATATTTTTTATTACTATTATTTTTCTTGGGAAAAAATTGAATAAAGAACTTTTATTTTTATTTGAGTGCAGTATATCTGCTAAATTCTTACAGTGGTTGTTCTAGGCTAAAGAAAAGCTGCGAGTTAGTTATGAAAGGCAGTGTCAGTTGAGACATTTGAATGAGCATGGAGAAGAATCCCATAAGATGGATTCCACTCAAGCACCGATAAGAAGATTGTAAATGAAGTTATGCATTGTTATTGGATCTGCAGATGCCATCTCACACGATAAGAGATAATTAAAGAACTCCAACCTTGTTTGTAAAGTTATTGTAGTTACTGTAGTAAAGCTTAATGCATAGTTTTTGAACCTTTCTATCTTTGATCAAATGCAAGGCTTATCATGAGAATGGAAGATATTCTTTAATTTGTGGAGCAAGCACAAGAAGCTGTAATGCCCTTCATTTTGAAAGAGGACTTTTCTTTTTGTTTCCCACGGAAAGCTTAAAGAAAATCGTCTTTCTGCTAAACATGATCTATTGAACTCATAATTCATAGATTACTTTTTTTTTATCTCTCTCCTGTTCTTTGTTAAATCATTTTATACCTTAATATGTTCATCCTGAATAGTGCAAAGTGTATACTGCAAGTTAGAAGTTACTAAGGATTTAATTGAGAATTGCAAGATCAGCAGTGCATATTTTGACTTACAATGGAGTTAAATAGTTCGCTCAGAAGCTTTTCTTGGCGTTTTTAACGCCGGGTTTTGTATTTTTAATTTTTAATTTTTAAAATTATAAAAAACGAAAAGCAAATATAATATTTGTAAAATAACAAAAAAATTGTACACGATTCACAGTAACAGAAAAAATTTACGGTCGATCTACATTGTACATTGTTGCACGATCACATTTAAACATCAAGTTAACATGTTGAACAACAAATCAAAGCCTGTTGATCATGTTTTTCAAGTCAAAAAATACTGGTAAGCAATTGCCAAAACAAGAATGTACATCCACTACGACAAAAAACAACTCAAAAGGCCAATTAAGTACAATCTTAGAGCATCCACAGTGGTGTTTCTCATTTGCCAAAAAATGGCTGCTACAGTAATAGCAAATAGAAGCAATCGCTGCAGTGGTCATTTGCTATATTTTTGCTAAAAAATTGAGAGACGGTATATGATATACCGTCTGTCGTTTTGAAATTAAATTTAAAAAGTTAATTACTTATTAACTATTAAACTAAATTAATTAAATAAATTAATTAATATAATAATAACTAAACTTACTTAAAACTACTTTAACCTTAATTAACTACTAATACCTACCGACTAAACCTACTTTTTGACTAAACCTACTTTTTGGTTGGACGGGGAATCATTCCCCGTCTGACCATTTTTTCTTTTCTCATTTTTTTTTTTTTTGTTTTTTCCGGCCAATCACCTCCGTTCATTTAAAAAAAAAATTCCCTTAGACGGGATATCATATCCCGTCTGATTGAGACGGGATATGATCTACCGTTTGAGAGGTGTTTTTTTAATAAAAATTTAATAAAAGTTGATCAGACGGGATATGATATCCCGTCCTCTATAATTTGAGAATCGCTATTCTGTTTCTCAAATATGAGAAACGAATATAGCTCGTTTGCTAAAAAATGGCAATTTGAGAAACCATTGCAGCGCTTGCTTTCTCAAAAAATGGTAAACTGAGAATTATAGCAAACCACTGTGGATGCTCTTAGGAACAAAATAGGCCAATCAGAGTATATAAGAAAGCAAGTCATCCCTCAAAAACTATAACCCAACTTAGTTTCTATACCCCACTTAGTTTCTATATTCTTCTTTCCTAAACCACTTGGTTTCTACACAAGCAAGCAGTAACACAAACTCGCATATTGATTCCAGTTTGTATAATGCGATCCTTAGCTCCAAGAGGTTTGCCAAACACAATTTCCCATATGCAGTATGCTCTCCCATCAACCTGCAGTTAAATGTTAAATGCGTCGATGGAGAGATTGTGGGCGAAGGGGACAATGGGGATGAGATAGATAAACTGGTGTAAGAGATGTTAGAATAGTTGGAGAATAGCAAGAGAGCAGAGAAGAAGCTTCTTGCTTCTATGAAGCCATTGGAATTAGCTGAGGTGCTTAAGAAGAATCATGCTTCGTATGGAAAACACTACAAGGAGGGGGTGGCTGCTCAGCAGATGATGTTGGAGGGGATTCAGAGGGGCCCATATGTAGCCTAATTAGGTAAGTAAGTTTAAATGATTAACTAAATAATTATCCTCCTAAACTAATTAACTAATTTAACACGTATGTCCGGGATTTTTCTTTTAATTCACAAAGGTCTTTCGACGAAACTTGAAATTTCGTCCAATGGATTAAAAATATTATAAAATATTTTTGATGAACTTGAAGTTTCATCCTGTATAACATGCTTATTACTTTATCCTCTCTCATATATAGCAATATACTGTAGCGAAATTGGGATAAAATGCATAAATAACACACGATTGCAGCGCAACAAATGCTATAAAATGCATAATATGCAAATATACCACACAACTGGGAATGCTCTTAACCTACGAAACTTAGTTTAGAAATTTCAGACAAAAAAAGTTTGAATATACACCCATTCAATTCATTTCAATGAGCACAGGTTTGGAATTGAAGCTTTTTTATGTGAAGAAATTCTTAAATTGGACAACATGCAGTGCAATTTTCTCAGCTTATTTTGAGAGGATTGGTGAAGGTTGTTGGGATAACAATCATAAGATTCTTCCTTACCATTATTCTGAAAATTATGAATGAAATGAAAGGATTCAAAAATCAAAAAATATCACTGCATATCTTATTATATGATTACCAGACAATATGGTTAAAGTTGACCACTTTTGAATATCAGGTGAACGATCTATTAGTCAAGCTATTGTGGACAATATCAGTCTAAGAAAGAGCAATGCTAAATCTTAATAATGAATAGATTTTTCTGCTTGCACTATGAAATACATAATAACTCTTCAAGCAATAATTGATTCAGTTGAGAATGTTGAGTTTAATTTTCGTTCATTCTCTGCTTAAATTATATCATATCATATTATTTGATTATCTTTTTGAAACATCGCTATGGAAATAACTTCTATGAAATTTGCTAGCTACTTATAATATTCATACCTGTCATATGATTCTTAATTGAAAATCTTACACATTGTATGTATTATTTATAACTTCAGATAGTTGGACTTTGAATATGATGCTGAAAGATGTCAATGTTTAGACTTTATTTTACAAAGGTTTTTTTACAGAAGATATCCTCTTAATATTTTCTTTTCCATATGACATTCCTTTGCTCTTATACTAAGAGCTTTAGATAAAGATAATTGATTATATGATCTTATAATGCTAGAAGGTTATGTTACTTTTTACAGTGAATATTGGGGGTAAATCTCAGTTCATTTCATATGTTGGTTGCAAAATGGAAGGTATAAAAAAAACTATCAGGAGAAGATCTGGACCGTCGATCTATTATATTGATCTACACGATTAAAGGCTCAGACTAAATAACTTAATAAGAACGTGTATTACACGTGCAATGCTTTTTTTCCTCTCTTCTGTATGTATTCCCATCTACAACCCCCAAAATCCTAATAGATAACCCCAGCAACCCCTGGCCTGCTTCCGCTGCCTCGATCCGCGCGCCGCCACGGACCGCATCCGACGCCGGACGCGCGCGCCGCCACGGACCGCATCTGACGCTGGACGCCGACAACCCCTCCCCACCCCCCCAACCACCACCACCATCGGTATCCTCCTTATTCTCTTTTTAATTTTTTTTCTTCTGATTCGAGCAACCCCCGGGCCTCCTTCCGCTAACTCTTCAAGCAATAATTGGTCCAGTTGAGAAGGTTGAGTTTAATTTTTTTTCATTCTCTGCTTAATTTATTTGAAACATCGTTATGGTAATATATTTTATGAAATCTGCTGCTCTTCATAACATTGAAACCTGTGATATGATTGTTAAATCTTACACATTGTATGTACTATTTATAAATTTAGATAGTAGGACTTTGCATATGATGCTCAAATATGTAAATGTATGATGATGATACATGTAAATTAATATTAAAGACTCTTAAGTATTATATATAGTCTTGAGAAAATACAAAATAACATGTAAATAATTTTCTAATCTAAAACATAAAAGATATTAAAAAATAACAAATTAGTAAATCTTAAACTCAAATTTGAGCATCATATGCATTGGAGATGAGTATATGTTTTTGATCAAATCACAAGATGTCCAATATGGAACAACTACAAGAATATTGACAGGATGCAAAATTAAGAAGGATAAACAAGAAATTACAAGCAATTTTAAGCTCAAGAAAGTTAAAGTCGAAAGTGATGATTGATCTTATGAAAAATACGATGATATCAATTTAGGATTTACTAATTTGTTTTTTTATTAATTATTTTTAATATCAGTTTTAAGTTCAAGAAAGTTAAAGTAGAAAATGATGATATATGTTATGAAAAAATACAATGATTATATCTTTATGTTTTAGATGAAACTATTACGCATATAGCTCTCTCTTACATCGTTCGAATTTTGATCCATTTGCACTTTGTTTTGATTGAAATTTTGCTAGAATTAATTAACTTGGGTTCTTGATGCCTGCTTCAAATCTGATTTCGTTGAGCTTGTTGTAGTTGGAGTAATTTTGAAATTCATGGTTTGCTTTTTAAGATGAGTGACTTCTTTGAATTTGTAGTTTGAAGAATATGAGTGTGCAAAATGCAAGTATATTTAGATAAAATTTTCACCATTTATGTGCACCAAGTCACGTGCACTTGGTGCACGGTAAATTCCAACTAGTATTAGAGATTAGAGATTAGAGATTAGAGATAGTAAGCTAAACTCTATAATAATTATAGGAGGGAACATAATTATTCAACAAATCACAACTTCAATGAAATAATGCTGGAGAACAATTTGATGATTTGATCAATGCAATCAAATACACGATAACCAAATGGACAAACATGACTTGCTACCTACTTCACATGTAGAAAACCAAAGGTCTGGGATATAACAATTAAAATCACCAATTGATTGGAATGAAGATCAGCGTTTTCAATAGCAATACAATAATTTGTTCGACCCTACTTTCTGAAGTCTGAATAAAACTGAAACGAAATTGACAATACTCAAAAACTCATAAAAAGAACTGCATGGACAAAAAAAGTAAATAAATGAATTGGAGGACTCGCCCTTCTAAATAGTTTTAGATGTTTATGAAATATCAACTCTGTTGTCCGCGTGATCCTTCCTGATAAGGCACACATTCCCTTTCTTGATTAAGTCAGTGCGTGCACGTACGGTCGCCGCTGGATGTGAATCTTGGAAGATTAATCCATGCCGATGTTGTTGGTGTTCGGGTTCGGAGCTGACACATTTTGTGCAAACAGGACTTGTGAGCTTGTATTTTGCTTGCGGGTCCTGTAATGATGCAATGCGCTTGATCGATGGAATGTCTTGAAGAGATGTTGTTTCTTGGACAGTGGTGATATCAGGTTTGTCTGACCAAGATTACCATGAGCAAGCAGTGCATGTTTTTAGTGCTATGAGATCCGAGATGGAGGAGTCAAATGTTAAGCCTAATGTTGCAACGGTTGTATATTGTTATATCTGTCATGTCCGCATGTGCTGGTTTAGACTCTTTGGATCTGACGGCTAGCTTGCACGCTTAATATAGAGAATATTGGGTTGGAACAGGATGTTTATGTACAGAATTCGTTGTATGCCAAGTGCGGGGGCGTTGTATGCCAAGTATTTCATAGTATGAGTCAAAAAGACCTCCTTTCTTGGACTGCGATAATTATAGGTTTGGGCATCACATGGGCTTGCAAAGGAAGCTCTGGATGTTTTATCATCGGTGGAAGAAGCAGGCATTGCAACCGACTCCACTACGAGTTCATTGCGGTTCTTACTGCATGCATGTAGCCATGGGGGTTTCAGTTGACGAAGATATTAGGGGTTTTGAATCCATGGAAGTTTACAAGTTGAAGTCAGAGCTCAAGCACTATGGATGCATGGTGGGCCTCTTCAGCCGGGCCGGTTACTAGAACGCGCTTACATCTGCACGTACGATGCACGTTCAAATTAATTTTTTTCTACAGTAAGTGATAAGCCATGCCTCGAACCTGAGACATCCATTTAATCACATACTCTTTACCAAAAACCCCCAGTGGCACAAACTTTTATTTTATATGAGTGACCCTTTTGTAAATAATTATGTCGTAAATAAATTTGAACTTTGGAGGTATTATGAGTACTAATAACAATTAAGTAAATGAATGGTTAATATAACTCCTAATTAAAAAAAGAATCGTTGAGATTAGATGGTTGAATGCTTACAAATTACAGGTTGTTTACAAATGACAACCCCAACTCTCTCATTATAAGATTAGAGATTGGAGATATCCAATATGCCAATGAAACCTAAATTGGTTTAAATTGGGAGCATTGTTGAATGTTTGTAGGGTGCATGGTAACTTAGAGTTGGCCGAACTCATTAAGAAGGAAATTGAGAAGGATTGCGGTTATCAAGGAAGGAAGGAGCTCATGTGCTTCTTTCGAATATGTACGCGAACCAAAATCAATGGCAGTCGGCAGAATGTAGTTTATGTTAGGGAGGGGCATATAAGGGATGGTATCAAGCCTTGGCCTCAAGGACAAAGTTGGATTGAAGTGAGAAGAGATGTGGCTCATAAGCCCCCACTTTTGGGAATTTTTTTCCCAAAATGACCCTTTTTTTAAAAGTTTTTTTCCCAACTGCCCTGCTTTTTTTTTCCCCTAAACGCCTCACTCGCTTTTTGAAAAATCGGGTTTGGTATAATCCCCCACGCTTTTTCAAAAAGCGAGTCTTACGTTTCAGAAAATTTGAAATGTAAGACTCACTTTTTGAAAAACCATGGAGGATTATACCACACTCGTTTTTTCAAAAAGCGAGTCTTGACCTTTTTTGCCCAGACACACTCGCTTTTTGAAAAAGCAGGGGAAATTATCCCACACTCCCTTTTTCAAAAAGCGAGTGTCGTTTGGGACTTAAACCCCCCCACCCCAAACAGATCTCACTATCTCTCTTTTCTTTCTCCTTCTTCGCTCACCAAACCCTAATCCATCGTCAAAATTCTTCGATTTAAGCCTTAACCCATCAAATTAGTTGTCGAATCACTCCTAAATTCTTCATTATCTCATCCCCGTCCAATTGCCCACGTCGTTTTTGTTGGTTCTTTCAAATTTTGTGGTGATTTCCGTGGCTTTCTTCAAATTGGGGGTTGAACGATTTGGGGGTGATTGTCGTGGTTCGATTCTTGCGCAAAGATTGTAGTATATTTCTCAAACTCTATATTTTTAAATGTTTTATATATATTTAGAATTATTTAGTTAGAAATTGGTTGATATTATTGGAGGTACAATTTGCATATTGTTGATATTGTGTATAATTCGATATAAAATTTTGGGGTAATTAGGGTGTAAATTTTGGATAGTGTTGGTGGAGGTGGAGTTGTTTTTTTTAGTTTTAAAAAGTGGATAATTGTAGAATTTGTGGGTAAAATTAGGATATAGTTATTAATAATTGTATGTTCGTATGTGTTCTATATTTCTTGGTTATATATTTTGGTAATGTTAATAACGTCTGCTTTTAGTTGTAGGATACTCTATTTTTAGAAAGATGACACGGACGAGGGGAAATGTGGAGGTGGGATCTAGTAGTAGACCCAATCGTGGCGATGGACCACGTACATCTTTCGGCCCACCTCCTCGCGGTGGACGTGGTGGTCGTCGTGGTGGTACCACACGTACTAATGTAAGCTTATAATTTTCTACATTCGATTTGTTTCATTATCATACAATTAAATGTTATATTTCTTTGCTGATGTAAATGTTGTTGTTTTACAGGTCCCAAGTAACCCAAATGTGGCTGGTACTTCTTCCCCGACCCCTTCTTCATCTACTATTCCCCTTGGAGGTCCAGGTCCCCTCAACCCCACTCTTCTTACTCTTCAGTCGCACCATCGTTCTAGAGATGTGTGGGAAGGCGATTCGAAGGAGTGTACATTCCGTGGGGGTCATCCACTCCCTATGCACCCACGGATTCACCAGATCTTAAGGGATTGCGGACTCTACGGTATTGCACTAATGAGCTCCATCAAGTGCGATCGGCCACTGCTTACAGCACTCCTCGAGAGATGGCGCCCTGAGACACACAGCTTCCACCTTACAGTTGGGGAGATGACTGTTTTGTTGCAGGATGTTTCAGTACTCACCGGCCTTCCGGTGGATGGGCAGGCGGTGACAGAATCAATGGACTTTGACCCTGCATATTTAGTAGAACAATATCTTGGTGTCGAAGTGGAGACTGGAGCAGTTAATGGGAAACAGATTCGGTTGAAGTGGTTGAAGGAAAAATTCAAGAACTGATTGAGAGATGATTCGACTGAAGAGGAGGTCCATTGCTACTGCAGGGCATACATTCTGACTCTTTTTGGAGGTGTGTTGTTCCCTAATTCCAGCGGACACTCTGTCCCCTTGATGTACCTCCCGCTTATTGTAGATCTAGGACGAGTCAGCCAGTACAGTTGGGTAGTGCTGTCTTGGCATCCCTGTACAGGAGTTTGTGCCTGTGTAGCCTCGGGTCCACGCAGATGAATGGACCGATGATATTGCTTTAAGTGAGGAGTTGGGAGCGTATCCATGTGGGACGTCCTGTAGTTAGGAAACAATCACCCAACTGGATCCATCTCCTCGAAGACCAGCACATGCTACCTCCTCTTGGTGTGTACTGGTCCGGTAACCTTACTTGGACTGCCAACCCCAACAGGTGCCTGACCTACTTTCATGATGAGTTTGACAGGTTGGCAGATAATTGCGTAGTGTGGATGCCCTACACGGAGGTGCGTCTAGCTCGACTGCCACCCATTTTCCTGTATAGGAGTGATCTTTGGCTAACAAAAGCACCTCTGATCAACTTTAGCACAATTAAGTTCTATTATGTGCACAGAGTGCTTCAACAATTTGGTCTACAGCAGGCGATTCCGGTTGCCGATCCATTTAATGCGGACATGCATAAAATTACTGGAATGGATCGTCAAACAGGACATAATTGGGCCGCCAGCTTCTCGACATATGTGGAGAGATGGAATCTACACAGGTTCGAGGAAATCATTAAGAACATTCCTCCATTTGATCTAACCGTGCACGAGAACTATATGGGCTAGTATGGGAGGATGACAAGGCGATACATCTCTCTGACAGGGCAGACACCAGCAGGCGTGGTGGTACCGATACGTCGACCGGCAGCAGAACCAGTAGATATACATTCAATGCATTTGCCTATGTTTCAACCAAAGGCATCGGCTATTCGTACGATTGTAAGTTTTTTAGTACTGTTAAATTTATCAAAGTTAGTATAATATTTTGATTTGCAAGTATACATGTACTGCAACTACAAAGTCCAACTTATTATGTTTCGTAGATGGCCCAGACTTGGAGTATGGGCAAGAAATGTGCAGCTGTGTTGAGTAGCAACGTAGCCGATGCGGTTAAGGACTTTGCACGCGAGATGCTGACGTCCTGTCGAGCACAAGCTGATGCTGTGGGAGAGGGGCGACCTTGGATGCTATCCTAAACACTCCCGCTTATCGGACCAGTGTACATGCTCCACGTGTGAAGAAAGTTTCCTGTAAACCACCACGCCGGCATAGAAATGAGGAAGAACAAGAGGATGAAATTGAAGAAGCTGAAATGCAAGTAGAGGGGGCAGAACAACAAGTTGAAGAGGAGCCGATAATAATGTCCGGTGTGATACAAAAAACTCCATCACTGCGAGGTAAGAGGCAACGTCGACCTCCCACATTGTTCACCCCGGACCCGTGAAGCGACTTCATATTTTGATGATGTGATTTTTTGGTTGTATTTTGATAATGTGATTTATTGTGTACCTCAATCCTGTAATCATGTTTTGAAAAGTGGAATATATGAAGTTCATAATTTGGTATGGGGTGTGTGAGTGTGGTGTTTTAATTTTAAGGAAAAATGCAATTTTTTGGTTGTGTGAATTTGATTTTTGGTGATATGTTGAAGTTGAAATATGGAAGATGTTGAGATGTGGAAGATGAAATGTGGAATGTGGTTGAAATGTGGGTTTTGTTGAGATGTTGTGCGATGTTTTGAAGTTGAAATGTGGAAGTTGAAATGGGTGTTGATGTGAAATATATGTTGAAGTTGATGCTCGAGAAGTGTGTAGTGATTTTGTCCCACCAAGAGATCAAATCTTGGTTTCTTCTGCATACAGAACCAAGACTCGCTTTTTGAAAAAGCGAGTGTTGTATTTTGCATTTCCAGAGGTGTGGTAGCCTCTGGGAAACAAGCACACTCAACAGTCGCTTTTCGAAAAAGCGCGATGTTCATACCCAGACTCACTTTTTCAAAAAACGAGCCTTGGGTCTGTATCTTTTTTGCCAGCAGACTCAAGACTTTCTTTCTGAAAAAGCGAGCCTAGTCAATACTTTCACGCTTTCTCGGAAAGCGACTGTGTGGATTAGGCGAAAACCAGAGAAGTATTGATCTCTGGAAAACATTGGACTCAAGACTCGCTTTCCCAAACACCGAGTCTATTTGTACCAAACTCGCTTTCTGAGAAAGCGAGTCTTGGGCCTGTTGATAAAAACCTACAGGCTAAAGACTCGCTTTCTGAGAAAGCGAGGAGCTCTGTATAAGACTCGCTTTTTGGAAAAGCGAGTCTTGTCTAGGGTAATGTAATCTTTATATTATATTACAATACTCATAACGCAACAATCACACTATGACATCAACAATTGATACAAACGAATTTTCAAAATAAAATTTTGTAATCTCTTTCTTCATAATTTAGTACAATTACAAAGTCCAAATTAAAAAATACAAGCATACAATAGTTAATTATTTTGAGTTCCACTATTAGTGCATCGCCGCTTATTGTGTCCTTGCAAACCACATTTTGAACATTTCATCCCCGTACCACGACTTGACCTATCTCTCACATCCATGTCATTGCGGATTCTGGTAGATCTAGGCCTGCCCTTCCGTTTACGTCGCAAACTAGTATCCGGTACGAGTTTTGGTCCATCAATAATAGGCCAATATGCTGGATCTAGAATAGGATTAAACACGGGAGCGTATGTTTGTGCTAATGAAGTTACAAGGTAAAATTTATCAACCAGATGCTTGTGTTCGATTGCACGATATGCACAAGCTGCTAATACATGAGAACATGTAATATGGTATAGATGAAATTTCATACATGTGCATGTTTTCGTTCCCAAATTCACAGTGTGCAAGTTCCCACCCTTCCTTTCTCCACTTACCATGCGTACACCCGTTCTCATGGAAAAAACTCCCGGTTGATGATGGAACATTGTAACCTCGTGTCTGTTTGCTCTCTCACGGCGACTATCGAGCAGTTCATGTACTCTTCGAGCAAAAATAGTCCCTTCAGATAAAAGTTTACTGGCTTCCTGTCGACGATTAGTAAAATAAGAGTTCAGACGTAAGAAGATCGTCTCAACTATCGCAGTTACTGGCAAACTACGGACGCCTTTCAAGACTGAATTGAAGACTTCTGACAGGTTCGTAGTCATTATGCCGTATCTTCGACCTTCATCTGCATAAAGTGCCAATTTCTCAACCGGCTTCTCTTTCAACCAATTAGCCGCCTCGACATTGACGGTTTCAAGTTCAGCAAGTTTGGCCATGAACTTTTTGGGTTGGCTTTGACACGCTATAATTTTGGCCTTTTTCCGCAATGCCTTGCTACCAAATTTACTAAAGAAATTTGTAGCAAAATGATACATACAATAACGGTGATAAGCATTAGGTTCATTCCAAGCTCCATTTTGTAAATCCATAGCAGACATTATACCAGCATGACGATCAGAGATAACACACAACTCAGTGCGATCGGTGACATAATATCGGATGCAACTCATGAACCATGTCCACGTATTTATACTCTCTCCATCAATCAATGCAAATGCAAAAGAAAATAAGCAATCATTGGCATCTAGGGAAACAGCAATTAGCAAGCAACCCTTGTACTTACCGTACAAGTGAGTTCCGTCAACACTGATAACTGGTCTGCAAGACTTGAAACCTTCAATCGAAGGACCAAATGCCCAAAATACTCCCTTGAATGTTTCCTCGCTAGGACTTGACTCATATTTATCCCAGCGAACAACGGTGCCTGTATTTGCTGCTTGAATTGCTGTGAGTAGAAAAGGCAACTTCGTGTATACTTCTTCGAAGGTACCATACAATCTCTCAATCGCCTTTTGTTTTGCTAGCCAAGCTTTCTTATACGAAATCTGATAATTATATTCTAATTTCACAATCTCAATAATTGACCTCGGTGTTAAACCGGTATCCTTCTTCACCACATCAACAATCAGATTACAAACAAGATTGCAATCAATTTTACGGTGATCTTGATTCAACGTGGGATTCGTACAAGTGTGAGGGCCAACTATCTTCTTCACCACAAAATTCGTCCCGCCTTTTGGAACCATTGCTCGTAATCTCCAAGGGCAGCCAACATCACTTACTCCCAGGGGACCTTGCACGATCTCCTCAATGGTACGTTTTTTAGGTGCCATTTTGTATTTAACAGTGTATAGTGACGGTGTAGATTTCAAAGTTACGAATTCACGATGTTTTTTGATAGAAAACAACTTAACAGCTTGTTGAATGGACTCCTTACTTACAAACTCCTGTCCAACGTACAATTCGTCTACATTGGATGAACCGGACGACTCTTGTGCAACTGGGTGTACTCTAGCACCTTGAGCCATCTCCTCGGTAACATGACCATCAACATTGGCGTAGCTATAAGTAGCTCTGACTTCATTAGAATTGTTGTTCGTAGGATTTACATTTGCTACATCATCATTTTCATCTCCATCATCATTTTCAACACAATCATCATCTTCATCGTCTGTTTCTTCCTCTTCTTCATCATCGTCTAATAAGCTGTTGTTACAGACTGCATTTTGAAAGAGTTCAAATACACTGTCATTTGGAACATAGTCAAGAACCGGACTAAGTTGACGTGGCAGCTCAACATTTGTAGAATCCGGATTTGTTGTATTTGTGAAGGTGTTCTCTTGTGAAGGCACTGGATTTGGTAGTGAAGATTGAGCGGGGTTAGACCTCAACTGCTGTGTAGGCATCACTCTTACGAAGCTTGAACTAGGAATATCATGTGGCTGAGCATTGTTGAATATATAACTCTAATGCAGACCAAGAACAATTGGGCTCAAATGTCCTAGCAATCATTAACTTCATAGCATTATCAGTAGATACGGGCACTGTCATAAAATACTGACCATCTCCTCTTCCTGCTGCGTATCGAGCTAAAATTTTCACATTCCATTGATTCCTATCCCAATTAGTAACTTCATATATTTTCTCAACTACTTCTTCAAATGTAATGGTACGAGTTACCCAAACTATTTCTGGATCCAACACACTATAACAAAACCAATCTTTGGATCACGAATTATTTCACCACCACAGTATAACCAAATAGGAATCTCCAAATCCATACCTACGTTAATTTATACCAATAAGCGAGTTATTATCTACCCATAAACAAAACCTAATGAAATTAACAAAATAATAGGGCAATAAACATCATACCTTCACAAGATTATTTGGGTCAAATAGTTGAAGTTGCTTTCCTCTTCAAGTATACCTAAATTCCAAAATTTTAACCTCTATCGGAAGATGGGTTTAAGGTTTCCAAAGCAAGTTTTTGGGTTAATCCACAAATTTCGGTGGTACTTTGACGAATTTGAGATGAGAGATGGGTTAGGATTTTGGAGTTAGAAGAGGAGGAGGAAGAAGGAGAAAGAAAGTGAGATCTGTTTGGGGTGGGGGGGTTTAAGTCCCAAACGACACTCGCTTTTGGGGGGGTTTAAGTCCCAAAAGCGAGTGTGGGATAATTCCCCCTGCTTTTTCAAAAAGCGAGTGTGCCTGGGCAGAAAAGGTCAAGACTCGCTTTTTGAAAAAGCGAGTGTGGTATAATCCTCCACGGTTTTTCAAAAATCGAGTCTTACGTTTCAAATTTTCTGAAACGTAAGACTCGCTTTTTGAAAAAGCGTGGGAGATTATACCACACTCGTTTTTTCAAAAAGCAAGTGGGGCGTTTAGGGAATTAAAAAAAAAACAGGGCAGTGGGAGAAAAACTTTCAAAAAAAGGGTCATTTTGGGGAAAAAGCTGATGGATTGTGCTTTTGTTGATTTTGGATAGCCTTGCTTTAGTTCTGATGATTCATATTAGGTACCAAGGATAATGAAGTCATTGTTCAACATTGGTAGTCGCAGATGGGGAACATAAAAGGAAACTAACATACTTAACAGCTAGCATGTCACGTCATCATTACAGCAGAGTTGATAGGAGATAATGTTTATAAATAGGGCTGAGCCTAACGTCAAATGAATTTGCTAGCCTTTGCCTCGACTCTGATCTTTTTTTTTCCCCTTTTTTGGTGAAAGTTTATTTCCACCTGGAGCTCATAGATTAACTAGTCCAATATTTGAAATGATTTATAGTCTCTCTCTTGAAAAGAAACTTATACCGAGGGAACTTATAAATGGTGTCTGAAATCTCTAGTTCGAAAGCATGCCTATGTTAATCTTGCAGGAGCCTTGGATTCTACATCTGTCATGTAGTAGTTGGTTGTATCATGTTATATATTGCACTGGTAACTAGCTTGAAAACCGAGGAAACATAAACTCATACTACTTAAGATGAGAAAAATCATCATACAAGGAGCTGCGCTCACACGGCAGAATTCTAGACGATCTCCTTTTACCATGTTACTGAAGTCTTAAATCATGTTTAAAGAAAATCCACTTGTCAAGAAGCTTCTTATCATCGAGCACATGATAAATATGTCACTGATTATATTAAGCCATCCACCTGAATAGTGTCAGACAGCGGTCAATAGAGTTCCACATTTGATATGAATCAAGACCAATGTAACAAATACAACACAATGATGCAACACAATGAAAAGAAAAAATAAGTAACCAACCATTAACAATGCTCAGTTAGTAAAAAGATTTGATACATTCATTCATATTTCTCAGTAGAAGCCATTCACTGCTCTGGGGTGTCAAGATCCGGAGAAGAAAAAGTCGTGAGCCACATAATACTTGTCGAGGACAACATTGTAAATGGGATGTACAGGCTCGAGAAGGTTGGGGTATGGGCCAAGCACGGCCTTGGGCAAGGGTGACTCATTCTCATTCTCAGACCAGCTGTACTGACTCACGGAGAGACCACTAAGACAGTAACAAGAATGGTAGTAGTCCCGTTGCTTCCCAGGCTTGTCTTTGAACCCTCCCTCGAGTACCTGGAAATAGCCATCAGCCTTTAATTGACTTGGAACAAAACTTATGTACTATATCAGGAGAGCTTTTGAGAAAGGGGTTTTAGGACAGAAAGAAGAAAAGGTTAATTATTTTTGTACCACAAAAATTATGACTAATTCAATGTTAGTTCCTTTTCACATTTGAAAGTTCTTTGGGGTGTCAACATTTAACCCCCTCATTATCATTCTGTGAACTGGATAGAATCTTCTGGTACACACTTGTGGTGCAACTGTGCAAGGCAGGAAATTCCACTCTTTAAGTGGCAGGTTGAAGAAAATTCCACTCTTTAAGTGGCAGGTTGAAGATCAGTTCCGGTCAAAGTTGGAGTCCCCCTCCCTTCCCCAAGTGGAGGGCTATGGTCGAATTACAAAAACTAAACTTTAAAATAAAAAAAAATAAAAAACAGGGAATTTTTCTTTCAAAAATTATGATAGCAGATTCTATTGAATACCATTGTGCTTTCTTCGAGCACTACCTACTCCCACATTATCACCTAATCCTAGCTGAAAGAAAACTCCAACATTCCTTCTCCCTCCACCCATTACGGGGATTTGGTTGTGTTGCAAATGGGTCATTTTGCGACTAGAATCCTGCAACTGGCTCAACAAAGTCTTCATCTATCAGTTATTCTTTTTTTACTTGATTTGCAAACACCAAACTTTCAGGAAATTCTAAAAACATTAGTACAGAGCTGCACTAAATGTTACCTAGGGAGTAGATTAACTTAACAGATGTGTCATTGATTGCTATTAGTACTTACAAAGTCTAATATTTAAAACAATACGTGGAGACATGAAAAAAAACCGAAGAAAATAAGCTGAATTATTTATACCAGAGTAAGATAAAAGTGTATAGTATACCCAGTTCTGCACCTTGAAGGAACATGTTCTACTAGTGAAATTATTTGGTACAATGAATCCTTTCTAACATGAATTTCTTAAAATAAGATATAATGTTATATTAAAAATCAAAATATTAGAACAAACTTGGACAAAGAAGCTACATTTAGTAAATATTAATTTTGAAGTTTTAAAAAATCACTACACAGGTGGTACATTGAGTTGCGCCCTAAAAAATACAGTGCAAGCATTTCAAGTGTGATAAATTTCGAGACCAGTACCTGAGAACATAGGAGTATATACTGTTGCAAGGCCGTGCTATTGAACAGAGGGCCCCAATCAATACGTCTTTTTATGAAAGCAAAACCAACATCCGGAAATTTTCCTGAATAAAATGTACGCTGCTGTCAAGAAATTTCTATACTTGTAAATAGACATGCCACTCTAACATTATTAACAACTAAGGAAATAGAATAGTTCATGGGGACATCAAATCTGTTTTATTTTATTTTGAGATTAGCATTATGTAGTTTATTTGAGATCTGTTTTAGAATTGTTTGAGATTTGTTTTGGATTTGTTTTGAGCTTATACATAGGCCTTGAGAATAATCAGAAAATATGCTATTATTGATTAACAAAATTATTGTATTGAGTTATTGCTCTTCATCCCTCTTTTTTGTATGAGACAACCGAGAGAATTAAAAGGGTTTGTGAGAAATCCTAATAAAATTTTAAGGTTTGTGATAAACTCTAAAACTATATCCCAAATCCCCAAATTAATTAAAACCCCAAAACTCTAATCCCCACTATTCACAGTCGCCGCCCCTTCTCTCTCCTTCTTCATTTCCCCCTTTCTTTTCCTTCCCGAAACCCAACCCGCTGCTTCTTCTCCTTCATACTCGTCGTCCTCGCCGTTGCATCACCTCACCACCGTAAGAACCCCAACAACTCCCTTATCTCCACCTAATAGCTGCCCTCCATCGTCATCTCCTCAAGCCCCAACAGCCATCCCGCAACCTCCGACCACCCCTATTGCTCCACCCATCACCATCGACACCTTCTCCACTCCAAATCTCCCCTCGCCGTCGACTCTACTCCGAACCCCTCACCAAAGCTTCACTTTCCTCACGCCCCCGACCACCTCCAGAAACTCCACCCTCATCCCCAAATTCCCCAACCCTCATACTGCCTCCCCTCTTCCACCACCGACGCCACCAGCACCCGACGGCCTCCCGCCGCAACCACCACTATCCTTAGTCGTTGTTGCCTACCCTACAACCGCGCCCTTCCTTACTGCGCCGCCATCGCAGCCAATCGCCGCACCCCCTCGTCGCTTTGTCGCAGCCACCATCGCTGTCGACTACACACTATCTGCAACCCCGGTAAATTCTTCACTTCTCATTTATTTGTGATACCATCTATCATCTCTATAATATTATTTGATTTATCTGTCGTCCACAAATATTAAGAGTGTTTTCTACTTGCCTATTAGTGTACAAATCTTTATTGAATATCTTACATGCTAAGAACGATTAAGTATTACTATTGATTGATAGGATTGAACTTTTAATTGGACTTATTAAACTATTTCACATCTAGAAAATTCATCAAACCAATTAATAGTTATAATTTCTAACTAAATCTGCATTAAACTTAATCTTTTAATATTCTTAGAAATTCTCTATTTAGGGTTAAGTTTACATCATTTTGGTATCGGGGCGAAAGTTCTTAAAACCCTAGTTCTTGCATCATTTAGGCATTATTTTTTTGCATTCATTTAGAATCGTATAGTCTTTTTATTTTATTTTTTTCTTTCGTTCTTTTATATCACTTCAAAATTAATATTAAAAAAAACTTGGGTGCATTTATGACACGTCTTCCCAAATTTCAGCAAACACACGACCCCTAGTTTTCCACCGTTGGTGAATGCGTCTTCGCAGCACCATCATAAATCCCAAGGAGTCTTTCTTGTCCCTCCCAAACAACCCAATTAGGAACCCTAGACTTCTGCGAACCCCTTCTCGAACTAAAATGGACAACTCTGATATTTCCACTACCTTAGCTGCCATTCAAGCAACTCTTGCCAATATCAATCAGAGGCTTGAGAAAGTGGAATTGAATCAAAATGTTGTCCCTGAGCTTCATCGTCGGTTTCCCAAGGGAATGTTCGTGACGATCGACGTCAATAACGTGACCCTGACGAACAATACAAGAAGAACGTCAAGGCTAATGTTCCCCACTTTGAAGGCCGTATGGAACCCCAAACTTATCTCGATTGGATCTGTGTCATGGACCACTACTTCGTGTAGTTGGACATGAGCGAAGCCCTAAAGGTCAAATTTGCCACGATAAAATTGACTGGAAAAGCTCAACAACACTGGACCAATTTTGAACACGCCAGCAGAGGCCGAGGCCTGGCACCCATAGCTACTTGGGAAGCCATGAAAGAGCAGCTCACTGAGAGATATGTGCCCTTATCTTTCCACACCCAAATGCCTGATTCGTGGAATCAACTCTATCAAGGAAGCAAATCCACCCAAGAGTATGTGGATAAGTTCGATGAATTCCTCATTCGGTGCAATGCGGTAAAACGAGCGAAGAACAAACTCTCTCTAGGTTCAGAGTTGGATTACGAGCCGATCTTAGGAACGAACTAATTCGTAGAAACGTAGATTCATTGGCAGCAGCTTATGCTCATCTTCGATATGGATTCGCTTACAGCAAGTTCTCCCTACAAGTCCAACGATTCGAGAGATTATTCCTCTAGAATGGCCTCTATTAAGCCCTATAGACCTGATCCCCCCTCTTCTCAACACCCCAACAAACCTTACCCAAGCAAGTCTACTTCAAATCCTTATTCACTTACAAATGACAACATGGGTAAGAACGCTGAAAGAGATTATTCTAAGATTAATCCTATCACTAAGTGCTATAAATGCAAGGGATACGGCTATATTGCTGGCAACTGTCCCAGCCCAAGTAGGGTCAATATAGTAGAGGGTACAGATGTCATCGCTGATGAGCCCGACAATGAATTTACTTATGAACCTCATGTAAGTGATGATTTTGATGAAGAAGAGGATAACCAACCTCTCAACTATATTCGGTCGATCCAATCACCTTCATTGAATATACCTAAGTAACTCATTCCTTCCCAAATCACTTGGCAACCTATAGATTTTATCCATGTGTTAGAACATCATAGAGTCTCAGAGTCTGCATCCACATTTGCATATCGTATTCATGACTTGCATGGAGAAATTTCTAAGAAAATTAATGACAATAATTTTAACTACAAGTTAATAGCAGATACTAAAAGGAAATTTAAAACTCTTGATGTTGGGGACGAAGTGATGGTGCTGATTCGTCCAGAACTGTTTCCAACTGGATCCGTTAAGGACTTGAACATACATGCTGCAAGCCCATTTAAAATTTTGCATAAAATCAAATGATAATGCCTATGTCGTTGACCTTCCTGAAGGTTTTGACATAAATAAGACTTTCAATATTGATGATCCAGTCCTTTATGAAGGTCCAAAATTTAACCCTAAAAATTTTCTTATAGATGAGTCTACTCTGCAGCCTAATGGTGAGATTTTCACATTTTCCCCCTTACCTGATACTACTTACCCACCGACAGACAAATTGAATAATATTTTAAATGATCAGATAATCTCTACCAGAGATGGTGGTATTCATAGGTATTTGGTGAGGTGGAAGAACAGGCCGAAGTCAGATGACTTGGATTGATCGTAAGGAGCTCCCGCGGTTGGATCCAAATCTTTTGGAGCACCATGACAGGATCACTGGTCTTAACTCAACTGGGTTGAGCCCTCTCCCAGCCGGAGAGAATGATGAGGACATCATATCTGTTTTATTTTATTTTGAGATTTAGCAATATGTAGTTTATTTGAGAGATTTGTTTTAGATTTGTTTGAGATTTGTTTTGGACTTGTTTTGAGCCTATATATAGGCCTTGAGAATAATGAGAAAATATGTTATTCTTGATTAACAAAATTATTGTGTTGAGTTATTGCTCTTCAACCCTCTTTTTTGTGTGAAACAACTGAGAGAATTATTAGGGTTTATGAGAAGTCCTAACAAAATTTTAGGGTTTGTGATAAACTCTAAAACTATACCTCAAATCCCCAAATTAATTAAAACCCCAAAACCCTAATCCCCAATATTCACAGCCGCCACCCCTTCTCTCTCCTTCTTCATCTTCCCCTTTCTTTTCCTTCCCGAAACCCAACCCGCTTCTTCTCCTTCATACTTGTCGTCATCGCCGTTGGATCACCTCACCACCGTAAGAACCCCGACGACTCCCTCATCTCCACCTGATTGCTGCCCTCCATCGCCATCTCCTCAAAGCTCCGACAGCCATCCCGCAACCTCCGACCACCCTTATTGCTCACCCCATCACCGTCGACACCTTCACTCCAAATCCCCTTCAACCCCCTCGCTGTCGACTCGACTCTGAACCCCTCACCAAAGCTTCACCTTCCTCACGCCTCCGACCACCTCTAGAAACTCCACTTTCATCCCCAAATTCCCCAACCCCCGTGCTGCCTCCCCTCTTCCACCACTGACGCCACTAGCACCCAATGGCCTCCCGCCGCAACCAACACTATCCGAAGTCGTTACCTACCCCACAACTGTGCCCCTCCTTGTTGCACCGCAGCCAATCGCCGCACCCCCTCGTCGCTTTGCCGCAGCCACCTTCACTGTCGACTACACACTATCTGCAACCCCGGTAAATTCTTTCCACTTCTCATTTACTTATGATACATCTATCATCTCTATAATATTATTTAATTTATCTGCCGTCCACAAATATTGAGTGTGTTTGACTTGCCTATTAGTGTACAAATCTTTATTGAATATCTTACATGCTAAGAACGATTAAGTATTACTGTTGATTGATAGGATTGAACTTTTAATTGGGCTTGTTAAACTATTTCACATCTTGAAAATCCATCAAACCAATTAATAGTTATAATTTCTAACTCAATCTGCATTACGTGTTGGTAAACTTAATCTTTTAATATTCTTGAAATTTTTTTATTTAGGGTTAAGTTTACATCAATAGTATTTTTTTTAGAAAGGAATAAAAGAGACAACTAAGGAGATCAAAGAAAATGTGAAGCATAAAGGTAAAAACTCTTTCTGTAAGGACAAGTAGAATGGTAGCACAAATCTCGATCGCTAAACAAGGAGGAGATGAATTATAAGGCCCTCTCTCTCAATGTTCTTAAGCTCTGCATGGTACTGTTAAAAATGTACTCTTTGACTAAGCTGTTCTTCAGTAATAAAAGTTGCAAAAAGGAAATATTTCAATTTAAGATTTTCTGCAAAAACACAAAAAGATAAATCCCTCCTAGGATATGAAGAAATTTCTAGTTACAAGATTTACTAAACACATAGGGTAAGCCTAAGAAAAGTTTTTAGTCAAAAGGCTTTTCTTCTTTAAAAGAAATACCAATCTTTTACCAACACATTATACTTGATTTTGCAGAACACTCGCTTAGGCCTAAAAGTGCTTAGATTATGTTTAATGTTTGCTTCCGAGTGAACAAAATTACTTCTTTTACTCTCAAAATACAGGTCGATAGGTTTAAAATAGATGTTCGGTAAACCTGAGTAAAATTGTGTTAGGTCTGAAATATAGTTTCAAAACAGGGGGAATAAGTTGCAAGTGCCCTAGTAGTTTAGTGGTAAGCCTCTTCGATACTGAGCAAGAGAGCATTCGAACCTCCGCTTGCACAACCCTTTCCAGTCACAATTCTATTTGTTGACAGTCAACCACGATGCCATCTGATCGAAAATCACCTCTACCGGTAGGAGTGCATATAAGAAATGTGTATCCTCCTTTATGGAACCATGCCGCATAACGTGAGCCATTCTCATGGATTATATAATTCTTCTCTCATCATCTTAAATGTATATCATTCTCAGTCCATCATAACATGCCAACAGACCAATATCAGAAACACCAAGATATAGACTATATATGTGGACATATCCTTAAAAAGTTCATTAATCACGTCATATCATTTACTATATATGGGTTATTATTCTTCATACTGGAAACAATATCATAAAGGCAGACTTAAGTTTATAAAGCATTAAACACTGTCATATTCATGGTTTGAGATCTACCTTCATTCTGATGATGAGAATCCTTTGCCTGGCATAAATCCTCTAGTGCAGATCTTTCTGTAGTGAGATCAGCTGATGTAGAACTTTGCTCACTTCCAATAGAAGGCTGCTCTTTACTCCTAAATGTTGTTTTTAATTGCTTTTCCAAAACTGGCAATAATTTTTGCATTAAAGCAAGCACACCTCCCTACAGATGTTTTAATATTTAGGGAGGGTTCACAAATTAGATTATAAAAAGAAGAAAAATGATGAGGAAGAAAATTACTTGCCAAAAAGAATAGCAACCATCAACCAACTTATTTGTTCTCCCTTGAAACCCACATTCCACTCCTTGACGAAACGCCACCCAGTCCTAGTAGATATAAGAAATGATTAATTATAACATTAGCTCCTTTCTATAATAAAAAAAATACACCTGTTAAAATATTTAAGCATCAGTAACTATAGTACCAAAACTCTTACGTACTCACTTCAAGTCATGCAGCAAAGATTTGTATAACTAATATTTTCTTCTTTCATTCAGTAAAAGAGGTTCAAGGGAACCAAATGCACATTGTACTAAAAGTTGGTAGTTTAAGTATGGAAACAATAAATAAAAAGAAAATTGCTAATATTACCAATAATTACTTAAAACTATCTTGATATTTTGGATCATTTAATATCGAAAGTCCTGGAATAATCATAAACAACCAATCTGTAATATGCTCAGATGCTTTAGTTATATAAAGGAATGATAACAAATGACAGAACTATACAGCACAACCAGCCGCTTGCTTTTCCATCATCGCTATGCTCGGAACTAGAACCATAAAGGTCCAAGATAAGCATTTCATACTTTTCATTCAAATGTTCTGAGTTTCTCACTTTGTAATCATAAAACAGATGGGCAGCTTAGTCCACATGGTAACTATTAAAGCAGTGTCCACGCAGACTCACATTACACAGCCTTTCCCATCAACATAGATAGCTTATTTCCATGATTCAAACTCCGTCGTCACAATGCCACAGTGGAGCAACCTTACTTTGTAAAGTAGGTACATGAATGTCATCGACATCCACGCTGTGTTGAAAAATCCTTATTGAAGAATATTTCACCTATTACTAGCAACTCCTCAAGCATATCATCACAAAAAAATTAATAGGTTGCAGGATGTAAATTACAGTCCGCTGATTTTATCTATGAGTTCAGAATCTTCAGATGAAAAGAAAGATATATATGTTTAATTGATTAGCAGTAGTAATAAAAAAATCTTCTTGTCGGTTGGATTTATTCAGTATACTTCTATTAGGTCCATCTTATGTTTGATAACTTGAGCTGCATAAGACTCGTAAGAGCTCATTTGTCAACTAATGTCTTTAAAAGACTCCCCTCTTTAACTGCTTTCCCAACAAAAAAGGGGCATAGTTTCTCTTAAATGTAACATGCGTAATATAAGAAAATTAATGTCCATAGAACAATACCTGAACAAATTATAATTCAAGAAAAACAAAAAAAATAATAGCATATCATTTAGTTCATCAAATGCCACTCCAAAAAAGAAAGACAATTTAAATGGAAAGGACATTTTCACTTACAAGTAGTCTAGGCAAATCCAACCTGTCAACCTCGTTTATTAAAATCAATGCGGCCAATCCACAAAATGTGTACCTTCATAGAGCACAGAATAGATTGCATAATAAGGGGGGAGAACCTTAACTCACCTAGCCAATAGACTATATAAATGATACTGATAGTTAAACATAAAAAAATTGCAAGAGTTGCAAAGAAACGTACCCACCATGAGCTTCAGAACCAGGTTCCCCAGAAACTCCACCTTCATAAGTTTGACAACTATGATTTTAAAAAATTGTTCGCAGAAAAATTGTAAGTCCCATATCAAGAGAATGAATAAAAACAGGATCACATAAAAAAAAACAGAGTGCATAATAATTAATTTAACATCTCTAAATCTATTATTGATACAGACAAATATTAGGATACAATTTTTTTTGGTTGCAGAGTTTTCCATTTTTGTCTTAAAAAATCAGGAAGAATAATCTTGAAATGCAAATAAGTATAGAGAACGTACACAATGTTTTCGACTGTACACTGGCTATTTAAAGACGTCCCTTATGCAACAATATTAATTGCATGCACATGAAGGCATTGTTATCTCCAAAACAAATTAGTAATAATAATTATCATCAAACTTTCTAAGGCAGGAACCTGACTTGGGAAGGTCATACAGATATTCCTAATTACTTTTGGGGGGGATTTTTCTCCATAGATTGACGACTGTATAAAGCTTAGATGAAGATACATTGACTGGATACTAAATAGTTGGCTTCTATATTCGAAGCCTATATATGAAATGACCAGAAGAAGATGTTTGAGCTATGCATTATTAACATGAGGACTGTGCACAAATTTGTTATATACAGCCATGCCACTAATCTTTTGAGAACAGTTTGGTTTCTAACAAGATTTTGCTTCAGAACTTTCCTAAGAATCTTGAGTATAAGGAAAGCCTGGAGTTGGTTGGATCTAAAGTCAAGATAAGTGCATAAAAAAATATAAATAACTTATTATGGCTAAAGTTGATCTTCTCTAACTCAAAAGAAAAAAGATCAAGGCGACCAGAAGAAGGCTTGGCACTTCAAATGGACGATCAGCATACCGTACAAATTTGAATTTCAAATAGAAAATCTGTTATTAAGGTATGCACTATGCTAAAAGAAAAAGAAATAATGATTTCATATATCAGCCAATCCTGAGACACACCTCTCACACCAGATCAGAATTTTGCCTCCTGATACTTCTGATTGCCAATGAATGACAGGCCGACAATGATATTGTCCAAGTATCCGGACTAATTGAATATAAATTTCAGATTTAGTTTTCAATATCTCCAATCTTTACTAGGAGGGAGAAGGCAAGCGGAAAGAAAGTAGAGGGGGAATAAAGGTCTTTTAGCTTTAACCGTCATTATTGCCCATGCAATGACCAAACACTTAAAGGATATTTTTACGTAAAGCAATGAGAAAGGTATATATTGAAATTAAAAAAAAATTGTAGCGCACTCCCAAATGCATGGATGACGGTTCATTTTTTTGTTAATGATATGTAGAAGCACCGACTTCTTACCATAATCATTTTTGTAGTTAGGCGTATCAATCATTCCTTATTCCTTAATGATACAGATCTGTAGAAAGCAAAGTTTCAAATAAAACAAACAAAAGCTTTTGTCAAAAAGTTTGTGACGACAGATGCAGAATTTCCATAACCTCAACTCTTTCAGTTCTTTTATACTACTATTATCTAAGTCTGCGAATGTTCACCTTCCTGTTACCGATTAAATTTTACATCTCTGTTTTAAAAGCCCCTAACTTCTGGTTACATAAAGAGAAGAAATTCTAAACTTGGAGTTGCTATGGGGATTAGTCCAACCCTAATAATTTTATTAGTATTGTTAGAATGCAAGTGCAATTTTCCTCAATCCTTCTACAACTTCGAAGTTTTAGCTTAGTGAAAGGGACTTTCACATGGTATAGAGCAACACAGGTTCGAATCCCACCGGCAACGCATTTTAAATGCGGATTTTAAAAAAAATACCACTGCGTATAGTCCATGTCTCGGCCCACAATTTGTTGGACATTTATCTCGTTTCTTTGGCACATAAAAAATGGGCTCTCGACCTGACCTGAGGGAGCGTGTTAGAATACAAGTGCAATTTTTCTCAACCCTTCTACAACTTCGAAGTTTTAGCTTAGTGGTAAGAACTTTCACAAGTACCTACTAAGACAGGATGTAAATGCTAGGCCATTGAGAAACCATTGCATGAACTTGTATGAGGTCTTTTGCAGAACCAAATTATTTTATTAAGAATCAATAGACTGCAATAGTCAATATGTGGCCATAAGGTCGTAACCATTGACAAATTGTTAAATGTCCATAGATACAAGTTAATTTTGTTAACATAATGACATCTGATATGTTAGCTTTTAATTGATCATGATATTATGGGATAAGACTCCTTTTTGGCTTTTGGCTTACACGTACCTTAGCAGCGAATAGCATTCACTATAGCAAATTTATCATCTTTCTCCTTCATTTAGACTATTTCTATAGCGCCCCGAGATCCACATACAGGAAACTCGTGACACAACCCAAGATCATTGCTTCAAATGAGTACATAAAACAGAAAAGAAATTACATGAAATTTAAAACTTACATTGTTCGGGAAAATTTTTACTTTCTACTTGGAATACTCCACGGCCCAAAACTCTTTTGTTCCCATGATCAATCCTAAAAATCAACTGTGGGCACATCAATTGAATACAACTGACGCAAAATGGATGAAAACCGCAATTTCCTAATCCTCAACAAACAACCTTAATGCAGAAAGAAAGAAATGTGGAAATCATGTAATAGGGATGTTAGTGTATGTTATGGCATAGGATCTAATGCATAATTCAAATGCACACGATGCTCTTATTCTAATGCATACTTGATTCGAAAACATATGTATCCCATACTACATATATCCTACTCAGGTTTGAGCGTACTTCAGATTATAGGGTTCACTCCCTCGCAATACAAACATATTCTTGTACTCTTCCCTATTCCTGACATTTATTTAGTGACTGGTAGAACTGCAGTAAATACGGTCTATTCCGTCTACTGTATCAGATCGGTGGTCTTTCTCCACTCCCGAAAGTCGGTGATCACCCCGATCTATCGGAATCGGTGGCCTCTCTCCACTCCCGACAGGCTTGTGATCATTCAACTCAACTGCAGTCCTGTCAGAATCGGTGGTCTTTCTCCACATCCGGACTCTACAATAAGTTAGCCGAACATAGGGCGAAGCGGCAGGCCTTTCCCTACTCCGCCAGAGACTGAGAGTTATACTCTAGCTCATTGTTCACATGGATAGCTTAGAACATAAACGTACTCATAAGGGTCCATTCCCCTAGATTTCGACATCTATCACTAAATCTCAGATCTCAACAGTCGAGACTGCGCTGCATGTGTCCCAAATGAGACGACGTCGTACGTGTCCCCTTGACAGGCGAGTACACTCCAAACTAGTGCATGTCTTTATTTATTGGTCATGCGATCTTATTAACATTTGTTGTCCTTTATTTCCTATTTAATTTATTCTTATTCTTAATATATTTTACTTAGTTTCTTGTTCAATGATAGTTGGTTACTAGGTAATTTTTAAACCTAGATCCAAGGTTAGTTTTGTCTTACAACAAGTTATCTAACTCGAGTACGGATTCAATTCAATTTTTATCGGATTAGGCTAAGAGTCGGTTTAGCTACTTGTCATTGACATATATCAAAACTAGTACTTAATGTGCATTTACTTATATGTATAACAAAGGGCACTTAGTGCACTAGATGTCACCATATGCGTATCAATACTAGTGCACTTAAGGCACCAAATACCACCATACACAAACTTATGCATACTATCACCATATGCATATACTTATGCATGCTACCACCATTTGCATATACTTATGCATACTTGCTTAATAAAGTCTTTAATTTAATGCCTACAATCTTTTCTTCACCTTACTACAATCTACTTTACTCAACATGAATTTTTTGTTAGCTAAGTATACAAATAGAAGTGGTTCTTTTATCTTACTACCATTCCTTTAAGTGACTACTAATTCTACTTTGAATTACTACTTCTACCATGTATTACTAACTAACAAGTAGTCTTCTATTACCTTGAATCACTTGGATAGATACAAGCCAACTAAACAACATATTATCTAGGCATTTGTTGCCACAATTTTTCATTAAATTTTCTTATACAAATTCCTATACAAAACCTAATATAGGTAATTATTAATACCATTGTTGTGCGTTTACTCATTTAGGATTATGAACTTAAATGTGAAGTTGTTCTATATGAATTGTCAAGGAGTTATCCTATTCACTTCTTTATTAATGTTTCGTAAACCTTTTTAAGTTCACTACTACTACATGAGCTTTTTTCTACAATCCCTTCTACTACTACAAGTAACTACTATAAAAGTCATTTCTACATTAATTATGATGAGAGGTCACAAGCTATTTAAACCATACTAACTATTAATTAAGTTTACCATACTAACAATCCTATTCTTTACAATTATTACATATATATATTCTTACAAACAATTGGTTAATTATCTAGAATAGGACATGAGTTGTAACTATTTCACACACATATAATATATAGTACTTCAACAATTTCAAGTCTAATTTTAAACAATTGATTAATTAGTTAAAGACTAGAACATGATTAGTAAGCAAGCATTCAATATTACCAATTCTATTTCTTTTCTTGCTATGTTTATTTTATATAAACTAAAGTATTTAAAACTTTTAACCAATATCATATTAACAAGAATAACTAATTTTAACAAGCATATCTTCTAACATAACTTCACTACTTTCAATCCACAACATTAACAAGCATAGCTTCTATATAAAAAGTCAAAAAAGTAATCAAGAGGTAAAGGAAAATACCCACTTTACTTAGTGAACTTCAATAATTATGCTTCCAATTGCTTTCTTCTCCTCCTTGCTTCTTTTGGTTCTTCCCTACTTTAGCTTACTATGAACACAATTGCTACTAGGAATTATATATATATATATATATATATATATATATATATATATATATATATATATAAAAAATAAAACACAAAGAAAGCTATCAAGTGGATCTCCTTCAATCTCTCCAAAAATCAAAGTCCGAGATCTAACCTCACAATACATATTTTTCCCCCCAAAAGTTTCCCCCCAAAACTCAAATTCAAATCCCCCACCTAAAACAACTCCTATATTTATTTATTTTTAAAATTTCTCTCTCTCCCTCCCTCTTCTATTAAAAAAATTAAGAAAATACAAATTTTAAAAATTTTAAAAATTTTAAAAATTTTAAAAATTTTAAAAATTTTAAAAATTTTAAAAATTTTAAAAATTTAAAAACTTTAAAAATAATTCAAAACCATCCAAAAAATCATATAATAAGTTTTTTGCTGGACCCCCAAAAGTTTCTCATATAATATGTTTGCTACTTCAATTAATTTGCTGGATCTCCAAAACTATTTTATATGATCAAACAAGGTGCACCGTTCCGAAGACGTGCCGTAGGCACGTGTCAACGAGCAAACCTAGTGTATATATATATATATATATATATATATAGGGATGCTTAGAAATATGGAAGTTGAAAAAGAATAAAAGAAAGTTTAGGCTAGGGTTTAAAAGTAGTATGAAGAAAGAACCATGAAAAGTGAATTAGGGTTAAACTTAACATCAAATATATAGAAGAAGAGAGGGAAAGGGCTGTTGTTGCTGCCGGCCAGCAGAAGAAAGAAGGAGAGAAGTGTGGGTGTGTGTGGAAATCTCTAGGAAATGCTTAGGTGTCCCTTTTTTTTGCATTTAACCCCTCAAGCTTTATTTATTTGTGATTGTGCTCTTTGTTGTTGGGTTGGGCTTCTTTCTTTCTTTCTTTTTTTTTAAAAACAAGTTGGGCTTTAAGAAAGAAACATATTAAAAAAAAATTTAACCATATGGATATGCTAAACAAAAACAAGCATAGAAATAAAAGTGTATGATAAAAAAAAACAATAATAATATCAATGTATATATTTAGAACAATGTATATGTATTTTATTAACTAAACATGCT
Organism: Hemerocallis citrina; assembly: GCA_017893485.1. Lineage (NCBI taxonomy): Eukaryota > Viridiplantae > Streptophyta > Magnoliopsida > Asparagales > Asphodelaceae > Hemerocallis > Hemerocallis citrina. The sequence goes on from JACEHZ010000207.1 coordinate 333,377, forward strand.
AGGGGTATTACAATTTCACTAGTCTTGGAGAATTTAGAGATACGAGGTGGTCTGTCTAGAACTATGGTAAACCCTCTCTTATCATAGTCATGGTCTTTTGCATCAACTAATTAGAGATGGTTAACATGAGGTCGACATAAAATTTTGTCAAATCTTCTAGGAGCCTTGACTCGTTAGCCGGCCCCATTTTAATGGGATAAGGCGTAGATGATGATGATGATGATGATAATGATGATGCTATTATGCAAAATCTAGGCTAAATATGACATCATCCATAACTGATAACAATTTATGCCATAGTTCAACACATCTAGAACATGGATTAGTTTGGTTTATGAAGTAAATAACTAAATTATGCACCATCGACCATGTTTCTTAAACAATGGAACCATTGTATATGCCACAAAATGATATTTCGGTGCAAGATGGTGTAATACCCTGAATTTTTAGTTTATTACTAAAATTCACTCTTATAAACTTTTGGGACTAATCCACAGTTCGTATATGACAAAAGGGGTTTTGGGTAAATTTCCAAATTTGGGGTTCTTTTGTAAAAGAAATCGCAGAATTAGAAAGAGGGAGATTAGGTTTTCTTCTGGCTGCTCGTTCTTATTCTGTGTGCGCAACGGTGGAGAAAAGAAAAAGAAAAGAAAGAGATATTGCAAGAAAAATAGAGAGCGAGAGGAAGAAGATGAAAACGATGTTGTTGATGATGCAAAAAAGGAATCGTGCCGAAGTAAAGAATGGAAAGAAAGGATTAAATTGGAATTTAAATTTGCATATTGTATTTTGAAAATGAAGAATTGATATTGAATTTATATGTTGTAAGAAGGAATACTATTTTGAAGTTTGTCTTACGAGTTTTGATGAAGTTTTGAATATTCTTTTTGGTTTTTAGGATATATGTTGAACACACTAGGCAAAAGTTTACCCCCACCATGGTTTGTTTGCAGAGTTATGAGGTAGATTTTGAAGCCGTTTGATTATCGAATTTGAGATGATAGTACGGTAGTCAGTATTTAGTATGTATTTTTGTTTTATGTGTTAATAAAGATGAGAATTATAAATGAAGGATATTTGATTCTTGTAGAGATGTTGATCATCTTGTGAGAATTAATTTTGTGAAGGATCTCTTGAAACAATAATTTTTGTATGATTTCTTAGTATTTATTGCCTAACGTCCCCTATTTTATGTGCTCGGGTTCAGAGAGAGCGTTACAGATGGTCAGTTTACCGGACCTGAAAAGTATTTTGTACTTTTTCATATACAAATGTTTGAAACCCATTATAGTAGGACTATGTATGAAGTTCACTACATTTCCGATTCCCACACTTTTCATACGTACATGTGATGGATGTATTAAAGTTGGACTCTTGAAGGTAATAGTCTGGATATTTCCCAATCCCAAGCCCCAGCTCTGAAGGTAACAGTCTATTTTTTAATTATTATTTGAAGGTCCAAAATTATAGTTGTCGAAACAGATTACAACTAAGTGACGTAGAGCACGGTACATTCCCAAGAGTCAGGAACTGGTCTTGAAAGTTGGTGGGAGGTCTCTAAGTAACGCATAGGCTGGGTATATGGAAGTGACTTGTCCAATGTTTAGACCAAAATGCTTTACATGCATTTTGAACATACTGCGCTAGTGAAGCAGCAAAAATAATAGTTGTTGCTGAGACGGTGTGGATAGAAAATTGCCCAGAGCTAGTACAGAAAATCCTGTGAGAGCTTGGCCTAGTTTACATGTGTTCCAATTAACATTCTGTTCAAAGGAGATATAGCTAATATCTTGGTTGGCCTCGATGATAAATATAGCATTTGTTTCCCATCAAAATAGCATAATGAAGCTTGCCTCGAGCCCGTTGGCCTGCAGCATTTTGCTCCTACAAGAATCAAATGTCCCTCCGAGTTTCTGCTACGCCAATTTATGTCTGAGCTCCTGGGTATGCCGGTTCACATGTTACACTGATAGTCTGACATTAACCTTGACTTGCTATTCCGGGGATGGTTGCCAGCATACGGGAAACAGGGGAAACTGAGCACCAGAATTAACGAGAGCCACACTGTATCAAACCACTGTTTTTTTGGACCAGTCAGACGACCAATATTGTACACCCGCTGTCGTAGCTGGGAAGGATAACTTCCTGGCATTGAGCATGATCCGTCCATTGCTTCAGCCCAAATCATAATTTTTTCCAAGTGACCAACTATAAGCTCAGGCCCAATTGTACGAGACCTTAAGTTAGATATTATGTCAAACTGTTAAAGATCGTAACAATTACTGTACCTTAAGTATCAAATGCTCGCCACCATGGTGCATGATTGAGTACTAATATGAGTCAATGTGTTGTGTAACATCATGACAATCTCTTCCAATCAAGAAAATTAAGAATTGCATAAAAGGATTGCATGTAAAAAATTCTTGACAAAAAATAAGCAACTAATTCCATCCAATTCAATGCAGGTACATGTCTCCTTGTCTTCATCAATTAAGCCTTTAATTAGGAGAGAGAGGGGAGGGATTGACTAGTTGTCAAGACCGAACCAAACGGACAGTAAGGAGGACCAAAGGAAGCTTTTACGCTTTTTAGTTAGGAGTTGGCGTGAGGCAAGCGAGGGAAGTCCCTAACGGACAAATCGAACGATGAGGCATAGAGAACGAAGTGAACGACAACCGAATAGAACTCAATTGATGAGGACATCGGTTCAAGAAGATTCGGACGTTTCTATTAGCGCAGACATCGTTTAGGACAACTGCTTCATTAGTTTAGTATTTTATTCAGTAATCATATTTGTTTTTGGCAATTATAGTGATATGTAGTAGTTTTGCGATTTGTACTCTTTCTTTTATGCATTAGAATATTTATGAGATTTTAGAATATTTTGAGATTTGTATCAAGATTTGTTTTGAGCCTATATATAGACCTTGAGATTAATAAGTTATGCTATTCCTAATTTTAAAAAAAATATTGTGTCGAGTTTTTACTCTTCATCCTCTTTTGTGTGACAATTGAGATAGAATTTTAGGGTTTGTGATAAACTCTACAACTACCCCCCAAATCCCCAAATTAAAATCCTAAACCCTAATCCCAACTCCAACTCCAAACCCTAGCCCCTCTTCTTCTCCACCATCATCTTCTTCTTCCCTCTCTCCCTGACCGTCGACTACCACCCCGACCACCTACCGCTGACACCCCTACACCCCGTCGTCCCTCCACCCTCGTCGCCCTCATCGACCCTGCTGCTAAACCCAACACCCTGACTCTTTGTCTTCCCTTCCTCTTCGTCGTCGAACCTCGCCCCGAAACCCCTCCTCACCTCTCCTGCAACCATCCCGAAGCAACCCTTGCGATTCCGTCGACTGCACCCAACCCCGACTTCCACTACTGCCGTCGGCAGGTCCACACCAGCAACCTCCGTCGATCACCGCCTGCACCACAACCTCCTCCATCACAACTACACACAAATTGCAACTCCAGTAAATTCTTTCCACTTCTCATTTATTTCCACTTCTCATTTATTGAATATCTTACATGCTAAAAACGATTAAGTATTATTGTTGATTGATAGGATTGAACTTTTAATTGGGCTTGTTAAATTATTTCACATCTTGAAAATCCATCAAACCAATTAGTAGTTATAATTTCTAATTTAATCTGCATTACGTGTTGGTAAATTTAATCCTTTAAAATTCTTGGAAATTCTCTATTTAGGATTAAGTTTAGATCAGCAATCTTTTAATCCTCATTGAGCGATTCAGGTAAACCAACAAACCTAGTACCTTCGTTGAAGTATCAGTTGGAGATGATACCGTGAAAGTCGCTAGTGCCACTACTGGCCTTAGTCATCCAGGGTTGAAGGACAATCAATCGAAAGATGAACGAGGGGCGTGTACGGAGCCGACAAACAAATCGTAGGGCTGGTTCAGTGAAGTAAAGTTCCGTCTCCCATCCCGAACCTTAAAAAAGTGAAGGGTATGTGTTTGTTGTTTCTTGGTACTTTCTTTGTTAAGCCAACCTAAAAACAGATACATAAAAGGGATTCCATCGGCCTCCTATTTTATAGGAATAGAATGCACCACCAAAGTAAGAAAGTTTGTTTATTTAAATCATCCAAAGCAGCAGAAAATAACATAGAACGTCCTGCACTTGGTGGCTGAGTAAAATTAGGAAGCACCTTAGGAAAATCAATTTAGATATGAAAAACTTTTCAATTTAATTTACGAAGATTTGTTTTTTTTCTTTTTCTTTTTCCCCGAAAAATAGACCGCAGCCAGATCTTTCAATGAAGAATTAAAGTGTCAACTTAGTGACATCAAGCATCATTAGAACATGCTTGAATTTTATAAAAAGGAGAAGCTATATTAAAACACATAGCTCATTAAAGATATACATGACTCTTAACGAAAGGAGCTGGGAAGTAATTAAAATGCCAACCTTCGGATGTACTTTCCCACATCTTTCACAAGCTCGTAGTCCAAAATGTTCAAAACACTTGCAACCTGTTTCAAAAAGGGAAATACAAACAATTAAACAAAGATCAAGGAATAAATAGGGGAAAGGGGGGTAAGACTTGAAGAAATTTCATGTAGATCTGCATAAACATAATGAAGCACACAAAATTTGGGAGTTTACACATTGAATGAGTGTGAGAAACAACATTACTGACACTATATGGTCACTACAGAATGGAAAAATCATTCTTAAACAATAAAGCCCTTATCCAAAATCTTTGAGTCACATGAATACTTTTCTCCATTTAGTTTTGTTACCCTGGCATCTCTCACACTAATAACATAGCCCTTTTTAACTAACTCAATTCTAACCAAGTTATTAGACTTTGTTACATGCTGTCCTGGTCAAACCATGTCAACTCATTCTACTACATTTTGTCTTGAATGCACTTGCTATTTTCCAAGTTATCTAGTCTTTTCCGCACATCCATCTTTAATATACTCTTTTCAGCTACAATATGGTATTTCAACTTGCTTTTTAGTTGCACGGCAATTTGACTCAAAAAGGCATCATTGACCTTATAAGTGTCCAATAAATTTTCCCAACGATAGGTATCATGATCAACCACACAGAGATGGGTTCATAGAGGAGCAAGAGTCAGGATTTCATAACTTCTCTGCTACCAGAGAAGTTACAACTACTGCAAGATGGGGAACCATACGTTAAGTTTTAGTACTCAGAGCATAAGAACTACGGTCCTAAAAAGATTCTGTAGAAAGGGGTCAAATCTAGATCTAACATTCTCTGCCTCGCAGTAAAATGTAATTAAAGGAAAAGTTAACAGAAACCACCAATTACAAATGTAGGGAAACAGAGATTGACAAGGATTGAATTTAAACTGTAGCAAAGTGGAAGTACATCCTTTTCGGCTTTCTGAAGCTGGATGTAGAAATCTTTTCTCAAAGACTCAAACACAATGTCGACTCCTTTGAGAACTCAGAATTATTCAAAAGTTTGATGCCTCATTATATAGGATCTCTCTTCCCACTTAGACCAGACCCTTTACGAGTAGCCTGATGGGTTAAGATCCTTTCTTTTCAGGAATCCCCAAATCCAAATATGTTTCTTACTATGTTGCTGCAAATAAATTACAAATAAAGGTCAAAGACAATTTACTTCTTAATAGAAAAGACACAGAACTCCCATACCAAACTCCTCCAATTTGGGACTCTCAATTTAAGGAAACCAAAGTAGACATCTATTAGAAAAAAATTCTGCATTCAATAATTTCTTCTGCTAGCACAAGAATGGACTACTGCCACAGCTACTTCTCAATTTAAACAGTCAATGTCAATTCTAAAGTTTTTATACTTGAATTTTATTGGATGAAGTGGAGAAGTTAGATGTGAATCTAACCAAAAGCTGACCTTACATTAAATCCGTCAAGGACCAAAGGGCTAATATAAAGCCCCATCAGTCGGAATAATTGGCATACGATCTCCAATCTGCAGTAATCGTACAAATTATGAAGTCCATGCTATTGCCCCTCTTTTAGAGAATATCATTTCCTCTGTCTGTGAACCCATCCTCCTCTGGAGACTATTATAGTGGGAAACGGAAACAGATTTGTGGGAAGCATTTACATACAGAAATCAGACCATGGCAATCGGTATTAATTAGTAATCTACATAGAAATTATATTTTACATTTGGGAACAAATCCCCTGTGCATTTAGGCCAAAAGAAATCTGGTATAATATCATCCTAGTACTGTTGTCAGTGGTCAATAAATCAGCACCTTTGGTAAACATCACTAAATGCAATGCACAGCCGGTATTTCGATTATACGAACCCTCTAGTATGATCGGCGCTGTTTGTGTTGCCACCATCGCATGCATGATTCTTGTAAAGTGAAATCCCGTTCTTGATGACTCCGAAAGGGATTTCTCTGGTTAGAACTATTCAAAATCCGGGTTTGCCCCATATATTCATTATAACTTATTATTACTTTTCGAGATAAAATAGAAATAGTTGCTCTAGTGTAGTGTTCACATATATTACTTGATAAACTGGTTACTAAGTGACGAAAGGTCCAGTTGGTCATAATGTGATCAAATTATTTATTTAAGATGATAACAGTCAAATTCCTCTCTTAAAAGGTCTAATTTTGACATGTGAAAACTGAAAAGAAAGAATAATCTTCCCTTTGGAAAATTGGATGCATGAATCTAGAGTTGGCTTTCTGTTTGGAGGAACTTCCACCACCAATGGGAAAACAACATTTTCATTTAAAAGACTTAATATGAAAAGTGGGAGCCCATGAGTCCAAAAGTTAGTAGCAAAAAAGGGGTAGTGCTTGAATCTCTCTTACTCATGGATTTCCCAATAGCAAAGTTGTTTTAAACGATGCAAGGAAGTTATTATCCTCCCAAGTAGAGGATCAAGAGCCTTTGACCCGAGACTACATCCCGGATTCATGAGACTTTATTATTCGCTTTTCATGAAGACTACTAACAAGAATATTGTATACGTTAATATGTATTTCAGGATAATGGATCTAGAGAAAGGAGGTTGGTTGGACTACACATAAAGCTCTATTATATTGGAGGTTGAATGGATTCATGACAAGCTTCACAAATTACAAATGAAATCAACATGCATAAGAAGTTAGTCCAAGTCAAGACTAAAAGCTATCAAGCCTATCATGAAGATCATGACATGTTTAGTCTCATTTTTTATATGTTATTTTGTATAGAATTATTATGTAAAAAATGGTACTTTAATTTTAACAGGAAATTTGTTTTGAAAAGATATTTTATTTTCATATGCATAATTACTCTCTACTCTTATCCTTTTCAAAATGTTTCATTATTTCTTATGTCTCATTTGGACCCTTCTTGGACAACCTAAATGGACCCTTGAAAGGCCCCTTGATTTGACTATAATATTTCCTATTCTATTAATACCTTGCCAATCTCTTTAATTATCTTCAAGAAAATATACAACTTTTTTTAACTTTAAAGAGTCATTTCATAGAGCCTCCACTGTAATTTTTCTTTGTTTTTTGAGCTATGAGTGTCTTATTCTATATATCGAGAATACGTTTTGACTTGAGATTATATATTCGAGGGGGAAAGATCGGGCTCTAAGAGGGTTCGCTTAGACCCAGTTAAAGAGAAGTGTTTTAAGTGGATTGGGAAATCCTAAGGCTAGATGCCCTTAGGTAGTGGATGTAGGCAAGGTGTGTCGAACCATTATAAATCGCTAATTTCATTGTGTTGATGTTTTTCTAGACTCATTCCTGCACTTCTATTTTTATTTCAATTTAGTTTCAAGTCATACTAATGCAATTCACCGCCCGTTTAGTGTTTTGGCTTTGGATCTACATTGAGTTCCCCCATTACCAAAAAGCAAATGTTAATCAATGACTGATCATAAGTATTCAAAATGATTACTCCAAAAGCATTCATGGCCCTCAATGCGAACTATAGCTTCGACGAAGGTAATATAGGCCATTATCATCAAGGGAATTGTACCTCTAATCAAGGTTTTAAAACTCGGAATCGGGAGCGGGAACGATTTTTTCCAAATATTTGGATCATGATCAGTAGTGTCGGATCGGTGTATAACTTTTTTTTTGATTGGGCATTTTTTATATTTTAAAAAAATATATTATATTTCTATGATTGAATTATTTTTAAAAAATACTCCCGCCATTCCAAAATGTAAGTCGTTGAAGGTTTTCACACTTTTTTAAGCAACACCTAGATTAGTGTATTAGGAAACAAAACTCTCTTAATTGAACCTATTAATAGTGTACATAAGAAAATGCCATCTCGTTTGATTATTATATTCATTTTTTCTAAAATTAAGCTCTCAATAGTAGAATTGGTTGTTTGGTTAAAAAATTAATTAGTGAGACTGAGTGTAAAGGCATCGTGTTGGAAAATGTAAATAACTTACATTTAGAACCCAAAAAAACTTAAACGCCTTACATTTGGAACGGAGGGAGTAATTATTAATTTGAAAAAATGAATTGATGAATTTAAATAATTCTTTTTACAAATTTATTTTTTTCAATTACGGACTTAAAGTTTTAATTAGTTTCAAAGAATTATCAATGTAACATAACACTAGAGCAACTGAAATAGATAGACTAAATAATATAAATTTTATTTACATACAAAAAAAAAGAATATAAGCTAGATATGAAATGATGTTCATTAATCTTTCATTCATTGGATAAGAGGATCCACATGAATTGAAAATTCAAATATTGGAATTTTCTAATCATATAATTGGTGGTTTCCGGTTGAAATCGGGCCAATCCATCCAATCCAATTGCTAACTCGGCTGATCTCCAAGTCATCTCACCGGTCCCAAGATTAAGGGGTTGTATAGGAGCAGCCCCTTGAAAAACAATCCAGATCGGCCGGATTGGATCGGGATCAGCCGATCTTTAAAACCATGCCTCTAATGATTAATAACAATTGCATTCCGTTATCGTCTTGGTGGTTGGTAGTCCCAAAATTTTCAAATTCCCAAGTTTCGCAATCATTTTATGTTGGACTAAGAAGAGATGAGGACTAATGTCAATCGTCGGTGTATGCATGTGGTGATACCACCTTCCATTCCCACAACAGTTAAGACTCCACCATGCACACATCCTTACAGGCACTTATTTATTTCTAAAATTCATTTCAAACATTATCATCAGCCTTTTCTAGACAGAGGAAAAATAAGTAGATCGCTTTTCTGGCTACTTCTTTCCATTAATTGTCTTAAAGTAAATTATTTCCTTGGTCAACCTAAGGCCTAAAACTAAAATGATTTTTCAATAAAAAAATTCTTCTTAATCTTTGCTTCTCTCTCTCTCCTGATTTTTTTTTTACATGGCTCTGCCACTAGCTTAGCTAGGTACTTAAATAATTAATTAATATTGAAGATACTTTTGGGTTCTAGATGCTGTATTTCATCTTCCAATATATTAAGAGAAGTTTCTGATTATTTATTTAACTGCTGAATTTGTTCTGACTTTTCCTTTTTCATGGTTAGAGACAACAAAATTTTAATTAATAAGTCACTGCCAGCAAACATCAATTAATAGACTTATTAAGTCACTGTCGGACAACAAACCATGTTCCACTTCCACCGCCAATACTTGAATAGACTCCCTATTCATAAAACAATCAACCCTTTGTAGCATAGAACTTAATGTAATTGATAGTTATAGAAACCACGCTTTTTAGCTAATTCAAAATTAATGTTATTATTCTTTAACAGTACTCTTTTTCAGAAGATATTTGCAACCATTTTTGTTTCAAAGATTTACATAAGACTCTGAATAAGTGGTTTTCTGCAAAATTTTGAAGAATCAAGAAAACCAGTGAACAAATAGTTACAGGTCATTTACATGTGTTTCTGGAGAAAATAGTTTGTACACTCAAAACTGTACCATTAAACAGTCTATTTTAGAGAAAAATTAATCAGAAGCTCGATGTCCTAATTAGCAAACCAATAATCAAAATCGAACAAGCATAAAAGCTGAACTCAAGTAGGAATTGAAAATTGCCTGCCAATATCTATATTACATATAAAAGGAGAAGGGTGCCAGTGGTTCTACACTTATGTGTCATGAGCATGACATTTTAAACAAGTCGAAAATTGGTGCTGGTAATTATGCATTCGAACGTGCTAAAGATTTAGTAAGTTTAAAGGTATTTGTACGTCAAATTACCTATTCACCACCTATTACACATTAATAGCAGTACATACAAGTCATCTTGTCAATAATCAGCAATGGCTATTACTCAATGTGCATCTAAGAATCAATAAGCATGAAAATGTCAGGTAATACACACTTTGGAAAATGGGCAGATAACCATAAATACAAAAAGAAGACGGGCAGACATTACTGGTGTATTAGAAAAACATTAGTTTGCAGCCACCCAAACAACTAATTTTCCTTGAATATTGTGATAAACAGCTTAGATGCTGCTGGAGGAAGGTCGCTACTGCTATTGCAATTAAATTATATATATATAAAGACTTTATACGGTTAGCTAGTAAATAATTGTCCATTCGATAACTGCTACAACTCCAAATTATGCAAAAAAATTATCTCAAATTATCAGCTTAAAGAAATGTCTAGGATTCTTTGATCTTATAAATTGCAAGATAACAAGTCTTGTATCATTTAAATTTCTGGTCTCTATGGGATTTATTATAAATCATAGTGGATTATTGGCAATCTTGAATTTCACCATTAAAGCTCCCACTGTTTCAGTCCATTAACAACTAGCAAACAACCAATCTCAATTCTCTATTCAATCATATAAATGGAGATATTGAAAGCTTCTACATTAACTCCTCAATGATTAAAGACCATGGCATTTCTGTAAGGAGGAAGGTAGAGAAGGTAACTTACCGAAATTGCAGTGTAGCATGCCCTAACATCCATTTCTCCTCCATCATGCATTCTGAACGCAAAACGAAAAAAGAAGAAGAAAAGAGTATCAAGCACATAAGTCGAAAAGCAAATTATATTCAGTGCTTTCAGATCTCATTTCACATTTTTTTAGGATGATGTCAGGTGAAGCAATATGAAATTCTAATCTCCTTTTCTTCTACTTTATATAATCTTCTACATGCCTATGGGGTCATACATTAAAGAGAATGATCTGTAACCACAGTCTCGTATACAACATTTCATCTTTTGCACAATTTTGAATCTTTAGAATTTGAAGGTAAATGTCAAATCTGGTATCATACCATATGCCGAAAATTATGTATAAACATTATAAGGGACAACGAACTATAGGTTCTAAACAATTTTAAAAAGACATGGCCATTTTCTGCCCAACATGAAATTTGAGCAGAGTAACATCCCAGTCTATACTCATTTATTCACAATAAAAAATATATACTGCAACAGTCTAACTCTCCGTTCTATTTGAGTATTCCACAAGGAAAGGATCCACAATCCAGTCCTGTCAATTTTCACACACCCTTGAATCGGTCATATCGCTGCTTCTGCCAACAGATTCATAAGTTTCCAATGTGGACATGCCAGTTGTAGGAGTAGAGAAAAAGAAGAAAGTTCCAAGAGAAATCCATAATTGTATTCAAAACGTTCTTAAAGCTTATTATGATCTCTATATATAAATCATAGCAAAAATCTGTAATTGAAGGGGGCATTTGGTATGTGGGAATGTGCAAGGGTATCCCGGATTTCCTCCTAGATTACCTTGTTTGGTAAGTGACAAGCATATGTGGTAGAAATGATGGATTCCGAGGGGCGAGGGGAATCAAAATCCTTTGTTGGGAAACATTTCAAAATCCTTTATTGGGAAGCATTTCCACTCCCCCGTAAAAACATGAGATTTGAGGATTGTCACGGAATTTCCATAACAAAGAATAAAATAACCCATATATATATATATATATATATATATATATATATAGTCCCCTTCCGTTGTGCACTAGCCATGGTGTGCACTCGTCCTTCAGGCCTTCGTATCGACGATACAAACCGTTCACGTTGATCTACACGTCTAAATAAGTCTAAATATGTAAAATCAAGTCATTTAAAATTTCATTTGCCCATCCATCATGTCATTATTAAAAAAACGATATTCAGCCATACAATTTTGTAACACTTCAATGCAAGGGCCAATGTATATATATATAAGCAATCTTCCATTGCACGCAAATGTTGTGCAAACGCGTGCAAATCACTTAACCCGTCATTGCCAATGATGGGTTATGTGTTTTGCCTTAACCAGTCATTGCCAATGACGGGGTAAGTGGTTTGCACGTTTGCAAACGCTACACTAGCGTTTACAATGGAAGATTGCTAAATATATATATATATATATATATATATATATATATATATATATAGGGAAGTCTTCCGTTGTGCACCACCTATGGTACACACGACGTGTGCGCTCGGTCTTCCCGCCTTCGTATCGACGATCCGAACCGTTCACATTGATCTACACATCTAAATTAGTCTAAATATGTAAAATCAAATCATTTGAAATTCATTTGCCCATCCATTGAAGTGTTACAAAATTGTATGGCTGAAAATCATTGTTTTTATAGTCACGTGATGGATGGGCAAATGAATTTCAAATGATTTGATTTTACATATTTATACTAATTTAGATGTGTAGATCAATGTGAACAGTTCGGATCGTCGATACGAAGGCGGGAAGGCCGAGTGCACACGAGTGCACACGGAGGGGTGGTGCACAATGGAAGATTTTCCTATATATATATATATATGGGTTTTTAACACGTATACCCCTAACAAATATGCTAATATCATATATGCCCTTCAAAAATGTATATTTTCATATATGCCCCTAACAATATGAGCTCAATTCTTATTTACCCCTAAAAGTTACCTCAAACTACGTGTATTTAAAACTTATAAGATTAGTGGCGAATTTGGATATAAAACATGATGAAGAAGATGAAATTATAAAGATGTCCTGTAAATTTGTCCATTTATTAAGAAAACTGAAGAAAAATTGAGAATGATTGATGTATTTCAATCGGTTTTATAGACGGTTTAGTTTATAAAAGTAATAAAAATAAGCTTAACTAGTAGAGGAAGGATATTTCAGCCATTTTACAAAAAATTATTAAACATAACTGTATATTTCATACATTTTTATGTTTTTAAAATAGTTTTAAGTTAAAGGGTAACTAGGAGGTTGGACACACATTGTTAGGGATAAATGTGAAAATACACATTTGTGAGGGGTATATGTGATATTCACATATTTGTTAGGGACATACATGTTAAAAACCCTATATATATATATATATATATATATATATATATATATATATATATATATATATATAATAATAATAATAAAGAATTCCCAACAATGCAATGTATAATAAAACACGGTAATGCAACATTTCCGATAATCTTCATTCCCACCCTCGCATTCCGGGAATCCTCCTATCCACATGTGAAACACACCCCCTGAAAGGGTGTTAGTGTGAGAAGATTTCAAAAACACACTTTAAGAATCACGACGTTTCAAAGATTGGTGTTAGTGGGAGAGGATTTCAAAGTTAGGTGTTAGTCAAACATGATTTTAAAATACGGTGATTTTGATGAAATCCCATTTTAGTGTTTTCAAAATCACGCTATATAATAAATGATGCCCAAATCCTTACTCCAAAAAAAAATGTCACCGTATGTTTCTTAAAACATATAATTATTCATATTATTAAAGTATAGAGACTGAAATCAGACTTTATTGGATTTTTTAACAACAGAATACGCTGCCTCATATATATAGGAGAGTACAAGGATTAGTTCTAAGTTAAATTTAGATGTGAGACTAAGAGACTACTTTAACACCCCCCCTCAAACTGGTTCATAGATATTTTCGAAACCAAGCTTGCTCAAGAAAGTTTGAAAGAGCTTCGGAGGTAGTGATTTAGTGAGGATATCAGCAAGTCGTTCATCGGACCGGACATATGAGAATGAGATCACTTTCTTCTCCAACTCATCATGAACAAAGTGACAATCAACCTCGATGTGTTTTGTGCACTTATGAAACACAGGATTTTCATAAATATGCATAGTTGTTTGGTTATCATAATACAGTGAAACTGGAGATGATACTGAGATTGTCAATCCTCGAAGGAGATATTTGAGCCATAAAACTTCAGAAACCAAATGTCCAATGGCTCGGTATTCAGATTCTACACTTAATTTAGCTACAACATGTTGCTTCTTGACTTTCCAAAATACCAGATTTCCTCCAAAGAACACAAAGTATCCACTAGTAGATTGTCTATCATCAATTAACCCTGCCCAGTCAGCATCAGAATATCCTCGTAAAGAAAGAGACTTACCAGGCCAGAAGACCCTGGGGCTTTCTTAAGATAGCGAAAAATGTGAACCACTGCTTCCTAATGAGTGATAGTCGGTGCATGCATAAGCTGGCTGACACGACTAACTGCAAATGCAATGTCTGGCCTAGTCACCGAAGGATATGAGTTTGCCAACCAACCTGCGATATCATCCCGGATCGGAGAATAATGCATCATTGGAGAAGGAAGAAAACTTAATATTGGGATCCATATGTGTGTCATTGGGGCGACATCCCAACATTCCTGTCTCGGTAAGAATATCAAAGACATACTTTCTTTTAGAAAGAAAGATATCATCCTTTGTGCATGCAACCTCAATGCCAAAAAAATATCGAAGAGGACCCAGATCCTTTGTTTGAAATGTTTGAGCTAACCGTTGCTTGATGTCTATGATACCTTGGGAATCACTCCCTGTAATAATGATATCATCAACATAGACGAACAGAATAACAATGTCTTGCTTCCTTTCTTTATGAAGAGATAATGGTCTGCCTTACTTCTTGAGAACCAATAAGAGCACACAGTTTTGCCGAACTTCTCAAACGAAACTCGTGGAAACTGTTTGAGGCCATAAAGCGACTTTTTGAGCAAACATACAAGATTCTCTCCCTGTAGCTCAAAACCAAGAGGTTGCTGCATATACACCACCTCTTTCAAGTCGCCATTGAGAAATGCATTCTTGACATCAAGCTAATGAAGGGGCTAAGAACTTTATTGGATTTTTTAACAACAGAATACACTGCCTCCTATATATAAGAGTACAAGGATTAGTTCTAAGTTTAATTCAGATGTGGGACCAACTAAGACTACTTTAACACATTATTCCTTGTCTCTCTCCCTTCTTCTTCTCCTTCTTTTATTTTTATTTTGATATTTTAAACTCAAACAAAGTAAATACATAAACGAAACATTCCAAAAAAAAAGATCTAATCTTTGGAACGCTTATACCCCAATTGTCTTACCAAAGAAGATGAACTTATGTGAATAGTTCTCAACATCTTTTTAGAGATTAGGCTTTTGTCAACAATTAGTGTTGTTGGGTGTTACATGTTGCTTTTTAACTGATTATTCCATATTTCTATGCCCTATGGGAATTATATTTATGTCAACTACGTAATTCCATACACAAATTTATAAGTTACATGAAATTTCTTTAAAAATGCAATCAAAGATATTCCTTTATATTCTTTTTTATAGATAAAACCATGAGGTCAAAATCCCCCAACGGAGAACCCCACAAAAAGAGACAAATGAGTTTGATACCATCTCACAAGCTTGACCCCTCAAAAGCATGAAAATCCCCCTTGATCATATACAAACAATTCCATGCACATTCAATGAGTCAGCCAAGCTTGACCAATACTACACCATGATCTATCAATTCGGCCTGACATTGTGCCATAGTCCTCCTTGGTTCAACTGACATTGATCATTTTGCCTCAATTTGGTGCCCAATCCCTTCTTGGCATCACCAACATCAACCTATTTGACCTTATTTAATGCCCTAGCGTCCTTGGCTACACCAACATCTTGCTGACTTGGTGTCCTAGCACCCTTGCTTATACCAACATCGTTCAGATAACACCGATTTAGTACCTTAGCCCTCCTCATTGCACCAACATCGATCAATTTGACCAAATATAGCTCCCTATCCCACTTGGCCGCACCAACATCCACCAACTAATAATCATCCCTGGTGAGTGTCCGATTTGTAGCTCACAAGGTATACGACAGTGAAGATCATTTGTATACGAAAGTGAAGCTCACAAGGAGAACTAACCACATCACCAAAATACACTAGTTGTCTTGCTATAGCAAACACAACCACCTTAACACACCATAGCTCGACTAACATTATGATCAACATGATTCCAATGCAAGATATAAAATACTGCACAAATCATATCCATTATCCAATAACAAGGTACACGGATACACCCCCACAATCGGAGGAACCAATGCCCCGGCCGAAAAAACACTTGAAGGATGGAGGAACTCTACCAACTCCACCGAAACCAACCAAGAAGCCAACAACCTTTGTTAGCATTGATCGTTATCTCCTCGCCAATCCTACAAGCAAAATATGTAGATTTCCATAATCATCGGTCTTGAGTCATCCACCATCTTTTGAGTTGAGCTGAACACCCTTATCCATAAGATTTGACCACAAAGTTTTTATTTAAGTAAATGGAAGCACCACCAAAATATGATCGAAATAGATCTAGTTTTTGGAAATTGATTTTAAAAAACAAACCCATCAAACCGGTGGCATGTAATACCACCCAAAATTGATATCACCAAAATGCAGCCTCTTAAAATGACAAGAAAATTTCATATCTGCCTAGATCTGGTGGGCTAGGAAGTATTAGAGCATCTGTAGTCGTCTAAACCCAAAATATGGGTATTTGACATATAGCAATAGAAATTATAGAAATGAGTTGTAGTCGTCTACACCCAAAATTTGGCTTTTAAACGCATAGATAGAAGATGATTTCCTGTGTGAGGTTTATTTCCAAAAAATATATTAAAAAAATTCTACGAGATTTTGAGTAAATCTACCCATAGAACTAACTATAGGTTAGATGTATCGGAAAAATTTTCAGATGGAAATGAGTTGGACGGGATATCATCTTGTTATTTGACTTTTTTGAATTATTTTTTTTAAATTCGATCGGACGGGATCCGATCTATTTAATTAAAAAAAACAAATTTGTTCGACGGACGATATATCATATTCCGAAACCCAAATTTTGGCTTTTGCCATTTCTTCTCCCAATTTTGGCAGTCGACTGTTCACCTCAAACCCAAAATATGGGTATTTGGCCAACGATTACAGCAGATTTTTGGCAAAATTTTCCCTTTTTTGGATATTTGGCCAACGACTACAGATGCTCTTAATGGCTGGAATTTACTCGGATCTGGCCAACAAGCACTAACAACATTACCACTTCCCTTTTTTGGATATTATGGGAGAGGTTTGGTGGGGGAAGAAAGGAGGGAGGAGTTGTAGCCAGTCGTCTGCTCCCCTCCCCAGATCAGCAACTAAAGAGGCTTGGCCCAAGAAGGGATGGAGATGATGGTGGCATAGGAGGTGAAGGAGACGGCGTGTATTGAGGCTAGAGTTTGCCTTTTCCCTGATTTGGGAGGAGACAGGGGAAGGGGCTAGTTTCCAATATATTCAACATATTAATTTTATAAAATAATATTTCACGTGTAGTTAAATAGTATTAATATTTTGATTTAACTTAATATAATTTAATCTCAATATTATTATTGTATTAACTCTCATATTCATATATAACAAAAATAATAAGCATGTGAAATCCAAGTTGACTAGTTTCCAAATCACACTAAGTGTGCATTTGAAAGTCACAATGAGTTGCACGGATTTTGAAATTATCATGATTTGCATTTGAAAATACATTGAATTTAAAATCATACCGTGTTTTTTTAAATCCCTTCCCACTAACACCCCCTAAGAAATGCATCTTTAGAGTTTAAAGAATAAAAGATTGTATCAGATCCTTTGGGAAAAAGAATAATTCAGATTTTATTTTGTGTTTGTTCTATTTCTCCTTCATCTCTATTCGCCACCAATCAACAATGGAGCCAAATGTATCCAAATGAAACACATGCCTCTCTTGACTTTGGAAAAACTCCTTGCCATTTATACTTTGTGTGTGTGGTCACCCATTTCTGCGCTTCCATTAGATGTTCCGCTCTTCCAAGTCATCACTACTGATCTTTCCAAAACTGAATAGATTTAACCATGTTGAACAAAATCAAATCATAGTACCAACATTTATTTTTTTATAAGCAAAAAAAATTATTTATTTTGAACAAGCCAGCCAATTTGCACCAGGTTCATTCGGTTCAAACTAAACAGCTCGGTTTATCTCGGTTCGATCCCGGTTCATTTGAAGTTACAGGTTTTACTCATAACCAGACCGGCTCAGGTCCTAATTCCGGTCGAACTCGGTCCAACTGGCCGGTCCAGTCCGCGGTTTTGACAACATTGCAAAGGCGCACTTATTTAGTCCAATCTAGCATTCATGCTAATGTGTATTGTCCATACAGGCCCCACGTGGCTATTACAAATAAGGACTTACATATCAACTTCAAAACCAAGCTAAGACTAAATACAATAATGCCTAGTTTATAAAGTCGTTGTCCTGCCTTGTGTCATATTTGTGCTTCCTCCAATGACCATAGTCCCCTCACATTATTCTAGTTTAGTTACAAAGATGTTAGTATGCTTCCTTTAATCCTATCTTCTCGAAGGAAAGAGTAAAGAATGGGCACCAAAAGAAACTAATCATCATTAGGACCATTTAAAATAACATAACATTAATTCTCATCATAAGGGGCGGGAAATTGATAGAATATAATGTTCCAGCAAACTCCCTTTACAATTACTTCATGACTTCAAGTAACTTTTGACTCCCTTTAAGTATTGCCTATTCATATCAATGCTACTATTATGCTTATATATCATATTTGCAAAATATTATATCTACTATACTTAAAAAGCCTGAATTATATTAGTGGGCCTTGGAACAAGGTCGGTAAAAAGAGTTCCTCCCCTTGGAGCCTCTGCTCCAACAATCAACTCTTTGAATCACTGTAATCCATAAGGAAGAAAATTTATCTCTTTGCTTAGAATTCTTATTAAAAGTTAGAATATAAGAATAAACCCCTCAACCCTTGCCAAAAAGTTTGGAGCTTGGTAGAGCAGTGGCATGATTATCTTACATGCTATGAAGCATGGATACGGATAGAACGCGACATGGGTACGAGGATACATGATTTTACAAAAAAATAAGATACAGGTGCGTTGGTGGGTAAATATAAAATACTTAATATTATATATAGATTAAAAAATTATTTATCTAGTTAAATTTGCAAATATATGTAAACAATTCATAGAACTATAAGAATACATTATAATTATGAGCATTTTGGAAAAGAGAAATGGTAATCTAACTATCAAAAAATTTGGTAGACTTGTTTTGTGTTTGAGCATCACTATAAACAAGCTTTTGAAATTACACTAGGACCGCAGGAATTTATCTAGATGTAAATGTCTAAAAGTTGCAAAAAATGTATTTAGAAAATGGGTACTCCTTGGGTATGCACCCGGGAGTACCCAAGGAGTATCGGCACCCGACATGCACGTGACACGTGTACGCCGGCCATTTTGGAAGTATTTGTGCTTTCTAGCTTACATGACCCCAGAGCTAATCTAGAGTCAATTCCTACAGGGCACATTTTAGTTGCAAATATAAAATTTAAAAATAAAACCATTACATAAATCCAATGTTTACAATAGCAAGAAGCGAAGCAAAGAGGAGCAAAGCGGCTGACTGGGTGCTTAGCACTTAAGCGACCACTCCGTTACCGCCTCAACACAAAGAAATATATATATATATATATATATATATATATATATATATATATATATATATATATAACACAAAGAAAAGCTAAATCAATAGTAAGGAAATCAATATATATATTGATAGCTTTTCTTTGTGTTATATATATATATATATATATATAACACAAAGAAAAGCTATCAAGTGGCTCTTCTTCAATAGTAAGGAAATCAATGGTCCAGATCTAAACTCCTAAAAGACATTTTCCTCCCAAAAGTTTCCCCCCAAAACTCCAAATTCAAATCCCCCCCCAAAAAAAACTTCTTTATTTATTTAATTCTCTCTCTTTCTCTCTCTCTCTCCTATTCAGATCAATTTGCTCCCTCTATTCCCCAAACCAAAGAGCTCCAATTTATCTCTCTCCCCCATAGGATTTTTAAGCCACTAACTCCAAATCCCTAAAACCATTTTCTTAAACCTTCACTTCTATTCCATTGGTGAAGCCTCCATCGTCCTCTCAAGCGCGAATCTCAAAGCAAATCCAAATCTAGTGTCGAACCCCAGTCAAGAGGTCATCGCCAATATCTGATCCGTTGTTCATTCAGTATCAGTAACTCCCCTCCACCAAATCGAGCGTGAATATCAAGCGACTCCATATCGGTGACTCCCCTCCACCGAATTGAGAGCCTCTACATGCGATGCGGCGACTCTAATTTCATCTCATTAATCGAATTCTTATTCTAATTTTTAATTTTATGTGTGCAGGGGATTACTCAGTTTTTTGCTGATTGGAATTTTGTGTATGCATGAGATCTAAGTTCAAAGAGGTATGATTGTTTTATTTTTGGGTTTAAAATTTTTTAATTTGGTAATTTATTTAATGAGTTTTTTATTGGTTTTGGTTTAAGGTATACACAAGTGAGATGAATTATTTGGTGGTCTCAATTTGGGTTTCCAAACCATAGCAGGACATGTAACACCCCGTACTTAAGCAGGTATATATATAATATTATATATAGAAATATATATAATAATATATATAATAAATAAATAAATAGATAGAGATGAGTTGTTGGTTGGTTGGCCTATAGAAGATTTTTATGGGCTTGGATTAATGGATTAATCAAAAGTGCCTATAGCATGGTCTATGGGGCATAGGCATTAAATGATGGAATAATGAAAGTGTGCATGCATGGAGAGTGTGACGTGGGGTGCTTGGGATTCAATCTCACATTGGAAGATGAGTGAGTGAGGAGAGTGTATATATTAGGATCCAAATGATAAAGGATTACCTATAGGGTATACCCACCTTTTGATGGTGCATGTGGTAGGCGTGGCTAGAGTTTTGCGTCCATTCTTTCGCGTGCGCGCACGTGTAGCCATGTGCGCAGCTGAGTCAGGCTTGGGGCGCTACAAAATGGTATCAGAGCCGACTTTCGACACCGATTGTGGGTCATAGTGGGTTAGAGGTATGCCTAGCTAAGGACAGTACGCTGGTAGAGACCGGGGGCAGTACGCTAGCAGGGTACTCCACTCCACATCGACTAGAAAGGCGGTCCTGTATTAGCTTGTGGGTCCCGGGCTCAGCGAGGACGCTGAGTTCTTAAGCGGATATATATATAATATTATATATAGAAATATATATAATAATATATATATAATAAATAAATAATTAGAAAAGAGATGAGATGAGTAGTATGTTGGTTGTTGGCTATAGAAAGATCCTAAAGGACTTGGATCAATTAAATGGCTAAGGTGGCCTGTAGGTTTGGATTATAGGGCTATGGCTATTAATTGTGCATGAGTGTGCATGCATGGTTTGGATAGTGACGTGGATGGCTTTGGGATTTAAAAATCCCATATCGGAAAAATATAGAGAAGTGTGTGGGGTATATATTAGAAGCCATATGATAAAGGATCACATATAGGGTATACCCACCTTTTGATGGTGCTTGTGATGGTGCGCGGCTGAGCCGGGCTCGGGGCGTTACAGGACAGGTAAGCTGATCAGCAACCTAAAATAACTTGACAAATATGCAACATTAATTTCTTTACTACAAGAGAAAATACTATTGTGAAGTGTTACCTTCACTGGTTATTAAAAACCATGGATAACATAACATATAAGAACGTTTAGTGTATGTTTGGATATATAGGATTGGGATGATTGGAGTTTACCAGTGACGGGTGTAAACTCTGCACTCAAAAAAGACAGCTAAAGTAAATTTGTTATTGATCCATTTTGATTTTCTTATAAAGGTGCAATGGGAAGACAAAGTGGAGATAAAAGAAATAATTAGCTTAGATTAGAGTTTTGAGAACTTCATGTATTACATTTTGGTTAAAATAATAATAAGAGGTATTTCAATTGCAAACTGAGTCTCAGACAAACAAATATTTAGATTATTGGTATTGTAGATACCTTCACACCTACACTTGGGTTACCATTGTATTTAAACATGCTCATAGTGGTTATGGGATTAGAGAGCTCAATAAAACCTATAAGATCATGTCCTTGCATAACTATTACAAGCATCTAAAAGTGATGTTGAAGTTATAAAAAAAAACTCCATGCAGTGTTTCTAACAAACTATACGCATTTCAGGTAAGTTCAAGCTAATGATCAAGAAGGCGACGGTGGAGCTTAAAGGTAGATATGCTGCTTCCTCATATAATATGTTTCCTGCTTCAATTAATTTGTTGGACCTCTAAAACTATTTTATATAATCAACCCAGGTGCACCGTTCCGAAGACGTGCCATAGGCACGTGTCAACGGGCAAACCTAGTATGTATGTATGTATGTATGTATATATATATATATATATATATATATATATATATATATATATATAAGGCGACGATCATGTGAAAACTCCTTCGTGAGAACCACGTGAACTTTTTTTCGGAATATAAATTGAAAAATCTAATCCGTTCATTTTGATCTACACATCTAAATTAAACTGCAGATGAAAAATCAATTCACCTGAGATTTGTTTGTTTTTGCATTAAAGTGTACAAATTTGTATGGTTGAATGTCGTTATTTTTTATAATGACATGATGGATGGACAAATGAATTTCAAATGACTTCATTTTACATATTTAGACTAATTTAGTCATTCCAAACAATGTGAACGGTTCGGATAATCCATGTGATGGTTATGTAAGAAGTTCACACGAAGCAAATTGTGAGAACTAGTTATCACATGATCATTCCCCAATATATATATATATAGCGAGCGAAAGCAAAATAGAAAGTGTGTAGTCCAACTCTTGCTCTCACTCGCTATATATATATATATATATATATATATATATATATATATGTATATATATTAGTTTTGAGATTGGTGAAAAGTGTTTTTACCTTTTTCCAAGCAAAAGTAAGCACCAATCTCAATGCATATCCTTTGGTTATATATATATATATATATATATATATATATATAGGATATGCATTGATATCGGTGCTTATTTTTGCTTGGAAAATATATATAGGATATGCATTGATATCGGTGCTTATTTTTGCTTGGAAAAAGGTAAAACACTTTTCACCAATCAAAAAACTAATCCAATCGATAGAAAATTGTTAAATCTAGTTTACACTATTAAATGGAAAGTTTGTAGTCCAACTCATCTCACTACTATAATGGGAGAAGGCCTTAGTCCTTAACCCAACTCGTGCAACGCACGTGTTGGTAAAAAAAAAATTTTGCCCTTTTCATTCCCCCACCAAAAAAAATTCCCCCACGTGCAAATCACGTAATTTTTTTCCCTTTTCATTCCCCCTCAAAAAAAAATTTCCCACGTGCAAAGCACGTGTATAATACTAGTATATATAGAGAGAAATGTTCCGTTGTGCACTAGGCCTTCGTGTGCTCTCGTGTGCACTCGGCCTTCTCGCCTTCGTATCGACGATCCGAACTGTTCACATTGATCTACACGTCTAAATTAGTCTAAATATGTAAAATCAAATTATTTAAAATTTATTTGCCCATCCATCATGTGACTATAAAACAACGATTTTCAGCCATACAATTTTTTAACACTTCAATGGATGGGCAAATGAATTTCAAATGATTTGATTTTACATATTTAAACTAATTTAAATGTGTAAATCAATGTGAACGGTTTGGATTGTCGATACGAAAGTGGGAAAGCCGAGTGCAGACGTAGGCCTAGTGCACAACGGAACTTTACTCTTTCTGTTGTGCACTAGGCCTCCGTCTGCACTCGGCTTTCCCACTTTCGTATCGACGATCCAAATCGTTCACATTGATCTACACATCTAAATTACTCTCTCTCTCTACGATCCAAATCGTTCACATTGATCTACACATCTAAATTACTCTCTCTCTCTCTCTATATATATATATATGAGATTTGCTCCTATGGACCCCAATCTGGGAAGTTTAATTTCACCGTTGTCACCAATTGCACCTGGTACAACCAATGATTGTTTGTCACGTGCACATTCGTACTTCCTTCCACATTTGTATGGGCACCACGTGCATTGTCTTTTCCCTCGTTAACATCAGCCCAAGCTTGACTTTTGTACACTACATATATAAGATCAAAGTGGGTCCCACCAAGAAAAAGGAAATGTTACACATATTAATATCCTAGCATAAAGCTTCATTAATATTCAACTTATTAAATTTTATTTTTAATGAGTCTAATACAGTGATTCGAAGATCCAATTTCAATTGCATTATCTTTTAATTACAGCCTTTTTTTACATAGGTCCTAATAAATGTTGAAATTTTATATTAATTTTCCATATATTCATATGTACCTCGATCAACTCCAAAAGTGAGTAACTTAGAGTCTCAGTTGCCACATCCTAAAAAGTGTAATCCATTGAACCTACTTTGCAGAAAAAATCTTAAGTGGAAGTCTCATTCTCTCAAATAGTTTTTCAAACTTGTGATATCTTCACCCACCAGTAAACCAATATTTCTATATAATTTATCTGCTTCCTATACAATTATGTTAACGCTAATATGGTTCAATTTGGGGTTAATTCATAAACGGGTGATATTGGGTCCATAGAACCTTATGAAAGTGCTTAACAGTTACAACTAGTTTGGACAGTTTATAGCCATTGAATAGTTTTGAGATGTGCATCCATTGACCTTGGCCAAAGACCACACTGAACTTGAAAGAGAAGAGATTAAAAGATCATAGAGTTATGGGAACTATTGTTGTCGAAGCTTTGGTAGTTGATTTTGTGAATGCCAACGATAGGAGATCGTGAGATTTAGGGTTAGGTTTTATTTTAAGTGAAACGGGTCGGGTCAAACCCGCTTCAATTCAATTAGAAATCAAACCCGAATCTTCACGTCTCTTACAAACTTTTGTCCCCTTTCTTTGTTTAGGAGGCAGAGACAGGAATTTTGTTAGCCTATCAACAATGCCGAAAGCACAGATCAACGATGACAATGGCTCCGATCGATGGCAGTGATGTAAGAGAGCAAGAGAAAATGATGAAGAAGAAGCAACAATGAATGCTCCCTTCTTTTCCCATTATTTTCTTTTCCCTTTCTAAAAAGGTGGGTAGCGCTTGGCGGTTTTAGACCAAAAGAAGCAGCCTGCAAAACTGCTCCTGCTTAAGCAGGCGCTTCGACTGTTATTAAAAAAATGCATAATGCCAAGTTTCAGTCTAGTCTATTAAACAGGTACGTGAACTATCAAACTTATCTTCTTTGTACTGTTCTAAAATAAGAAGACATATGCTTACCCACCCACCCGCACCCTTTCAATCGCTCCCCCTAAAAGAAAACATCGCATGCATGTTGTGGAAACTTTTCAGCTCAAGTGATACGAAAAACATAGGAACAACAAGAAACTTTCTTCGGGTAAATAGCGACAAACACAAACCCTCCCACTTTTTAGTTCAGAAAAACCCTCCCAAATCCCTTTTTTCAATTTTTCGTAATTAACATGTACTAATTACACACTTGCATGTGATTTTTTAACCCAGTTTTATTCAACATACCCTCATCTTCTTTCTCTCTTAGTCCACCTCCTCTCCTCCCTTTCCTCCTCTTCACGACTCCTCTGTTGTCCCTTCCTTCTCCTCCACCTCCTCATCCTCCTTTCTGCCTCCATCATCTCCTCCTCCACTTCACCTCCCATTGCAACTTTAAAGATTAATTTTTTTCTTTTGTGTTGTAAAGAAGTTAGAAATGATGGAGTAAGGGTATTTTGGGGAGGAAAATAGTAGGTGGGGGGGTTAAGGGATCACATGAGGGGCAGGTGCGTAACTAGAAGCAGTTAATTACAAATTTTTAAAATAAAAAAAGGATTTGGAAGGGTTTTTCGCGTTGTGACAAAGATTTGGTATAGGTTGTTCGCTATTTATCCAACTTTCTAAGAAAACTTACTCTTCATAGTCATTTGAAACCATAACGATTTCTTTTTATTAATTGCACATAAAATTAATTGCACATAAAATTATTGTAACCGTATGTCACTCCCCCAGAAATTAGATAATCTGCCACATCTATCCTCGAAATAATTAAAAGCAATATTGACATACTATATTCCTTTTTAAATATGGGATTAACTTAGGCATGTTCAACGAAGCCTTTGTCACAATATATCCAGGAAAGTATTGTCTTGCACTTTGATGACATACTAGCAATTACATTCATATTTATTGTTTCACATGTAAGAAACTGGGAAAATGAAAAGTTCCATTATGAAGAATTATGTTATGCCTACTGATGTTCAACTAAAAGCTGAGGAATTCAAATAAGGCAAGGTTTTCAAAAGCGTTAACTAGTGGCCGCTTCACGCTACACCGCTTAAGCGAGCGCTTCACATAACACTTGATTGAATTTTTTATTTAAATTATTTTTATAATGGTGTAACTAGTTGTAATTCCTAAAGGAAGTTATAAATTGCATAAGGGAATGAAGAAAGAAACTTAAAAATAATAAAACTTTAGTGCATATACAAAAAAGTTTACGGTCATTGAGTGTGCCAAGAAATGTTGCCACTACCATGAAGCATGAACAGAAAGAAGCAACAATCTAACCCTAAGTTGTATGATGAATCGGGTCCGCTTCCCTTCAGTTATATCCAACTCTAATTTGGATGCTTCTTAAGTAAGATCCAACCTCCAATTAAATAAGCTAGGTTTTACTCATGGTTTCCATACAACAATAAAAAAACCTACTTAAAGGGTCAAAACAGATTTTGAGCTTACCGTTCCGTTGATGAGATAAAATGGTGGTTTAAAACAGAACCCTCCATTTTTCAAGGAAAAAACGAGTAAAAAATGGGTCAAAGAGGCATTAAACTGGTTCAAGATTTAAAAGTGTTTTTTGTGAAACCTTTTGGTGCGTGAATTTTGAATTCTTATCAAGTAATTCCATTATAACCCGCCCTCTTACCCATATAATAAACCCAATCCATTATATTAGCATATTTCCTTAATTTTACAATGAATTTATGAACTATCAAATTTATTATTATTTATGCACATGATATATCATTTACGCAGTTAAAATCGGAATTAATCGCCGATTAATTGGCAATTAATTGGTTATCGGTCTAGGTCCGATTAGTTCCTAAGGCGATTAATCGGAAAAATTGCCGATTAATCGGTGATAAATCGGTAATCGGACCTTGACCGATTAGTTTCAAAAAACGATTTTAACTGGTTAATATATCATATGATGAAATCTTTGATATTAGACATTTCCATAATTTTCCCCATTATTTCTAGATTTTTCTATATTTTATCTTTCATTTTTCCTATTTCTAAAATATTTTTATATGAAAAAAATAGGAAACCATTTTTTTCTGTTTAAACCCCATTAAGCCAAAAAAAATGGTGTTTAGCCATTTTGTTCCTGTTTCCTTTTTTGTAACCTTGATTTTACTTCTATCGCTTTCTCTCTATGTCTTTATCTCTCTAGATTCATGGTGGCGGCAGCTGCAAGGTATGAGCAGCTTTCGAAGCTCTCGATGCTCTTGACGATGATCAACGGCGAGACACTTCAGGCATGCATATTTTTCCCCCTCCTAGTATCTTTTTAATATTCTTTTTTATTTTCATTCTTCAAAAGAAGTAATGCTTATTTCAAAGCGCCGCTTCACGTTGGAGCGAAGCACTCCAAGCACTGCTTCCGCTTAAGCGGATGCTTCAAATGCTTCCAAAAACGGAGCAAAAATATCAAGTTGATTGAATAAGCAAAAACATTGGTAATATTGAGCATTGTGGTATAATTCCTTATCATAACACACAAGCACGTATATAACATTGTGGTATGTTGTTTTATTAGATATTTGTAGGGTTAAGGCTCAAGGTATTATCTAGTACGTAATTGTTTGATTGTGGTCTTTCTTAGTAAAAAATGTAGATATTATTATGAGCGGGATACAATAAGCAACAATACCTAAAAGCTCCTGACGGATCTTTCATTTGTGACAAAAACACGTACAATTTGTCCCTGAATATAAAAGATGAAACATACTGAGAATACGTACACATAATATATATACAAGTGTATGAAAGATGTGAAGCACTTGCAGATATAGTAGAGTTGTATTACCTATTTATTGATGATAATGCCCCCTCACTTCCTAGAGTAATAAGTGAATTGACTGCAGCATATGTGGTTGCAAGATGAGGCATCTGATGAGACTTGGATGTTAGTAACTAGATAATCAAAGTAGAAAATGAAAAACTTCTATAGTGTGATATACTTGACATATTTGAGTAAATAGTAAACTGATTATTTGCAAATTAACAACTAAATTTGTTTGCAACTACATCCATTTTGTTTAAGCATGCTAATCTTGCATAACATATGCATTTCACCAAAAATATTTGTGTGGGATTGCAACTACTTTATTTGACCTACCAGTGAGTCTAATCCAATTAAACATCTTGGTCTTGTACACTCAAAAACTAAGGGGTTAGCAAACTATACATTTTATTAATGAATGTCTGTGTTCCGTTGTAAGAATTATTTGTGATTTTGTTGTCACATATATTTGTCATTTGATATTGCTTTAAGTTAAAGTGTTTTTCCACTTCTAAAAAAATTGGCAAGCATATGAAATATATAATGGAGGCTTTATTGCTTTAGAGCTTCTTCAATGTGTCAACAGCTACAACATCTAATTTTGAATATTGATCATGTGCTTTCACCTTAAGTATGTGAGGCTTAATTAGTTAGATCCTATTAAAACATTTGATACACTTCACCTGTTGTAATATACAAGATATATAGGAGAAGCAAAAACAACAGGTCTGTTTTATATAGTCTAGTAGCATCACAACATTTTGATACGTATGCTTTACTTTTGAAGATTGCACCAACTTGTAACTATATAGCTTTTGTACCCCTTAAGATATAATATCAAGCATTAATGTGATAAACGCTAGTCATTATGAAACTCATTCATTAATTGCACAATCTCAATGCAACTTTACAGAATTTACCTTGATTTCTACTTAATCCTCTCTCCGCTCTAATTTGTGTTGCAAGTGCCATGTATTTTCAGCTGTATTTGGGAACTAAATGTTTTTTAGTCTCTCAGACTCTCAGTCTCTTCAACTATCTCTAAAACTTATCTTCTTCGAACTTTCTGATAGCGTGAGCTTCAAAAGAGCCCCCATAAGGCTTCTTCTGGTCATTCTTCCAACTTTTCGCATTATTTTGTTACCCAGTCCTCACTTGAATGCTTTTGTCAACCCCATGCACCCCCAGCTATCGAATTCTTCACCACATCCTCACTATTACTAAGTGAGAAAATTATTGTCATCTTGAAACATGTACATTACAAGTGCAATTGCTAAATTTCTAGTGAATTTGGGATAACCTTAGTTTAGATCTTGAAATACAACTTTACTTAGCGTCCTCTAAGTGTAAAATACATTTGACATTATGTTGATTGTTGCAGATTTCTCTTAGTACAATACAACTTCAAGATTCCCAATTAGTGTCATTTGGAACCATGTGCAATTTAGAGGTGTAATTCCTACCCTTCCCAATTTGGGATAAGCCTTAGTTCCATTCTTAGGAACAACTTTACTTAGTGTTATCATAATGTTTGTACACAAATTGGTGCAAGGTTTTCCTTGCATAAAAGTCAAAATTACACATCTACTAATGGCATTATTAGGATAATGATAGATAGACCTAAGAATTTTTTTATTATTCTATTGACGCATGTGAGTGTGTATACAAGTGCATTCCATTCTGATGACATGTACGTACCAATGCATATGGCACTAGATTGAGTCCTGCACGGCGTGATATGCATTCATTTGATGGTGATCGAACACCTATCAAACACAGCCATGGGGAAGCCACACTGTTAGAGAAGGACTGAGATTCTCCAATTTACTTTTTGTTATTGTATGTCAATGTTGATATGAGTATACTATACTATGCAGGGGTTCAGATTATGCATCATATTCAAAGTAGTGGTGATGAGAAAGACCTTGAAGAACCTATCCCCACAAAATGAGAATCGAATGTTGCGGAAATGACCAGATGTCTCTGGTTGCATTATGAGATTTGTTAAGATATTAATCTACAGACTAAAGAAATTTGTTAGTAGTTTATAAATGGTTGCTAAATATTTATATCATCATAAGACGGCATTTTCCCAGTATTTAGATATTTGCTTTTAGGCATATTTAAAGGTTAGATGATGCAGGGATGAGCAGTCCAAAATTTTGAAAAGATATTTCTATATCGTGTTGCTTGCATGTATGCATCATTTCTTACTGTCATCTCTTCTCCTTCCCTCGTTCTTCATCAAGTATTGAAACCAAAGAAAACCATAGTGACATATTATGTTCACTTCAAAAAATGTCAGATAGAAATCCTGAGCAGGGGAATATATTTATTTTGCAAATTGCTATATTCATCTTTGTTTACTTTGTCTAGCATACCCTCATTCTTGAATATGTTTCATAATGGAAATGGAACACATGCCAGCACCTTTATCCAGGAGCAGAGACAATTTTTTAAGATGAGGGGCCAAAAACAATAATAATTTTTCTTAAAACTATGGATCCATCAATGCTTATACTCTATTCTGATTGAGAGCCTTTCTAATACCAGCATATTTATTAAAAAAACTCAAGGCATGAGAGCTCTTTGGTCCCCTAATATAAGACCATTTCTAGCTATTTAATGTAGAACACTTACAACCAACTAGGGTTCAGACCTTACCTATGTTGGAAAAATGATACCACCACCAAGATATATGGCAAATGTATAAGGAAACAGAAGAAGCAAGCACATAATGATACAAAATCAATCATCAAACAAACCAAAGGCGGTTGTATTTTCAAAGTTGAGAAATATTATATAGGTCATACCTCAAGAAGAGGTGATATGGAAGAAAACAACTATTTAGCGAAGGCATCAACCAGGTTGAAGTTTGAACACACGAAAAGGACATATTAACCTTCCCAATAGTCTTTCTGTATTATTTCTTCCAATTTTTAAATTTATTAAACAAGGTTGATATGATATTTCTTCCCTTCTTTTGAAAAGTTCTGTAGCCACCTGGTGCAGGTTTCGGTAAAGGTTATGGTGGATAATTATGTCACCACTTTATGTTTCCAAAAACACATGTGCATATGATTCAGAAATGAAGAAAAAAGAAAATGTCAATTCCTTTGCTTATCTTAGACTAGGGGTTCAGACAAAAATTTAGACGATAAGCATGACAAGATAGCTCTTAAATAGATATATGGTGATTATTGCTTCTAAACCTTATTTCGAATCATTTAGTTTCTTTCCTTTTTAAGATCTGTATGAATACCTACTTTTCTAAAGTCACATAGTTACAGATTGCAGATTGCAGTTTATCAGCTAATCAAATAGGTTTGACAGAATTGGGGGATGAGAGCAATTCCTCTTTCTTGCTACACTTTTCTTCTTCCTAATATGTTTACTTACTTGTGCATTCTTTTAAAAAAATTCAAAAGAAATATCTAGGTTCTTAGGACAATTTATTTGTAGTTTGTCCTTTCCTCCATTGGTTATCTAGCAAGAACAAAGTCACTATTACTATTTCCCCCCTTAAATAAAATTTCTGGGTGTGCCACCGCCCACCGGTAGCTAGCCACACTCATCACTCCCACCTGATACATATTTAATCGAGGATTAAAGGACCGTAGTCGTAATCACTCTCACTCTCACACTCACTCACACAAAGAGGATTACCTGTAGACCCTAGCAGCACATGCGATATGATATTTCAAAGATACCACAAGGACGTTACCAATTTATAGTGATGATTTATCTAGAGAGTATCTAACAGACTATAATCTATATTTAAAATTAAGGGGCATTATAGGAAAGTTCTCTTTTGTTGGAAAAGGGTAATACGAAGAAGTTGAACGCTGTTATGTAAGTTGCACGATAGAAATGTTCGATTTTGTAATATATTGGCATTAAGAGAACAAGTTTGTAAGCATCTAATTATGCAATTTAGGGTATTGTAGTTGCAACAGAGGGGCAGTGCAACATTTGAGTAGGTAATCGTAAGATCACTTTAGAGCTTAGACAAATACTACAACTAAGGGGTAGTGCAACATTTGAGTTAGGTAGTTATAAGATCACTTTAGAGTTTGGACAAATACTACAATATTTTTTAGAAGTAGAAACGACAAGAAATAAATTAATTAAATTTTAAAAAATTTTAGTTTTTTTTTTTTTTTTTTTTTAGTTTTTAAGTTTTTAAGTTTGTAAATTTTTAAGATTTTTTAATTTTTAAATTTTTAAATTTTTAATTTTTTAATTTTTTTTTAAAAAACTTAATACTATTTAGGAAGATTTGTGAAATGTCTTGAGCATATAGAGGGGAAATGATTTTTTTCAAAAAGGACAAGGCTGAATTCAACATGATCTTCAAAGAAAACAAGAACAAAAGGGAATTGCCATTTCCGTGTTCCTTCTAACTAGTTAATGGACAAGGAAGCTCAAAGAGTTTATTATCAACCCTTTAGTAGGCCAATGTAGGGTGGATGGGTCCAATTTACTAATTCTTCTTTAAACATCACTAAACAAGACTGAGAAATTGTTTTGACTTTTGAAGTAAGGTGAACTAAAGGACTCTAATATAGATAACCTAACTCACACCGGACATACTACAAGATTCATGTATTCTGATCCTATGTGGCCATGTAAGCATACACACTACCTGAATGGAGCGACTTGTGTATATTACTTTTGGGAACAATTACTCACCAAACTGAATAAAATATAAAAACCAAAACAACAACAACAACAAAAACACTTGATCGATGCATAAAAATCAAGTACGGAATAACAAACAAAGCAAATTCAACATTGTGTACTTTATATATGATATTCTACAACAAACCTGCCCAGGCCCACCACCATAGCCACCACCTTTTGCCTGTAAAAATCACAAGGGCAGCCAAATCAATTAAGAGTACACCACACGTCGGCAAAAATACATCCATGCAACATTTTTGTGAAAATGTTTACCTAAATCTTCCAAATAGCAGGGGCTATAAAAAACAGTGCAGGATAAAAAGATGAAAACCCAATAGAACGCTAGAATAATGTTGTGCAAGGCTTCAAGCCAAGTAAGAAGTCATGGAGTGGTCCTCCTAAGTTATTAGGACTATGGTTCAATTAAAAGAGGTCAATTGGGGATGTACCGGCCAAAGTTTCAACGATATTGATCTAGTTGCTGTCTGATGAAAAGACTAATAGACGTGAGAGCCCACAAGTGCAAAGGGCTTGTTTTATGACATCTTTTTCAGAAAAGAATAGCGACATGTTCATAGATTGCTCTTGGAGGGATAAAAGCATTACCTTTTTTTTCTACCGTGTTCCCGTTAAGTACTACAAAGATCACTTGGAAATAATGTTTCCCTAATTCTGCTCCAGCTATAAGTATTGTTTCAATATATTTCATAAGTGCAAAATCCATTCATGTTTCACTTGCACATAACCCACAATAAATCTTCAAAACCAAAAAACAACATAGCATTTAAACCCACCAGTTTCCGCAGATTATGTTACCAAAATCAATTCTTAATTCTTAATTTACATTACAATGAAGAAATTTATCCAGTTTTGTTAATCTTCAATAACATACTTATAACAAAATCAAAAACAAGAAAGGAACAGAAAATCTTCTTCACCTGGCACCGGGACAAAAAGTCAACAGCAGCATTCGCAAAATTCGGGTCCAAGTGTTCTCCTAACAATGCAATTGAGTGAATAATCCAATAACATAACCACGGGCGACTGCATAGATAGATAAATAAATATAAAGCATATCAATAATGAAGAAAATACAAAGAAATTGCTGATCGAAAACAAATTATTATCCTAATCATCTTACTTTGCATCTAGCACATAATAGCTAGGACCGAGAAGTACGAGCCCTCTTGTCAAGAACTCGATATGCTTATCACGCCATAATTCCAACCTACAAAATCAAGTCAAGAAATTGATTGAACTTAGTGATTAATTGGAATGAAGGAATCTAGGGTTAGGGTTTTGATGGGGTTACATGAGAGATTGGGTGTGAGGAGAGACGCCACTGAGGACTGAATAGATTTCGGCGACCTTCTCTTCGACGGTGCGCTGTTCCGACTGAGTGGTGGTGAGCTTGGTGTTTGAATGGTGGCGATGGGGATGGGACGGAGAAGAGGAAGAGGAAGGAGACGACTCCATTGGCGAAATTGGAGGTCGAGGTTTAGGGATTTCTCGAGCTTTTGAGGACACTTTCCTTTCGGGTTTTACTAGATTCTTCGACGGCGACAAATTGCACGGGTACTGCGCACTAATCGGTGGATCTGCTGCTAGAGCTGGTATCGGGGCCTATCAGTTCGGGTCCTGCATTATCCGGATCCGGATCCAATACCCTACAGTTTCAAAAATTGGACCCAAATTCTGACCTGTAAAAAAAAACTGGGTCTGGGTCTGGGTCCGGATCTGAATCTGGTTCCTACTTGAAAAAATCTATCCGTCGGGTCCGGTAGCGAGGAATAAATATTTGCACTTAACTATTTTTGCCCTCGATGCCTTATAGTTCTAATAATTTTTTCACTTAATTTCATGAATAAATATTATGTTTACACATCTATCTTCAACAATTATTATTTACATATATATCCCTATAACCTTATTATTCAATTTTCTTATTTTGGGGGGTATTTTTTATCGGGTCCGGGTCGGCTCTATTTTGAGCAGACCCGAAATTGCATCGGGTCTTATTTTAGAACTCAGATTCGTATAGATCAGGTCGGTTCCGGTCCAATGTCGGGTCCAGGTATCGCGTATTTATACCAATGCTATATGCTGAATCTGCATGGAGGATAAAGGAATATTTGCACTTTAACCCTTTATCCT
This sequence comes from Hemerocallis citrina, assembly GCA_017893485.1. Classification (NCBI taxonomy): domain Eukaryota; kingdom Viridiplantae; phylum Streptophyta; class Magnoliopsida; order Asparagales; family Asphodelaceae; genus Hemerocallis; species Hemerocallis citrina. Next base: position 368,488 of record JACEHZ010000207.1, read on the forward strand.
ATTTTTTCCCATGGTGTTTTTATTTTTTACTATTTATGTTTGCTAATCTATTTCTATTATAGAAGCAAAAATAATGACTAGATTTAAATATATAAATAAAAAAACTGAACTATACCCTTTCTGCGGAAAACTGCCTTAAAAAAAATTTGCGCAAAAAAAACCTCCTGAAGTGTGTTTTCAAAAAACTCATTCCCGATAACATGAGTTTTTTGCTAAGTTTGTTAGAGAACATGAAAGTTCAGTGAGGTTTTTTGACAATAATGATAAAGATAAGTGATGTTTTTAAACCAACTTGCAAAGCTGTATGTGGTTATCTAATACAAGCAGAAAAGTTATATGTGGTTTTCTTGATACAACCCGAGAGGAGTTTTTTGAAAACATACTTCCAGCACAAAAAAGTTCAAGGAAGTTATCTACATAAAGGCTATAGGTCAAGAGTTTTTTGTAATTTAGCCCCAAAATAAATCTGTCCAACAAAAATTTGGCCCAAAGATCTTATGTTCCTATATTAAATCTGAGTCTTCCAAATCTCTAATTTATCAATAAACTATTATATCCTAGATCTAATATGGACATTCAAATCCCACAATTCTAATTAAAATATCTAATACTCATCTCATCTCTGATTTCTTCCCTCCCTACCCCTATCTCTGATCCCGTCGCCCCTCCAATACACCGCCATAAGAAGTAATTAACCCTCTGCCTGTATTCTTCTCCCATACCCATCCTTCCGCTCTGTCGTCCTCTTCTACCTTCGTCTCTCATCTCTCACTCTGTCAATCGCTATTTCGAATCTTAGCTCATAGTGCCTGCTTTAGCCATCGAGTACTATCCACCCTCTTCCTCCCCCTCCACCCATGAATTATAAGTGCTTGGGGACATGATAACGTTGTTGTCTGTGTATGTATTTCATGGCAATCACATAATAAAGGTATTTTTGTAAACTCGAAAACTTTGTTTCTATGATCAAGTGATTTCAATTGGCTTAATCTATTGTCATGTTATTTCATTTGTTAGATTTTTATTTTATTTAATTTTTTGCAATCAGTTTAAATAAATGCTAGATAATTCCGATTTTTTTTATAAAAAAAATTAATGTTTAATTTAGATAACTACCTACCATCTAGTTGAGTGTGCAAAGTGGATAATTACAGTGAATTAAAGTGGTAATATCCTTCTCAAAGCTCTCTCCTGTTGGCGATTTTTGAACCTTCTCCCTCCTTCCTTTTGAGCTCTCAGATCCGGAGCTCCGGCTCCTTCTTTCTCCTCTCTCGCTTCATTAAAGTTGCTCGCCTTCTCCTTCTCCAAATACCCTTTTCGTCTTGCTCCCTACCCTTCAGTTTTCTCCGGTCCCAATTCCATCCCCTCCCGGTGTGCTCCGTCGGTCCGCCTTCCCCAGGTGTTTACCCTGGAGATTCCGGGTGTCGTTCCTCTCTTCATCGAGGCTCGCCTGCAGTTTTTTAGCGCCTCATCTCCGATCTCGCTGCCATTTCCTTCTCCTGTGCGCTTCTTCCGGCTCCTTCCTGCCTTCTGGTACAGGTTTGGGAGCTCTGGCGGTCTATCGTGTGTGAGAATCTTCAGCCCTAGTTCGGCGCCGGCCTCTCTACTCTTCCTTCGGTCAAGGTAGCCTGGTTCTTTCTAGCAATCGACCCATCACTATAAGTTTTTATTTTATGTTGTGTTATTTAGCTTTGCCTGCTGTGAGCCTTGTTTGAGCCGCGGTGCTAGGCCGGGTGTTCTGCGTATACTATTGCTTGACAGACGATCTACTTCTAGATCCTTCTCCTCTTCTTCCTCCACTCTCTCTGTGGAATCCTCCTTCCCCTCCACTCTAAGTTCTCTTCTCCCTTCCCTCTCACGAGTTTCTCCTTTCGGCTGTCTTACGGTCGTGAGGGGATTGGTGGTAGCGTTCCCTCACCGTCTCCGTTTCAGAGTTCTTCTATCTCTTCCTCGTTTCGATTTCTCTAGCGTTGGGACTTCCCCCTTCTGGCTCATGGATCTCTCCTGGGTCGAAGTCGTTAAGAAGCAGAAAAATAATACCTGTGGTAAGGTTATTTTTGGGCCTCAATCCCGTGTTGGGCCTATTGCTCCTGAACCCTTTAGGCCCAGACGCGCGTTCTTTCCTGGAGCTTCTAAAGCTTCTGTCTCCCGCCCTTTCGCCTCTCCTGTCTTTTCATGTTCTTCTCCCCTTCACTCCTAATCTCACCACCTACCGCTCACCTGCTTCCGGTGCCTTCAGCCGGGTCACTTGAAGCAGTCCTGTACTTTCAAAATGAAATGTCTGTTTTGCCTTAAGGGTGGTCATGCGCGACACCGGTGTTTCGGCCTTCAAAAACTTCTGGGTCTCACCTTGGGGGCGCCCATTGCAGACCATGTGCTCGCCGCGCTTGATTTTCCCTCGCTTCAACGGAAGCTGGCTGATAATCCAACTTCCAAGCCTAAGAAATTGAAGGTTTCATCTTCGTCCCTGATATGGCTAAAAATAGGATTAAATCGGAACCGTTCACAACGGAGATGAATCTTAAAGCTCAGGGGTAAAATGGTAATTTCACCTACTAACGGGTCTGAAATGGGTACTGGATCTCCTCCCCAAAGATCCAATAACCCACGAACGGATCCACCTCAACTGGGTACGGGTCCCAACCCGAAATGAACCCAGTCCAGCAGGATAGAATTAGGATTTCCGATTAATACTAATCAACGGCCCTGATTCACATTTATCCTTTCACTGGGAATTAGGGATTACATTCCTTATCTACAAACAGGAATTACATGCATAGTCTGATCCCTGAGACGACTATAAATACCCCTCATCCATCTTCATTAAGAGGTAATCAATCTTTTTCCAATTTACGCTCTTTCATAATCACTTCTGGTTACTGACTTGAGCGTCGGAGGGTGCGTCGCCGGGATCCATCCCGGTGTCTCGCACTTTTTGCAGGTTCGCAGCAGCGGCAACAGACCAAGTCAACAAGTCGATGAAGGTCAACAGGTCTACAGGTTTGCCTTGTTCGTTTTCTCAAGAATCCACAAATTCTATCTGTTTGCCCCCACACCAGATTTAGCGGTAACAGATTGGCGCCGTCTGTGGGAAACGAAAAAGCAACCTGGCCTCTCTTCATCAACGATACTAGTTTCAAGCCATGCATCCAAAACAGAAGAGGAAGGCAGCGGTCTCCAACCGAAGAACCACTTCCCTTCCTCCTCTTCCTCCTCCGGTTCAAGGTGCTCCTACTCAACAGGCCCCTCAAGGGTCTCGGGGGGCTGCCCAGGGGGGCTCCCGTTAGAGTCATCCGAAGCAACATCCTCCTCATGACCGAGTCACGGGTCCCAATCCTTCAGTTGAATCCCTGGCTTCTCAAAGCCCTCCCGAGCGGGATCTTCATCAAATCATTGCCAACCGCCAAAAGGGGGTCGACCTTAGAACTCGCCTGAATGGATAGCGGGCCCTTGGTCGAGTCCATCAACCCGAGAACTCAGGCGCTTCAAGAATCTGAACCCCCCAACGACCGAGGACTAGAAGATCCCCTCCCCCGAGGAGGCAAAGAGAGTCCCCTCAGCATCATCGGCGAAAAACTCATTCTCCAGTAAGCCGAGCCACATATAGGGACCGCCAAGCTGGAGAGGAACCAGTCACAAGGGCAGATCTTCAAGACTTCCAAGCGACAGTCTTAAGGGCCCTCAATATCGCTCCAAAGAACGACCAGAGGCCACCTACTCATAAGCCAACTAGGAGCCGTCGCCTTCAAACTCTCAGTCCTCGTCCATCTCCAAGCTACCATCGCTGCAGCCCCAGTCCACCCTCGTACGAAGATGAGTCCTGGGGCTCGGCCAGGTATGATCAAAGAGAAGACTCGGTCTACTGCCGTCTCCACGAGATGGAGAGGCGCATCGGCCAAATTGACAGGGAAGAAGAGCAACGAGCGATAAACCTCCGTCCGAGCAGACCTCTATTCTCCCGCACCATCATGGAGGCCCCTATCCCAGAGAACTTCAAGTCGCCTCACTTCGAATCGTATACCGGGGAGTCAGACCCCGCGGATCACATAGAGAGTTTTAAAACTTTCATGATGATCCACCATACTTCAGACGCCCTCCTCTGCAAGATCTTCCCTGCCACGCTGAAGGGGTCTGCACGAGAATGGTACTCTCGACTCGCCCCGACCTCCATCTTCTCATTCGATCAGTTCGAAGGGCTCTTCCTTACTCATTTCGTGAGTAGCCGCCGGGCTGAGAAAACAAGTATATCTCTGGTGACCCTCAACCAAGAAAAGGGTGAACGCCTAAGGGATCATGTTCGACGCTTTACCGCCGAAGCCCGGTCCATTCCCTCCCTCAACCAGTCAGTAGCCTCTGCCGCATTCGAGCGCAACGTCACTAATGCCAACCTCAGGGCATCCCTTGCCAAGAAATCTCCTCGGAACTTCTCAGACCTCCTACTTAGGGTGGTGAAGTACATACGGGCGGAAGAGGCTCTCTGTAACACCCCACAAAATTGGAAATTACAATTTTGCCTCTGGGTGTTACACACGTATATTTTTGTAATGTGTTTCACTACATATTTTGGATTCGTATTATTTATACATTTTCCGTATTGATTTCAGTCAACTAAAATATAATATTTCAATCCCTGGGATTTACGTGCTTTTTACGTGTTTTGATGCACGTGTTTTCACCACTACATATAATATTTTCTATAGGTTTAAATTATTTATTTTTATGTATTTAAATCTATTTTATAAAACGAAAATTTATTTTCCCCTTATTTTGATTAAAATGCATTTTTCAATTTTCTGCACGTATAATGCACGTGCTTTCTACGTGTTGTGATTTCATCATGAAATATATGGAAATTAGTAAATATAATTTTTGCTTATATTATTTTCAATTATATTTAATAACTTTTCATCAATAAAGTCGATTTTTGCATTTTCAGGTTTTACGTGCGATGCACGTGATTTTGGTGTGCACATTTAAGCGTAGTTGTTTTCAAAATAATTTTCGGAGTGTGTGTAATATCCGTAGTTTTCGAAATAGTATAAAAATAATATATATATATATAAGTAATATATGAGTTGTTTGTATAAAAAATGGCATTTGATATAATACATGGATTACAAATGATTAATGAGAATGGTGTGAAATGGTACTAGGGGGGGCCACGGTATTACAACAGCAAGTATGCTGTTTTTTTTTGACTTGGTCATGCCTCGGTGACGTGGCTAGGGAGTGGGGCCCACGGCTTTGAGAAGCAGCAGAATTGTTCTGCGTGGCTTTCGGTTGGGAGTGAAGAGATGAGAGAGTTAAAGGTGGTAGGAGTGGGGAGATGAAAAGTGAGGAGTTTTTGGGAGTTGAGGGAGTTATGAAATGTGAAGAGGTGAGAATTAATTTGAGTAATTTATTAGGTGGGTAATTTTGCAAATTGAACCCTCTACAAACCCTATAAATAGCACTTCTCTTCTTTTCATTTCACACACTAAAAAGAATAGAAAATCAAGAGAAAGAAAAGAAAGAGAGAAGAAAGTGTTGTGCTTGGAGGCCATTGCTAGGAGGAGGAGAGCTAAGAGTCTTGGAGCTAGAAGTGGTGATCATTTTTCCAATTGTTCAAGCTTTCATTAAGGTGGGTGTTCTCCTACTTTCTAAATTTTTTTAGAATGTACATGCTAATATGTTAAATGAATAGTGTAGATAAAATTGATATGATAAATGTAGAACAAATTCATGCTTGTGTGTGTCATGAATTGTGGAAAATTTTGATACGATTAAGAAATTAATTGTCATCGTGTTAGTTGGAAATAAGAAAATGAAATAATGAGTTATCACTATGAACAATATGCATGTTAATTTACAAATGTTAAAGATATATAATTGCTTGAAAATTATGAGATTTTTCCCTTGTAGTTAAAATATTATATTTGTAATTCACACCATCTCTAATGTTGTAATAAGAATCATGGGTTTATGACGAGCTCAAAAAGATGAGTTGTATATTGGAAATTATATGACTGAATTATATTGCTAAACTTTAGAATTAATAAGATGGGTTTATAAAAATTACTGTATATGACTGAATTATAATATTAGTTATGTTGGTCATGCCAATCTTTGAGGATAAATATTGCCAATGCTCTGATATAACCGCTCTGTTGCACGGGTCGGGTTACTTTGGTAAATATTTTTGAAATTGGACCTGTTTGGTAAATATTTCCGAAAGTGGATCAGTCTGAAAATTATTTTCTTTTTACTTATGGACTAACTTGGGTAAATATTTTCGAAAGTTGACCTGTTTTCGAAAGTGGATCGGTTTGGAAATTATTTTCTTCTTACCCTTTTCATTATCCTTCACTTTTTCCCACGTGCACGTGTGCACGTGTATGATACTAATTTTAATTAATGGCATAAGTTTTAATAAGATGTCATACGGTGTTACAAATGGTATAAATGTAATGAATGCTTTATTGAAATTGCTTAAAATATTTTCTATGTATGATTGAGAAGTAAAAGAGACATTTTGAAATGTTGTTCTTAAGTTAATTATTTTAAGAATATGATTTTCTTTTTAAGACTTTGATGTGAGTCTAGTGCCGAAAGTCGATACATAAGGGATTTTGTTTGAACATGTGACAGCCAAGTCCACATGGGTTAGTGGCTAGCGGGTGGTCTCGGGTGCCGACTGGGTATAGTCACGGGTTCGATGCTCAGGGGTGCCCTTTTATTTTTTTTGATGTTTTAATGAATTTTAAAAGCAAGTTAAAATTTTGGAAAGAAATACCATTATTCCTATAAATGATTTAGAACTTACTAAAGTTAGTTCTAAGATTTTTATGACTTTAAAAAGAAAGATTGAAATAAAAAGTAAGTAAAGTTTTAAGATTTATTATTAAGGTATGATACTATTTTAGAAGGATAAAAGAAATATGGTATGTGAAATTAATTGTTCTTGTACTTGATTATTGGAATTATTACATGAGTTTTTAATTACAAATGAAAGTGTGAGTGAAGAATTATTGTTGTTGATTTGTGAATGAAATATATATGATAAGAGATTCATATATAATGCTAAATGAGACATTGCAAGAGCTTGGGTTATGATAAATATTCATTTGATAGAAATTGTATATATAAAAGGAATTATTTGTTGTTCTATAAAGATCTTGAATAAATGACTAGATCATGGATGATGACAAGATTTGATTATTTTTGTGAAATGAATTTGAAGATGAAATTATATAAGTTTAAGACATGATTATTAAGGGGTATGTGTACCCATGTTTCATGTACATGAAAGATTATGATTAAGAATTAGTAAGACTTCGGTTACCGGCAAAAATGAAAGAAAGGATTGATATGATTTTGAGATATTGCCGTGGGGCGATCTCATATTTGTTGATTAAGTCCGGTAGGAGGTAAAACTAATTCTACATGTGGAGATTATTCATGTCTTGAACTTAGAAAAATTTAGGCACATAAGTGAAGATGTAGTAAACTTAGGGAAACGTAAGTGGGGTGCTCTATATAGTTGTTGGTGGACTCCAAGACTATAGACCCAGTTGGTGGACTGAGGTTGCCCTGTGGGAGACGGATTATTATATTTTAGTCCGGGACTATGAGGACGGGTCAGCGGTGGACTCCGGGATCTTGAGTAGTCGGACGGATGGATTTTTGTGTTTACCGTCTCCAATGTATATATATATATACTGGGCTAGAGGGTCACATACGGGACGGTTCGTACGATGTGGAATCTGTTATAACAGCTGTTGGTGGACTCCAAGGCTGGGATTCACATTCGTGGAATAGTCTGAACTTTGTTTTGCTACCGGGTAGTTTTCATGGCGAGGGATCGAGCCCTGTATTGTGAAGAACGTAGGCGCTTGCCCTCGGACCTATGTAGTATGGGATGCATAGAATCCGAACAAGTGTGCATTAGTGTCATCCTAGTGTAGAATTGTGTGCATTAAGCATTAAGGCATGACATACACTTATATTTAGAATAATCACTTTTGACACTTTATATGTTCATTCAATCTTTTTGTGATTTGTTAAAGTATGAGATCGTTATACTATTCTCGGCATAGAGAGGATAGCCGTGTATAACATTTCGTCAGTTGTAAGTAACTGACGTGCCCACAGATTGACATGCAGGTAAAGGATCATTCATGGAATTATAAAGTGGATATGTTGTTGCTGTTTAGAAGTTAAAGATGTTGCAAATGATGCTAAAGTTATACAAGTTGTATTCCATTGTTGTAATCTTTTAGTCTTCCGCTGTGTAAAAACAAAATGTAAAGGAACTCTGATATATTGTGAATAAAAAGTTTTAAATTTTCCTTGTAAAATTGTACGAAGTGAAGTAAAGATCCTGTGAAATCCCGAGTTTGTCCTTATTTGAAATTCGGGGTGTTACAGATGGTATCAGAGCATGCTTCACAAGTAGTACAAGTTTATAAGGAACGATAAAAAGGGACGATAAATTTGGGAACAAGCTAAAAGAGTCCTTCTGTCAACCGGGTGTAAACAGCCCTAAGCGACACGGTATTTAAGCGTCTTCGGACCACCGCTAGCTGGGAACCGACTCTTACGACTAACCCAAGTGAATCAGAACTTGATAGACTAAAGATTTGTTTAGGAAGAGTAGTAAGACCATTAACTATAGACTAGAACCCGTGACACTTTAGTGTGTAGTTACAATATTATTCCTGCAGACACTAGAGTGTGAGTTTCATTCTATAGAGATTTAAATGTAAGTTATTTACATTTGTGTTGCTCTATACACTGATGTTTTCTCTTGCTTTTGGATGACTGGAGTCGTGGATGAAGTTGTTATTGAACTTGCATTCAATTTCATTCATGATGTTCTCCTCTTATACATTAATGTGAGAGTGTATGCGAGCACATTTTCCCCTGGATATCAGAGTGGCGCAGTGGAACCATGGTTGGCTTGGACCGTCATTCATGATACCTTACACACTTTCCTCTCAAATTATTTTGTAGATTTTTATCATGGTACTTTCTCCATATTCAGTATTTTTCAAATAAATATTTTCTTATGTTATTAAATCATTTGAATATTTATCATTTGTCTATCTTCCTTAGTCTTGATATTTTAAATCTATTTTTCAAACTTAAAATTTTGTCTTTCATTTATTTATGTCACTTTATATTTACCTGTTTATATCTAATATTACTTTATGTATTTTGTCAAGTTTTAAACTACCGTTTATTATGTTAATATTGCAACCACTATTTTTCTCATTTATTATTTTGGATTTTTCTTATGAAATTTTCTCATGTGCACTCATTTTATATGATTTTGATTTCTATGATACTATAGTATCTTATCCTATATGTTTTTAACAAGATTGAAATTTTCTGTGACATGTACAAAATACAATCTTTACCCTAGCGAGTTCCGGGGACGGAACTACTCTAAGGGGGGGAGAGTGTAACACCCCACAAAATTGGAAATTACAATTTTGCCTCTGGGTGTTACACACGTATATTTTTGTAATGTGTTTCACTACATATTTTGGATTCGTATTATTTATACATTTTCCGTATTGATTTCAGTCAACTAAAATATAATATTTCAATCCCTGGGATTTACGTGCTTTTTACGTGTTTTGATGCACGTGTTTTCACCACTACATATAATATTTTCTATAGGTTTAAATTATTTATTTTTATGTATTTAAATCTATTTTATAAAACGAAAATTTATTTTCCCCTTATTTTGATTAAAATGCATTTTTCAATTTTCTGCACGTATAATGCACGTGCTTTCTACGTGTTGTGATTTCATCATGAAATATATGGAAATTAGTAAATATAATTTTTGCTTATATTATTTTCAATTATATTTAATAACTTTTCATCAATAAAGTCGATTTTTGCATTTTCAGGTTTTACGTGCGATGCACGTGATTTTGGTGTGCACATTTAAGCGTAGTTGTTTTCAAAATAATTTTCGGAGTGTGTGTAATATCCGTAGTTTTCGAAATAGTATAAAAATAATATATATATATATAAGTAATATATGAGTTGTTTGTATAAAAAATGGCATTTGATATAATACATGGATTACAAATGATTAATGAGAATGGTGTGAAATGGTACTAGGGGGGGCCACGGTATTACAACAGCAAGTATGCTGTTTTTTTTGACTTGGTCATGCCTCGGTGACGTGGCTAGGGAGTGGGGCCCACGGCTTTGAGAAGCAGCAGAATTGTTCTGCGTGGCTTTCGGTTGGGAGTGAAGAGATGAGAGAGTTAAAGGTGGTAGGAGTGGGGAGATGAAAAGTGAGGAGTTTTTGGGAGTTGAGGGAGTTATGAAATGTGAAGAGGTGAGAATTAATTTGAGTAATTTATTAGGTGGGTAATTTTGCAAATTGAACCCTCTACAAACCCTATAAATAGCACTTCTCTTCTTTTCATTTCACACACCAAAAAGAATAGAAAATCAAGAGAAAGAAAAGAAAGAGAGAAGAAAGTGTTGTGCTTGGAGGCCATTGCTAGGAGGAGGAGAGCTAAGAGTCTTGGAGCTAGAAGTGGTGATCATTTTTCCAATTGTTCAAGCTTTCATTAAGGTGGGTGTTCTCCTACTTTCTAAATTTTTTTAGAATGTACATGCTAATATGTTAAATGAATAGTGTAGATAAAATTGATATGATAAATGTAGAACAAATTCATGCTTGTGTGTGTCATGAATTGTGGAAAATTTTGATACGATTAAGAAATTAATTGTCATCGTGTTAGTTGGAAATAAGAAAATGAAATAATGAGTTATCACTATGAACAATATGCATGTTAATTTACAAATGTTAAAGATATATAATTGCTTGAAAATTATGAGATTTTTCCCTTGTAGTTAAAATATTATATTTGTAATTCACACCATCTCTAATGTTGTAATAAGAATCATGGGTTTATGACGAGCTCAAAAAGATGAGTTGTATATTGGAAATTATATGACTGAATTATATTGCTAAACTTTAGAATTAATAAGATGGGTTTATAAAAATTACTGTATATGACTGAATTATAATATTAGTTATGTTGGTCATGCCAATCTTTGAGGATAAATATTGCCAATGCTCTGATATAACCGCTCTGTTGCACGGGTCGGGTTACTTTGGTAAATATTTTTGAAATTGGACCTGTTTGGTAAATATTTCCGAAAGTGGATCAGTCTGAAAATTATTTTCTTTTTACTTATGGACTAACTTGGGTAAATATTTTCGAAAGTTGACCTGTTTTCGAAAGTGGATCGGTTTGGAAATTATTTTCTTCTTACCCTTTTCATTATCCTTCACTTTTTCCCACGTGCACGTGTGCACGTGTATGATACTAATTTTAATTAATGGCATAAGTTTTAATAAGATGTCATACGGTGTTACAAATGGTATAAATGTAATGAATGCTTTATTGAAATTGCTTAAAATATTTTCTATGTATGATTGAGAAGTAAAAGAGACATTTTGAAATGTTGTTCTTAAGTTAATTATTTTAAGAATATGATTTTCTTTTTAAGACTTTGATGTGAGTCTAGTGCCGAAAGTCGATACATAAGGGATTTTGTTTGAACATGTGACAGCCAAGTCCACATGGGTTAGTGGCTAGCGGGTGGTCTCGGGTGCCGACTGGGTATAGTCACGGGTTCGATGCTCAGGGGTGCCCTTTTATTTTTTTTGATGTTTTAATGAATTTTAAAAGCAAGTTAAAATTTTGGAAAGAAATACCATTATTCCTATAAATGATTTAGAACTTACTAAAGTTAGTTCTAAGATTTTTATGACTTTAAAAAGAAAGATTGAAATAAAAAGTAAGTAAAGTTTTAAGATTTATTATTAAGGTATGATACTATTTTAGAAGGATAAAAGAAATATGGTATGTGAAATTAATTGTTCTTGTACTTGATTATTGGAATTATTACATGAGTTTTTAATTACAAATGAAAGTGTGAGTGAAGAATTATTGTTGTTGATTTGTGAATGAAATATATATGATAAGAGATTCATATATAATGCTAAATGAGACATTGCAAGAGCTTGGGTTATGATAAATATTCATTTGATAGAAATTGTATATATAAAAGGAATTATTTGTTGTTCTATAAAGATCTTGAATAAATGACTAGATCATGGATGATGACAAGATTTGATTATTTTTGTGAAATGAATTTGAAGATGAAATTATATAAGTTTAAGACATGATTATTAAGGGGTATGTGTACCCATGTTTCATGTACATGAAAGATTATGATTAAGAATTAGTAAGACTTCGGTTACCGGCAAAAATGAAAGAAAGGATTGATATGATTTTGAGATATTGCCGTGGGGCGATCTCATATTTGTTGATTAAGTCCGGTAGGAGGTAAAACTAATTCTACATGTGGAGATTATTCATGTCTTGAACTTAGAAAAATTTAGGCACATAAGTGAAGATGTAGTAAACTTAGGGAAACGTAAGTGGGGTGCTCTATATAGTTGTTGGTGGACTCCAAGACTATAGACCCAGTTGGTGGACTGAGGTTGCCCTGTGGGAGACGGATTATTATATTTTAGTCCGGGACTATGAGGACGGGTCAGCGGTGGACTCCGGGATCTTGAGTAGTCGGACGGATGGATTTTTGTGTTTACCGTCTCCAATGTATATATATATATACTGGGCTAGAGGGTCACATACGGGACGGTTCGTACGATGTGGAATCTGTTATAACAGCTGTTGGTGGACTCCAAGGCTGGGATTCACATTCGTGGAATAGTCTGAACTTTGTTTTGCTACCGGGTAGTTTTCATGGCGAGGGATCGAGCCCTGTATTGTGAAGAACGTAGGCGCTTGCCCTCGGACCTATGTAGTATGGGATGCATAGAATCCGAACAAGTGTGCATTAGTGTCATCCTAGTGTAGAATTGTGTGCATTAAGCATTAAGGCATGACATACACTTATATTTAGAATAATCACTTTTGACACTTTATATGTTCATTCAATCTTTTTGTGATTTGTTAAAGTATGAGATCGTTATACTATTCTCGGCATAGAGAGGATAGCCGTGTATAACATTTCGTCAGTTGTAAGTAACTGACGTGCCCACAGATTGACATGCAGGTAAAGGATCATTCATGGAATTATAAAGTGGATATGTTGTTGCTGTTTAGAAGTTAAAGATGTTGCAAATGATGCTAAAGTTATACAAGTTGTATTCCATTGTTGTAATCTTTTAGTCTTCCGCTGTGTAAAAACAAAATGTAAAGGAACTCTGATATATTGTGAATAAAAAGTTTTAAATTTTCCTTGTAAAATTGTACGAAGTGAAGTAAAGATCCTGTGAAATCCCGAGTTTGTCCTTATTTGAAATTCGGGGTGTTACACTCTCAACCCCCTTGCTCTTGGGGAGACATCTTCCGGGAACAAACGGAAGAGCACAAGCGAAGAGGGGTCCCAAAATCCTTAGAAGGACGGCAATGGCCAGCGCCGCCCGACTCCTCGTTTTGAGAAGTTCACCCCCCTCATTGCTAATATATCAGAAGTTCTTATGAAGGTGGACAAAGAAGGGCTACTCCATGCTCCCCCTAGAATGAACACACCTGGAAAGAAAAGGAACAAGGATAAGTGGTGCCGCTTTCACAGGGACCACGGCCACGAAACGGATGATTGTCGGGCTCTCAAGGAGGAGATCGAAGAACTCATACAGCGGGGGCACCTTACCAAGTTCGTCCAAAAAGATGGGTCCGAGCTTCCCCACTAAGGAGCCAGCAAACGAACAGAAAGGCCCGCCGAGCTTCAAGACTCAGAACCTCCCAGCTCTTCCCAAGAGGTCTTCACCTTATCATAGAAGTAGGATCTTGATTTTCAATAAGGCCGATGCTTGTAATCCGGCCAATAGCATGTAATAATGGCTCGCCCTATTGAAGCAGCCACTTAGTTTATCTCAATAAAACTTTACATTTTTTCATTGAAAATTATTGCTCTTACTTCTCTATCTTTCCGAGTCACAACTCGCTAAATGGTGAGTTCGGAGTCCAGCTTCTTCTACATGGCTGCTCCCGCAACTTACTAAGCTCTTCACAACGAGTTCGGAGTCCAACACTTGGCTCGATTCTGCTTCAAATAACTTGCTCGCAAGCGAGTTAGAAGTGGTTCGCCATTCGGAATTGCTCCCACAACCGTTGAATCTCTCTAACGACGAGTTCGGAGTCCAACACTTGGCTCGATTCTGCTTCAAATAACTTGCTCGTAAGCGAGTTAGAAGTGGTTCGCCATTCGGAATTGCTCCCGCAACCGTTGAATCCCTCTAACGACGAGTTCGGAGTCCAACACTTGGCTCGATTCCGCTTCAAATAACTTGCTCTTCAGCGAGTTAGAAGTGGTTCGCCATTCGGAATTGCTCCCACAACCGTTGATAACCTCACTTAAACAACAAGTTCGGAGCTCACAACTCCCTCCTAGAGTTGCTCCTCAAACTCTTCTCACAAACGGCTCTCTTCCAGAGCCGAGCTCTTCATTCCGCTCACCTCAGAAGCGGACCTCTTCTCAACGAATTCGGAGCACAACTATCTCCTAGAGTTGCTCCTCAAACTCTTCTCACAAACGGCTCTCTTCCAGAGCCGAGCTCTTCACTCTGCTCACCTCCGAAGCGGACCTCTTCTCAACGAGTTCGAAGCACAACTCTCTCCTAGAGTTCCTCCTCACACTCGTCTCACAAACGGCTCTCCGAGCTCTTCACTCCGCTCACCTCCGGAGCGGACCTCTTCTCAACGAGTTCGGAGCTCACAACTCCCTCCTAGAGTTGCTCCTCAAACTCTTCTCACAAATGGCTCTCTTCCAGAGCCGAGCTCTTCACTCCGCTCACCTCCGAAGCGGACCTCTTCGCAACGAGTTCGGAGCACAACTCTCTCTTAGAGTTCCTCCTCACACTCGTCTCACAAACGGCCCTCTTCCAGAGCCGAGCTCTTCACTCCGCTCACCTCCGAAGCGGACCTCTTCTCAACGAGTTCGGAGCACAACTCTCTCCTAGAGTTCCTCCTCACACTCGTCTCGCAAACGGCTCTCTTCCAGAGTCAAGCTCTTCACTCCGCTCACCTCCGAAGTGGACCTCTTCTCAACGAATTCGGAGCACAACTCTCTCATAGGGTTCCTCCTCACACTCTTCTCACAAATGGCTCTCTCCCAGAGCCGAGCTCTTCGCTCCGCTCATCTCCAAGGCGGACCTCCTCTCAACGAGTTCGGAGCTCACAACTCTCTCCCAGAGTTGCTCCTCAAACTCGTCTCTCAAATGACTCTCTTCCAGAGTCAAGCTCTTCGCTCCGCTCACCTCCAAGGCAGACCTCCTCTCAACGAGTTCGGAGCTCACAAATCTCTCCTAGAGTTGCTCCTCAAACTCGTCTCCCGCATGACTCTCCACGTCCCTCAGAATCAAATCCGAGCGACCAGCGATCTGAGCCTGACCACACAAGCAAGCCGCTCGGAATCCGAGCTGCGAATTGGAGAAAAACGACTTTCTCCCCAAAATTCGTGTAAGATCTCGATCAAATGGCTTAGATCGCTCCAGCAGCACTAAACGACAAGATAGTGTTTTCTTGGAAACTGTGCCTGCCTCGAGATCTGCACTGAGATCTGACGGTTCAGATCGCTCCACGTCGCTTGGTATTCCAAGCCGGGCGACTAACGATCCGAGCCACTCGCGCACCTTCTCCGCCCCTAGGGTCTTCCTAGCACATCTTCCTAGCACATCTTGCAAGGGTCTTCCTAGCACAAGGGTCTTCCTAGCACATCTTCTCCGCCCCTAGGAGTGGAGCTCCTCTTCAAAAAACCCCAAGACCAAAACACTCCTCAACTTCATGAAGACAAGGATGTTGCGAGGCTATTTTGACCATGAAGGAGGGTGAATTTTCATCCCACTCCTAAAGAGAAGTTGTGGATCTTCGAGTTAGCTTCGAAACAAGGGGTCGCACGCCTCGATCGGACCTCTGTAGCACCGGAAAAATGGATCGCAATCCAGCTGCGCCGAATAGCTCGGAAATCCGAGCCGAGCCACTCGCGCGAGGGAAAAATCCAAGCCGAGCCGCACCACGTTGCTTAGACCCCCGGTCGGCTGCCGAGCAAGTGCCCATCCGAGCCCCAAAATGGAGAAAAATCACTTTTCCCTCAACATTCGTGTAAGATCTCGATCGGACGACCCAGATCTTGCCAGCGTCGCTAAATGACAAGATAGTGTTTTCTTGGGAACTGAGCCCGTCTCGAGATTCGCGCCACGATCGTGATCAACCGTCCAGATCAAGCCACATAGTTCGGATCTCCAATCCGAGCTACTGTCCTACCGAGCTTCAAAGTTGCAAAAAAATGCGCCTCAAAATTTGCGCTCGGATTTGCCGAACTAGAAGCCAAAAAAAAAAAAATTAAGGCAAACGGGTCGAGTTCGGATCCGATACCCACACGACCCGTACCCTCCTCTCCTTCTTCTTCTTCCGCCCGTTCACGCCAAAACCAAAAAACCAACGCCATCTCCCCCTTCACGAGCTTCGTCCCTGAGCTCGCTCGACACCATGGCC
Organism: Hemerocallis citrina; assembly: GCA_017893485.1. Classification (NCBI taxonomy): domain Eukaryota; kingdom Viridiplantae; phylum Streptophyta; class Magnoliopsida; order Asparagales; family Asphodelaceae; genus Hemerocallis; species Hemerocallis citrina. The sequence continues at coordinate 385,035 of JACEHZ010000207.1, forward strand.
GAGCTCTATGCTTTTCGCCAACTCGTCGAAGCCGCTCGACGACCGCCTCCGAGCTCAGCGAACACATCACCCAGTCCCCATCGAGCCGAGCTCCCACTCCGAAGCTCAGAGCTCCGAGCTCCTTCCTCGACGAACCCATCGTTGCCACGAGCTCCGAGCTCTCCACGAGACGAGCTCCGAGCCCAGAGCTCCACTCACCTCCAACGACGAGCTCTTCGCTGCCGAGCACCTCGTCGACGCTCCAACCTCACCCTCCTCGACGAACCCCCGAGCTCCGACGTCTCCCTCCTCGAGCTCCATTACCTCGAAGCTCATCTTCAACCGCCGAGTTCTGCTTCCTCCTCGCCGAGCCCTCTTGCGTCGGCCTCACAGCGCCATCCACTTTGGGCGTTTGCCCAAGCTCGTCGTCTCCGGGCTCCCTCTCCACCGACGAGCTTCAAAGCCTCGCCGACCTCTCTCGACGAGCTTTGAAGTTCGTTCTCCACGCTTGCCCACCCCACGGCAGCCGAGCTTATCTCCTCCGAACTCCACAAAACCCTCGCCGTTGCCGTCCTCCTCGCCGAGCTTCAATGGCGCTCTCAGGGACGGAGACGGAGTCGGGGTCGGAGGCATGGTTGGGTCGAAGGCTTGGGTCGAAGGAAACGAAGAAGAGAAATAGAACAACTGAGAGAAGAAGACGAAGAAGTAAAAAAGTCGAAGAAGAACAGAGGAGGCAGAAAAAAAAATTAAAAAAAATGTGTGCCACGTGGCATCACCTCCTCGGTCGGCTGCCGAGCAAGTGCCCATCCGAGCTCCAAAACGGAGAAAAAAGCCGTCGAGCGACTACGACCGTTGGATCTTCCAAAAATTCGCGCTTCTGGTGATGGACGGTCCGGATCGTGCCACGTGCGCTAAACGACAAGATAATGTTTTTTGGGAAACGCACCTCCTCGAGATTCGTGCCGGGATCTGACGGCACAGATCGCGCCACGTGTCCAGGTAATATTTAATTAATTAATTAATTAATTTAATTGTTTTAATTATTTAAAAAATCCGAAAAAATATTTAAAAAATCGAAAAAAATTAATTAAAAAATTCTAAAAATAATTATTAATTCAGAAAATTTTATTTTAAAATTCTGAAAAAATAATTATTAAATTAGAATAATTAATTAATATTTTTTATAATTAATTATTTAATTCGAAAAATGAATAAAAAATTCAAAAAAATGAGAAAAAATTCAGAAAAATCTGGAAAAATCACCAAAAATCCAGAAAATTCTGAGAATATTTTTGGGCATTTTACAAGCCCAGAATAACACCGTTACACCCCAAGCAAGATCCAAACTCCCTTAAGAACACCGATAAAATCCCGTACACCATTAGAACAATAAAACTACTCCTCAAAGACTGAAAAACTCAGTCTCTAGGAGTGGGGAGCTCGTGATATGGCTAAAAATAGGATTAAATCGGGATCGTTCACATCGGAGACGAATCTTAAAGCTCAGGGGTAAAACGGTAATTTCATCTACTAACGGGTCTGAAATGGGTACTGGATCTCCTCCCCAAAGATCCAATAACCCACGAACGGATCCACCTCAACTGGGTACAGATCCCAACCCGAAATGAACCCAGTCCAGCCGGATAGAATTAGGGTTTCCGATTAATACTAATCAACGGCCCTGATTCACATCTATCCTTTCACTGGGAATTAGGGATTACATTCCTTATCTACACACAGGAATTACATGCCTAGTCTGATCCCTGAGACGCCTATAAATACCCCCCACCTATCTCCATTAAGAGGTAATCAATCTTTTTCCAATTTACGCTCTTTCATAATCACTTTTGGTTACTGACTTGAGCGTCGGAGGGTGCGTCACCGGGATCCATCCCGGTGTCTCGCACTTTTTGTAGGTTCGCAGCAGCGGCAACAGACCAAGTCAACAAGTCGGTGAAGGTCAACAGGTCAACAGGTTTGCCTTGTTCGTTTTCTCAAGAATCCACAAATTCTATTTGTTTGCCCCCACACCAGATTTAGCGGTAACAGTCCTCTCTGCTCCCAACCCCTCCTTCTTCCGCTCGTCTCCCTGATAGCACTCTTACTTCGCCTCCCGCCCCTTTCGCCCCTGCTAATTCTCCTGTTGGGCCGGTTGTGACCCAAGTGTTCATTCCGAGCACGGAGTTGACTGATTGATTGAAGTTTTTTGGCACTTATGGGGCCATTTCGTTCCTCGGCGGTTCAATCCCTTTTTTCACCTTAAACTCTTTCCTATGCAACTCCTGTAACGTTAAGGATTGGGACTGGGTGCTCTACACTTGTTCTAACAGGGATATAGTGATCTGATGCCCCTCCCCCAAGATCCTTGAAGAGCTTATTGCTAATTCCTCCCTCTCTATTGGAGCGATCTCCCTGTCCGTTCGCAAATGGGTTCAGATTAATCCGTCTTCTCTGGAGCTTGGCTCCTCCACTACAAAGGTCTCTCTTGTTGGGCCCCCCCCCTTTTGCGACTCTGCGATTTGAGGGTTATATGGCCAGATGTATTGGCGAAGTTGTTAGCATCTCTTCTTCTACTAGGCTTGCCTCCGGCAGCCTTCAGGTTGAAGCCCTCTTTCGTTGCCCTGAAAAGAAGGAACGAGTTGAGGCTTTCTACCTGAGAGATGGGATTTCCTCCTTCACCGTTTCCGTTCAATACCATGATGCTTTGTGCCCGTCTGGTCCCTCTCCGCCCTCCTCTGGGATCCCTCAGTCGGCTTTTAAGCCTGACTCCTCTTCTCTTTTCCACCCTGGCTCCTCATCAGTGTCTAAGGCGGACCCGGGAGTAGTGAAAGGATCCCATAAGCACCCCGCCAGGAAGAAGATTCCCCTCCCTAGCAAGCATTACTCCTCCCCTAGAATCCCGAAGATCTCACCGTCTAAGGTGCCTAATTTAGTCTGGATCAACCCAGCCATCTCCTCGCAGCAGGCCTCGAGGGGTTCGTCTGCCGTTCCATCCCCAGTGCTCTATCCTACCCCTACTCCCACTTCTATCCCTCCTAAGGCTCCGTCTCATGTTAAGAGCGCTTTGACACCTGACCCCTCTCCATTACCTTCTGCAGTCACTGAGCAATGGCCGTCTTAGGATGTCAACCCTACCTTTGCCTCAGACTGGGAAAAGTTTCAACAACAAGCGCACTTCCCCACTTCTAGCGCGTCTGCTCCTGTCCTTCCTCCCAGCATTGGCAGGCATTCCCTGTTTTCTAAGGATAAAGGATGGATGGAACAAGACACTTTGCTCATGGAAGAAGAAGCGGATCTAAACCAAGCCTCCTCTTCCAAACAGGTATCAACTAGTTTGTTGACTGTTTTTTCCCAGCGTTCTTTCTTTGTTTCTACTGATTGTGTTTTTAAATTATATTTATTTAGCTTTCCTGCTACTCCTTATTATTTCCCTCTCCGAATCACTATCCGGTCCGATTTTCTCTCGTTTTTTAGCCCTTTGCACCGTGGCTGGCTATCGCCTGATGTGGCGAAAAGGGTTAGTAGTTTTCGGAAGGATCCTTCCTCCGACGCATTCCCCTATCCCATTCTTTTTAATGCTTCCCCGATTAAGGGATCCTCGGTGTTATCCATTCCCACTACTTCTAGTCTCTCTTCATCCCTTGTCTGCTCTAACATGGCCATGGCAGAGCCTACTCTTCCTTATCCTATTGGGGAGGGTAAGTTTTCAAACTTCAGGTCGTCCAGCTATCTATCTAAATGTATTGTTAGATCTAGTGCACGTCTTAGGGCAAAAAAACCATCTCATTGCTCCTCATCTCCTGCCTACGGTTCTGTACAGCAAGCCATGGATTTCTCGGGAAGCCTTTCTCCACAATCCAACCATTCTTTTGAGCATAACTTCTTAGGTTCCATCTTTCAATTCGACTCGTTAATGGATAACGAGTTAGTATCCCTAGCTCAGGATATGGGGTTCCTGATTGCTTCGGATGTTTCTCCACTTCTTATTAGCCTTAGGCAGAAAGAACGTGATAGAGTCCGGGAGCACCAGCTCTTTGATGATTAGTATCTCTTGGAATATCTGGGGCCTCAATTGCCCTGTGAAAAAGAGGGCGATTTATGATTTAATTGTTTCTTCCCATTGCGACCTCATCTCGATCCAATAATCGAAAATTGATTCTCCCTCCCCCTTTTCCTTTCGTTCATTAGGAGGATCCACCATCTCCAACTGGATCTCTCTTGATGCGATAGGCTCCAAGGGAGGCATCCTCCTTGGTTTCAAGGAATCGGTTTTCTCTCTGATCGCGATTAATCGACTTAATTTTTTCCTCATCGTTCAACTGCACTGGACGGCCCTCAATTGTGCTTTGACCATTATCTCAGTTTACGGACCCTCCTCGTATGAGAGACGACCTCTATTTTGGAACGAATTCCAATCGTTACACAATTTCTCTAGCGGTCTCTATTTTCTATGTGGGGATTTCAATGTTACCAGGTTCGCTTCCGAAAGGTCGAACCCGGTAGCCTCAAAAATTCAGTCCCGTTTCTTTAACGACTGCATAAGGGACCTCCAATTATCCGACCTGCCTATTAATGGTAGGTCCTTCACCTGGTCTAACCAGCGTCAACCCCCAACGCTGGCCAAACTTGACCGATTCCTCGTTTCTCAAGATTGGATCACTCGTTTCCAGAACTCGTTCGCCAAGGCCTTACCCAACCCTGCCTCCGATCACGTCCCTATCGATCTCAACTCTAACTTCCACTTCTCTCATCATCATAAATTCCGTTTTGAGAAATTTTGGTTACAAGACCAGCTGTTTTTCAACCTTGTGGGGGAATGTCTTGCTTCTATTACCGGTTCTTCCGGTCTTGGTAATATCCTTCTCAAACTCCACGCTATTAAACATGGTTGCAAGATCTGGCGTCGGGAAAGACAACACAACTCTATCTTTCTTAAAAATTTTCTCCACTCTTCCATTGAATCATTTGATCAAATGGAGGAGCAGAGACATCTGTCGGAATCCTTTCGTATCGAACGGCGAGCTTGCAAGCTCGAGTATGCCGACCTCCTTCTTCGGGACCATATTAAATGGGCTCAAAGAGCCAGAGTCAAATGGCTTAAAGAAGGAGATGGCAACACTGCTTTTTTTCATAACTTCGCGTATCACAGGAAACGTTGTAACCGGATCTCCTCGATCTGTGACAACGGGGTGGACCTTCATACCGAATCAAAGATTCATCTAGCTTTCCTCACATTCTATAAAAATCTTATTGGTTCGCATAAACAGCGGCTTATTAGCCTTGATCGGCACCACCTCTATGGTGCACAATCCATAAATCTGTCTTCTCTCGAATCTCCCTTCTCCCTAGAAGAGATCAAATCGGCTGTTTTCGCTTTGAAAAGTGATTCCGCTCCTGGACCGGATGGTTTCCCTGCCTTCTTCTTTCAAAAATTCTGGCCTTGGCTTAAAGAGGGCCTTTTTAATTTGTTTAAGGACCTGCACCAGAGTTCCTTCTCTTTTGACCGTATCAACTATGCTCACATCGTGCTCATTCCCAAAATGGCGGGAGCGCATGTATTGGCTAACTTTAGACCTATCAGCTTGATAAACACTACGTTCAAAATCATTATGAAAGTTCTTTCCGCTAGGTTAAGCGCAGTCATCTCTCCCCTCATTGACCCTGCTCAATCGGGCTTCATCAAGGATCGTTTTATCCTTGATAGCGTTGCATCAGCGCAAGAGATTATCTCCCACTGCCACAATTATCGCTCTGAAGGCATCCTTCTCAAACTTGACTTTCAAAAAGCTTATGACAACGTGTGTTGGGACTTCCTATTCGATATTCTCCTTCATCGGGGCTTTGGCCCCAAATGGATCGCGTGGATCAAATCGAGTCTTTTCGCTGGAACTTCTTCTATCATTATCAATGGTTCAGAAGGCCATAAGTTTAAGATTAAGTGTGGTCTACGACAAGGGGACCCCCCTTTCCTCCCTTTTATTTTCCCTCGTCGCAGACGTTTTCGGTAAACTTCTTCGAAACACTTGCGAAGCGCAAGTCATCGAAGGCCTCGAGATCTCACACCGCTTTGATGGTGTCCTTAATTGGCAATATGCAGATGACACTATTATCTTCACTAAACCGCATCGTCATTCCCTGCGTAACCTCAAGCTCCTCCTCTACTGCTTTGAAATGGCATCAGGGCTTTTTATCAATTTTCAAAAGTCCTCGGTTCTCTGGTTGGGGGGTTCTCCCAATCGACAAATCGAGGTCTCCAACCTGTTGAATTACCCTATTGCCTCTTTCCCCATCACGTATTTGGGTATTCCCCTTCGATGGGGTATATTGAAAAAATCTGATTGGTTTCTTTTAATTGATAAAATTGATGCCAGACTCAATGTGTGGTCGGGTAGATTACTTTCCCGCGGTGGTCGATTAGTTTTCCTGAACTCCGTTCTCTCCGCCATCCCTCTTTATATGATGTCATTTTATTATGTTCCCTCTTGGGTGATCAAGCGGATTGATCAGATCAGAAGTAACTTTTTTTTGTCTGGATCTGCCATTTATAAGCAAGGTTTCCACCTTAGCAACTGGCACCTTGTCTGCTCCTCTAAAGTCAGCAGGGGACTGGGGGTTTTGAATCTTAGGAACCATAACATCGCTCTGTTGGGTAAATGGCTTTGGAGATTTCAAAAACTTGACCTCTTACCTTGGATCCAATGCATCAAGGGTAATTATTTTGCTTCTAGCAACTGGTGGGAATTCCCCCCCCCCCTATTCATCGCTTCGCTTCCCCATTCGGAAAAGGGGTGTGGAAAGCGGCTGCAACCTTCCAATGCAGTATCTCCCGTATCTGTTCCGACGGTTCCAAGACCAGGTTCTGGACCGATATTTGGATCGGCAACAATAAACTTGCCTCAGCTTACCCGTATCTTTTCCGCTTGGCCTCCAACCCCTCGGCCTCAGTGGCTGAGTTCTTCATCATGGTTGATTCTATTAGGCAATGGATCATCCCTTTCTCGGAAGATCTGTCTCCTCTCGCGATTCCAGCTTTTAATGAGCTCATGGTCTTTTTGAATAATTTTGTGTGGCGGCCCTTAGAGGACATCGTGTGGCGTTGGAACTCGTCCGGGATTTTCTCTGTTAAATCCTTTTATAACTTTCTAAACTTTCGTGGAATTCACTCCCCCTTCACTAATTTCATATGGAAGTCATGCGTGGCCCTTAAGGTTAAGATCACATATTGGCTAGCTTTTAACAACAAATTGCTCGCTGTGGAAGTTCTTAACAAAAGGAACCTTGCATGGGGACAACTTTGCCCCCTGTGCTCGGATTTCTCAGAAGACGTTAATCATCTTTTTGTGCAATGTTCCTTCATTTTACCTCTGTGGAAAATTGCCTCTTTGGCTTGGGGTTTCCCTGCTTCTCCTTCTAACTTAGCATCGTATTGGTCGTCTCCGTCTTCGATTCTTAAGTTTCGCCAAGGGTGGAACCTATCGGTTCAAATCATTATTTGGATTGTGTGGTTGGAAAGAAATAAGAGGTTGTTCAAAAATTGCGCCTTTACTATAGCTTCTATGATTGAAGAGTTTTTATTTCTGTTTAAATTCTGGTCTTCGACTTTAAATTCCAAAGCCAGAGAATCCCTCTATAGTCACAGATTGGACGATTCTATTCTCTGTCTTAGCAATCTTAATGCTTTATAATCTATTAATTTATGCATGGTGTGGATCGATTTCTTTCTCGCAGGTTTAATGTTTGTGATGCTTCTCTCTTTTGGACGACTACTCTATATGTATATGCTGGTTCTCTACTGTCTGCTGAGCTTGTTCTCAGCGTTATATGTAATTTCTTTCCCTTTCTCAAGTCTTTTGTACACCCTAGCCTGCTTGATTGCTCGGTTTGCCTTCTTGGCTGTTTGTCGCAAGTTACAGTGTGTGTAGTGGCTTAGTTTGGCTCGTCCCCTGTTTTATTTTGTTAGGATGGGCGGTCCTGCCGTCCTTTTGGCTGGGCAGGCTATGGTGGATATTGTATCTAACTCTTATGTTCTTGGTAAAGGGTTTGATCTCTTACTCTCTTATTGTTTGATGTTGCTTTGTCATATCGTTTTATTAGTCTGTTAAGCTGGCCTGTGGCCGAGCTTGGTTGTGTTTGCTGGCCCATGTTGTGTTTGTTCTATGCGTGTTTCATTTCCCTGCTTTTGTTTCAGAGTAGGCCTTTCGGCCTTCCCTATTGATGTATGCCTTCGGTGGTTTTTTTGCTGGCTTGTTATGTACCCTGTTTTGGAATATTATTCATTGGCTATTTTTGCTTAGAGTGTTGCTCTGTGGTTGCTTTTTTGAGTTTTTCTTTGGCTTCTTGCTCAATGGCTGTTTGGTAGCCCCACAAAGCCGGCCAGCTCGGTGGGATCCCTGAGCGAGGTCCCTCCCGTCTCTTTCTTCGAGGGTGCCAGTTCCTTCTCAGCGCTGTATTTTGGTTGGCTCGATTGCTGTGTCGCTGGCGTTTGAGGGATCTCCTTGCCATGTTTGGCACTAGTCTTCCTCCAGTTCCATCGTCTGAGTCGATTGCGGATGCCCCTTCTGGGACCCGCCTTTGCCCTGTTAGCGGCGTTGCCCGTCCCTGACCTGGTCCAGCTGTGGTTTCCCTGGGGTTCCAGGCTGCTTCCCTGCTCTGTTGCGGGCATTTTTTTTCTTTACTTGCCTACTCGCTTGTAATTGTTGCGCCTTTGTCTTAGTTTCTAGCTTAGTCGCTATTGGTTCGGAGCTTTTGTCTTTTCGTTTGCTGTAGTTCGGGTGCATTGTGGTTGGTTTTACAGCTTGTAAAATTTCTTTGTACTGTCTCTTATTAATATATTTTTTTGATATGGCTGGAGTCGTCAGACTCTATCCGATTCATCAAAAAAGTCGGGTATTTTTTTTCTTACTTAGCAGTGCTATTCATTTGCAAAATTAATTTAAACATATGATATAATTCATTTGCAAAATTAATTTAAACATATGATATAATTCATTTGCAAAATTAATTTAAACATATGATATGAAAAAAAAACTAATCCGTGGACAGAATTGTGTAGCATGTAGTATTTATTAGTTTTGATTGGATGAATTGTATTGAATATAATTTATCTATTTCCTAGATTGATTTGGGTCAAATGATGTGGCCCCTTTTGGGCCACATGATTCCCTCAAAAACCGCTCTCCTCTGATCATCAGGTCTGTCAGGTCAGCCTTAGGCCCCATAGGCTTCTGCCACGTCAGGCCCACGGGTAATCGGGTCCAGACCCGGCCTAAACGGGTCCTGATCCGCTTTGCACTGCCTATAAATACCAGACCTCCCCCCTTCACAAGGTAATCAATCTTTCCCCTCTAAAAACCTAGTTATTGTCACTCTTCAGTGACTAACTAGACCGTCGGAGGGCCAACCACCGGGATCAACCCCGACTTCCGGATCCAAGCCTCCAGATCCGAGCCGAGCATCCGACCTCCACCTCACTCCCTCCTACTCCCGAGCCGTTTCCTCAGCTGAGGGGCGGGCGTATAGCCAGTACCGAAGCTTCCACTTTATAAATTGAGAGAACTCACACCTGGTGCAGCCACCCCCAAAAACAAACCACATCAGGTTGGCGCCGTCTGTGTGAAACCTCGGCACAGACCTCAGTCTGAACCCAGCCATTAACGGCATCCCTTCAATCCGAGCTCATATGGCACCTAAGCCCAGAAGAGTTATCACCTTTACACATTGTTAGGACGCTCCTCCTCAGGACGTCCCTGCCGACACTCATGGATCCAACCATCTGAGGGTTAACACCGAACCCGGACCGGGCGCTTCTCGCTCGGTCGCAACCGACCTGCGTCGGGTCATCCAGGACAGACAGGCCAGTCGAACTAGAGGAGGAGCCACTTCCAACTCGGCCCCGAACCATCCCAGGCATCCGTCCCAAGAGCGGGAGCCGGCGCTCAGTCACACCAACCAGAGGCCACCACCCCAATGCGACCCGGTCGGATGGGCTCCGATCACCCACCGTGAGTTTCAAGGCTTCCGGAATAAGATTCTTAAGGCCATCCTAGGGACCCCTGTCAACGAGACGCTCCACCGCTCTTACATGCGGTTAGATACCGGAGCCAGCACGTCCTGCGGCCTGACAGCCCCGCCAGAGTATGACGAGGACGTCCTAAGACGCCTCCAGGAAATGGAGAATCACCTCGACCACTTCGGCGACGGCGACGCGAGGCCGGCCCAGGGTCATAGGCCGGCCCAACCTCCTTTCTCCGCTGCAATCCTACAAGCGGAAATTCCCCGAAATTTCCGACCTCCCCAATTTGAGACCTATGATGGCGAGGGTGATCCTGCTGATCACATGGAGGGTTTCAAGACCCTCATGATGATTCACAGCGCTTCGGATCCCCTCCTATGCTGTGCCTTCCCTGCCAACCTCTGGGGTCCGGCTCGGGAATGGTTCTCTAAGCTCGTCCCTGGTTCGATCTACTCGTTAGACCAGCTGGAGGCCAATTTCCTGGCCCACTTCGTGACCAGCAGGAAAGCCGAAAAGATGAGTGCGTCCCTACTGGACCTCAGACAGAAGGAAGGGGAGTCACTCCGGCAGTTCGTCTAGAGGTTCACCACGGAGGCGAGGTCGGTCTCCTCCCTCGATGCTGGGGTCACCTCGGCAGCGTTCCGGCACAACGTCCGGCACGGCCAGCTGAAGGCATCTCTAGTGAAGAAGCCTCCCCTCGATTTTCCTGACCTGCTCAACCATGTCGAAAAGTACATCCGAGCCGATGAGGCCATAAATCCAGAGGATGCCAAAGAGGTCCCAGGGAAGGAAAAGCGCAAGGCCGACGAGGCGGAGCCAGCAAAGAAGGTCCCAAAAGACGGGACCATCATGAAGAGGGTCCCTCCGATCCCGTGCTTCGAAAGGTACACACCACTGACACAGAACGTGTCGGCTATCCTTTTAGCAATCGAGGACAGGGACCTCGTCCAGATGCCCCCTCGACCGACCAACAACAAGAAAAGGGATCAGCGGTTCTACTACCGCTTCCACCGGGACAACGGGCACGACACCGACTATTGCCGAGCCCTAAAGGACGAAATCGAGGCCCTCATCCAACGAGGGTACCTCCGGGAATTCACCCAGGAAGACGCCTGGAACCGAAGAGACACGAGGAACCGGAGGCCTTCTCCTCCTCCTTGCGCCCTCAAACCGCGTCCCGAGCGGGACCCCTAGCCTGAAGAGACCGGAGGTCAAGCCATCCTACATTGCGTCCATGGGGGGCCATAGGAAGAGAGTCCAGCACTTCCCGCAAGGTGTTTGTCCGAGAGGTAAATGCTGTCCGGGGTCTCCCTTCCCATCAGGTTCAGCAGCTCTTTGTCTCTTTCTCAGGAGAAGACCTAGAGGGGGTCTGGCTCCCGCACTGCGATGTGCTCGTCATCAGCCTTGTCATGGCGAACTACGAGGTTCGTCGGATCATCGTGGACAATGGGAGCTTGGTGAACATCCTCTTCCTGGAAGTGTTTGAGAACCTCAAGCTCCCCCGAGACAAGCTGAAGCCAGCTGGGTACACCCTGCACGGGTTCTCCGGCGTCCCGGTGCCAATAGAGGGGATCGTGACCTTGGATGTCACCGCCGATACGACCCCTCACAGACGGACTGAGTCGATGGACTTTATGATTGTGAACATCAAGGTAGCTTACAACGTGTTGATAATTCAGTTATCTAAATGAATAGATAATCTAAACACAAATTTAAAACCTCGCAAGTGTACGAATCGTTTACAAAAGCATAGTGAAATGCAAGGGTCGATCCCACAGAGATTGTAGTAAATAACTTACTAATTAATAAACAGAGTGCTTGTTTATTAAGTTTTGTTTTTTTAACTGTATGTCTGAAGAGAAATGAGATTAAAATCTAGATCAAGAAGATCTCAATTTGGTAAAAATATCTATTGAATTAGTTGGGCTTGATTTCCACCTATAGTCAAGAATGCTAGATCAACTTCTATACTACTCTGATCACTCATGTTTGTTCGTTCAAGAGTATGGTATCTACTCTTTGAATTAAAGAATTCCCTAGGCTAAGAATTAGGTATGGTATCTACTCTAATTCCTTTCTCTCCTTAAGTGTTTAGCATGATATCTACTAAGTTGCACTTTTAAGAAAGCATAACAAACAATGGAAATTTACAGACACATAAAGAACTAGAACATGGTATCTATTCTAGTCCTCTATGTTGATTAAACCCCAGAACCCAAATGAGTTCTTGTGTTACTAATCATGAGCACTTGACTCGATCATCTAAAGCTGCTCATGTAACAAATTCAATTTTATAATAAGCAAACTTGATAACTCAACTTTGGTTGTGTTAACCAGAATGCCAGTTCAGTCGACTGTCGTAAGGAGTCAGTCGACTGTTCATCAATAAATAGAGTAATATAGAGTGTTCATCAATAAATAAGTTGAGTTAACAACACTTGAATAGTAAGAATGTCAAGCATAAGAAACTGCATATTATAAATTTGATCATGAACTACCAGGTTTAATCAATAAGTGATAGGAGTAGTGCTTTAGAAGATTTGTAAACATTACATGACTAAGGTTTCAATCTGCCCAAAATGAATTTAGTTACACGTAATCTAACTTTTATTGACTAACAAATTTGGATTCATGATTCTAATAATTTAAACAACTCAAGAACAAAAATTAGAGAGAAGAAGTAACACTGATTTTGTATGATGATCAGCTTCAAACCAATTTGCTCTCCTCCTCTTCCAGATGTACTCGATCTGCTCTTTGGTTTCGATGCTTTTCAATCACTTCCTTGGTTCTGATCATTGGTTCCGATGCCTCCTTTTTTTTTGATACCTTGATCTATCTATTCCCAATTTTTTTATAGCTTTATTTTCCACAAACTGCAGATCTCTAGCTTGATTGCAATCTCCACAAATACCGGGTATGGGTTGAGTCAAATCCCCTTCATTAACTGCTAGACCAACTATAGCTTGATTCTTGGGAAGTTGTTACTTGCAGCTATAAAATATTTGTTTCCCGGATTTTGACAGCTCAATCTGATTTGTTTTGCAGATTTGGATGAGGGTGTATCTCAACTGTGCTTATCTCTAGCTCCCGTTCAGATTCTTTCTTTTTGCTCTTCTTCTTGGCTTGTAGTTTTGATGTGCTGTGAAGAAGGATTCTTTTGTGCAGTCTCCATGGAGCTTGTGCATGTTCAATAATTGCTTGTGACTGGGTTGTATTCGTTCAGCTGATAGTATAGTTTTACAGAACTAGAACGCCAGTTCAGTCGACTTTCGTAAGGAGTCAGTCGACTGTTCTGCAAACTTTGGAAACGCAAACCCATTCAGTTCAGTCGACTGCTGACTAAGAGTCAGTCGACTGTTCTGCAAAATTAAGGTTCTTCATTCAGTGTTCATCCTCACAGTGATGTATTAGTCTTGAGTAAATCTTGAATCCGCTTCATTTAGTTGCTTTTAGGCTGTTTCCTATGGAAAAGAGAAAAGAAGTATAAATTACCAATGATAAAGAATTTAATTGTTTAATTGCATTCAGATTATTGATCCAAAATGTGGACATTAACAGATTTATCACAATGCCATCCTGGGCCAACCGGGGCTCTGCTCCCTCCAGGTTGTTCCCTCGGCATACCACCTAAAGCTGAAGTTCCCCACCGAGTTAGGTGTCGGGGTCGTCCGAGGGAACCAAGAAGCTGCACGATCTGCTACATGACGGCGGTCGATGGCGGTGTGTTCCCACTGGACGCCGTCGAGCTGCAGCCCGAAAGGAGCCCGCCCGAGCCTGAGCCGGCGAACGAACTAGAAGAAGTATCGTTCGAGACAGGGGACATGTCAAAGTGGTTCCGAATGAGCTGCTCTCTCGCGCCCGACCTCAAATCCGACCTAATCGGCTGCAATCGCCGCAATGTCGACCTCTTCGCTTGGAAGCCTTCCAGTATGTCTGGGATCTCTGAAGACCTAATCATGCACAAACTCAGCGTGATCCCCGGCTCGAAGCCGATCGTCCAGAAGCGATGTAAGTTCACCTCGGAGAGGCAACATGCAATGAAAGCGGAGGTGGACAAACTCTTATCTACCCGGTTCATATAGAAGGTCAGCTACCCTGAGTGGCTGGCGAACGTCGTGATGGTCAGAAAGGCGAGTGGGAGCTGGAGGATCTGCAGACTTTACTAACCTCAATAAGGCGTGCCCCAAAGATTCGTTCCCTCTCCCCGGCATCGATGCTCTGATCGACGCAACGTCGGGTCACGAGATCCTTTCCTTAATGGATGCCTTCTCAGGTTACAACCAGATCTGAATGTTCCCCCCTGATATAGCCAAGACGTCCTTCACCATAGACCAAGGTCTTTATTGCTACCGGGTTATGCCCTTCGGGTTGAAGAATGTCGGTGCCACTTATCAGAGACTCGTCAACCGAGTCTTCAAGGAGGTGTACGTCGACGACATGCTCGTCAAAAGCCAACGAGGACAGGACCACATCGCCGAGTTGGAATAAGCCTTTGGGGTCATTCGGACCCACAATATGAGACTCAATCTGGCGAAGTGTGCGTTCGGCGTCTCCTCGGGGAAATTCCTCGGATTCGTCGTCAGCCAGCGCGGCATCGAGACGAACCCCGAGAATATCCAAGATTATTTATTGTTGATTGAATGTGTGAAATTATGATATATTTGATTTGAGGGCAGTTTATAAGGTTCTCTTTTGAGTTCTAGTTGCACTTCAAAAATCATAACTATTAATCTGGATGGAATCTGGAGCTAAATTTTTTATAGGAGCATCTCGTATATGTCAATAACACCTCTTTAAAATTTCATAATATTTGGATGTTGTTTACTTTTTTAATAAAATCCAAACTTATGACTGGTTGATAGTTGGCTAGTCGCTGAAAATTTATACACATTTTGGGTTTTGATCATTTCAACATTTTAGATGAAGTATTTTGAGAAAAGTCAAAACTAAGAACTTGAAGTAGACTCGTTATTTTCTTTTGTAAAGCCTAACAAATCGATTTTCATAAATAATTGAGTTTATAATGAATTTTACAAGTTAGAACAGTGACAATATGTATAACATTTCGACCCTACTATAGATTTCGAAGAATTCAGGGTTGTAGACATAATATTTTGGAGAATACTATAACTACAAATTCATAGTAGACTTGTATACCTTTAATTTGGTCCGAAGAGCACACATTTTCATGAGGTATAGAATTTTCTATGATTTTTACAAGTAGCACGAGCTGCAGTTTTCGGATTTTGAACCTACTGTTTTGCAAATAAAATTAGACGAAGTAATTCAGGATGAATGTAGATGATCTTAACTACAAAGTTGTAGTAGACTCATTCATGTTTCCTATGAAACTAAGAAATCTATTTTTTTGAGTAGTATTGGAATTTATATAATTTTTAATACCATTGGGTGGATGTCTCTTATCTAGTTGCCCTAAAACTTCTACAACGCATAAAATTGGATATAAAATTGGATTGTTAGTAAGATGTACCATAAGAGGAATTAAGAGATAATTAAAGGATGAAGTTAGAATGTTACACATGTGACGTTTATAAGGGTTTTAACTCATCAAGTGTTATTGAATGTTGTTATAAGAAGTTGTTTCCTTCATGATTGATAATAGCAAAGAGAATGAATCGAAGAAGTTAAAAGATGTTTAATGAATGAGATTTCAAAATGAGGATAAAGAGGGTTTGGATGACCCATGATGTTGTGAACATGAATTGTGTTGATACTAGTGGCTAAGTGAGACCCAGATACCAGCAAAGTGATGAAAGTAATCATTGAATTTGAGAAGTGGCCAATATGAGCTATCGTTCTCGGTATATTGTTTAAGACCGGTAGGAGGGTAAGCTAGCTCTATGTGGTATTATTATTCATGTTTAAATTTAAGGATAGGCACTAGAAGAATATGTGATGAAACTTGGGAAAACGTAAGTGGGGCGCCTCTGTATAGTCTGACGGTGGACTCCAGGACTATAAACCCAGTTTGACAGTGGACTCCAGAACTGTGGTTGCTTGTGAGGTGAGACGAGCCTTAATTAAATCCGGGACTACGATTGATCTGACAGTGAACTCCAAGATCATGAATAGTTGGGTGGATGGGAGGCAGATCTCCAATGTATATGTATATACCGGGGGTAGAGGGGCACTTGCGGGATGTTCGCACGATGAGGATTATGTATAGTCTGAGGGTGGATTCTAGGACTGGGATTTGTACTCATGGAATGTCTAAACCGTGCTTTTTTTTTTTACCGTAGTAGAATTTTCATAACTAGAGATTGAGCCCTATAATGAGGAGTGCGATAAGAGCTTGCTCTCGGACCTATGTAGTATGGGATGCATAGAATCCGACCAAGTATGCGTTAGTGTCATCGTAGTGTAATGTCTGCATTAGGCATTAAGTCATATCATACACTGACATGACTAGGATAGTCACTTTTCCTGTTTGCATTCAAGTTTGTGTTCGATAAAGTATGAGAATCGCTGTATTATAGCATTGTGTCATTTGTATGCAACTGACGTGTCCACAGTTTTCCAGATGCAGGTTTGGACTTAGCATTGCCTTAAAGTCATTATGATGAGTTGATTACAAGATTGAAGGATTTTCATTATTGTATATTATATTGTATTCATTTAATTCCGCTGCGTTGTTATAAAGAACATGTTGTAAATGAAAAGGTTTTAAATTCCTTGTAAATTTATACGAATTGAAGTAAAAGATCATGTACTTACTACGAGTTACCTGTGTTTGGAATTCGAGGCGTTATAACTGTAGCAACTTCAGTGTAGGAACTGGTTTGGAGACCCTGTCCTTGCACGAATTTCAAAGCAAAAAAAAATGAGAGTTTTTGGTTATTGTTAGGGGAGTTGGGTGAGTTTGCAGTTTGCACTTTTGCACGAACATTAAAGCGTAGATGTTTGATTCCGAATACAAGGGGGCTATAGAAATTATTTTGCAATTACTTTTGAGTGGTATTACTACGAACACTTTGAGATTATGAAACAATATAGTAACTTTATTGTAGGTGGAGAAACGAGATTCATAACAGGAGAATTATCGAAGTTCTATTCGATTAGGGTGGAGTTGGTTGTGGAGTGCACTCCTCCATTAAAAAATTATGTCTTGCTGCCGAACACTTGATTTTTAGCCAAATTCGGTTGAGAAAATTATGGACAACACAAAAAAGTTGACCTAATTTTTTTGTACTTTGAAGCTTGAGGCGGGAAGATTTGGTTTGCAATCGCCTGTTGCTATAGAGTGAATTACTAAATTATATCGTGGAACACTTTTGTTTTTGTTTGGTGAGCATAAATATGTTTGGGAGAGATACATTAGGTTGTCAATGCTAACATTATAAAATAAAACAAGTGTTGATAACTAGTCTCCGAAAATCAATGATAATTTTGTCTTCTAATATATGTGGATCATGCTTGTATGTTCTATTATCGAAATAGTTTACACAAAAATTGTATCATAATATCTTTCGTCTTATAAACTATCCGAAAATTCTAATCTTTAGTTTAACATCAAATGTAATCAATGTTGAGCTATCGGAGAAAATCAAAATTGATAAATATGAAAAAGGAAGAACATTGGAACCCAAGCAATGATTCAGAAAATCAAGGAGGGCAATTGATCATTATGCCACCGAGTGAATATTCTCAAGTAAACAAAACTACTTTTGTTTGAATGATTACAAGGTCTGTGACTTCGACTTTGAATGACTTCGGATTTTTCTCATGCTCAAGTGAGAGACGACAAGTGAGAGATTTCATGCTCAAGTGAGAGATGACAAGATCAATTGAGCTATGATGAAATTGAGGGTGGAAATTTTTTGAAACCTTTTTAAAAAAAGTCATTTGTAGATTCTTTATTAAATTTTCTTTAGTTGATTATTACTCCATTTTTTGTAAGTATGATACAATTTATTTCAACTAAAATCTTGGTCATTTTCCCCTTTCTCTACTGATTATAACTTCAAACTGATTAATTATCCCCCAAAAAATTATGAATTCTCTTTTGGTTAGGTATGAGGAGGCACTCCCCTAAAAGAATTGGGTGCTTCAAGACTTCTTCGGTGTTTTATAACTTCTTAGGTGTTTTAGGAGTTCTCAAATGGTAAAATCTTGCTCATCTCATGCTGCTATTCTCTCTATCTCTCTCTCCCTCTTTCTTTTTTCTTTTAACCTTTAGTTGAATTGTTTGCACGTAGAAAACTACATTACCACCTTATATGATTATTAGGGAAAGGAAAGACGAGGTATTTGATTAGTAGACTTGCATACCCACAACAATGAAGAGTCCATTCAAGTGCAAATTAACGAATCTTCAAGAGAAAATCAAGGTAACAATTAAAAGTCTGCCTAATATTTTATTTTTTCTTACCATTAGAGTTTTGGAAATAAAAACTAAATATATACGGTACTTTTGCATAGATGAAGGAGGCTTTACTTAATCATCTATTTTTAATGTAGTTGTTAGAGATTATTTTCGATTGCATGTTCTTATGCTTAATTGAAATATATGATGTTCATCAAGGGCCTTAGATGGTAATAATACTGGATTTGATTGCTTCTATAGCTTGGAGGTTCTAATAAGTATTTTATTTGATTTCAGAGAAAAGAGGTTTGCTGATCAGGTAAAATATTGGTTTGATTTTGTAAAGTTTTGATTTTGGGGGGTTTTTAGGGTTGTGGTTGAGTAGGGTTTTTTTTTGTTTTGCTTGGTGTAAAATGAGGATGGGATGAAGGTGGAGTACAATCCATTTCGGTCAAAACTTGCAACTGCAATACATGGTGGTGTTGCCGGTATCTATATTGTGAGTGGTAACTCGATTTAGTGTTCTAATTTGGTTAATTAGTTATAGTTGTTTTTTAAAAAATTTAATTAAATGCTTAATCAATATTTCTATTCATCTCAAGTTTTTTTTTTAGTTCATTGCCTACATGTGCTTTCTTTTTTTTAAAATAATAACCATCATTGTCTGTGTTTTAAAATTAAATAAAAAATATTAGGGCGTTCATTGCACGTGCAGATTACTAATTGTTATGGGCAACATTTGCTGGAATTTGATATTGATGGTGAATGATTTGATCATAGCTTGACTGTTGTAGCTTAATTGCAAATTGTCTCATTTATTTTCAGAACAGATTTTTGATCTAGGAAATTAAATAATTTACTATATCTTGTCTAATTGAAAATTTATTTAATTCAGTAACTATACTTTTTCTAGGCGTGCATATCACGCGTGCTTTATACTAGTCTAAATATAAATGTTAAAACATGTAAAAACCATTATGTCCAACCGTACTGTATAACATTCACCGTCTAAAACCACAAAAAAGGACGGTAGCCGTTGGATTCAGTCCACATATTAAACAGCTAACTCTTACCCCAAATTTTTTTTGATGAATCGGATAGAGCCAAACGGCTCCAGCCATCACAA
This sequence comes from Hemerocallis citrina, assembly GCA_017893485.1. NCBI lineage: Eukaryota > Viridiplantae > Streptophyta > Magnoliopsida > Asparagales > Asphodelaceae > Hemerocallis > Hemerocallis citrina. The sequence continues at coordinate 404,478 of JACEHZ010000207.1, forward strand.
TATATATAAATCAATAATAACAGTTAAATTACAGACAATAATCAGGGGTTTTACAAGGAGTAAAACAGAAACAATAATACACAAATAGAACAAAAATGGCTGCAAAACACTCTAATTGGAGGGGGCGATATCAAATCGAAGCGCCACACCGAAAAAAAAGGACGGGGGCGGAGCCATCATCTGGGATCATCAAAGCTACTGATGGAGCCAACCTGGCAATTCTAAACCGAAAGAAGAAGAGGACGGCAGGTAAGCGGCAAGAGCCTAGGGGCCAAAACCTCCACGCCCGCAAGCCACCAAATCCGCTAGCAGTCCCTGGGAACTTTAACAGCTCAAAGGAGGCCAAAACAGACCCCCAAAACCACGCAAGGCACAGCATGAACAAGGCTCAACTGCGCACCGGGAGATGACCAGACGCAGACGCTGCATTCCGCGCCTGAATACGGGCACTCACGCGAATCTGAGATGTGTTATAGACTTTCTTATTGTATTTCCGCTTCACAGGAGAGTTCGCTACCATCGCTGAAGAGGGCGAAGTAGACTGGAGGGCAGAAGAACTAGCTTCGATGCGGCGAGATGGAGTCAAGAAGCAACTAGGGGCAACCGACGAGGCTATAGGGATGGCGTTAAAAAAAAAGGAACGACAGAGGCAAGAAGAGTCATTCGTGACCGGAGGTGACTTATGGGGGATAGAGTACAAGAATGATTTAATATCCATCAGGAGCTTATAGAGCCACAAAGTAACTCTTAAAAGTTGGTGTAAAGAAAATAAACATCCCGGAAGAAGACAAGAAAACTTAGACCTTTTGGGATAAGATACTCCGAAAGCGCTAGGAGTTTTAAGCACTAAAAAGGGGACCTCAATAGGAACATAAGTCTGGCTGGGGAGCACTTGGGGAAACGACGCTCGGTATTGCCGAGAGAACCCCCTCTCGCTAAGAGAGCGATAACGAGAAGAGAAGAATGATGAAAACAATCCAGGATGTTTACCTGATTTCCCACTCAATGAAATGACCCCAAGGTTAGATCGCGGATGAACCTTAAGAGAAGATGATCGAGGGAAGGAAACGGGGTTCGGATAAACCCTACGCTCCATCAAAAGATTAGCAATATTAGAAGGTCGCAGAGAAGCAGGAAGACCACAAGCGGAAGAGAAGGAAAAAGTGAAATTCTTAGTTGGCCGAGAATCAACAACAGAGGAGACGAGATCCTTTGCTTTAACAATAAAGAGATTACTAGCCAATCGGGCGAGAAGCATGCGTTTAAGGAGGGGATAATTAAGGAAGGCTAGGAGTTTAGCCGGAATGGGATGGCCTCTGGGAAGACCCAGGAGTTTCTGAAGAGAGAAACAACGACTACGAGAGTGACCAAACTTATCGCAGAAGAAGCACTTCAGTTTGTTAACACACTCACGTTTAAAATGCCCAGGAAGAAGGCATCTGAAGCAGGCCAGATGAGGGTCAGAACAAAGCGGCGAACGGAAGTTAGAGGAGATGGGAGAGCTACGATGAACTACAATGTCAGCCAAAAGATGGTGAGACGAATCCCCCATAGAAACCAGAACAGAAACCAAACTGGGAGGGCAATATACAGGCACCGAGAAGGCCAATGAATGCCCCAGCCCTAGATAGGCTCAATTCTAAATCCTAAAAGAGGAATAGAACAGGGAAGTGGATCCCAACCAAGAATAGCCACACCTGCCCAAACAACACAGCCAGAAGAAAACAATGCAGACCACAAAGTGGCAATCGCACCCACCAATAGGAAGATAAAGAAAGATGATGAATTAGATGAAAGGGGGAAGAACAGAGCAATCGAAGTTGCTCCAGTGCTAACAGCTCGGCGCTGCGCAAGCCACCGACAGTGAAAATCCCCAAAGGGAACCCAGCACCGGAAAAAAATCCGAGCTGGACAATATCGGTCAAGCTGGACGAAACCACAGCTAGGGGACCGATACACCTCTCAAACGACACAACGTCGCACAAAAGCAACCCCACACACTACTCCCAAAATAACTATTACAAGAAAAGAAGAACATTAGAAGCTCAGGTGATCTTACAGTGCACCGGCGAGCTCACAGGCGAATCTGATGAAACCGCGGAAAGGGGGGCGCTACAGTGGAAAAGAACCTCACCGAGCCGAGAAAGGCAGCACCTTAGGAGAAAACTGGGCGTCACCAGGGAAAGGCAGCTCTTTGGAGGAGGGAGTGGAGATCTGAAGGGAGAGACGCTGCTCCCAAGAGCCGTCGGAGAGCACGACCGAAAACGGGAGGGAGGGAGGCAGCACGCGAAAACTGGGCGGAATGGGGAAAGGGGGATATGGGTTTGTAGAGGAGGAAGAACTGATCGAACTTAATGAAGGAAGGGAGGGGGAAGGATGGAAGGAGCGGCCGGATCTAGGGGATGACTGATGGAGAAGAATGAACAGTAACAATCGCTTACTAATCGCCTTTTCAAACGTTCTCTTTTCCTACTGCCCAATTTTAAAATTCAAATACAAACAGCCTTTTATCATCCCAATAAAATCCCATATAACCGTTATAACTCTTCTCTCTCGCGCGTTCTTGATCGATCCCCCCCCTCCCACCCCCAACAAATCTCTCAGAAACACGTGATGTGCACGTGCTAATAACTCCTAAAAAAACCCAACTCCCTGAAACAAAATTTCCCCAATCGCACACATCCAGTACCAAATCCAAGCAAATCAAAATCATGGACAATAACAACTGTTCGCTAATGTGGGAGATCGCCGGGCCGGGCGTTTCCGGCGCGGTGTTCGGCGCGGGGTGGTGGTTGTGGGTAGACGCCGTCGTCTGCAGCTCCGTCAAAGTCTCCTCCCTCCATTACTTGCCCGGTACCTACCAGTTTCTTATTTATTAGGGTTTTGATTATCTCTAATTACTTTAGGGTTTCTAAAGATGGTTTCTTGATTATGAACAGATCGATTCAAGAACAAACCATGGGTGAGAGATCCAAAGCTCTCAGCCGTTGAAGGGATCACCCAAGAATTTGAACCCCATGGTATATATCTCTTCGTCTTTCCTCCAAATTTTTAGATTCTATATATTTTTTGTTCTCTTTTGATTGTTTTTACGTGGGTTTTTTGTTTCTGATTCTAATGGCATGATAATGTCCGGATCTTGATGTTTCTGATTGTTTTAAAATGGGTTTTTTTGTTTCTGATTCTAATGGTACGATAAAGCACGGATCTTGATGTTTCTTGTTTGTTTGTTGTGAATCAGAAGATGGAAAGAAAATTTCCCGAGAATGGATCATGTCAAGAAATGATTCGATCTTTAGTTGAATTAATGTGTGCTCTATTTGAATTTATTGATGGGTTTTTTGATTATTTCCTTTTTCTGGGTTTTAGTTGTCCTTTCAGATCAAGACGATGATTTGGCCAATTCGGAAGAGGCGGATGATGAACAAGTCAACATTCAGGTAATCTCTCTCTCTCTCTCTGTTTTTCAAATTAATTGAAATTTAATTTTGAGAAATGGGTTAATTTTTTCAAATTTATTTATTTATTTTTTGTATGTTTGGTTTTGTTTTAGGGACCAAGGACAACAGGTTACTGAAGAAATGTCAAAGACCAGACTTCTGAAGCCGCAGAATTTTGCAGGCTGTTTGTGAGGGTTGACCAACAAGTGCATTCAAGAGTGTGAGCCAAAATATGAGGCAATGTAGAAGTACACTCAGGAGTGCTTTGTACAATGAGATAATTGAGCTGAAAGGTAATATAAGGGTTTTCTGCAGATATGTTGAATGGATATACTTTTGTGGTTGAATTCGGTCAAGATTCGGAATTGTCAGTTGTTTGCTCTGATAATTTAAAGAAGCAGTTAAGATTTGATCACGTTTTTACCTGAAAGATAATGAAGGTACAAACACAGTTTATGTTATAGAGGGTTGCAGTTTCTTAGTTTTACCTCTCACATTTTTTGGGTTAAGTCAGTCCGATATGTTTTTACCATCAATATATCAATTTATAGGTATCATCCCTTAATTAGCTGCATAGTTAGCTCCACATCGTTATATGCTGATGCAGCATATAACCATGTGGATCTAACTATATTATTCGCTTGTGTCTTGTGTGTATGCATATCTGGCTTACATACTTAGTGTTATTTAGTGTTTTCACATTCTTATTAAGTTAACTTTACTTGTGTGTAATTTACAGCAAGATGTTTTACATTAACTTTACAAGAGAGTTCTCTATTTCTTCAATTAAGTTATTAATGTATAATTAGTACATGTTAGATCACGAATATACATCCCTCAACCCTCATGAAAAATTAGGAGTTTTAGTTTAGTCACGAGGACAATACGAACACACACGGACATGGGGATATTTTAAAGAACTACCCTAAAATATCCAGTACTGTGTCATATTTGTGTCTGACACGTCATGGTTACCAAATTCAAGTGGAATATACCTCGATTCAGTGTCCGTGATTCATAGCTTAGGTTCGACTCCTTCCATGCACATGTTTAAAGTGGAATATATTAAATAAAGTACCTTCGTTTCAGCCCACAAAATGGGATCTCAACTTGCATCTGCAAACAAGAATGTCACTGTAAATTGCTCAACCATCACTACTACTTCAATGTTTTGGTGTCGTGAGTAGACACTTCAGCTTGTGATAACAAAGCATTTCTCTCTCTTATTTTGTAGCAAATATCTGCTTTTTTAAATAAGTAATTTGTGAAGTTCGGTAGCTGTCAAATGAAGCTAATGAATCCATCAAGCTATCATAGCTTTATATGAATAAAATCAAGATTTCATAGCTGGCGTATATTTACATTTTTTAGTTATTTGTACACTTTAAAGCAAGTTAACAGTTCTGATATCAGTAATGGATGGATATAATGTCTGTATACTTGCTTACGGGCATACTAGAACTGGCAAAACTTTCACTTTGGAAGAAAAACCCACCTGGAAAATTGAGATGTCAAATATCAGGCATTGAAAGAACTATTTAAAAGTTCCACACAGAGGTTTTCAATGGTCAGATACAAGTTTACTAGTTTACTGTGAGATGTTGAAGGTTTACAATGAGAAGATCAGAAACCATCTCGTGAGATGTTGAAGGTTTTACAATGAGAAGATCAGAAAGCATCTTGTAGAGAATTCTGAACAACAGACAAATAAGTAATCATATATTTTTGCTTTTGTATTGTTAAATTTAGTTGAATTTAGTTAAAACTTGGTCATATATTCAACATCTAATTGTTGCTGTAGGTTGGAAGTAGAGCAAGTAGCAGATGGCACTGCGGATGTACCTGGCCCTGTGGAGGCTCCAGCCTTTCAGCATAGAGGAGATGTGTGGGAGATACTCCAAATGGGGGAAAATAATATATCGGTTGGATCTACCAAGGCAAATGAACTCTGTAGCCATTCTCACTGGTAATATTGTCGCAAAAGTATATCTTTTCAGTTCATTTTTCGTCACTGAATGAAGCCAACTTCTAAGCCTGGTTCCTCTCATAAGTACTTGAAATCTGAATTGAAAAATAGATATGGTGCATAAATTTGGTCTATGACTTGTTTGTCATCTTGCATAATTGTCTTAAACAGTGTTGTCAAGAAAATATTTTTGTTTAACGATTTTTTCTGGAGGACTTTGTATGATATAACAGTCAGTTCTACGAACACTGATTTTAATTCTAAAAATGCTTCTAAGTTAGAAAAGTAGTTTAGGGTCTCCAAAAGCAACATTAGGTCATTATATTATTTCTTCTTTCACAACATGGTGAGCGTGATTTTAAAGGGCGAGAATATGGTGAACGGGCAAAGGAGCAAGAGCCACATGTGGCTTGTGGATTTAGCTGGAAAGGAGCAAGTGGGCAAAACTGAGGTGGGAAGGTATCACAGTTCATAAACAAGTCCGTCTCTGCACTTGGGGATGTTATATCATACCTTGCAAATCTCTATCTTATTGTTTTGTCTCTGGTAATTGGAACTATCTCCTGATTTGTTTGCCAACTCTAAGCGTACTCACTTGCTACAGAGCTCTCTTGGTGTGTATTTCTTATTCTTTTTTTCACTTTCAACTATTATAGGAATTAACTTGGTTTTAGATATTAGATTTTTTAAAGTTTAGGGGATACATTTTATAGGCCCACTGTTGTACCACAGAAAGAAACTATTTTTTGACAGAAATATATCTGTCATATTTCTTATTCTTTTTTTCACTTTCAACTATTATAGGAATTAACTTGGTTTTAGATATTAGATTTTTTAAAGTTTAGGGGATACATTTTGTAGGCCCACTGTTGTACCACAGAAAGAAACTATTTTTTGACAGAAATATATCTGTCATCATTTACTTGGTCTCACGATGTATTTAAAATGTACTGTTTCATAATAAAAATATGCTACTTTTTCATAATAAAAATATGCTGCTTTTGGTTTATGTGCTGTTCTGTTTCCAATTTACATATTTACATTTTAAAAATAACGTGTTCACATCTTATTAGCAGTCAGTCTAGCAGTCAGTCAAGTTTAGCTGTATTTTAATAAAATGGGTTTCTTAAAACAGTTTTAAAGGTGAGGGAGGAGGGTTTAAATTGTATAAGAGGTAATCATAAGGCTAATAGATGAGAATAAATTTCCTTATCTCAATCTTTACTATTGCTTTCATGTTTCCATGGACAATGAAGGAATAAAGCTTTTTGTACTCTGGGATGATGGAATTAATGCTTTTTAAACTGTTTTCATTGTTCTTCATACAGGTGAATGATCTTATTGTCCTTTTCCTTTCTCTAGAGAATCACCATATCAAGTCATGAGTATATCATAGCATTCATTTTCGTGTTCCTTCAAAATTTAATTAGGTTATGGGAAGTTAAACTACTCAGAAATTTCCATCTTGCAACTTATGTTGAACAAACCTTCCTATAGGAATTCTCTGGTGGACGTAATTTTTTTGGTATTCTTGCCTTTCATGAACAATATGCGGATGATTGCCAGCTAGTTTGTTCTCGTTCATGGTAGATGATTGCTCCCCTATTGATCGTTACAGCAATTTTACATTATTCACATTGCCACTAATTCAGTTTCACAACACGAACACTGGAGTTGATGGATGTTTTAGCTCGATCGAGTAACAGACCAGTTAAAATTACTTTAAAAGTCTATCACGGACCAATACGTGTACCGGTTTATTTGGAACAAACAATAAGATATAGTTGAAAATGATTATACACACTTGGCCATATTTAGATGAAATTAAAAATAATACAATTTATACTACTGAAATTGATCTTTACATCGTTTATACATAGAGGTGATACAAAATTACTAAATTTGCATATGTTTTTTTCTCTTCCATCATGTGGAGGAGAAAAATTATTCATATTGCAATCACATGATGGATGAGCATGTTCAAATTAAGCGATTTTGCATCACCATATATATGACATGAACCACATTTTCATTGATCATTTCCCCCTACATATATGGCCAAGAGTATTGGCTATCTAGCACAACCTATCCTGTTTATTACTTTATACAAAATAGTGAGAACATTAACTTTTTTGCTGTTTATTGAAACTTTATATACAGTAATAATTGTTGTGTTGTCGTGTTGTTGATCACGACTTTAACTAAAGAAATCAATTAGTTACTGTTAGATCAACCTCAAATCTATTTTGTCATGTCATATTCTGATTGCAATGAGTTAGGCATGATATGTGTGACATACTGTGTGAAAAAGTAAATTGATCATAATATTTATGTTATTCATATGTAATTTGATCATAATATCTATAACAAAAAAGGAGAAGATTTTAAGTAACCTTGTGTGCAAAATAGTTACTGGTGAAGGTCTTTAACATTGATTAGGTGCTAAGATATTGAAGAAAAATCAAAACTTACAAAGATGCACTTTACAAGACATAGGTATTTGCTTAACATAATTGTCTTTATATTTTATTTAATTTGTTTCAGTAGCCGCTGAATAGAAGAAAAGAAGCGAAAAAACGTTAGGTCTTTTACTTTTTGGTAAAATTCACATAATGTCGTTTTCTTTATTGTATATGTATAATTTTATTATTTAAAGTTTAAATATGTATAATTATTTTTTTTTCCCTAACATGTATTATTGTATTGCTGTCTTTTGTCATTTATATGAAAATATAAGAGATTAAATATCCATATAATTTATTTTGTTGCAGGTCTAATCTATCGTGAAGTATCTCCCTGCAAAATTAAGGAAATTATTAAAAAATACATGCTTGGGGAATTGAGAAATTAAAATACAATCTTACATTTTCATTAGAATAAAAGGACGAAGATAAAGCAGGCAGACATTGGTTATAGAGGTTATTTGCTTAACATAATTGTCTTTATATTTTATTTAATTTGTATTAGTAGCTGCTGAATAAAAGAAAAAAAAGCTAAAAACGGCTAGGTCTTTTACTTTTTGGTAAAATTCACATAATGTCGTGTTCTTTATTGTATATGTATAATTTTATTATTTGAAGTTTAATGTGTATAATTTATTTTTATTTTTTCCCCTAACGTGTATTATTGTATTACTTTCTTTTGTATTTATATGAAAATATAAGAGATTGAATATCCATATAATTTGTTTTGTTGTAGCTCTAATCCATCGTGAAGTATCTCCCTGCAAAATTAAGGGAATTATTAAAAAATAGAATGTTTGGGGAATTGAGTAATTAAAATACAGACGAAGATAAATCAGTGAGACACTGGTTATAGAGGTGGTTGGCAAGTTATTTAATCCCAACTTTTTGATAAATAAAAAATTATGATGTATTAAGTTAATTTTTAACACAGAAGTTAAAAAAATAAGACATGTAAATAACTTTATCCCTACTTATAAAAAATAATGTTATCCTTATTATGCTTTCTCATACATTCTCTTACATCTACAGCTTTCTCATTCTCTCTTCCTCGTATCATCTCTTCTTCTCTCTCATTCAGATAAATAAACAAATAATACAATTTGACAAATATATACCTTAATGAAAATACTATAAATCTTATAGATTAGATATACTAGTAATTTACACATGCAATGCACGTCTTAATAAATATATATTTTTAAAAGTAAAAATTCAAATGTAGTCTGGACTTGAATTTGAGACCTCCTTTCGGTACGTGCGATGCACGTGTTTGTTTGTTACAAATGACAACTCCAACTCTCCCATTATAATATTAGAGATTCGAGATATTGAATAAAGAATTGAATATAGATTAGAGCATCCACAGTCGTTCAATGGAAAAAATGGCAAAATGCATATTTTAGCAATGCATTTCTTCGAAATGCTGCAGTCGTTGAAAGGTAAAAAATGCATAAATTTATTTAAAAAGTAACAGACTCTGTTAATAAAAAAATAATTTATACAGGCCGAAAGTTAAAAAATATTAATAAAAAATGCGGGACGAAACATGATGTTTCGTCCCAAAGGAAGTTAAAAATAAATAAATAAATAAATAAAAGGAATGGGACGAAACATGATGTTTATTCCCACATATGGGAATAAACTTCATGTTTATTCCCACATATTTTATTTGGTTTTTATATATTTTTTTAATTCGGACGAAACATCATGTTTCGTCCGATCAATTAAAAATATAATTAAATAATCCAGACGAAACATGATGTTTCGTCAGCTATAATATGCATTTTGCTATTTCGAATGCTATTTCTCCATTTCTACTGTACACAGATTGCTAAAAAATGGCAAAATACATCGCGACTGTGTGCGCTACAGTACCAAAAAATGGCAAAAATGGCAAATAAGCAAATGACTGTGGATGCTCTTACAAAAAATCATATACATATATATTGAAGATACCAATCTAAGATTTGAAATTAAGGTTAATAAGTATTTCATTAGGAAAAAATAAAGAAAAATATCTCCACAATCATATTACAAATATAAGGAGCTCTCTCTTCACAATAACATCCAGTTGCACCTAACATTTTAAGTTAGACATACTCAGGGGCCATACCCCTACTTGAGGCAGAAGAGGTGGCCGCTTCGGGCCCCCGAATTTTTCACAATTTTAGGAGCCCCCAATTTTTCTTCTTCTTTTATACATGTAGTAAAATAAAATTACACTATGAATAATTGTGATTAGGGGCTCCCAATTTAATTATTTAGGCCTTTATAATTTTTTATTATTAATTGGGCTTGTGCTTTAATTGAATTTGGGCATTTTGTTGATTTATGGATTGAATTTGAGGCTTGAAATTCCTCTCCAAATCCAATCCGCACCCGACCCACGCTCGCACCTGAGATCCGACCTGCACACTTCAATACCCTACCCTCCATTCTACAAATCCAATCCATCTCCATTCTCCAAATCCTAGTCATCCATCTCCAATTTACCTTGAACAATGTGCAAATTATATATATACTAATTTTTTTGGTGGGCACGTGCCTACGACACGTCTTCGAACGATACATCATATAAAAAGCCTTGCAAACAGTAAAACAACAGTTATTTAGCTCAAGTTTGAATAGTATGACAATAATTAGTTGTAAATAAAAGTTCATGTTATCATTAGTATATGTTGAAAAATAATTATAAATGTGGGTGTAAAATTCAACTTATTAGAACTTTGAGGGTGGAAAATGATGAAATTTATTTGTTGAGGAGATATTTGTTATTTTCAATGTAACACGAGCAATAAAAAAAGCATAAAAAATCTGAAAATTTATTAACCTGAAATCTGAAAATCTAAATTTCTGAGTAAATAGAGAGAAAATGAGAGAGAGGGAGAGAGAGAAAGAGGAAAATATAAAAAAAGTGAAGAGTGAAAAGACACATGGTAATAAAGTAATGAGTTTTTAGTTTAGGAGGAAATGTAACGCAGACAATTTAATATTTATTTATTTATTAGTACAACTGCCCACCACAGGCTGCCTCTTAAAAGGTGGTTGATGTGTCTAATTTTTATATAAATATTTGTACTCGTTTACTCATAAAAATTATTTGTATTCGTCTATCTTGTTAAAAATTCATCTTATTTCCATGAATTTCAATTAATTAATTATTTTTGAAAGAATAAGATTTTTGATGCAAAAGGTGAAAATTTTTGATAAAAATGAACAAACAAAACAAGGGGAGTGATTGATTAATTTTTATTGTTTTGTTGAATTTTAGATTTTTTTACCATTTAACCATGTGAAAAACAAAATAGAAATTTTAAATTGCAAATAGAGGTGAGCTAATGTGATTATTAGTTAGTTTAATTAATTTAAATAATTTTATTTTATTTTATTTTTAAATCTTAAATTCTGATTTTATTTTGTGTGCGTGGAGCAAGTGCTTCAAGAAAAGAAAGAGAAGATAAAGAAGCACGAAATAAAAAACAAATCAAATCAGAAAACAAATAAATAAAGATGTGGGGTTTACTGCAAAAATAACTCCTAATTCCCACGTCCGTGCTCTTATAAATACAACAACAAAAGGAAGAGAGAAGGCACACTTAACAAGAAGACGGCTGATCTAAACTTAAAGAGAAAAAAAACGAAAGACGTGAGCTCTGTCTCTGTGAAGGCTCGGGAGTCAAGGCAAAAAGCAAAGGAGGATGCTGACATGGGGCTTCGGCTCAAAACTCGAGGACAGCAACAGAGTTCTTCTCTGATTGAGTTGTTGACGTTTACGTGGGTGCGAACTTCAAAGGCAGGAGAGATAAACAAATGGGGCTGAGTGTTTTGGGCGGCGTGGATTTCGAGAACGAAATAGAGAGAAGGTGCTGAGGAACTGTTTGCCCCTCGGTTCTCGAGGGGTTCGGTTTGCAATTTTTGTTTTACAAAATAGTTCTTTCTGTATCGTTTTTCCTCTTCTAATTTTTATTATGCAATCCAAAACAATATTTGTTAGTTGCAAATTTATCATAAACTAATTTTATTTTTGTAGGGCTTTGATGTAGCCTAGTTTTGAGAACAAAGTTTTAATTTCATATTATTTTTCTTTTTTTTGTGTTGTGTGTTTGATTTTTGTTCGTAATGCTTACAATTGCTTGTCCAACTTTTGTATGACTTATTAAATCATGGAGATTCCGAGCTGGTAATTTTTGATTTTGAATTTATAAAATTAAACACCATCAAAAGAGTGAATCGTTGTTAATGTCACCATTAAGAAATTTAGAGATCTTAATGAATTTTCAATTAGTGATTTGTGCATGAACTATGACAAATAATTAGTTGAGAATATTTTTGATTTTGTTTCAGAGAGAATATTGAATAATTTTGGGATTTTGGTCTACAACTTGAAAAAATTATATTTTTATTCACATCGAGTTATAAATTGTCTGGGGTTAACAAGGTGAAGTCAAAAACCCTTGAATTAGTCTTGCAATTAATAAACAACAAAATTTCAGATTTCGCTCTTTTTAATTAATTTAGTTAGTTCTTTAAATTAAATTAATTTAGTTTGTTTCTTTATTGAATTTCTATTTTCCAAATAATAGTCAATCTAGTCAATTTCGGTACTCAGTAAAATAATTAGTCATTGTGGGTTCGACACTCTTTTCACTAAACTATACTACTTGTTGCGATTTTGTACACTTGCAAATAAATCACATCAGTGGTTAACCATTTTGGTGACTCTTGAACTTAGGCAATATTATTTATTATTGAATTATTTACAAATTCTTCCGATGTTGGACAAATCAATCCCCCCCCCCCCCCCCCCCCCCCCCCCCCCCCCATCTCATCCCATTTAAATCCCAACATTATTACCGTCTTTGCCACACTCTCTCTCTATATATATACATACTATATAATACTAGTATATTATACCTCCAAGAAATATGAGATGTTACACACACCCCCTTATAGAAATCAGCATCCTCGCTGAGTACGGGGCCTGCAATCTAGTGCAGGATCTCCTTTCTAGCCGATGTGGAGCAGAGTACCCTGATTCAGCTAATTCTAGGCCAGTGTACTAACATCAGCTCTCTCTCAGGCATACATCTCGCCGATGTGGAGGAGAGTACCCTGATTCAGCTAATTCTATCGAACTTTCCCTGGCCAGACTGCTAGCGTGCTGACCTCAACTCCCTCTCAGGCATACATCTCACCCACTCTTTATCCACACTTGGTGTCGAAAGTCGGCTCTGATGCCATTTGTAACACCCCGACCCCAAACTCAGGCAATTTAATATTTATTTATTTATTTATTAGTACAACTGCTCACCACAGGCTGCCTTTCAAAAGGTGGTTAATCAATTTGGTGACTCTTGATCATAGGCAATATTATTTATTATTTAATTATTTACAAATTCTTCCGATGTGGGACAAATCAATCCCACAATCGCCTCTCTCTTGCGCACGCCAAGCACACAACCAGGCCCCCTTGGGCCCCACCACTGACAGCATACCCAAGATAGCAACTGCCTCTCTCCTTCCTCGGCCCCACTCCACGTCACCCCACGTGCAGCCAAAGCCCCCCATCTCATTTCACTTAAATCCTAACATTATTACCATTTTTACCATTCAACATTATTACCATCTTTGCCATTCTCTCTCTCTCTATATATACATACTATATTATACTAGTATATTATACTCCAAGAAATACATGATGTTACAGGAAAAACATTGGTTTTGGGGGAAACTTTTTGGAGGGAAAATATGTTTTTGGGAGGGTGAATTGGAACCGTTGATTTTGTTTCAATTGAAGGGGAACCACTTGCTAGCTTTTTTTTCCAAATTGTCTTGTGTTTTATTATATGTGTGTGTGTGTGTGAGGACCCCATTTCGGGAGTTCACCTCGGGCCCCCGTGAACTCAGGGCCGACCCTGGACATGCTACATAATAGACATAAAGAGACTCAACATATAAGTTTGACAAAAATTAGTTCGTCCTTTACAACTAAGGGTAATTTCGTATTGATCATTTCTATTTTGTCGATTTCAAAGTTAGATAGACCTTGTTAACTAACTAAGAACTGTTATCACGAACATATGTTGCATGAGTTCTTCTTTTAATTGTTTATTGCATAGTAATGTCATGCATAACTTTTTTGCATGGAAGTATTGATATTTTTCATGCTTTAAGAAACATCTTCTAAGCCAATTTAATAGGTAAATAAGTTTTCTTCTTTGCTCACAACATATTATATGGTTATTGTTAGATCTCTAGCAGCAGTTTTCTTAAGTGCCATGAATTCTGAAAATTAATCGTAGGATTCTATTTAAGCATGTTTTCTCACCTTTTCACAATTTAGACCATTTACATTCTCTGTATAGAGTGTGCAAGCCGTTAATACCAGCTCTAATACAAATTCTTTAAGCTTCAAAAAGACTTCTAACAAAGCAAATTTACAAGTCCACTTCCTGCAAATGGTTGAGTTACAAACCTTAAATACATACATAACTTTCAAATTTTTCTCGAGTTATCCTTAATCTGTCAAGAGATTCATATATCGCATTGAAGATAATTTTGTACAAGCTTATCCTTCTGAATAATTTGCATATTCCCACATGATAACCTCATTTCTTGATTTCACATTCTTCTAATCTAAGTTGAAAAGAAAAAAATATATATTCATTCATAGTAAACAATGCATACATTAAATATAAAGTAAATATGCATCAATCATGGAAATGGAGATGCCTTGTAACGGTGCAACCTTTCCTTTTTTAGTCGTTACATCTGAGTACTGAAGGAGTGAATACAACCATGGATTCTTACTTCAGAAAGGGCTTTCAAGCATTTGTGAATCACGAAGAGAAGTGCATCGTCGCATCATGGCTCTCTAATAACATGTGAAATCTAAACAAGGGTTTGTATCGATCTAATGATCAGCCTACGGAATTCCATCAAACTGTAATATAACCCCCGTTTCCAATCGTACCGAAAATTTTACGTATTTTGTATTCGATCTGTATTTTTCTGTTCTCTCCAATTAATTTTTGTATTTGAATTCATCTTTAATCTCCTATTGAGCCCAACTTGAATACTTTTTGATCCATCTGTGGGTATTTTTATAGCATTTGTATTAACTCTTCTCATTTTCTATCTCATACATATACATACACAATTATCACATCTCGATTATTCTCTCCCTATATTTTTATAATGTATATATGTACATGCACATCATACATCTCCACCTCATTCTCTTCTACTCCATCTCTCTCTCTCTCTCTCTCTCTCTCTCTCTATATTATTTTTATTATTATTATTATTATTATTATTATTATTATGTATATTAACAGACCCTCCATATCATCTCCTTCTCATTTCCGAATTTCCCAACTGCACCCTACTCTCCACTAAATCATTAACTATCCATTATCTCCTAACCAACCCCCGACTAATCTAAACAACCCTACTAATCATCTCCTGCTCCTCCTTCTTCTTCATTCTGAACCAAAACCCAATACTCATCCTATCTCTTTCGAGCTCCTCATCTCTCCCCACCGACTGCCATCACCATTTCACCGCAGTCCAATACCCAACTCCGAGCTCCCGATCATCCCCTCCACCGAAACCAACACCGTTGCCTCACAACCGAAGCCCCTGCCATTACCTGAACAGCTGAACTCCGACGCCTCCAGCACAACCACCATCGACAACCTCCTTGTTGCTGCTCCATCACCACCCTGCCTGCACCTCTGCCACCACCTGACTGCCCCAACTTCAGCCACCACCACCGTCTTCCTCCTCCATTGCAGCCAGCATTATTTCCGAACCCATCCACAGGCCCTCTCACCAGCCTCATCCCGCCACGGTTGCACCACCACCGAACCTCCATCTCCCCCGACTGCCGTTGTCTTCTCCCACCATTGATGCCTTGTTACTGCCGCCGCCATTGCTGCGCCCTCGCTGAAAATCCCGAAACTCACTGCACACCGGACCACCACTGCCCTGCAACTCGAGCTCTCTCTCGCTACCTCCTCACTGAGCGACGACCGCAGCCAACTTCTCCTCTCGTTGTTGCTATGTTCATTGCGTTTGTCGTCGTTCATTGTCACTGTTGTTGCAGCCGCTTTCTTTAGCTTGCTGCCTCTCCATCTTGCAGTGAAGCTTGTTCCATTGAAGTCTCAACGTCATTGTCGCTGTCCTTTCTGTACACCGTAGCCATCGCCATAGCTGCTCTTCTTTTCGTCGTAACAGTCGTATAATAAGGAAAGTGCCTCTTGAACTCAAATTAATATTCTGGTTCAAGAAAATATTTATTGAACTCCGGATGTAGTTATTAAATTGATTATCGTTTTCTTGATCATACCAATTTATTGGTTTATAGTCTTCTTATCATCGTTCAAGTCTAGAATCGTTAAATCATGTTCTTGAATGCTGCTCTGTCCATTGCTTGAACTAGTACCAAGGTTTTGAACCAGTTTACGACATTGAAATTTATAACTTTGTACCTAGAAATTGTAGCACAATGAGTCTAGAATCCAGAACAACTTACGGTTCCTCAATCCGACTTAAAGATTGTATGTTATTACTATTTTAGCACTACAACATCGAAATTTCAAGAACTGAAACTGTGCACAAAACCTGTAAACAATGAATTTATATGCATAGCTAATCTAATTATAATGTATCATGTGAATATGCGTTGAAACCGAAAGGGAGTCTAGTTTCTGGAACCCCTGACGGAATTAGATTTGCATTCCCTAGCAGCGGGAATGTGAATTTGAGTACCAATAAGTGCTGCTGTCCATAACTTGCATTGTTATGGTTTTGCATATAAACCCGTTCACATTTAGTGAATTGAACTATGAATATTGCATGTTTTGTATAATTATTGATACTATCGTTCACACTAATTATATTGACTGCATGTTAACGATTGATGACGACTGTTCCACTGATTATATTGACTGCATGTTAATGATTGATCCCATTAAAAGAATAATAAGCCAGGGTAATAAATTGTACGACTTAGTAGTGGATAATATAGAGGACTGTACACGGAAGGGAGCTCGTGGTTTCCCTACTGTTACTGGTTATTGTTACTAATTACTTATGATGGATTACTAACTGCAGTATCCCGATCACTGATACTGAATATAGAATACTGTTTACATGTTTTCCCGAGTACATGGTCTATAAAATTCATCATTATAGTCAAGCGTTCACTTGATTGCATGCATCCGAACCTGTGGTATGGAACTATAACCTCCGTCTCCGTCTATACGCACTTCTATAGTTCAATTCTTATAAATTATCTCCCGTTCTTAAATTCATTATTTTTTTTATCATCTTTGGATCTTCTATTAAAGTCATTTCTAAATATCAATTGTATTTGTAGTTATTTTCAAACGGTTATATATTTTAACACAATTTAATTCTCTTCTTATTTTTATTTATAACCCAAACCATGTCAATTACTATTAATTGATTATTTAATTGATTTGAAACTCATTCTTTAAAACATCATTTGATTTATTAATTTTGAACTAAAGCCTAATCCAATCTCTAAATTATTTAACTATTTATTTTGTAAAGCTCAAATCTCTAATTCATACTAAAATTATTCCACTATTTCATTATTGAATGAAACTCAATCATATTTTATATTATTATCAACTAGTATTGTTCACGTGCGATGCACGTTTTGATAAAAAGTTGGAGTTAAACGTGCGATATACGTAAGTCAACAGTAATTAGCATGTGCGATGAATGTCTTGATTTTAAAAAAATGGAGTTGAACGGGCAATACACATATTTTTTAGAAATTATGAAGGAAAATTGTACGTGCGTTGCACGTGTTGAAAAATAGAATTGGAGTTGCACGTGCGATGCACATGTTTGTTTGTGACAAAAGTGGTGTTTCTTTTGTGACAAAAATATATTAAAAATTGTTTATTTGTGACTAACTCTTCCATTAAATAGTATGTAAATATATTATATTATAGATAGATAGATGGATAGTAATTTACACATGTGATGCATATTTAATTTTAAAAAAAAGTTAAAGTAAAAAATCTGATATAGTAAGGACTCGAACCTGAGACCTCTTTCATATTGGTTATGCACATGCGATGCACGTGTTGGTAGATTGACAAATGACACTAAGGCCTTCTCCCATTATAATATTAGAGATTAGAGATATGCAAAGCCCAATCCTAGCCCACCCTATAAATTGTTTGATTATTTATTTTGTAAGCAATAATAAATTTCTAGTTCATCCTATAGTTATTCATTTTATTTTCTATCCCAATCTATTGCTATTATATTTTTCTCCTAGCTCATCCTACAAATTATATTTGAGAAGCTCAACACAATTATTTATTTTATTTTCATGTGTAGCACATACTCACAAGCCCACTTTAACCCAACAAACCATGACAAACTCCCAAACCCCTTCACCTCTCATAACTGCATAACTCCCCAAAAATTATAACCCATTATAACATATTAAACAAATCATAACCTACCCTTCTAACCCTAAATTAATTATCCATCTTATAAACCCTCTCATTATAATATTACTAGTAATTTACACGTGCAATGCACGTCTTTATAAATATATTTTTTTTAAAGTAAAAATTTTGCCGTTGTCTGGCACCGAACCTATATTAATTATTAATTATGAATGTGTATTGCACGTATTTGTTTGGTTATAATGCACGTTTTTATTTGGTTACACAATCCCAACTTTCCCATTAAAATATTAGATAGTATAATGTACGTGCGATGCATGTCTACAAAAAGTAAAGTCATCAAATTAAATGAATATATATCGAATAAGAAAAAAATAGTTTATATTTGAATGTTTTGATTTGGGCTACACGTACGGTGCACATTTATATTTGTTGAATATAGTTGAGACGTGTATTATACGTGTTTATATAGTTACAAAGTCAGGGTTTGTTTGTTACAAACCCCAACTCTCCCATTAAAATAGTAGATTAATATAATAACCCCTCTTTCTCTCTCTCCCCCCTGCACTCTCTCCCCGATCTCTCTCTCTCTCTCCCCCTTCTTCTTCCTCCTTGTTCTGAATCCGATGCCCAAGACCCATTTCCAACCCTGGCAGCCCCTCTGCCGTCGATCACCACCTCCAACAACGTCGACGCCCCCTCATCTTCCTTGTCGAGCACCCTGCACCACCTCACCGCCATTTCCGCTGAGCTCCCCTCCAGCACCCATCGGAGCCGCGACCACCGACTGCACCACCAACGCTAGCAACCCCATCCGTAGTCGATCGTCCTTCCATCACCGCTCGACTCCACCTCATCTCTTACCGCTGCCCATAAATTATTTATTGTTAATGTGATTATTATTGTATGGATGAGCTTACTGGATGATATGAGTTGGTATACTTGTATCATTTGCTGAGCCTCAGTTTCATGCCCGTATTTTTGTATAACGGGAAGCGGGGCGTGACATCTACAGTATGACTTAAGCATAATAAAATTAATTCTCCTAATTGTAACGCCCCGAATTCCAAAATACGAAAATTCGTAGCACAACAGGATCTTTACTTCACTTCGTACAATTTAACAAGGAATTTGAAATTTTTTATTACATCAAGTTCTTTTACAACAACAACGCAGCGGAAATAAAATGAAGTACAACATGATATGAGTGTACAATTTGAAACATCTACAACTTAAAATGGGAAGTAATCTTTAGCATCAATCATCTTTATATCTTCTTGCAAATCCAATGTATGCATTTGAAACTGTGGGCACGTCAGTTGCTCACAATCGATGCTATATTATATATTACAACGATCCTCTCTATGCTGTTTTGTAACGGTTTACTTACTTTAGCAACCTTGACACAAACTCGAATGTAAATCAAAGTGTAAAAGAGTGACTACCCTAAACATGTCAGTGTATGATATGCCTTAAATGCCTAATGCAGATGTTTACACTACGATGTACTAATGTATACTTGTTCGGATTCTATGCATCCCATACTACATAGGTCTGAGGGCAAGCCATACTCCACATTGTAGGGTTTTACATCCCACGCTATGCAACCTAACCAAATGAATATACTCCAATGTGTAGTCACCGAAGAGTCGCACCTCCAGGATATTGGACCTTACCGACCTACCCCTAGCCCACCTCAATGGATTTACCGGGCGTATCCTGTCCGTTTCGAACATTCCTAGGGACTGCAGTCTCTTTACTGGCCTTTCAGATGATAGATGGATGTACCCCAGCCCATATACATGGATTTACCGGCCGTACTCCTCTATCTCGGACCCCTAGGTGCTGCACATCCTTTACCAGCCATTTTCATCGTTGTTTTTATCATATCTTCTTCTAGTGCATTTTCCTAGGTTAATTAACATCATTACAACCTAGATGCTGATTTACACTCCTTCCGGGCTTAACAAACACCGAGAACGATGACCCCATATTGGCCTCTTCTCAAATTTATTAATCATTTCATCACTTGCTGGTACATGAATCTCATTTAGCATCTAAATTACAACAATCATCTCATTAATAGAGATCAATTAAATCTTGACTAACTTCAACATAAATCTCTCGTTCTTTATACAAGTATCAATTACTTAATTCATTTTCTTCACAATTTTGATCGTGCAATAATTGACTACCTTAGTAACATTTAGAAAACAATGCCTTTAATCAATTTCTTGAATACCAACACTTAGTTAATTCGCCGAAATTATTTACTTCAACCATTTCCCACATTCTTTGATTAATAAAGCTTCTCACATTATCCATAATTTGAGTACTACTTAAATTTCTAATATCCAGTTCTATAAAAGCCTCTTAATAAAACAGTTTAATTAGGAATTCGATTTCAAAAACTCTCGTTCGTATTTTTCATTTAATTATTCAATCTCTTCCATTATTTTTCCTAAGCCCAAAAGTCGTATTCACAATACCTCGTAAAAGTACTCAATTTCTTTAAGCAATTTATTAAATCCAATTTGTTTCTTAATAACCCATAAGTCATTAACATAAATATAAATTTTTAGGCTCCCAATATATATTCAAAACACTGAGTAAATATTTCTAATTGTCTAAATAATATCTAGAATAAGTCATGTAGAATTTTAAAAGATCAAAAACTCCAAAAAAAACTCAAAAAGTCAAAAATTGCACAATTCTGTGCAGAAGGAGTTTCAAACCCAGGACCCCCAAAGGCAGTGATGACGTGCGGCACTTCGCGCACACACTAGCCACTGAGGACAAGCGTCCAAGCAATCTATATGTGGGTTTTAATAATTAAAACCCCAGTCTCTGTTCATTTCTCGATTTTAATTTCTCAAGTACTCTACGATAAAAAAAATAAAAGCCCGTCTCCCTCGAAGCAACCACAGTCACGAAGATCCACCGCCGACTAGGTCTATAGTCACGGAGATCCACCACCGACTATATAGAAGCAACCCACTTACGTTTGCCCAGGTTCACTACATCTTCACTTATGTGCCTAATTATTTAGTTCAAGACATGAATAAATTTCCAAGCCTAGAATTAGTTTTACCTCCTACCAGACTTTATCAACAAATTCGAGATAGCTCCATAGCCAAATCTCAAAATATATCTCAACTCTTTTCAATTTAATAGTGCCGGTACTCGAGGTCTCACTAACTCTAAATCATAACTTTTTCATGTACAAGAAATCATGGGTACACATACCCTTTAGTAAACATGTCTTAAACCAAGATATTTTCATCTTCAACTTATTCACAAATGATTAATGTCTTGTATTAGCACTTATCCACAAAGTCATCATTTTTTAGCCTTGACACTATTCATGATCTAGTTATTCATCCATAGTCCTTATAAGCAAATAATTTCTTTTAAGAGCACAATTTCATCACATGAAATTTTATAACCAATCGAAGCTATCACAATGTCTCATTTCTCTTTATAGTATTTCTTAAACAAAATCAAAGTATAATTCTCTTTAAAAATCACTTCACAAAAATAATACTTTGTTTTTCTTCACTACAAAGTTCCATACTCGAAATTTTATTTCTCTTTTTATCTCAAAACACTACAACACACGATGGATTTACCGCCGTATATTCCCCGGCGTTTTACCAGAAACGCCGGGTTAGGAAGAGACCAGGAATGGGGCGTCAAACAGGATGGTTATACACCGGCGACCTCTATAAAACGCCGGGGAATTATGATATTCACCGGCATTTTTTATTAAAACGCCGGTAAAGGCTATATTCACCGGCGTTTTAATAAAACACGCCGGTGAAAGTATACAGATAAAGTGTACCAAAAAATCTTCTCCCATTCACTGGCGTTTTTAGTTAAAACGCCGGTATAGGGTCTTGGAATAAATTTCCCCCAAACTCTATACCATTTCCTCATTCGATCGCAAAAAAAAAACCCCAATTTTTCCCCCTCTCTCGCGCTCTCCCGCTTTCCCCAATTTCCCCAAACCCTATACGTATACTTTCCCCAAATTTTTTATTTCTCTCATTTCCCCATCGACGTCCCCCTCTCCCGCCGTCGTCGTTTTCCCCCTCCCTCGCCGTCGCCCCTTCCCCCATCGCCGCACATGCCCCCTTCGCCTTCCCCCCCGTCCTCCATCGCGGCCCCCCGCGTCCCCCTTCTCCCAATCTCTCTCTCCCTCTCAAAAACCGCCGTCCCCCCTTCCCCAATCAACTCAAGTAAGGAATTTCAAACCCTAAAGTTTATTCTAGTATGAATTTGAGAATATGAGAATAGGTTAATTAATGATCGGTTCTTGATTAGGGTTAGGGTTAGGGTTAGGGTTTTGATCGGTTCTTGATTTATCGTACTAACCAGATTTGATTCTAGTCATGCTTTTGTTGTTTGTACTTTTTTAGGGGTTAGTATGGTTTTTAGATGAAGTTGTTTGAGCCCAAATGGGCAAAAAGTGATATTTTGGATGGGTTTCTTTGAATGGGATGAGGTTGTTTGAGTTGGAAAGGGAAAAAAAGGCAATCCTTTTGATGGATTTTTGGTTGAATGGGTTTTGGAACAGGTTGAATGTGCACATTTATGATTACTTGGTGAAGAGGATACTTACTGGCTTTTTTGGTTGAATGGGTTCAAGCTCAAGGATCATATTATGAAACTTCTTTGTTGCTTGGGTTCTTATAAACTGAGATCATTGCCTTCTTTGTTGACATGTTATTGTAAACTGAGATGTTGATGTTTGGGTAAATATATATTTGGTCTTTAGGTGAGATTAGATCTTTATCATCTAAGTCATATGTGATGGACTTTTGGTTTTGAAGTTTTTTGAATTGTGATTGTTAGAAGTTGACTTCAAGAAATTCAAGGCAAGAAGTGAATTTTTGACTATTTTGCGTGGATACACTAGAGGAAGCTTTTAGAAGCATCTGTGATGTGAAGTCTTACCAATATGAAATTTTATAAGTTTCTATATATTGCCTCATTCACCATCTGAAAGGTTATTTGGACTGTACTTGGGCTTCAATAAGTTTCTATATATTGGGCTCACTTACGATTACCTGATAACTTATACTCCTCTCCTCACTTACGATTGAGAAGGGATTTGGACTGTACTTAATCTCTCTTTACTTAGCTTAAAGTTCATGATTTATATGCTTCATCTTATATATTGACTTATGTGTATTAGATATAGATTTACGAGGCTTTGTTGATGAAGGATGTGATGATGAAGAAGGTAGTTGATGACAATGAGGTGGTTTGGAGGATTTGGTCAATTTCATATACAGTTAAATCATTTTGGTAACTGTAAGTTCATGCTACTTTGCTACTTTTTTTGCTATCGGGTCACACTACTGACTACTTTGCTACTTTTTTTAAACTAGTGATGATGAGATGAGTTATGATTCTGAAGTTGCACACTACGAGTCATTGATTTAATGATTCATAGGAGTAACTAGTGATTTGTTTGAATCCTATCTGAGCTTTTTAATTTATGAACATTGCTGCTGAGTGAAAGCACATTCAGTGAGCCGCTGAGTGAAAGCTTTTTAATTTATGAACACTTCTGAAGTTACATGCTCCTTTTTAATTAAATGACTACTTTTGATATACTGACTAATTTATGAGTCAGTGATTGACAATCTACTTTTGATATACTGAGTTGCACTCACTGATTAATCTTTACCTCTTTACCTGACTAATTTTGAGTCAGTGAGTGGCACTCACAGATTGTGCTTCTCTAATTTATCATGAATCATCCTACTGAGTGCATTTTGCATTTGGATCTATATTGATTTGGATCTATATTTATCATGCTTGGGTAATTTATGCCATAGTATTTGTGAGAACAACTAAATATGCTTGAGTAAAAACAGTGAACAAATGGAGTTTCTTCTCATTATTTTCGAGTGAATGAGTGATGATGAGATGGATTATGCTTATGAAGTAGCACACTATGTTTCATGATTCATTGAATAAATGAATTATAGGAGTAACTAGTGATGATTAAATCCTATCTGAGCATTTAATGATTAATCTTTACCTGACAATTTGTGGTTTTTTAGAGTGCATTTTGCAAAATTTATGAACAATCTAGTTCATTTTGAGTCAGTGAGTGGTACTCAGGTAAAGAGGTAAAGATTAATCAGTGAGTGCCACTTAGTATATCAAAAGTAGATTGCCAATCACTGACTCATTAATTAGTCAGTATATCAAAAGTAGTCAGTGAGTAGCACTCACTGATTGTGCTTCTCTAATTTATGAACAATCCTACTGAGTGCATTTTGCATATGGATCTATATTGATTTGAATCTATATTTATCATGCTTGGGTAATTTATGCCATAGTATTTGTGAGAACAACTAAATATGCTTGAGTAAAAACAGTGAACAAATGGAGTTTTTTCTCATTATTTTCGAGTGAAAGAGTGATGATGAGATGGATTATGCTTCTGAAGTTGCACACTATGTTTCATGATTCATTGAATAAATGAATTATAGGAGTAACTAGTGATGATTGAATCCTATCTGAGCTTTTTAATTTATGAACACTTTTGCTGCTGAGTGAAAGCACAATCAGTGAGCTGCTGAGTGAAAGCTTTTTAATTTATGAACACTTCTGAAGTTACATGCTCCTTTTTAACTCACTGACTACTTTTGATATACTGATTAATCTTTATGAGTTAGTGATTGGCAATCTACTTTTGATATACTGAGTGGCACTCACTGATTAATCTTTACGTCTTTACCGGACTAATTTTGAGTTAGTGAGTGGCACTCACTGATTATGCTTCTCTAATTTATGAACAATCCTACTGAGTTGGCACTCACTGATTATGCTTCTCTAATTTTGAGTCAGTGAGTGGCACTCACCGATATGCAGTACTTCTTTGTTGCTAAATTCGAATGACTATATTGTTGAATTGTTATGCACTGAGAACCAGCTTAATGCAGTGCTCCTATTGGAATGACTATATTCTTCATATGCAGTGCTCCTATTGTTTATTGTTTGTTTTAAGAATGATCAGTGTATGATCTAATGGGTCTCTTGCATTTGGTTTTGATTATAAGAGTGCTGAATTGGTTTTTTTTTTTTTTTTTGAATTTTTTTTAAAAAAATTTTTTTAGCTCCACCGGCGTTTTTGCAAGCGCCGGTGTAGCTTTCAGCAAGAATTTGGCAGTCTATACCGGTATTTTGAAAATGCCGGTGTAGGTGATGGCCGAAAATGGTACCCACACATTCACCGGCATTTTCACGGCCGCCGGTGTAGTTTTAACATATACCGGCGGCCGTAAAAAATGCCGGTGAATGTCCCTAAGCTATAGCGACACACGATTCAGCGACACTTGCACCGGCGATTTATAAAACGCCGGTGGTATCTACAGCGGCGTTTATAAATGCCGGTAAATGTGCAAAAAAATGCCGGTAAAGACTGTTAGTCTTGTAGTGAAAATATACAAGAAAACATTCTTAATATTTTCCATTTTATTTCATATCAATAGTAAGATTTATATCTAAAGTTTCCATATTAAAATCTTCACATATGAAGAAAAGAGACTCAAAAAATCAAAATGGGTGCTTGAGTTTCGAACCCATGACACCTGGTTACACACAGTCAACGCCCAACCCAGATCCCGCTAGCCAACAAGTCCATTGGACACTAGCATCACATTCCTATGCCGAAACCTTCACATATTGACTCTCGGTTTCGGGATCAATTTAAAAGGATTAAAAAATAAATGTAACTATCAAGTTTCGAACTCAGGATTTCTTACAAAGAGTGCTCTGTGTTGCACTAGCTAACCAGTAAGTCCAAGTGTATTTTCTGTTTAGGAATTGTACTAATGTACTTTTGTTTAAACTATTCAGAAAGTGGTTCTTTTTCATGCAACTTATTTATCCAAAGATCAAATCTTTCTAAGAATTTGAAATAAAAAATTTCTTGACTGAGAATGAATTTAAAAATAGTAAACAACAAATTTTAAATTCATTAAGACTCTATTCCCACTTCTTTAAATAATTCTTTTTCTCATTTTTCACATAGGCTTGTATAAAACTAGAGTAGTGTTCATAAAACTAGTTTTGTTCCTACTTTTACAAATTACAATTTTATAACAATACTAGCATGTCACTTAATCATGAGAATTTCACAAAAAGACTATTTCATGCAATAGTTTATATTTCCAATTATAACATGGCAAAATATAAATATGTCAACATATCTCATGGTACTTGTTGTGCAATCTAGATGATCTAAATAAATAGATAATCTGGACACAAATTAAAAACCTCGCAAGTGTACGAATCGTTTATAGAAGCGTAGTGACAAGCAAGGGTCGATCCCACAGAGATTGTAGAAATTAACTTACTAACCAATAAAACAGAAATAAGAAAGATGAAGATTAGATCAAGAAGTTCTGAATCACAAATATTTATTAAGTAGTTGGGCTTTGATTTCCACCTATAGTCAGTAATGCTAAGTCACCTTCTACACTACTCTAATTACTCATGTTTGTTCCTTTAAGGGCATGGTATCTACTCCTTAAAGTTATTGTTTCCCTAAGCCAAGAATTAGGCATGGTATCTACTCTAATTCGTTTCTTTCCTTAAGTATTTAGCATGGTATCTACTAAGTTGCACTTAAGAAAAACATAGGAACAATGGAAACGAACAAACACTTGAAGTTCTAGAAATTGGTATCAGATCTAGATCCTTCAAGTTGATTAAACCAGGAACCCCTAGAGATTCCTGTGTTACGAACTATGAACACAAGATACGGGTCGTCTCTATGCTCATATAACAGATTCGAATTTATAATATGCAAATTTGATAAACTCAGGTTCTGCATGGCAGTCGACTTGCTGTCACTCTCAGTCGACTGCTCTTAGAATTTCTGAACAAGTTTGATTATTATAAATCTATACCAATTCAATCAGGTTTAATCAATAAGTAATAGAGTAGCATTCAGAAGACTATAGCTTTACATGACTACGGTTTCAATCCACCCAACTATGAAATTAGTTCCACATAATAAGACTTTTATTAACTAACAGTTTCGAATACATGATTAAAATAAAAGAACTAGGAAGAGAAGAAATAAACTGATGATGTTAGCCTGAGAAGTCGACTTGCTGTCACTCAGTCGACTGGCTTGTTCCCTTCAGTGTACTTGATCTCCTTACTTCTTCGATGCTGATAGAATAATGCCTCTTGGTTAATGATTGATGATTCAGAGATTAAGTGATACCCTTAACTTCTTATTCCAGCCTTTTTATAACTTCTTTTTCCCACATCTGCCGATTCCAATTCTATCTCTTTACATTGAATATAAGTTTGAGTCGATCTTCTCACTTGCCAACCCTGGTCTCCTATCTCGATTAATGGAGAGTTGTTATTCGCAGAAGCCCTGGGTTTGGATAACTTTAATCTTGCTTCGGATTGGGATGAGGACGAATCTTCCCTGTTCTTATCTTCTAACTCTGCTGAATACCAGTCGACTAGTTTTGGAGTAAGTCGACTGTGCCGAGACATCCGTAGATTCATGATTCATTAGTCAAGTCGACTGGTGTTGGAGTAAGTCGACTGTGCCGAGCAGCTTCGGCCTCTCTGTCCAGTCGCCTGTTTGGAGACCCAGTCGACTTATGCTCTGCAGTTTCTGTGTATCATCCTCAAAATCCTGAATCTGCTTCGTTTTGCTGTTTTAGGCTGTTTCCTGTGAAAAAGAGAAAATAAGAGTACAATACCACATATAGAGCATTTAAATGTCCAATTGCATTAAGATTATTGCTCCTAAATGTGAATATTATTGAGTTCATCAGTACTAACTAAATTCGTTTTGTTTTCTTTCTTCTTTCTTAGTCATCATAAATCTAAGGCATGATTTGAATAAAACATTCTTCAGCAATTTTCCATATACTCAACATGTAATTTTTTTTTGCAAACATACTAACATGATTCATAGCATAAATTTTTTTTCTTTTTAATTAGTATGGTATCTATTTTTACTCAATCACAACAAAACCATCCTCATTCATAGCATATTACATTAGCATGAATTTTAAATATATTTTCCACATCAACATTAACTTATACTACTCATTTATAGTTTTTAGCATGCATATTCTACAACTAGAAAGTATGAAACCACCCACCTCTAATGAAAGATTTGAGAATGAGAAAGATGGAACCCACTCCTAGCTCCTAGCAAGAACTTCTCCAAGCAAGAATTCCTCAAAAATGAGAACACTCTACTATCTTTCTTTTTCTTCACTTAATTTGATTTGTTTTTGGTGCAAAAGAGAAGTAGGAATGTGGTTGTATTTATAGGGTGAGGTGAGGGTTCAATTTGCATAAATCCCCACCTAATAACTCTCTCTTAATTGCCCACTCAACCCTTCATTTTCTTAACTCCTAAACTCCCAACTCTTCATCTCACCACCTCTCCAAAATGCTAACTCCCAACCCCTCTCCTTCCACACTAAAAATCGGCCAAACCTAGATCACAATCCGACCAATACATGTGTGCAATTGCACACATGCACATACAAAATAAATTAATTTTTTATAGTTCTAAATGTGTAAAAAAAGTTGTAACTTGTCATGTATTAGTCCAATCTCAACTTAAAATTAGGATTTTATTAATGAGCTTGTCCCATGGGCTTTTATTTTAAGTTTATTAACTTAATTAATCTAGTGAGCTCTTCTTTTAATTAATCTAATGGGCTAGGATTTAATCTTTAGGTCCATGGATCCCAAGAAGGCTAATTAAGACTATGCATGCTAAAAATTAGTAAATAAGAGTAAGAAGAGAAAATAGATAAATTAGCACGTGCATCATACGTGCAAAAATAAAAAAAATACATTTTTAAAATAAAAATGTGGGGTGTTACAGAAGAGCTTGCGGGTTGTGCTTGGAAGAGGCTGGCCATTTTTTAGGGAGATTGGAGATTTGGAGCATTATTTACTAGGAATTCTACAATTGAGGTGGGTGTTTTCTTCAATTTTCTAATATAGTTTTATTAGCAGAATGCTTGACATGTGTGAATTTTTAGATGCATGATAACTTATATAGGTTTAACATCCATGTTTAGATTATTTATTGTTGATTGAATGTGTGAAATTATGATATATTTGATTTCGGGGCAGTTTATAATGTTCTGTTTTGATTTGTAGTTGCACTTCAAAAATCATAACTATTAAACTAGATGGAATCTGGAGCTAAATTTTTTATAGGAGCATCACGTATATGTCAGGAACATCTCTTTAGAATTTCATAATATTTGAATGTTGTTTACTATTTTAATAAAATCCAAACTTATGACTGGTTGACAGTTGGCTAGTTGCTGAAAATTTATACACATTTCGGGTTTTGATCATTTCAACATCTTAGATGAAGTATTTTGAGAAAAGTCAAAACTAAGAACTTGAAGTAGACTCGTTAAAATTTCTGTAAAGTCTAACAAATCGATTTTCATAAATAATTGAGTTTATAATGAATTTTACAAGTTCGACCAGTGACAGTATGTATAACATTTTGACCCTACTATAGATTTCGAAAAATTCACGGTTGTAGACATAATATTTTGGAGAATATTATAACTAAAAATTCATAGTAGACTTGTATACCTTTAAGTTGATCCAAAGAACACATATTTTCATGAAGTATAGAATTTTCTATGATTTTTACAGGTAGCACGAGCTGCAGTTTTCGGATTTTGAACATATTGTTTTTCAAATATAATTAGACAAAGTAATTAAGGATGAATGTAGATGATGTTAACTACAAAGTTGTAGTAGACTCATTCATATTTCCTATGAAACTAAGAAATCTATTTTTTTGAGTAGTATTGGAATTTATATATTTTTTAATACCATTGGGTTGATGTCTCTTATCTAGTTGCCCTAAAACTTCTACAACGTATAAAATTGGATATAAAATTGGAATGTTAGTAAGATGTACCTTAAGAGAAATTAAGAGATAATTAAAGGATGAAGTTAGAATGTTACACATGTGACGTTTGTAAGGGTTTTAATTCATCAAGTGTTATTTATTGTTGTTATAAGAAATTGGTTACTTCATGATTGATAATAACAAAGAGAATGAATAAAAGAAGTTAAAAGATGTTTAATGAATGAGATTTCAAAATGTGGATAAAGAGGGTATGGATGACCCAAGATGTTGTGAAAATTCGGTTGAGAAAATTATGGACAACACAAAAAAGTTGACCTAATTTTTTTGTACTTTGAAGCATGAGGCGGGAAGTTTTGGTTTGCAATCGCCTGTTGCTATAGAGTGAATTACTAAATTATATCGTGGAACATTTTTGTTTTTGTTTGGTGAGCATAAATATGTTTGGGAGAGATAGATTAGGTTGTCAATGCTAACATTATAAAATAAAACAAGTGTTGATAACTAGTCTCCGAAAATCAATGATAATTTTGTCTTCTAATATATGTGGATCATGCTTGTATGTTCTATTATCGAAATAGTTTACACAAAAATTGTATCATAATATCTTTCGTCTTATAAACTATCCGGAAATTCTAATCTTTAGTTTAACATCAAATGTAATCAATGTTGAGCTATCGGAGAAAATCAAAATTGATAAATATGAAAAAGCAAGAACATTGGAACCCAAGCAATGATTCAGAAAATCAAGGAGGGCAATTGATCATTATGCCACCGAGTGAATATTCTCAAGTAAACAAAACTACTTTTGTTTGAATGATTACAAGGTCTGTGACTTCGACTTTGAATGACTTCGGATTTTTCTCATGCTCAAGTGAGAGACGACAAGTGAGAGATTTCATGCTCAAGTGAGAGATGACAAGATCAATTGAGCTATGATGAAATTGAGGGTGAAAATTTTTTGAAACTTTTTTAAAAAAAAGTCATTTGTAGATTCTTTATTAAATTTTCTTTAGTTGATTATTACTCCATTTTTTGTAAGTATGATACAATTTATTTCAACTAAAATATTGGTCATTTTCCCCTTTCTCTACTGATTATAACTTCAAACTGATTAATTATGCCCCAAAAAATTATGAATTCTCTTTTGGTTAGGTATGAGGAGGCACTCCCCTAAAAGAATTGGGTGCTTCAAGACTTCTTCGGTGTTTTATAACTTCTTAGGTGTTTTAGGAGTTCTCAAATGGTAAAATCTTGCTCATCTTATGCTGCTATTCTCTCTATCTCTCTCTCCCTCTTTCTTTTTTCTTTTAACCTTTAGTTGAATTGTTTGCACGTAGAAAACTATATTACCACCTTATATGATTATTAGGGAAAGGAAAGACGAGGTATTTGATTAGTAGACTTGCATACCCACGACAATGAAGAGTCCATTCGAGTGCAAATTAGCGAATCTTCAAGAGAAAATCAAGGTAACAATTAAAAGTCTGCCTAATATTTTATTTTTTCTTACCATTAGGGTTTTGTAAATAAAAACTAAATATATACGGTACTTTTGCATAGATGAAGGAGGCTTTACTTAATCATCTATTTTTAATGTAGTTGTTAGAGATTATTTTCGATTGCATGTTCTTATGCTTAATTGAAATATATGATGTTCATCAAGGGCCTTAGATGGTAATAATACTGGATTTGATTGCTTCTATAGCTTGGAGGTTCTAATAAGTATTTTATTTGATTTCAGAGAAAAGAGGTTTGCTGATCAGGTAAAATATTGGTTTGATTTTGTAAAGTTTTGATTTTGGGGGGGTTTTTAGGGTTGTGGTTGAGTATGGTTTTTTTTGGTTTTGCTTTGGTGTAAAATGAGGATGGGATGAAGGTGGAGTACAATCCATTTCGGTCAAAACTTGCAGCTGTAATACATGGTGGTGTTGACAATATCTATATTGTGAGTGGTAACTCGATTTAGTGTTCTAATTTGGTTAATAAGTTATAGTTGTTCTTTTTAAAATTTAATTAAATGCTTAATAAATATTTCTATTCATCTTAAGTTTTTTTTTTAGTTCATTGCCTACATGTGCTTTCTCACTTTTTTTTAAAAATAATAATAATCATTGTTTGTGTTTTAAAATTAAATAAAAAATATTAGGGCGTTCATTGCACGTGCAGATTGATAATTGTTATGGGCAACATTTGCTGGAATTTGATATTGATGGTGAATGATTTGATCATAGCTTGACTGTTGTAGCTTAATTGCTAATTATTCTCATTTATTTTCAGAACAGATTTTTGATATAGGCAATTAAATAATTTACTATATCTTGTCTAATTGACAATTTATTTAATTTAGTGACTATACTTTTTCTACGCGTGCATATCACGTATGCTTTATACTAGTCTAAATATAAATGTTGAAACATGTAAAAACCATTATGTCCAACCGTACTGTATAACATTCACCGTCTAAAACCAAAAAAAGGACGGTAGCCATTGGATTCAGTCCACATAATAAACAGCTAACTCTTACCCCAATTTTAAAATTCAAATACAAACAGCCTTTTATCATCCCAATAAAATCCCATATAGCCGTTATAACTCCTCTCTCTCGCGTTCTTGATCGGCCCCCCACCCCCAACAAATCTCTCAGAAACACGTGATGTGCACGTGCTAATAACTCCTAAAAAAACCCAACTCCCTGAAACAAAATTTCCCCAATCGCACACATCCAGTACCAAATCCAAGCAAATCAAAATCATGGACAATAACAACTGTTCGCTAATGTGGGAAATCGCTGGGCCGGGCGTTTCCGGCGCGGTGTTCGGCGCGGGGTGGTGGTTCTGGGTAGACGCCGTCGTCTGCAGCTCCGTCAAAGTCTCCTCCCTCCATTACTTGCCCGGTACCTACCAGTTTCTTATTTATTAGGGTTTTGATTATCTCTAATTACTTTAGGGTTTCTAAAGATGGTTTCTTGATTATGAACAGATCGATTCAAGAACAAACCATGGGTGAGAGATCCAAAGCTCTCAGCCGTTGAAGGGATCACCCAAGAATTTGAACCCCATGGTATATATCTCTTCGTCTTTCCTCCAAATTTTTAGATTCTATATATTTTTTGTTCTCTTTTGATTGTTTTTATGTGGGTTTTTTGTTTCTGATTCTAATGGCATGATAATGTCCGGATTTTGATGTTTCTGATTGTTTTAAAATGGGGTTTTTTGTTTCTGATTCTAATGGTACGATAAAACACGGATCTTGATGTTTCTTGTTTGTTTGTTTGTTGTGAATCAGAAGATGGAAAGAAAATTTCCCTAGAATGGATCATGTCAAGAAATGATTCGATCTTTAGTTGAATTATTGTGTGCTCTATTTGAATTTATTGATGGGTTTTTTGATTATTTCCTTTTTCTGGGTTTTAGTTGTCCTTTCAGATCAAGACGATGATTTGGCCAATTCGGAAGAGGCGGATGATGAACAAGTCAACATTCAGGTAATCTCTCTCTCTCTCTCTCTGTTTTTCAAATTAATTGAAATTTAATTTTGAGAAATGGGTTAATTTTTTCAAATTTATTTATTTATTTTTTGTATGTTTGGTTTTGTTTTAGGGACCAAGGACAACAGCTTACTGAAGAAATGTCAAAGACCAGACTTCTGAAGCCGCAGAATTTTGCAGGCTGTTTGTGAGGGTTGACCAACAAGAGCATTCAAGAGTGTGAGCCAAAATATGAGGCAATGTAGAAGTACACTCAGGAGTGCTTTGTACAATGAGATAATTGAGCTGAAAGGTAATATAAGGGTTTTCTGCAGATATGTTGAATGGATATACTTTTGTGGTTGAATTCGGTCAAGATTCGGAATTGTCAGTTGTTTGCTCTGATAATTTAAAGAAGCAGTTAAGATTTGATCACGTTTTTACCTGAAAGATAATGAAGGTACAAACACAGTTTATGTTATAGAGGGTTGCAGTTTCTTAGTTTTACCTCTCACATTTTTTGGGTTAAGTAAGTCCGATATGTTTTTACCATCAATATATCAATTTATAGGTATCATCCCTTAATTAGCTGCATAGTTAGCTCCACATCGTTATATGCTGATGCAGCATATAACCATGTGGATCTAACTATATTGTTCGGTTGTGTCTTGTGTGTATGCATATCTGGCTTACATACTTAGTGTTATTTAGTGTTTTCACATTCTTATTAAGTTAACTTTACTTGTGTGTAATTTACAGCAAGATGTATTACATTAACTTTACAAGAGAGTTTTCTATTTCTTCAATTAAGTTATTAATGTATAATTAGTACATGTTAGATCACGAATATACATCCCTCAACCCTCATGAAAAATTAGGAGTTTTAGTTTAGTCACGAGGGCAATACGAACACACACGGACATGGGGATATTTTAAAGAACTACCCTAAAATATCCAGTACTGTGTCATATTTGTGTCTGACACGTCATGGTTACCAAATTGAAGTGGAATATACCTCGATTCAGTGTCCGTGATTCATAGCTTAGGTTCGACTCCTTCCATGCACATGTTTAAAGTGGAATATATTAAATAATGTACCTTCGTTTCAGCCCACAAAGTGGGATCTCAACTTGCATCCGCAAACAAGAATGTCACTGTAAATTGCTCAACCATTACTACTACTTCAATGTTTTGGTGTCGTGAGTAGACACTTCAGCTTGTGATAACAAAGCATTTCTCTCTCTTATTTTGTAGCAAATATCTGCTTTTTTAAATAAGTAATTTGTGAAGTTCGGTAGCTGTCAAATGAAGCTAATGAATCCATCAAGCTATCATAGCTTTATATGAATAAAATCAAGATTTCATAG
The DNA here is from genome assembly GCA_017893485.1 of Hemerocallis citrina. NCBI lineage: Eukaryota > Viridiplantae > Streptophyta > Magnoliopsida > Asparagales > Asphodelaceae > Hemerocallis > Hemerocallis citrina. Next base: position 439,559 of record JACEHZ010000207.1, read on the forward strand.
CTGGCGTATATTTACATTTTTTTAGTTATTTGTACACTTTTAAGCAAGTTAACAGTTCTGATATCAGTAATGGATGGATATAATTTCTGTATACTTGCTTACGGGCATACTAGAACTGGCAAAACTTTCACTTTGGAAGAAAAACCCACCTGGAAAATTGAGATGTCAAATATCAGGCATCGAAAGAACTATTTAAAAGTTCCACAGAGAGGTTTTCAATGGTCGGATACAAGTTTACTAGTTTACTGTGAGATGTTGAAGGTTTACAATGAGAAGATCAGAAACCATCTCGTGAGATGTTGAAGGTTTACAATGAGAAGATCAGAAAGCATCTCGTAGAGAATTCTGAACGACAGACAAATAAGTAATCATATATTTTTGCTTTTGTTTTTTTAAATTTAGATGAATTTAGTTAAAACTTGGTCATATATTCAACATCTAATTGTTGCTGTAGGTTGGAAGTAAAGCAAGTAGCAGATGGCACTGCGGATGTACCTGGCCTCGTGGAGGCTCCAACCTTTCAGCATAGAAGAGATGTGTGGGAGATACTCCAAATGGGGGAAAATAATATATCGGTTGGATCTACCAAGGCAAATGAACTCTGTAGCCATTCTCACTGGTAATATTGTCGCAAAAGTATATCTTTTCAGTTCATTTTTCGTCACTGAATGAAGCCAACTTCTAAGACTGGTTCCTCTCATAAGTACTTGATATCTGAATTGAAAAATAGATATGGTGCATAAATTTGGTCTATGACTTGTTTGTCATCTTGCATAATTGTCTTAAAAAGTGTCGTCAAGAAAATATTTTTGTTTAACGATTTTTTCTGGTGGACTTTGTATGATACAACAGTCAGTTCTACGAACACTGATTTTAATTCTAAAAATGCTTCTATGTTAGAAAAGTAGTTTAGGGTTTCCAAAAGCAACATTAGGTCATTATATTATTTCGTCTTTCACAGCATGGTGAGAGTGATTTTAAAGGGCGAGAATATGGTGAACGGGCAAAGGAGCAAGAGCCACATGTGGCTTGTGGATTTGGCTGGAAAGGAGCAAGTGGGCAAAACTGAGGTGGAAGGTTAAAGGTATCACAGTTCATGAACCAGTCCGTCTCTGCACTTGGGGATGTTATATCATACCTTGCAAGTTGCAAATCCCTATCTTGTTGTTTTGTCTCTGGTAATTGAAACTATCTCCTGATTTGTTTGCCAACTCTAAGCGTACTCACTTGCTACAGAGCTCTCTAGGTGTGTATTTCTTATTCTTTTTGTCACTTTCAACTATTATAGGAATTAACTTGGTTTTAGATATTAGATTTTTTGAAGTTTAGGGGATACATTTTATAGGCCCACTGTTGTACCACAGAAAGAAACTATTTTTTAAAAGAAACTATTTTTTGACAGAAATATATCTGTCATCATTTACTTGGTCTCACGATGTATTTAAAATGTACTTTTTCATAATAAAAATATGCTGCTTTTGGTTTATGTGCTGTTCTGTTTCCAATTTACATTTTAAAAATAACATGTTCACATCTTATTAGCTGTCAGTCAAGTCAAGTTTAGCTGTATTTTAATAAAATGGGTTTCTCAAAACAGTTTTAAAGGTGAGGGAGGAGGGTTTAAATTGTATAAGAGGTAATCATAAGGCTAGTAGATGAGAATAAATTTCCTTATCTCAATCTTTACTCTTGCTTTCATGTTTCCATAGACAATGAAGGAATAAAGCTTTTTGTACTCTGGGATGATGGAATTAATGCCTTTTAAACTGTTTTCATTGTTCTTCATACAGATGAATGATCTTATTGTCCTTTTCCTTTCTCCAGAGAATCACCATATCAAGACATGAGTGTATCATAGCTTTCATTTTCGTGCTCCTTCAAAATTTAATTAGGTTATGGGAAGTTAACTACTCAGACATTTCCATCTTGCATCTTATGTTGAACAAACCTTCCTATAGGAGTTCTCTGGTGCACGTGATTTTTTTTTGGTTTTCTGGCCTTTCATGAACGATCTGCGGGATTGCCAGCTAGTTTGTTCTCGTTCTTGGTAGATGATTGCTCCCCTATTGATCGTTACAGCAATTTTACATTATTCACATTGCCACTAATTCAGTTTGACAACACGAACACTGGAGTTGATGGATGTTTTAGCTCGATTGAGTAACAGACCAGTTAAAATTAATTTAAAAGGTCTATCACGGACCAATGCTTGTATTGGTTTATTTGGAACAAACAATAAGATATAGTTGAAAATGATTATACACACTTGGTCATATTTAGATGAAAGTAAAAATAATACAATTATACTACTGAAATTGATCTTTACATCGTTTATACTTAGAGGTGATACAAAATTACTAAATTTGCATATGTTTTTCTCTTCCATCATGTGGACGAGAAAAATTATTCATATTGCAATCACATGATGGATGAGCATGTTCAAATTAAGTGATTTTGCATCACCATATATATGTTATGAACAACATTTTCATTGATCATTTCCCCCCCTCCATATATGGCCAAGAGTATCGGCTATCTAGCACAACTCATCTAGCACAACCTATCCTGTTTATTACTTTATACAAAATATATATGGTAACATTAACTTCGTTGCTATTTATTGAAACTTTCTATACAGTAATAATTTTGTTGTGTTGTCGTGTTGTTGATCACGACTTTAACTAAAGAAATTAATTAGTTACTGTGAGATAAACCTAAAATCTATGTTGTTATGTCAAATTCTGATTGCAATGAGTTAGGCATGAGATGTGTGACACATACTGTGCGAAAAAATAATATGATCATAATATTTATGTTATTCATAGGTTTAAATATATAACAAAAAAGGAGAATATTTTAAAGTAAGCTTGTGTGCAAAATAGTGAAGATCTTTAACATTGATTAGGTGCTAAGATATTGGAGAAAAATCAAAACTTATAAAGCCGCACTTTACAAGACATAGGTATTTGCTTAACCTAATTTGTCTTTATATTTTATTTATTTTGTATCAGTAGCCGCTGAATAGAAGAAAAGAAGGTAAAAAAAAGCTAGGTTTTTTACTTTTTGGTAAAATTCACATAATGTCGTGTTCTTTATTGTATATAATTTTATTATTTGAAGTTTAAATATGTATAATTATTTTTATTTTTTCCCCCTAACGTGTATTATTGTATTACTGTCTTTTGTTATTTATAAAAAAATATAAGAGATTAAATATCCTTATAATTATTTTGTTGCAGCTCTAATCCATCGTGAAGTATCTCCCTGCAAAATTAAGGGAATTATTAAAAAATGGAATGCTTGGGAATTGAGTAATTAAAATACAATCTTATATTTTCATTAGAAGAAAAGGACGAAGATAAAGCAGTCAGACATTGGTTATAAAGGTTGTTGGCTTAACATAATTGTGTTTATATTTGTGTTAGAAGCCGCTGAATAGAAGAAAAGAAGCGAAAAAAAGTTAGGTCTTTTACTTTTTGGTAAAATTCACATAATGTCGTGTTCTTTATTGTATATGTATAATTTTATTATTTGAAGTTTATATATGTATAATTATTTTTATTTTTTCCCGTAACGTGTATTATTGTATTACTGTCTTTTGTCATTTATATAAAAATATAAGAGATTAAATATTAATATAATTTGTTTTGTTGCAGCTCTAATCCATCGTGATGTAGTTACCTGCAAAATTAAGGGAATTATTAAAAAATGGAATGCTTGGGAATTGAGTAATTAAAATACAATATTACATTTTCATTAGAAAAAAAGGACGAAGATAAAGCAGTCAGACACTGGTTATAGAGGTTGTTGGCATGTTAATTAATCCCAACTTTTTGATAAATAAAAAATTATGATGTATATTAAGTTGTTAATTTTTAACACAGAAGTTAAAAAATAAGACATGTAAATAATCTTATCCCTACTTATAAAAAATAATGATATCCTTATTATGCTCTCATACATTCTCTTACATCTACTGCTTTTTCATTCTCTCTTCCTCGTATCATCTCTTCTTCTCTCTCATTAAGATAAATATATAAATAATACAATTTGACAAATATATACCATATACCTTAATGAAAATACTATAAATCTTATAGATTTCATATACTAGTAATTTACACATGCAATGCACGTTTTAATAAATATATATTTTTAAAAGTAAAGATTCTACTGTAGTCTGGTCTTGAACTTGAGACCTCCTTTATAATAGTTAGATACGAGCGATACACGTGTTTGTTTGTTTACAAATGACAACTCCAACTCTCCCATTATTAATTGAATATAGATTACAAAAAATCATATACATATATATTGAAGATACCAATCTAAGATTTGAAATTAGGGTTAATAAGTATTTCATTAGGAAAAAATAATGAAAAAGATCTCCACAATCATATTACAAATATAAGGAGCTCTCTCCCCACAATGACATCCAGTTGCACCTAACATCTCAAGTTAGACATACTCAGGGGCCAAACCCCTACTTGAGGTAGAGGAGGCGGCTGCCTCGGACCCGTGAATTTTTCACAATTTTAGGAGCCCCCAATTTTTCTTCTCTTATTTATGTAGTAAAATAAAATTTCACTATGAATAATTGTGATTAGGGACCCCCAATTTAATTGTTTGGCCTTTATAATTTTTTATTATTAATTGGGCTTGTGCTTTAATTGAATTTGGGCATTTTGTTGATTTATTGATTGAATTTGAGGCTTGAAATCCCTCTCCAAATCCAATCCGCACCAGACCCACACTCGCACCTGAGACCCGACCCGCACACTTCAATACCTTACCCTTCATTCTACAAATCCAATCCATCTCCATTCTTCAAATCCAAGTCATCCATCTCCAATTTACCTTGAACAATGTGCAAATTATATATATACTAGTTTTTCTCGTGGGCACGTGCCTACGACACGTCTTCGAACGATACATCATATAAAAAGCCTTGCAAACAGTAAAACAACAATTATTTAGCTCAAGTTTGATTAGTATGACGATAATTAGATGTAAATAAAAGTTCATGTTATCATTAGTATATGTTGACAAATAAATATAAATGGGGGTGTAAAATTTAACTTCTTTGAATTTGGAGGGTGGAAAATGATGAAATTTCAACAAGATTTTCAAGCGAAAGTTGTGTTAAATCATTGGCTTCTTCAATTGCGGTAGTTTTCTTTTCCTATTCAGGGGTAAGAGCGCGAAGAACCTTTCTCACCATCTCCGCTTGAGTATATGTTTTGCCAAGAGCCACACGGTAAATCTTGTTATAATCTCCGATTCGCTATCATTCTCCTTCATTCGAAACATCTCGAACCTGTGAACAAGAACAGAAATTTTAGATTCGTCGACCTTATTTGTCCCTTCATGTGTTACCTCAAGAGTATGCCATATTTGTTGAGAAGATATTTGTTATTTTCAATGTAACACGAGCAATAAAAAAAACATAAAAAATCTGAAAATTTATAAACGTAAAATCTGAAAATCTAAATTTCTGAGTAAATAGAGAGAAAATGAGAGGGAGAGAGAGAGAGAAAAATATAAAAAAAGTGAAGAGAGAAAAGAGACATGGTAATAAAGTAACGAGTTTTTGGTTTATGGGGAAATGTAACGCTCCGGCCCCAAACTCAGAAAATTTATTATTTATTTATTTATTAGTACAACTGCTCACCACAGGCTGCCTCTCAAAAGGTGGTTGATGTGTCTAATTATATAAATATTTGTACTCATTTACTCATAAAAATTGTTTGTATTCATCTATCTTGTTAAAAATTCATCTTATTTCCATTGATTTCAATTAATTAATTATTTTTGAAGGTATAAGATTTTTGATGCAAAAGGTGAAAATTTTTGATAAAAATCAACAAACAAAACAAGCATGTTTTGTTGAATTTTAAATTTTACAATTTGACCATGTGAAAAACAAAATAGAAATTTTAAATTGCCAATAGAGTTGAAAATGAAATAAAAAAATTTAAAAGTGTTTAATTGCTAATGTGATTATTAGTTAGTTTAATTAATTTAAACAATTTTATTTTATTTTATTTTTAAATCTTAAATTCTGATTTTATTTTGTGTGCGTGCAGCACGTGCTTCGAGAAAAGAAAGAGAAGAAAAAAAGCAAGAAATAAAGAGCAAATCAAATAAGGAAACAAATAAATAAAGATGTGGGGTTTTCTGCAAAAATAAACCATAATTCCCACGTCCGTGCCCCTATAAATACAACAGCAAAAGGAAGAGAGAAGTCACGCTTAACAAGAAGACGGCTGATCTAAACTTAAAAAGAAAAAAAAAATGAAAGATGTAGAGAGAGACAGAAGAGTTCTGTCTTTGTGAAGGCTCGGGAGTCAAGGCAAAAAGCAAAGGAGGACGCTGACATGGGGCTTCGGCTCAAAACTCCAGGATAGCAACAGCGTTCTCCTCTGATTGAGTTGACGGACTGTTTTGGGCGGCGTGGACTTCGAGAACGAAACAGAGGGAAGGTGCTGATTAATAAACAACAAAATTTCAGATTTTGCTCTTTTTAATTAATTTAGTTAGTTCTTTAAATTAATTTAATTTAGTTGTTTTCTTTATTGAATTTCTATTTTCCAAATAATAGTTAATCTAGTCAATTTCGGTACTCAGTAAAATAATTAGTCATTGTGGGTTCGACACTCTTTTCACGTAACTATACTACTTGTTGCGATTTTGTACACTTGCAAATAAATCACATCACTGGTTAACCAATTTGGTGACTCTTGATCTTAGGCAATATTATTTATTATTGAATTATTTACAAATTCTTCCGATGTGGGACAAATCAATCCCACACGTGCCCTCCTTCTTGCGCACGCCCGCACATAGCCTCCCCCCCACCCGGGGCCCCACCACCGCCAACACAGCCAAGGCCCCACTCCACGTCACCCCACGTGCAGCCAAAGCCCCCTATCTCATCTCATTTAAATCCCAACATTATTACCATTTTTGACATTCTCTATCTCTATATATATACATACTATATAATACTAGATTATTGTACCTCCAAGAAATATGAGATGTTACACACACCCCTTTAAGAAATCAGCGTCCTCGCTGAGTACGGGGCATGCAACCTAGTGCAGGATCTTTTTTCTAGCCGATGTGGAGCAGAGTATTCTGATTTAGCTAATTCTAGGCTAGTGTGTTGACATCAGCTCTCTCTCAGGCATACATCTCGCCGATGTGGAGCGGAGTACCCTGATTCAGCTAATTCTACCGAACTTCCCCTGGCCATACTGCTCGCGTACTGACCTCAGGTCCCTCTCAGGCATACATCTCCCCACTTCTTTATCCACACTTGGTGTCGAAAGTCGGCTCTGATGCCATTTGTAACACTCTGACCCCAAACTCAGACAATTTAATATTTATTTATTTATTTATTTATTAGTACAACTGTCCACCACAGGCTGCCTTTCAAAATGTGATTAACCAATTTGGTGACTCTTGATCTTAGGCAATATTATTTATTATTTAATTATTTACAAATTCTTCCGATGTGGGACAAATCAATCCCAAAATCGCCTCTCTCTTGCGCACGCCAGCACACAGCCGGGCCCCCCTGGGCCCCACCACTGACAACATACCCAAGATAGCAACTGCCTCTCTCCTTCTTGGGCCCCACTCCACGTGACCCCACATGCAGCCAAAGCCCCCGATTTCATCTCACTTAAATCCCAACATTATTACCATCTTTGCCATTCTCTCTCTATATATATATACATACTATATTATACTAGTATATTATACTCCAAGAAATACAGAATGCTACAGGAAAAACATTGGTTTTGGGAGGGGGGGACTTTTTGGAGGGAAAATATGTTTTTGGGAGGGTGAATCTGAACAGTTGATTTTGTTTCAATTGAAGGGAACCACTTGATAGCTTTTTTTCAAATTGTCTTGTGTTTTGTTATGTGTGTGTGTGTGTGTGTGTGTGTGGACCCCATTTCGGGAGTTCACCTCGGGCCCCCCTGAACTCAGGGCCGACCCTGGACATGCTACATAATAGACATAAAGAGACTCAACATATACGTTTGACAAAAATTAGTTCGTCCTTTACAACTAACGGTAATTTTGTATTGATCATTTCTATTTTGTCGATTTCGACCTTGTTAACTAACTAAGAACTGTTATCAACATATGTTGCATGAGTTCTTCTTTTAATTGTTTATTGCATAGTAATGTCATGCATAACTTTTTTGCATGGAAGTATTGATATTTTTCGTGCTTTAAGAAACATCTTCTAAGCCAATTTAATAGGTAAATAAGTTTTCTTCTATGCTCACAACATATTATATGGTTATTGTTAGTTCTCTAGCAGCAGTTTTCTTATGTGCCATGAATTCTGAAAATTAATCATATGATTCTATTTAAGCATGTTTTCTCTCCTTTTCACAATTTAGACCATTTACATTCTCTGTTTAGAGTGTGCAAGCCGTTAATACCAGCTCTAATACAAATTTTTTAAGCTTCAAAAAGACTTCTAACAAAGCCTTTTTTTTTGGGTTGAGGTTAAAGGTGGAATAACGCCAACATAGCAAATTTACAAGTCCATTTCCTGCAAATGGTTGAGTTACAAACCTTAAAATACATACATAACTTTCAAATTGAGATATCGAGTTATCCTTAATCTGTCAAGAGATATTCATATATCGCATTGAAGATAATTTTGTACAGGCATATCCTTCTGAATAATTTGCATATTCCCACATGATAACCTCATTTCTTGATTTCACATTCTCCTAATCTAAGTTGAAAAGAAAAAATATATATCCATTCATAGTAAACAATGCATACATTAAATATAAAGTAAATATGCATCAATCATGGAAATTGAGATGCCTTGTAACGGTGCAACCTTTCCTTTTTTGGTCGTTACATCTGAGTACTGAAGGAGTGAATACAACCATGGATTCTTACTCCATAAAGGGCTTTCAAGCATTTGTGAATCACGAAGAGAAGTGCATCATTGCATCATGGCTCTCTAATAACATGTGAAATCTAAACAAGGGTTTGTATCAATCTAATGACCAGCCTAAGGAATTCCATCAAACTGTACTATAACCCCCATTTCCAATCGTACAGAAAATTTTACGTATTTTGTATTCGATCTGTCATAGATTTTTCTGTTCTCTCCAATTAATTTTTGTATTTGAATTCATCTTTAATCTCCTATTGAGCCCAACTTGAATACTTTTTGATCCATCTGTGCGTATTTTTATACGTGCATTTGTATTAACTCTTCTCATTTTCTATCTCATACATTTACATACACAATTAGCACATCTCGATTATTCTCTCTCCCTATATTTTGATAATGTATATATGTACATGCACATCATACATCTCCACATCATTCTCTTCTACTTCATCTCTCTCTCTCTTTCTCTCTCTCTCTCTATATATATATACTAGGTTTGCCCGTTGACACGTGCCTACGGCACGTCTTCGGAACGATGCAGCTTGTTTGATCATATAAAATAGTTTTGGAGGTCCAGCAAATTAATCGAAGTAGCAAACATAGAGCAAAAAACATATTATATGATTTTTTTGATTTTTTTTGAATTATTTTTAAAGTTCTTAAAATTTTAATTTTTTTAGTTTTTAAATTTTTTCAAGTTTTTAAAATTTTTATTTTTTTTAAATTTTTGAATAGAAGAGGGAGGGAGAGAGAGGAAAAAATATTTTGGGTGGGAGATTTGAATTTGAGTTTTAGGGAGAACTTTTGGGGGGAAAATATGTTTTGTAAAGTTAGATCTGGGTCTTTGATTTTTGGAGGGACTGAAGGAGAGCCACTTGATAGCTTTTGGTACGCGGTAATGTATAAGGGAATCTAGAATTACCCTCTTGATTACCTGGTTTGGTAAGACATGGGTATAGTTTTGTAAATAATTTTAAATTCCTAGGGTTATCAAAATAATTAGTTTGGAAGGATAAACATTCCTCTTGAAAAGGGTGGGATTTGTGGATTCCTTCACATAAAAAAATGAGTGAGATTATTGCATACCCAAAATACCCTCCAGATTTCTGGCTTATCATATAACCTGCTCTTGTTCCTCCAGATTCTTTTTAGGATAAACAGAAAAATAGGGAATAAGGGTATTCTCATAAATTTCGACTGTGTATATGATTGTTTTTCCTGTATCCTTTACAACGTCAGTCATATGTTATTTACTAATTCTGTGAAGCAATTCAACGTAGGATGCTGATGAGTTATAAATATGCTTCGGTATTTTTTGTAGTTAATTATAGTACGCATAAGTGCTTCGGTATTTTTTGTAGTTAATTATAGTACGCATAAGAGAACGTGTCTCCACTCAGGGGTGGAGCCAAGAATTTTTCTCAAGGGGACCAAAGAACAACATGAAATAATATTCTATCTTTCAGATGGTACTAAAAATTTAACTTGGATTCCACATATGATAATAGGAAACTCAATTATTTAGCTATCTTATTAATGCTCCGTTTTTTGTGTGGGGGAACAAGTGCTCATTTTTTTTAAAATTCAATTTCTTATTAGATAACTTTTATATTTATTTATTTTTAAATAAAGTCAAAATGGTATTTTCGGTAATGTCTACTATAGAGATAGATTGGTGAGAATAAATTGTTCTATACCAAATACAGTAATAAAGTATTCCCAGGCATGTAATGTCATATACCAAACACAGTATTGCAACATTACCGGGAATCTTCATTCCCACCCTCATATTCCTTGGAATCCACAAATTCCTGGGAATTCTCCAATCCGCGTACCAAACGCCCCCTTTGTGTTTTATTTATTATATATATATATATATATATATATATATATATATATATATATATATATATATAATCATAATAATAATAATAATAATAATAATAATAATAATAATTATATAATAATAATAATAATAATAATAATAATAATAATAATAATAATAATTATTATTATTATATAAATAATAATAATAATAATTATTATTATTATTATTTATATAATAATAATAATAATTATTATTATTATTATTATGCATAATAACAGGCCCTCCATATCCTTTCCTTCTCATTTCCGAATTTCCCAACTACACCCTACTCTCCACTAAATCATTAACTATCCATTATCTCCTAACTAACCCCCCACTAATCTAAACAACCCTACTAATCCTCTCCTACTCCTTCTTATTCGTTCTGAACCAAAACCCAATACTTAACCTATCTCTTTCGAGCTCCTCATCTCTCCCCACCGACTGCCATGACCATTTCACCGCAGTCCAATACCCAACTCGGAGCTCCCGATCATCCCCTCCACCGAAACCAACACCGTTGCCTCACAACCGAAGCCCCTGCCATTACCTGAACTCCGACCCTCCAGCACACCCACTGTCGACAACCCCTCCTGCCCTTTTCACCACTGCCCGACCTCCTTGTTGCTGCTCCATCACCACCCTGCCTGCACCTCTGCCACCACCTGACTGCCCCAACTTCAGGCACCACCACTGTCTTCCTCGTCCATTGCAGCTAGCATTATTTCCAAACCCATCCACAGGCCCTCTCACCAGCCTCATCCCGCCATGGTTGCACCACCACCGAACCTCCATCTCCCCCGACTGCCGTTGTCTTCTCCCACCATTGATGCCTCGTTACTGCCGCCGCCATTGCTGCGCCCTCGCTGAAAATCCCGAAACTCACTGCACACCGGACCACCACTGCCCTGCAACTCGAGCTCTCTCTCGCTACCTCCTCACTGAGCGCCGACCGCAGCCAACTTCTCCTCTCGCTGTTGCTATGTTCACTACGTTTGTCGTCGTTCATTGTCACTGTTGTTGCAGCCGCTTTCTTTTGCTTGCTGCCTCTCCATCTTGCAGTGAAGCTTGTTCCATTGAAGTCTCAACGTCGTTGTCGCTGTCCTTTCTGTACACCGTAGCCATCACCATAGCTGCTCTTCTTTTCGTCGTAACAGTCTTATAATAAGGAAAGTGCCTCTTGAACTCAAATTAATGTTCTGGTTCAAGAAAATATTTATTAACTCCGGAAGTAGTTATTAAATTGATTATCGTTTTCTTGATCATACCAAGTTATTGGTCTATAGTCTTCTTATCATCGTTCAAGTCTAGAATCGTTAAATCATGTTCTTGAATGCTGCCATGTCCATTGCTTGAACTAGTACCAAGGTTTTGAACCAGTTTTCGACATTGAAATTTATGACTTTGTACCTAGAAATTGTAGCACAATGAGTCTAGAATCCAGAACAACTTACGGTTCCTCAATCCGACTTAAAGATTGTATGTTATTACTATTTTAGCACTACAACATCGAAATTTCAAGAACTGAAACTGTGCACAAAACCTGTAAACAATGAATTTATATGCATAGCTTATCTAATTATAATGTATCATGTGAATATGCGTTGAAACCGAAAGGGAGTCTAGTTTCTGGAATCTCTGACGGAATCGGATTTGCAATCCCTAGCAGCGGGAATGTGAATTTGAGTACCAATATGTGCTGCTGTCCATAACTTGCATTGTTATGGTTTTGCATATAAACCCATTCACATTTAGTGAATTGAACTATGAATATTGCATGTTTTGCATAATTATTGATACTATCGTTCACACTAATTATATTGACTGCATGTTAACGATTGATGACGACTGTTCCACTGATTATATGGACTGCATGTTAATGATTGATCCCATTAAGAGAATAATAAGCCAGGGTAATAAAGTGTACGACTTTGTAGTGGATAATATAGAGGACTGTACTCGGAAGGGAGCTCGTGGTTTCCCTACTGTTACTGGTTATTGTTACTAATTACTTATGACGGATTACTGACTGTAGTATCCCGATCACTGATACTGAATACAGAATACTGTTTACATGTTTTTCCGAGTACATGGTCTATAAAATTCATCATTATAGTCAAACGTTCACTTGATTGTATGCATCCGAACCTGTGGTATGGAACTGTAACCTCTGTCTCCGTCTATACGCACTTCTATAGTTCAATTCTTATAAATTATCTCCCGTTCTTAAATTTATTATTTTTTTTATCATCTTGGATCTTCTATTAAAGTCATTTCTAAATATCAATTGTATTTGTAGTTATTTTCAAACGGTTATGTATTTTAACACAATTTAATTCTCTTCTTATTTTTATTTATAACCCAAACCATGTCTATTACTATTAATTGATTATTTAATTGATTTGAAACTCATTCTTTAAAATATCATTTGATTTATTAATTTTGAACTAAAGCCTAATCCAATCTCTAAATTATTTAACTATTTATTTTGTAAAGCTCAAATCTCTAATTCATACTAAAAGTATTCCACTATTTCATCATTGAATGAAACTCAATCATATTTTATATTATTATCAACTAGTATTGTTCACGTGCGATGCACGTTTTGATAAAAAGTTGGAGTTAAACGTGCGATATATGTAAGTCAACAGTAATTAGCATGTGCGATGAATGTCTTGATTTTAAAAAAATGGAGCTGAACGGGCAATACACATATTTTTTAGAAATTATGAAGGAAAATTGTACGTGCGTTGCACGTGTTGAAAAATAGAATTGGAGTTGCACGTGCGATGCACATGTTTGTTTGTGACAAAAGTGGTGTTTTTTCTGTGACAAAAATATATTTAAAATTGTTTAGTTGTGACTAACTCTTCCATTAAATAGTATGTAAATATATTATATTATAGATAGATAGATGGATAGTAATTTACACATGTGATGCATATTTAATTTTAAAAAAAAGTTAAAGTAAAAAAATCTGAGATAGTAAGGACTCGAACCTGAGACCTCTTTCATATAGGTTATGCACATGCGATGCACGTGTTGGTAGATTGACAAATGACACTAAGGCCTTCTCCCATTATAATATTAGAGATTAGAGATATGCAAAGCCCAATCCTAGCCCACCCTATAAATTGTTTGATTATTTATTTTGTAAGCAATAATAAATTTCTAGTTCATCCTATAGTTATTCATTTTATTTTCTATCCCAATCTATTGCTATTATATTTTTCTCCTAACTCATCCTACAAATTATATTTGAGAAGCTCAACACAATTATTTATTTTATTTTCATGTGTAGCCCATACTCACAAGCCCACTTTAACCGAACAAACCATGACAAACTCCCAAACCCCTTCACCTCTTATAACTGCATAACTCCCCAAAAATTATAACCCATTATAACATATTAAACAAATCGTAACCTACCCCTCTAACCCTAAATTAATTATCCATCTTATAAACCCTCTCATTATAATATTACTAGTTGTGGTAGGGTAAAAATGGCTTGGGGCCCAACCAGGGCCCAATACAACTCTCACTCAAAAATGGTAAAAACAGCAATCTAGTTCGGCTTCGAGCCACTACAGGGTCGGCGCCGAGCCTCAAGTTCACCCCCACAGAACTGGTCTCCTCGTATCCGACGAGCCTCAATGGTCCTCGGCCTCCGATCCATGACATCCCCACGGGCCGTCCCCCCATCCTGGCGAGGCATGAGGATGACCTGGCACAGCCTAGGCCCTCCGATTCTCCCACAGGCACAGGAGACCCATGATCAGCCATGTCAGCTCCAAATACCACTTAGGGCGTTGCCACGTCAGCCCTATACCACTCTGGGCACTGCCACGTCCGCCCTAAACCCCTTGGGCCTCCTGCCACGTCAGGCCCATGGGCTTTCGGGTCCAGACCGGGCCCCCAAGTGGATCCATACCCAGTTGGGATTCCCTATAAATACAAGACCCTCACCCACCTTTTCAGGTAACCAATCTTTTGCCACTTAAATTCACCTAGTTATTGCTACTCTCTCACAGAGACTAGCTAGATCGTCGGAGGGTCCGCCACCGGGATAAACCCCGGTGTTTCAGGACCGTCTGCAGGTACACAAGACCTCGGATCCGAACCCTCTGATTCGAGCCCAGACATCCACCTCATTCCGAGCCCGTCGCAGGTACCGCCCGGTCAACCGAGTGTCGGCAGACAAGCAGCTTTCTCCTTCAATACAAATCGAGTCCGAACTCACACCTGGTGCATCCACACGTCTCCCAGAAACAAACCGCATCAGGTTGGCGCCGTCTGTGGGAACACTGCTTCAGAAGCCGACCCGAGCCCGACCATCAAGGGACCTCGACAGCCGAACTCTCATGGCCTCCAAGGGCAAGGGGGCTGCTTCCTCCGTCAACCGACAGGACTCGCCCCCACCATCTGCTAACGCCAGGCCACGTATTTCAAAACACAGGGCTCCCCATCAGGGGTCCCAAAGGAGCGTCACCCGTCAAGTCCAGCCCGACCTACGGGGGATAATCGTCAACCGACAGGTTAGCCGCAGCAGGGGAAGGGCCGCTTCCAACCCGGCCCCGAACCATCCAAGACCGCCGCCCGAGGGACGGAGGCCAGCGCTCAGCCACGTCGGAAGGCAACCTTCAGACCGACCAAACATGGTCGAGGGAGCCCCCGTCACTCACAAGGAGTTCCAGGACTTCCGAAGAGAAATTCTTGGGGCTCTCCGACGGGCCCCCAGGGAGGAAGCCCTCCATTCCCAAACCGGGTCGGACGCCGAGGCCAGCGTGTCCCGCCCATCAACAATCCAGCCAGAGGACGATGGCGTGCTCCTAAGGCGCCTCCAAGAAATGGAGGATCGCCTCGATCACATGGGAGACGGCGACCAACGAGCCGCTCAGGGGTACAGACCTGTCCGTCCTCCCTTCTCCGCCCCCATCCTCCAAGCGGAAATACCCAGGAATTTCCGACCACCCCAATTCGAGACCTACGACGGCGAGGGAGATCCTGCTAATCACATGGAAGGTTTCAAAACCCTCATGATGATTCACAGCGCCTCGGATCTCCTGCTGTGCCGAGCCTTCCCTGCCACCCTTCGGGGTCCGGCTCGTAAATGGTTCTCGAAGCTCACCCCCGGCTCCATTTACTCCTTCGACCCACTAGAGGGCAATTTTCTTGCCCACTTTGTCACCAGCCGGAAGGCCGAAAGGACCAGCGCCTCTTTACTTGGGCTCAGACAGATAGAGGGGGAATCACTCAGAGTGTTCGTCCGGAGGTTTACCGCAGAGGCAAGGTCGGTCTCCTCCCTTGATCCAGGCGTCGCCTCCGCGGCATTTCGGCACAACGTCCGTCATGGGCAGCTGAAGGCTTCTCTGGCGAAGAAACCCCCCGTCGACTTTCCCGACCTCCTCAACAGGGTCGAGAAGTACATTAGGGCAGAAGAGGCCCTTAACCCCGAAGATGCCAGGGAGGCCACCGGGAAGGGAAAACGGAAGGCCGAAGAAGTCGAACCATCAAAGAAAGCTCCGAGGGACGCGGGGGCCATGAAGAAAGTCCCGCCGGTCCCCCGCTTCGAGAGGTACACTCCCTTGACACATAACGTGTCCGCCATCCTCTTAGAAATCGAAGACAAAAGCATTGTCCGACTACCTCCCCGACCTAACAACAACAAGAATCGAGATCAGCGCTTCTACTGCCGCTTCCACAGAGATCATGGGCACGAAACCGACCATTGTCGGGCCCTGAAAGACGAAATTGAGGAACTCATCTCAAGAGGGTACCTCTGAGAATTCACCCGAGAAGTCCCACGGGATCGGCGAGATGCTAGGAACCGGAGGCTCTCGCCTCCGAACCCCACTCCGAACCGCATCCAGGGTCGGGATCCCGAGTCCGAAGGAGCCGCGGATACGCCATTCATCTTGCACTGTGTCCACGGAGGGCCAATGGGAGGAGAATCAAATACGTCCCGAAAAGCCTTCATCCGAGAGGTGAATACTGTCCAAGACGACCCCTCGCCCAAGCTACAACCAAGGCCAGTCTCATTCTCAGGAGAGGACCTCGAAGGCGTTCACCTACTCCACTGCGATGTCCTCGTCATTAGTCTCCACATGGCTAACTGTGAGGTTCGCCGAATCCTCGTCGACAACGACAGCTCGGTAAATATTATTTTCCTCAAAGCCTTCGAGAATCTCAAGTTACCCAGAGGGAAGCTCAAGCCAGCCGGATACACGTTGCATGAATTTTCCGGTGTCCCTGTCGTAATAGAAGGGATTGTTACCCTCGACGTTACCGCAGGATCGGCTCCTGTCAAGAGGACTGAGTCCATGGATTTCATGATTGTCAACATCAAGGCAGCTTACAACGCCATTCTCGGCCGACCCAGACTGAGCTCCCTCCAAGCGGTACCTTCGGCCTACCATCTGAAACTTAAATTTCCCACCCCCAAGGGATCGGCATCATCCGAGGTAGCCACGAAGCAGCGCGGTCGTGCTACATAACCGCCGTCGGAGGGGGTGTATTCCCCCTCGACGCCGTTGAACTCGAACCCGAGAGGGACGGCCCAGCTCCCGAGCCTGTCGACGAACTAGAAGAGGTCCTGTTCGACGCCGAGGATGAATCAAAGTGGTTCCGGGTGAGCCGCTCGCTCACCAAGGACTTGAAGACAGGCATCATCGCCTGCGTCCGTCGCAACGTTGATCTCTTCGCTTGGAAGCCCTCCGACATGCCCGGGATCTCCGAAGACTTGATTATGCATCGGCTGAGCGTCGTCCCTGACTCTAAGCCGGTCGTCCAAAAGAGGCGCAAAGTCGCCCCGGAGAGGCAACAAATTGTGAAGACAGAAGTGGACAAGCTCTTGTCCGCTCGATTCATTCAGGAAGTCAGCTACCCCGAGTGGTTGGCCAATGTCGTCATGGCCAATGTCGTTAATAAAGCATGTCCGAAAGATCCTTTCCCCCTCCCCCGCATCGACGCTTTAATCGACGCAACCTCGGGGCATGAGCTACTGTCCTTCATGGACGCATTCTCGGGGTACAATCAGATCCGGATGTTTCCACCGGACATCTCCAAGACCTCGTTCGTCACCGACCAGGGTCTTTATTGTTACCGCGTTATGCCCTTCGGGCTGAAAAACGCCGGAGCCACGTACCAGCGGCTCGTCAACAGAATCTTCAAAGATTTGATCGGCCGCAACGTGGAAGTCTACGTCGACGACATGCTCGTCAAGAGCCGGGCCGGGCCGGACCACGTCACCGACCTTGAGGAAGCCTTCGGTGTCCTCCGACGTCACAACATGAGACTCAACCCGGCTAAATGCGCCTTCGGCGTCTCCACTGGGAAATTCCTGGGGTTCATCGTTAGCCAACGCGGCATTGAGGCAAACCCCGAGAAAATCCAAGCCATTATTGACATGTCCCCGCCTCGGAATGTCAAGGAGGTTCAGAGGCTTACGGGTCGATTGGCGGCAATCGGCCGTTTCCTCTCCAAGTCAGGGGAGAAGTCTCTCCCCTTCTTCAAGGCCTTGCGCGGAAAAGGGGGCTTCGAGTGGGGTACCCATCAACAAGAAGCCTTCGAACAGCTGAAACAATACCTCGCCAACCCGCCTCTCCTCAGCAAGCCCGAGCCAGGCGAACCGCTTTGGCTCTACCTATCCGCCTCGGATAGCGCCCTCAGCGCCGTCCTCGTCCGAGAAGAGGAAGGAGTTCAAAGGCCATTGTACTATGTGAGCAAAGTACTACTCCCAGCCAAGATGAGGTACGCAAAGATAGAGAAGGTGGCCTATGCCTTGGTCATGGCAGCCCGGAAGCTTCGTCCTTACTTCCAGGCCCACTCCGTCCAAGTACTGATCGACCAGCCACTAAAGGCTGTCCTTCACAAGCCCGAAAACTCCGGCCGTCTAGTCAAGTGGTCAATTGAGCTGAGTCAGTTCGACATCAGCTATCAGCCGAGAGTGGCCATTAAAGGACAGGCCCTCGCCGAGTTTATAACTGAGTGCACCGTCTCCGAGCAGCCCAGCATCGAGGGTTCGGATCCGACCTGGGAGGTCTTTGTCGACGGCTCATCATGCGAAACGGGGAGTGGGGCTGGCATCATCCTTCGTGGCCCTGACCAATTCCTACTTCAATACTCCCTCCGCCTCAACTTTCCGGCCTCCAACAACGAGGCAGAATACGAGGCCATGATCGCCGGATTGACCCTCGCCCACCGAGCCGGAGCCAAGCAAATCCAGGCCTTCAGCGATTCTCAGCTCGTGGTCAATCAGATCACCGGAGAATATGAAGCCCGCGATGATCGCATGGTGAGGTATTTGGCGGCAGTCCGACGACTCCTGGCGTCCTTCAGCTGCGCCATGGTTATCAGAGTCCCCAGGGAACAGAACGCTCAAGCAGACGCGTTGTCCAAACTCGCCTCTTCCTCCTTCGAGGGTCTCGATCAGACGGTGCTCATAGAAGTCCTCCTGAAACCAAGTATCAGCGACCCAGAGCCGGAGGCGATGTGTGTGCAAGATGGTACCAGCCCAGACGACTGGACCACTCCCATCCGAAGATTCTTAATCAATGCCGAGCTTCCTGAAGAGAGGGCCGAGGCCAAACGAATCAGAATCCGAACTGAAAGGTTTGTCGTGATTGATGACATCCTCTTCAAACGCTCATACACCTTGGCCGACGGCAAACCATACCTCCGCTGTCTCACCAGCGACGAGGCCAGCTACGCCCTCAAAGACCTACATGAGGGGATCGGCGGATGCCACATGGGAAGCAGGACACTTGCTCGAAAAGCCCTGAATCAGGGGTACTATTGGCCGACCATGCTCCAAGACTCGCAAGACCTAGTCAAGAGACGCGGCCCGTGCCAAAGGTTCTCCCCTATCAAGAGGCTTCCTCAAGCCAATCTCCGATCCCTGGCTAGTCCTACCCCATTCGCCATGTGGGGCATGGACCTTGTGGGCCCCTTTCCCGTAGCGGTAGGGCAAAAGAAATTCTTAATAGTCGCCATCGACTACTTCACCAAGTGGATCGAAGCAGAACCACTGTCTAGCATCACCGAGTGCCAAGTACAACAGTTCTTTTGGAAGAACATCATTTGCCGGTTCGGAATCCCTCGGGTTCTCGTCACAGACAACGGAACCCAGTTCCAAGGTCAGAACTTCCAAACCTTCTGCGCGGACATCGGCATCCAGCAGTATTTCTCCGCCATCTGCCACCCTCAGTCCAACGGCCAAGCGGAGAACGCGAATAGGCAAATCCTCGACGGCCTCAAAAAGCGCCTCGACAGTTCCCCCAAAGGGCTGTGGGTCGAGGAACTGCCTAGCGTGCTATGGGCACACCGAACCACCAAGAGGATCCCCACTGGGGAGACGCCGTTCAGTCTGACCTATGGGACAGAGGCAGTCATTCCCGTCGAGGTCGGATTACCTTCTCCCCAGATCATAGCCTTCGATGAAGCTGACAATGCGTCCGGCCTGAGGGCCAACCTGGACCTCGTCGCCGAGGTGCGAGAGAAGTCTTCAATCCGGAGAAGCATCTACCAACAACGGATCGAGAGGTTTTACAACAAGAAGGTCCGCCCCACAAACATCAAGACAGGGGACCTCGTATTACGAAAACTATCCGTCTCTGATCCAACCAAGAAGAGGAAATTGGCTCCCAACTGGGAAGGCCCGTACCGTGTAATCGGGGCTGTACGCCCTGGTACATACCGGCTGGCAGATATGGACGACCGGCCCATCAGCCGACCCTGGAACGCCGAGCACCTAATGAAGTTCCTGGAAGAGCGAACCTAGGTTCTAGCTTGGCTAAAGTAAATTAAATCTTTTGTAAGCTTTCACGTGTAAAGGGCCACTTAAGCGACCCTCCCTATCTTGTATAAAAGAAGTCTCTTTTTATCAAACTCCAAAGGCCTCGGCAGCTCCGACCAGATACCGGACAATGGGATCGGCACCCGAGTTCTGACTCCGGTATCGTCCCCAAACCTCTCGGTAGGTTCGACCCAGCTTCGGACCAGGGAATCTTCCTAATACCCCGCGTCGATCCCTCACGAATCGACGGAGCCAAACCTCGCCTCCGCCGCCATTCACTACACTACTAACCAGAGCAAAGAGGGAAAAGGATTCTTTATTCATACTCTTTTATTTTGTTCTGGGAAAACAAACAAGGACCGTTACAGGACCACTCCACTCATCTCAAGCTGGAGGAAACCACCACCTTAGGGCCCCTCGGGTCCGACGAAGGGCGGGATCACTCTGACCGAACGACTTGGAACTCTCTCTTTGTCATGATGGTCCTTCGACTCAGCCACGGTCGACGCACCGGCCACGGAGCTTTGGGCATCAACGGGTCGCATACGCTCCATCAGCAGCAACGCAGAGGGAACCCCCTCCGCTCGCCGACCCCCCGAGGAAGATATAGAGACGCCCAACATCGTCCTGTAACGGTGTATCTCCATCTCCTTCTCTACTATCACACCACGAAGTAGCTTCTCAGAGGAGGGCCTCTGCACCGAGGGACTAGACATAGTATATCCGAGACCGATGCCCCCGAGCTCCCGATCCACCATCGCCCTCCTCAGCTGGCTTGCCTCCTCACTAAGGGCTTCAGACTTGTTCCTGTAATAATTGAAGGCCGCATCAGTGTCACGGGCCCCCTTACGGTACCGAACCAAAGTGGCCTCCAGGGCCTCAACCTTGCTCCGGAGCCACGCCACGTCGGAACGACGGGGGTCCGCCTCAGGAGGGGGAACCATAACCTACAAAAGAACCAGCCCACTCAAAACATATAAGCAAGGAGGTTCGGAAATATCCAAGGTCAAAACACTTGGCCAGTCAAAAACCCTCTTTTTATAAATTTAGTTGCTCCATACAAAAGATGCGGTGGCCAGTCCGCGGAAGGCAAATACAATCGAGAGATGGAAAAAGAAGAACAAAATTATACAGCTTGTTTTCCCACCTCAGTGTCGGCCGGGTTCACGGGGGGGTCGGCAGCCGGGTCATCATCGGGCTCTTGTTCGCCAGGGGTCTTCGGTGTCCCCTCGATCTCCATGTCAAACTCGAAGTTGGACAGGTCGACGGTCGGATAGAAGTGCCTCACATGGCTGAGGGCCTTTGCATAACAGTCGTCCTGGGCTTTGATCACCAGGAGCTGACACGCCTCCGTCAACTCATCCTTCTCCTTCACAGACATCTTCTCCTGAGCCGCCATCGTCTTCGCCCATTCCTCCTTCTCCTTGTCGAAGGCCGTCTTCATCTCCGTCTCCCTCCTATGCGAGCCTTCGAGCTCTACCTTCAACTCCTTCACCTCCTGCACTGCCTTGTCAGCCTGGTCTCGCTCTCGCTACAAAGCCGCCTCATAAAGGCCTCTCACGTGGGCCCCCTGCACGGTCGCCTGCAGTAGCCAGACACTACTAAGAAAGCCTTCTTTGCAACATAATCTCAAGACAAGTGGGTTCGGTTGACTTACCAGCACATTAGCCTGCGCAAGGCGCACGTACGCCTCGTCCAGGGTCTCGGCCTTCATCTCCGAGCGGTCCCGGGGGGTCGCCAGCTTATCTGCAACCTCCATGGCCTGGCGCCCTCGGGTCAGGCAGTCACCCTCGCAGATCGACCAATTCGGCACCCACGGTCGCCGAAGTCTCTCCTCTATCCCGGGATCCACCAGGGGACCCTTCCCCTTATCAAGGTCAGCAGCCTTGCCCCGATCCAAGCCCCCCTGAACCACCACATCCCTGCCTGTCTCCGAGCGAGTCCTTTTGGCCCTCGGCTGAATTGGGGCCTCGGAGACCGCCTGGGACAACTCGGTCGTCTTCACCACGTCCCCCTTCTTCTCGGCCTTCTTCTTCTTCATAGCGAGCCTCAGTGCCTTAATCGATTCTTCATCCATATCTGTAAAAAGATCCATTAAGAACAATGAGCAAGAAAGTACAAGAAGATAGAGAGAAAAGAAACAACTACATACTAAGCACGGCCGGGCTCAGTCCGACGCTCGCCAGGTGGGCCTCTGTCACCTTCGTCCAATTGATGCTGTACGACAGATGGAGGCGCTCAACAAACCTCCACTCCTCAGCCGTCAGGTCCCTCGGCCTCGGCGTTTTGTAGCTCGGCTTAGAGTGGTTCCATCGAGTAGGGATATCCCAAGGATCCTCACTCCGGACCACTAGATATTTCTTCTTCCAATCCTTGATAGAATCTGGGTGACCGTGGACTACCTTCCCCTTACCCCGAGGCGAGATGTAGTATACACCCTCTGCCGACGAGCTGATCATCAACATCGCTCGGAACACATTCAGCCGTAGGGGTACCTTCTGCTCCTCGCACATCAGCACGAAGCAGATGATCTGCTTCCAGGAGTTCGGCCCAAACTGCATCGGCGCCAAGGACGCCCAATTCAGCACCTCCCGAACGAATCGGTGGACTGGCAGCCTCAGTCTGGAGATGAAGGCATCCACGGGGAGGACGCAATACCTATCCGGCAGGGGGTCGGTCGGCCGAAGAGTAGAGCTCGGCAGCATAAGCTCGTAGCTGGACCCTATGTGGTATGCCAACTGCAAAGCCTCCAAGTCACCTGCCTCCAGAACGGTCGGGAGTGTGTCCATCTTCACCCTCTTCCGGCTCGGCGACGACGGCTGGACCCCAAAAAGCTCCTTATCGGAGAGATCGTCGGGGTATCGACGGAACGGCTTGGGTTGTACGGGCGACCCTGTCATCAAGTTACGATAAACAGGAGCCTGACTCGAGCCACCGGTCCTCGATCCCTTCTTCTTCGGAGCCCTCTTCTTCTTAGCTCGTTCCGGCGAGGGTGTAGATAATCGCCCCAGACCGGTCGGATTCCGAGGCCCTTCGGCTTCACCCCCTTCGGGACCACCCTCCTCTCCGGAAGCCAACCCTAGAATCTGGACTTCGTCTGAACTACCGCCCCCCTCCTCAGAGTCGCTACTCTCCACCACAAAAGGCCTCCGAGATTGCAACGGCTTGACATGATGTACCACCTCCTCCTCGCCTACCGGCTCCTCCCACGAAGTCGATTTGGAGGCGGGTTTCACTTCCCCCTCAGACGTCGACGCTGACGAGCCAGACTGAGCCCTGTCCATCTGTGCCTAAGCTAAACAGACTTACCAACTAACCTGGGGTCGCTTCGGAAGAACGAGCCTGCTGCAGCAAACTGAGGAGACGAGCGCTGAAGAGTTGGAAGATTTTTGGAAAAGTAAGAAGCAAGAAAGAAGTGGGCGATAGGAGGAGAGGGGGGAACATTTATAGAGGACGACAACGACTCCTCGATTTCCGCAATTACTGTTCACTAATTGACGTGTAACTGCCGCCTGGAAAATCGCGCCACGTCCTCGAAACGTGGGCTGCTGACGTCATCCAGTGCCAGGCTGGCAGCCAGACACAGGGGTCGGTTCGGATGAAGTGCTCAGCGGAAAAATTTCTTTTTTAAAGATTTAAGGCTACAGGGCTCGATCGGCTCTCCTCTCACCCGCGAGCAGCTCGGGGCTTACAGTCTCGTCAGCCGAAACCCCGAACTGTTCGAGGGTGGGAGGAAAGCCACCATCGCCTAGAACCCTAACAGAAAGCGGATCAACCCGCGTATCCGAGGCTCTTCAGCCTCGGGTCCAGAATACGGTGGGTACCCCTCCCGTCCTGATCTCTCTCGAGCCAAACAACCGTGTGAGGGCCGTCTGACCCGAAAAAGGATCCGGACGG
This sequence comes from Hemerocallis citrina, assembly GCA_017893485.1. NCBI lineage: Eukaryota > Viridiplantae > Streptophyta > Magnoliopsida > Asparagales > Asphodelaceae > Hemerocallis > Hemerocallis citrina. Next base: position 464,054 of record JACEHZ010000207.1, read on the forward strand.
CAGAGTCACCACCAATCCGAGGCTCCTTATTCCCTGGTCCAGATTTCGATCGTTATCCCTCTCGCCCTGATCTCTCCTAGATCTGACTACCGTATCAGGGCCATCAGATCCAAGAGAAGATCCGGGCGACAGAGTTACCACCTCTCCGACACTCAGGGACAAAATTTTGCAAGAAAGAGACGTCCGCCGAAGCAGACACCTCTGGTGGCCAATGGACCACCCTTGCTGTGATCACATCCGCAGGGGGGAGTTACGTATTTATAACCTCCACCATAGGCCTACCACTATGGCATTGGGAAAGACAAATGACGGAAGCCCATGCGCCATGCATTTATTAGGCAGCGCAATTAAGGCCCCTAGGAAGTTGGAACATTACACAGATCCCGGAACGCCTTCAATGCTCCTCAGAAACAGCGGGCTACCCCCGCTCAAACGTTCTAAGGCACCACAGTTCGACATCACCCTTGCCGACCCGTAATCCCTCGACAACTCGAGGTCCGGTCTGGCACCAGGGTAACCTTCTCAGGAAAACACAACGGCTTGCCATCACCCTTGCCGACCCGTAATCCCTTGCCTGCACGAGGTTCGGTCTGGCACCAGGGTAATCTTCTCAGGAAGACGCAACGGCTCGCCATCGCCCTTGCCGACCTGTAATCCCTCGACAGCTCGGGGTCCAGTCTGGCACCAGGGCAACCTTCTTAGGAAGACACAACGGCTCGCCATCACCCTTACCGACCCGTAATCCCTCGCCAGCACGAGGTTCGGTCTGGCACCAGGGTAATCTTCTCAGGAAGACGCAACGGCTCGCCATCACCCTTGCCGACCCGTAATCCCTCGACAGCTCGGGGTTCGGTCTGGCACCAGGGTAACCTTCTCAGAAAAACACCACGGCTTGCCATCACCCTTACCGACCCGTAATCCCTCGCCAGCACGAGGTCCGGTCTGGCACCAGGGTATTCTTCTCAGGAAGACGCAACGGCTCGCCATCACCCTTGTCGACCCGTAATCCCTCGACAGCTCGGGGTTCGGCCTAGCACCAGGGTAATCTTCTCAGGAAGACACAATGGCTCGCCATCGCCCTTACCGACCCGTAATCCCTCGCCAGCTCGAGGTCCGATCTGGCACCAGGGTAATCTTCTCAGGAAGACGCAACGGCTTGCCATCACCCTTGCCGACCCGTAATCCCTTGCCAGCCCGAGGTTCGGTCTAGCACCAGGGTAACCTTCTCAGGAAGGCTCAGTGATTCGCCATCCCATTTCTATAACCATAAACACTCCTCCACGGCTAGCTCTCGCACCCCCGCAGGAGTGGGGGGCTTGTGTGGTAGGGTAAAAATGGCTTGGGGCCCAACCAGGGCTCAATACAACTCTCACTCAAAAATGATAAAAACAGCAATCTAGTTCGGCTTCGAGCCACTACAGGGTCGGCGCCGAGCCTCAAGTTCACCCCCACAGAACTGGTCTCCTCGTATCCGACGAGCCTCAATGGTCCTCGGCCTCCGATCCATGACAGCCCCATGGGCCGTCCCCCCATCCTGGCGAGGCATGAGGATGACCTGGCACAGCCTAGGCCCTCCGATTCTCCCACAGGCACAGGAGACCCATGATCAGCCATGTCAGCTCCAAATACCACTTAGGGCGTTGCCACGTCAGCCCTATACCACTCTGGGCACTGCCACGTCCGCCCTAAACCCCTTGGGCCTCCTGCCACGTCAGGTCCATGGGCTTTCGGGTCCAGACCCGGCCCCCAAGTGGATCCATACCCGGTTTGGATTCCCTATAAATACAAGACCCTCACCCACCTTTTCAGGTAACCAATCTTTTGCCACTTAAATTCACCTAGTTATTGCTACTCTCTCACAGAGACTGACTAGATCGTCGGAGGGTCCGCCACCGGGATAAACTCCGGTGTTTCAGGACCGTCTGCAGGTACACAAGACCTCGGATCCGAACCCTCTGATCCGAGCCCAGACATCCACCTCATTCCGAGCCCGTCGCAGGTACCGCCCGGTCAACCGAGGGTCGGCAGACAAGCAGCTTTCTCCTTCAATACAAATCGAGTCCGAACTCACACCTGGTGCATCCACACGTCTCCCAGAAACAAACTGCATCACTAGTAATTTACACGTGCAATGCACATCTTTATAAATATATATTTTTTAAAGTAAAAATTTGCCGTCGTTTGGCACCGAACCTATATTAATTATTAATTATGAATGTGTATTGCACGTATTTGTTTGGTTATAATGCATGTTTTTATTTGGTTACACAACCCCAACTCTCCCATTAAAATATTAGATAGTATAATGTACGTGCGATGCATGTCTACAAAAAGTAAAGTCATCAAATTAAATGAATATATATCGAATAAGAAAAAAATAGTTTATATTTGAATGTTTTGATTTGGGCTACACGTACGGTGCACATTTACATTTGTTGAATATAGTTGAGACGTGTATTATATGTGTTTATATAGTTACAAAGTCAGGGTTTGTTTGTTACAAACCCCAACTCTCCCATTAAAATAGTAGATTAATATAATAACCCCTCTTTCTCTCTCTCCCCTCTGCACTCTCTCCCCGATCTCTCTCTCTCTCCCCCCTTCTTCTTCCTCCTTGTTCTGAATCCGATGCCCAAGACCCATTTCCAACCCTGGCAGCCCCTCTGCCGTCGATCACCACCTCCAACAACGTCGACGCCCCCTCATCTTCCTCGTCGAGCGCCCTGCACCACCTCACCGCCATTTCCGCTGAGCTCCCCTCCAGCACCCATCGGAGCCGCGACCACCGACTGCACCACCAACGCTAGCAACCCCATCCGTAGTCGATCGTCCTTCCATCACCGCTCGACTCCACCTCATCTCTTGCCGCTGCCCATAGATTGCTGCCAATCTTCCACTTCTGTCACCTTCACCCTCGTCCCCTCTGCCGCCATCTTCTTCCTCCGCTCGTCGTCGAGCCCACACCTCGCAACCCCCTCACAGCCTTCCCCGCCTACTCCAGCCTCGACCCCGAGCCATCGCTGCCACCACCGTCCACCTTGCTGCCGTCGAACCCCTCCAGTTGCACAGCTACCTCTCCCGCTCGTGCTTTATAGCCGAGGCCCCACCATCACCGAGCCCCTATTCTCGACCTCGTTGCCTCCTTGAGTCACCATTGTTGTTGTTTTCATCATCTTGCTATTGTTTCACTTCGTGTCTTGCTGCCCCGTGTTTGGCACGTGATTGTCATGTGCGGGTGGTTGGGGTGTACACGTGCTGCTTGTTACGTAGTTTGCATGTGCTCGTTGTTTCGTTGTCTGCACGTGTTGCCGCCATCGCTCGTCTCGCTTCCGTTCATCATCACAAAAGGCAAGCATCTCTTGCACAACTTTGTTTATTCATGTGCAAGCACTCTTCTTGATCTCCGCAAGTAGTTTTTGCCCTCTTTTATATCCATGTTAATCTTATTCGTTTCCGTCGATTATTGTTGAATTCGAATTATCCATCGTTCATCGTTCATTCAATTTTCATCAACTCGAATATCATTGAAACACATGAGAAATCATTTTTATATGCATATGATACACAAACACGAACTAGAAACATGAAACCATAAAAGAAAGAGTGATTTGAATGAATTGTGCTTGAATTTTATTATGTGGTTATATTCATAGTTTAATATCGTTGAATTCATAGTTTAATATCGTTAAAGTGATCATATCCATCATGTTAATAATAGAAACCATGTTGATTTCTAGATGTAGTTGTATGTTCATTTCTAACAATAAAACTAGACACTTGGAAATGAAACATTGTTAAAATCAACTTAGTATATTTCTGGACTGCCATATGCTCCACCTTGGAGTAAGAATTCAGCCAAGTTACTATTGTTATTATCTGAAACTTATTAAATAGAAATTGTAGCACGCTGTGTCTAGTTTCTAGAATATCTGACAGATCCTCAATCCGACTTATAGATTATAAAATATGAGTTTCTACCACTGTACTGTCGTAGTTTCATATTACTGCTTTATAGTTGTGGGGCTAGGGCCTGAAGACAGGGTCCCCCCATGATCGTTACTGCACAGGGTGGGGCTTGGGCCCGCAGAAGGGGTCCCCCCATGAGGTGCACAGAGGGAAGATGTTTGTATTTTTGGTCGACAGTATAGGAGTCACACCCTGAACTCGACCTTCTTTAATCCACTGCCACAGACTTTGCAACAGCACCGCCACTACGCCCTCCTCATTGACCCTGAAATCTACAACCTCCACCTCCCGCAAGGGCGAGAGGTGAAGGTGATTCTTCAGATTGGTTGTGATTTGGTTGAGTTTTACGTGAGAGAGAGAGTGAGAGAGAGTGAAGATGTTGCTTCTCACTTCTCTATGCAGGTGTCTGTTTGTGTTTGTGAGAAATCACCTGAGAGAGTATAAGCATGAGAGAGGTGAGTACCATCTTCATTGCTCTCTTAGACTGTGCCCATGGTTAGGGTTAGTGAAAGTTTTGCTTAGTAAGAAATCACTTGTGAGAGCTAAATCGTGAGAGAGGTGAATGTATCCTCTCCACGGCTCTACTTTGGTTGTGACTGGGCAGAGAGTGAGTATGTTGGAGAGGGTATGGAAGAGGGGGAGGAGAAGGTTGGGACCGGGGAATATCCAAATCCCACGTGATTCGCTTCAGGTGGGTGTGTGCGCGCCGTGGAGGCGGTGCACGAAGCTTATGTGACGTACATACAATTAGTTGGTACTCGCTATGTGATTGGGCCTAAGCTGGGGTCCAGTACATTTTTGGTGGAGGTCGGGGATAAGCTGTAGCCGGTTCGTCCTAGTTGTAGTTTTTAGTTTTTGTGGCCCACCTTAAAGAGTGTTAGAGTGAGCACTGATTGTATGTATTGGTTATATTGCTTCATGTTTTATTTTGTTGTCTGTAGGTTGTAATTTGTCCCAGTACTTTGGGTTTGTTTGGTTAATTCTCATTAATGAAATAGGGTGGCCTTATTCCACATTTTCCTTCAAAAAAAACTGATCAAAACAGTAGGTTAATATGAGAATTAAAATCCCAAATTTACAAGAATGTTAGTAGGCAATGTCAGGAACCCATTGATAATTATTGTAAGAATTTTAGTTAAGTTTTTAGTCGAATTATACATATAAAGAATCAACTAGTAGACATAGTTAATGCGATCTAAATGTATCATATGAATATGCGTCGGAATCGGTAGAGAGTCTAGTTTCCAAAACCTCTAACGGATTCTGATTTGTTTTTCCGTAGCAGCGGGAAAGTTAGTTTTTGTACAACAAGGTACTGCTATGCAGAATTGTGTTCTCATGTTTTTTTTAATAAATATAAACGTGTTAACTTTGCATCTATGAATTGCACTACACACCGTTCATTGCACAGCCATTGGTACCTCATTATTGCTATTTCTTGAAAAATTGCATATGCATGATTCATTGTAATAAAATAATGACAAGCCAGGGAAAAAGGGGGAAACGACTTAGTAGTGGATAATATAGGAGAGTGTACTCGGAAGGAGGCCCGTGTTTCCTATGTTGATATGTTATTGTTTTATTGATTGATTGTGGATTACTGACTGCAATATCCAAATTTCTCGTGTATTGTATCGTGTATTATTTTTTGATCATTGAATATTGTTATTACAAGATCAGAGTACACGACCCTATAGAATTCACCACTAGAGTCGAAATGCTCACTTGGTTGTATGCACCCGAACCTGTGGTATGGGACATAGGATTGCGTGTATTAGATAGATTAATAAAAGACTAATAGACATAAAAATAACACTGAGCATTGACACTGCATTTCTACTATTGTTCATTGTTACCAACTATCGTGGTGTTGACCGTTGCTTATCAATTGATTCACTTTCACTGTTATACTTGCATTTTATTATCCTTACTGTATCTTGCATATTGCATCGTTCTAGCTCACTGTGTTGCATTATTCTGTTTATTGTTTTATTGCTTTCACTACTTGCTGTTCGGGCCTGTTCTAACAGACCCCCCCCCCCCCCCCCCCCCAAAAAAAAAAAATATTAAAAAAAAAAAAAAATTGAGCCCCTAGATGTCTAGATTGCATGTATCAAGGAGGAATTGACTAAGGACTTGGAGAACATACCTTCTAATGAATGGAGTTGAACCATTAGTATTCAATAATTATATTGCATTAGCATGTTTATTTTATTTTCACTATTGTTGTTATTATCGCACATTGTACCGGGCTTTGGTGACCCGAAGTTATTTTACTTTCAGATATTGGTTATGTATGAGACAGATCATGGATTGTTCATGTTATGTGATTATCTTATGGTATGTGTGGTTGTTATTACATTTTATATTGTTGAGTTAAACTGTTATAGCTTATGGGTGATGTATATATCATCCGCTGGGCCTTAGTCACGTGGCTGTATTTTAGTATTTTGGGAAGCAGGACATGACAGGAACACAGGATTGCGTGCATTAGATAGGTTAATAGACTGATAGACATAAGATTGACATTGAACATTGACACCGATACTTAATACTGGTTATTGAATATTGATTCACGATTACTGATTCCTGATCCATTGATTACCGACTATTGAAGTTGTTACCGACTACTGCTTACCGATCGCTGTATTGACTGTTGTTTAACTGAATAGTGATTATACTGTTTATCGACTATTGTTTATCGATTATTGATTATCGACCAATGCATCATTGACTATCGAATATTGATCATATTATTGACTATTGTTTATCGATTACAATTTTAGTGATTATTGACTATTATTTATCGACCATTGTACAATTGACTATCGAATTTTGATCTTGTTATCGTATATCATTTATTGATCTCTGACATCATTCGAGTTCATTGTTCATTGTCATATTATCTTTTACTATTTCACTGCTTCCTACCACTTGTCGTCCGTAGCTTGCTGTAATGGGCATCCCCCCCCCCCCCCCCTCCAATCTCTAGATGTTGATCTTACAGGTATCGTGGAAGAACTGTTGGAAAGACTTAGCAACCAGATCGTCTAGGGGATGGAGTCGCACTCTGCTGCATTAGTTTATCTAGTTCATGTTTCATTTCCTAGTTATTATTGTTGTTAGTTATGCATTGTAATTCTGGGTGTATTGGCCCAAAGTTTATCTTCTTCCAGATATTGGTTATTGTGGACTTGTTTATGAATCAATCAAATTATTTATTGTTAATGTGATTATTATTGTATGGATGAGCTTACTGGATGATATGAGTTGGTATACTTGTATCATTTACTGAGCCTCAGTTGCATGCCCGTTTTTTCGTATAACGGGAAGCGGGGCGTGACATCTACAGTATGACTTAAGCATAATAAAATTAATTCTCCTAATTGTAACGCCCCGAATTCCAAAATACGAAAATTCGTAGCACAACAGGATCTTTACTTCACTTCGTACAATTTAACAAGGAATTTGAAATTTTTTATTACATTAAGTTCTTTTACAACAACAACGCAGCGGAAATAAAATAAAGTACAACATGATATGAGTGTACAATTTGAAACATCAACAACTTAAAACGGGAAGTAATCTTTAGCATCAATCATCTTTATATCTCCTTGCAAATCCAATGTATGCATTTGAAACTGTGGGCACGTCAGTTGCTTACAATCGATGCTATATTATATATTACAACGATCCTCTCTATGCTGTTTTATAACGATTTACTTACTTTAGCAACCTTGACACAAACTCGAATGTAAATCAAAGTGTAAAAGAGTGACTACCCTAAACATGTCAGTGTATGATATGCCTTAAATGCCTAATGCAGATGTTTACACTACGATGTACTAATGTATACTTGTTCGGATTCTATGCATCTCATACTACATAGGTCCGAGGGAAAGTTATACTCCGCATTGTAGGGTTTTACATCCCACGCTATGCAACCTAACCAAATGAATATACTTCAATGCGTAGTCACCGAAGAGTCGCACCTCCAGGATATTGGACCTTACCGGCCTATCCCTAGCCCACCTCAATGGATTTACCGGGCATATCCTGTCCGTTCCGAACATTCCTAGGGACTGCAGTCTCTTTACTGGCCTTTCAGATGATAGATGGATGTACCCCAGCCCATATACATGGATTTACCGGCCGTACTCCTCTATCTCGGACCCCTAGGTGCTGCACATCCTTTACCAGCCATGTTCATCGTTGTTTTTATCATATCTTCTTCTAGTGCATTTCCCTAGGTTAATTAACATCATCACAACCTAGATGCTGATTTACACTCCTTCCGGGCTTAACAAACACCGAGAACGATGACCCCATATTGGCATCTTCTCAAATTAATTAATCATTTCATCACTTGCTGGTACATGAGTCTCATTTAGCATCTAAATTACAACAATCATCTCATTAATAGAGATCAATTAAATCATGACTAACTTCAACATAAATCTCTCGTTCTTTATACAAGTATCATTTACTTAATTCATTTCCTTCACAATTTTGATCGTGCAATAATTGACTACCTTAGTAACATTTAGAAAACAATGCCTTTAATCAATTTCTTGAATACCAACACTTAGTTAATTCGCCGAAATTATTTACTTCAACCATTTCCCACATTCTTTGATTAATAAAGCTTCTCACATTATCCATAATTTCAGTACTATTTAAATTTCTAATATCCAGTTCTATAAAAGCCTCTTAATAAAACAGTTTAATTAGGAATTCGATTTCAAAAACTCTCGTTCGTATTTTTCATTCAATTATTCAATCTCTTCCATTATTTTTCCTAAGCCCAAAAGTCGTATTCTCAATACCTCGTAAAAGTACTGAATTTCTTTAAGCAATTTATTAAACCCAATTTGTTTCTTAATAACCCATAACTCATTAACATAAATATAAATTTTTAGGCTCCCAATATATATTCAAAACAGTGAGTAAATATTTCTAATTGTCTAAATAATATCTAGAATAAGTCCTATAGAATTTTAAAATATCAAAAACTCCAAAAAAAACTCATAAAGTCAAAAATTGCACAATTCTGTGTAGAAGGAGTTTCAAACCCAGGACCCCCAAAGGCAGTGATGACGTGCGGCACTTCGTGCACACACTAGCCACTGAGGACAAGCGTCCAAGCTATCTATATGTGGGTTTTAATAATTAAAACCCCAGTCTCTGTTCATTTCTCTATTTTAATTTCTCAAGTACTCTACGATTTTATTTGTTTTCCCAATTTATTAGTTTGTAGCTTACATCTAAAATCTCCAGAAATATTTGTATACTAGTTTTAACCACAATAAAAATTTATTTTTATACATACATATTGTAAAAATGGTGATTGTTAGAAAGAAAAAAAACATAATCACACATTTTCATTTATTAGTAAAAATACTTCTTTCAACCTCAATTCAAAACTTCACAATTTCATTCCATCTTTGTTTCAATTTCATGAGAATATTTCATCTTCCATCAATTTACAACTCTCCCTATTGTTTACCCAATTTTATTTGTATAATTTAACAATTTGTGCAAAAGATCATTTTCAATTCCTTCAACATAGTTATGGCACACTAACTTGTACCCAAAACACTTCCACAACTCTATTTGTATTTTCAAGTTACTAACATGACAAATTAATGAGAATCTTTCCACCTAGCATGCAATTTCTACTAACAAGATCAATACCACATGCAAAAGAACCACACTAGAAGTCTAAGATATCATGCCTCAAAATCATCACAACTACCCAATTTTATTTGTATAATTTAACAATTTGTGCAAAAGATAATTTTCAATTCCTTCAACATGGTTATGACACACTAACTTGTACCCAACAACACTTCCACAACTCTATTTGTATTTTCAAGTTCCTAACATGACAAATTAATGAGAATCTTTCCACCGAGCATGCAATTTCTACTAATAAGATCAATATCACATGCAAAAGAACCACACTAGAAGTCGAAGAAGCCATGCCACAAAATCAGCACATCTAATTAAGAGCATGCATACTACAAATTATCTAGAAAGTAAGGAAATCACCCACCTTTTTGAAGAAAATGAAATTAGAACTCCTAGAATGAAAGCTCCTAGTTCCACACCGATTGCCTAGCACTTCTCCTCCTAGAAAAATCAACTCCATGCTCCAAGAATGAAAAATCCGAAATCTCCCTCTTGCACTTTTTCTTTTCTCTCTTTTAATTCTTTAGATTAGGTGCAAATAATATATAATTGTGTGTGTGTGTGTGTGTGTGTGTGTGTGTGTGTGTGTGTGTGTGTGTGTGTGTGTGTGGTGGGGGGGGGGGGGGGGGGGTTATGTAGGAAATTTGTGTGACTAGAATTAACTCCACTACCCAAATAACCAGCCACGGAGATCCACCGCCGACTGTTATAACAGATCCCTCATCGTGCGAATCATCCCGCAAGTGCCCCTCTAGCCCCGGAATACGTATATACATTGAAGTATGGCAAACTATCTGCCTGACTAAGCAAAGTCCCGGATAAACAAAATAAAATCCCGTCTCCCTCGAAGCAACCACAGTCACGGAGATCCACCGCCGACTAGGTCTATAGTCACGGAGATCCACCGTCGACTATATAGAAGCAACCCACTTACGTTTGCCCAGGTTCACTACATCTTCACTTATGTGTCTAATTATTTAGTTCAAGACATGAATAAATTTCCAAGCCTAGAATTAGTTTTACCTCCTACCAGACTTTATCAACAAATTCGAGATAGCTCCATGGCCAAATCTCAAAATATATCTCAACTCTTTTCAATTTAATAGTGTCGGTACCCGAGGTCTCACTAACTCTAAATCATAACTTTTTCATGTACAAGAAATCATGGGTACACATACCCTTTAGTAAACATGTCTTAAACCAAGATATTTTCATCTTCAATTTATTCACAAATGATTAATGTCTTGTATTAGCACTTATCCACAAAGACATCATTTTTTAGCCTTGACACTATTCATGATCTAGTTATTCATCCATAGTCCTTATAAGCAAATAATTCCTTTTAAGAGCACAATTTCATCACATGAAATTTTATAACCAATCCAAGCTATCACAATGTCTCAATTCTCTTTAAAGTATTTCTTAAACAAAATCAAAGTATAATTCTCTTTAAAAATCACTTCAAAAAAATAATACTTTGTTTTTCTTCACTACAAAGTTCCATACTCAAAATTTCATTTCTCTTTTTATCTCAAAAATATACAAGAAAACATTCTTAATATTTTCCATTTTATTTCATATCAATAGTAAGATTTATATCTAATGTTTCCATATTAAAATCTTCACATATGAAGAAAAGAGACTCAAAAAATCAAAATGGGTGCTTGAGTTTCGAACCCATGACACCTGGTCACACACAGTCAACGCCCAACCCAGATCCCGCTAGCCAACAAGTCCATTGGACACTAGCATCACATTCCAATGCCGAAACCTTCACATACTGACTCTCGGTTTCGGGATCAATTTAAAAGGATTAAAAATAAATGTAACTATCAAGTTTCGAACTCAGGATTTCTTACAAAGAGTGCTTTGTGTTGCACTAACTAACCAATAAGTCCAAGTGTATTTTCTGTTTAGGAATTGTACTAATGTACTTTTGTTTAAACTATTCAGAAAGTGGTTCTTTTTCATGCAACTTATTTATCCAAAGATCAAATCTTTCTAAGAATTTGAAATAAAAATTTTCTTGACTGAGAATGAATTTAAAATTAGTAAACAACAAATTTTACAAATTTTAAATTCATTAAGACTCTATTCCCACTTCTTTAAATAATTCTTTTTCTCATTTTTCACATAGGCTTGTATAAAACTTGAGTAGTGTTCATAAAACTAGTTTGTGTTCCTACTTCTACAAATTACAATTTTATAACAATACTAGCATGTCACTTAATCATGAGAATTTCACAAAAAGACTGTTTCATGCAATAGTTTATATTTCCAATTATAACATGGCAAAATATAAATATGTCAACATATCTCATGGTACTAACTAAATTCATTTTGTTTACTTTCTTCTTTCTTAGTCATCATAAATCTAAGGCATGATTTGAATAAGACATTCTTCAGCAATTTTCCATATACTCAACATGTAAATTTTTTTTGCAAACAGACTAACATGATTCATAGCATAAAAGAATTTTTCTTTTTAATTAGCATGATATCTATTTTTACTCAATCACAACAAAACCATCCTCATTCATAGCATATTACATTAGCATGAATTTTATCTATATTTTTCACATCAACATTAACTTATACTACTCATTTATAGTTTTTAGCATGCATATTCTACAACTAGAAAGTATGAAACCACCCACCTCTAATGGAAGATTTGAGAATGAGAAAGATGGAACCTACTCCTAGCTCCTAGCAAGACCTTCTCTTTCTAGCAAGAACTTCTCCAAGCAAGAATTCCTCCAAAATGAGAACACTCTACTCTCTTTCTTTTTCTTTCACTTAATTTGATTTGTTTTTGGTGCAAAAGAGAAGTAGGAATGAGGTTGTATTTATAGGGTGAGGTGAGGGTTCAATTTGCATAAATCCCCACCTAATAACTCTCTCTTAATTGCCCACTCAACCCTTCATTTTCTTAACTCCTAAACTCCCAACTCTTCATCTCACCACCTCTCCAAAATGCTAACTCCCAACCCCTCTCCTTCCACACTAAAAATCGGCCAAACCTAGATCGCAATCCGGCCAATACATGTGTGCAGTTGCACACATGGACATACAAAATAAATTAATTTTTTATAGTTCTAAATGTGTAAAAAAAAGTTGTAACTTGTCATGTATTAGGCCAATCTCAACTTAAAATTAGGATTTTATTAATGGGCTTGTCCCATGGGCCTTTATTTTAAGTTTATTAACTTAATTAATCTAGTGGGCTCTTCTTTTAATTAATCTAATGGGCTAGGATTTAATCTTTAGGTCCATGGATCCCAAGAAGGCTAATTGAGACTATGCATGCTAAAAATTAGTAAATAAGAGTAAGAAGAGAAAATAGATAAATTAGCACGTGCATCATACGTGCAAAAATAAAAAAAATACATTTTAAAAATAAAAATGTAGGGTGTTACAGAAGAGCTTGCGGGTTGTGCTAGGAAGAGGCTGGCCATTTTTTAGGGAGATTGGAGATTTGGAGCATTATTTACTAGGAATTCTACAATTGAGGTGGGTGTTTTCTTCAATTTTGTAATATAGTTTTATTAGCAGAATGCTTGACATGTGAATTTTTAGATGCATGATAACTTATATAGGTTTAACATCCATGTTTAGATTATTTATTGTTGATTAAATGTGTTAAATTATGATATATTTGATTTGGGGGCAGTTTATAATGTTCTGTTTTGATTTGTAGTTGCACTTCAAAAATCACAACTATTAAACTAGATGGAATCTGGAGCTAAATTTTTTATAGGAGCATCTCGTATATGTCAAGAACATCTCTCTAGAATTTCATAATATTTGGATGTTATTTACTATTTTAATAAAATCCAAACTTATGACTGGTTGACAGTTGGCTAGTTGCTGAAAATTTATACACATTTCGGGTTTTGATCATTTCAACATCTTAGATGAACTATTTTGAGAAAAGTCAAAACTAAGAACTTGAAGTAGACTCGTTAAAATTTTTGTAAAGTCTAACAAATCGATTTTCATAAATAATTGAGTTTATAATGAATTTTACAAGTTTGACCAGTGACAGTATGTATAACATTTTGACCCTACTATAGATTTCGAAGAATTCACGGTTGTAGACATAATATTTTGGAGAATATTATAACTAAAAATTCATAGTAGACTTGTATACCTTTAATTTGATCCAAAGAACACATATTTTCATGAAGTATAGAATTTTCTATGATTTTTACAAGTAGCACGAACTGCAGTTTTCGGATTTTGAACATACTATTTTTCAAATATAATTAGACGAAGTAATTAAGGATGAATGTAGATGATCTTAACTACAAAGTTGTAGTAAACTCATTCATGTTTCCTATGAAACTAAGAAATCTATTTTTTTGAGTAGTATTGGAATTTATATAATTTTTAATACTATTGGGTTGATGTCTCTTATCTAGTTGTCCTAAAACTTCTACAACGTATAAAATTGGATTGTTAGTAAGATATACCATAAGAGGAATTAAGAGATAATTAAAGGATGAAGTTAGAATGTTACACATGTGACGTTTATAAGGGTTTTAACTCATCAAGTGTTACTGAATGTTGTTATAAAAAGTTGGTTACTTCATGATTGATAATAGCAACGAGAATGAATCAAAGAAGTTAAAAGATGTTTAATGAATGAGATTTCAAAATGAGGATAAAAAGGTTTTGGATGACCCATGATGTTGTGAACATGAATTGTGTTGATACTAGTGGCTAAGTGAAACTCAAGTACCAGCAAAGTGATGAAAGTAATCATTGAATTTTAGAAGAGGCCAATATGGGCTATCATTCTCGGTATATTGTTTAAGACCGGTAGGAGGGTAAGCTAGCTCTAGGTGGTATTATTATTCATGTTGAAATTTAAGGATAGGCTGTAACGCCCCAAATTTTTTTTGACTCCAAACTCAAATCTTTCAATTTCTATATCACTTTAATCATAAACTAAGAAAGTTATATTTCAGGAAAAATTTTGACAGTCTCCCCTGTAAATTTTGCCCCGAAACACAAAAAACTTACGGAATTCTGCTCAAAATTCTGTAGCTCACAATCCACATAATAAATTTACGGGCTTCCCATGCCAAAATGAGCAGAAACATACAGGCAATAATATATAATGCTCTGGGGGCCAAACTCATAACGAATTATCAAATATCAAATAAAAACCATAAATTTCTTTGAAAACGAGGTAAAATTTTTAGAAAAACCTTTGTAAAACCTACCACAGAGCCCGGTACACCACAACGAGGTGGGTACGGGTCACAAACATACCATACCACATCGTACTATACTTACCATCATCATATACATGCTTATACATCCATAATACAATTTAAACTATAGATTCTACTATTCACATTACTACACTTATACATCAAATTTAACATAAAAGACTTTACTCAACAAAATCTGTGCCTCACCTCTGCTCTACTGAGAACCTGTAACAGTAGGGGATTTAGGGTAGTCTAGGGACTCCCTAACCCCCCAAATACTAAGGGGTTAGCCATTTCTGGTGTGAGTATAATTTAAAAAATCTAACAAATAACTTAAATTATATAACGAAAATAAATTTAAACTTACAAACATCGAGTAAGAAGATACATCTTGAACCTCTGAACTTTAAAACATCATAAATACAGCTTTATATTCAATTACTCTTCAAATCTGTATCAAATTATAAAATTACCCATACCCACACATTCCACTATATATTTCACATCAACCTCATATCTATCCTTATTTTATATTCGCAAAATACGAATTTCCATTTAATCCATTCCTTTTCAATTTGAATCCCCTACGCAAATATTTATCACTTCATAATTCCTACCACCTCATCGTTTCTTTATTTCCATACATACTCACATAAAGTCCCTAACTCTTTTCTTTCTCAATTTCATATTTCCTAACACCCGCGTTCATTTATTTCTTATAACCCATATCATCACGTAAGCATATATCCACATAATACCACATTAATTCTTTTCTTATGACAAAATATAACACTTCGTTACCTATTGCAATTCACTCAAATTTCATCACATCATGCACATATCACTTATTAGATACCCATTCTTATCACATCAAAATATATTTTATAACTCATTCTCATCCCGTTATATCGTTTAGCTATTTTTCAAGCTAATTAATGACCAACTTACTTTCATTTTCACTAAATTTAATTCTTCATTTCCATTAATCATTACCACAATCATACCAACTTACCCTGCGAATTATGCCAAGGCAGGTAGTTCCCACCATTTCCACAGAAATAGCGGGCAGGTAGTTCCTTGACACAATTCCAAGATACAACTCATATCAATCTGTATTTACTTTAATGACCTCATACGTAATACAATTACTTCATATTATTCGTGATAACACATCTCTTTTATTATTTTCATCTTAAATTAATCACGTACTGCATTTATCACTTCTTTTCATACACTCACTCATAACTCATTTTCTTACTCATCCACAATTCACATTTCACTATTCACTTTCTTTCCCACACACAATTCACATTTCGCTATTCCCTTTCTGTACTACCCCAATTATTACTAACACTTATTTATTCTTTATTCTCAACTCATAATACACTTACTTCACTGTTTCATTTCAGTTTATACCAAACACTTCTCTTTCTCATTCACATTTCATATCATATTCATTTTACCCCAGGTCTATTTCGGAGTACCAATTCTCTCTCAGGTCTACCCTGAGGTATCAACTCTCTCTCCGGTCTATCCGGAGGTATCTACTCTCCCAGGTCCATCCTGGGGGATCAACTCTCTCTCAGGTCAACCCTGAGGTATCATATCTCTCTCCGGTCTATCCGGAGGTATCTGCACTCCCAGGTCCATCCTGGGGTATCATATCTCTCTCAGGTCCCACCTGAGGTATCATATCTCTCTCCGGTCTATCCGGAGGTATCTGCACTCCCAGGTCCATCCTGGGGTATCATATCTCTCTCAGGTCCCACCTGAGGTATCATATCTCTCTCCGGTCTATCCGGAGGTATCTGCACTCCCAGGTCCATCCTGAGGTATCATATCTCTCTCCGGTCTATCCGGAGGTATCTGCACTCCCAGGTCCATCCTGGGGTATCATATCTCTCTCAGGTCCCACCTGAGGTATCATATCTCTCTCCGGTCTATCCGGAGGTATCTATTCGAGTCGACCGAAATTATTGTTATTAACACTTTCTTTTCATGTTATCACCACCCGTTCAATGTACCACATATAAAAATACCACTGCATTAGACAACTCTACTTTTAAGCTCCATCACCCAATATTAACTATAAAATTCCTTGTCCCATCACCAAATATCTTTTTCTAATTCTACATTTAAAACTAGCCTCTCAAATGTTTCCTTATGAGCATCAAGCTTCAAAAAGATTTTCCTGAAATACTTAAACATCCCAGCTTGAAATGACCTAGTAGTCGCAATCTGCATGTAGACTGACACTCAACCAAAAGCTCTAAGAGACTTATCCAATTCCTTCCAATTGAAAGAAAGAGAGTTTGTGTCCCTCAAAACATAGCTAGACGTTAAAACCACATATGCATATTGGAAAACTCTGCTAATAAACAAGTTTTATTGGAAACATCATTTATATTTATTAAAAGTCACATTATTAGCTACTAAGAATTGGAGATTCAAACCACACATTCATTAGGACTGTGTTACTTTCTAAGCAATCATTTCATACAATAAGTTCTTTACACCCTTGCTTTCACTACATTAACAAACTCTACGGTTAAGCTCCATTATTCCACATAAACTATAATATTTCTAGTTCTGCCTCCATTTAAATTTAATGCCACACACACACTGCCAGAAAAGCATCTAGCTTCAAAAATTGTTCAACCCGACCATCTTGAAATGAGGTAAAAGAATGATTCAACATATACATTACACACCCAAAATCTAAAAAACGTCCCTAGTCTAAAATCCGTTCCAAACTTTCCAAACAAGACAAGGTACGATCTTTCAAATAAACATTATGTGTTACCCTAACAAGGAACAATAATTTAACTAGAAAACTTTAGTACACTTCCCAAACTTCCTCTAGTTAGTACATTTTCACATCTCTACTACTATAATGGGAGAAGGCCTTAGTCCGTAACCCAACCCGTGCAAAGCACGTTCACGTAAAGTACCCGTTCAAACTTATCTCTATCTCTACTGGACATCTCCCTCCCCTTCTCTTTCTCTTATCTCTGCCTGTTCATCTCCCTCCCTCTCTCTTTCTCCCCCTCTCTCAACACCAGATCGCTTCATCTCCCTCCCTCTCTCTTTCTCCCGCGATCTCTACCACACCGTTGTGCCGCCTCCCTCCCCCTCTCTTTCTCCCTCTCTCTCAACACCAGATCTCACCGCGATTCCAATCAAGAAAGAGAAGAAGACGACTGATCGAAGGATCAATGGTCTCCTTTAAGGTTTGTTCCAAACCCCAAACCTAACCCTAACCCTTCTCCTTCTTCTCAATCAATTACCCTCTTTCTCCCATATAAATTAGGGCAAAGAGACCAAGATCGCCGGCATCCGCATCCTCGATGAGAACCAAGCTCCCAAAAACAGTAAGGAAACCCTGAAACCCCTCTCTTAATCATTTTTCGTGTCCTTTATTTCGAAAAGTTATGTTCTTGAATCTTGATTCTTTTCGTTTGTTTTGTTTGTTTTGTCAATAATAAGAGCAGCAGCGAAAGATTTGAAGATGAGAGATTTGGGGAAGGCTCCAACGGCGGCGGCTACTAGGTAATCAAAGATCGACTTTTTGTTCGATTTTGAGGTGATTTGGGTGAGTGTGTTGGTTGATGCTCTCCTTTTTTTGTTTTGTTTGTGGAATGTGAAGGAAATCTAGGGTTCTTGGGTCGTCGGCAGTGGCTACTGCTCAGATTGCTGCGAAACGTGGCAAGGTATTCTTCGTTTTGTTGTAATCTGAGTTTGGATTTTTGGGAATTTGTATTTTGCTAATGAGAAATCGTTGGGGTTGGTGAAATTATTGCATAGCATTAGTACATTTTTGGTTTCGGATGACTTGGTTGGTGATAGTTTCTTTGTTTCAATTTTTTTATTTTTGGTTTTATGTTCAGGGAAAGGTGCAGCTTATAGAAAATACTATGGGAAAATGCAGTGATGCAGGTGAGATTAATGTGTTTTAAAGTTTCGTTTGTCAATTGGTTGGAACTGTTACAGTTAAAATTCTTTATTTTTGGAATAAAGTTGGAAATCACCACATCCTTGGCTTCCTATGAAGCATGGGCACTTCTATTTGGGAGCAGTGTTAGAAACTTGCGTGAAGCACACATACCCAATACAACTCTACTCTTTAACTATGGGATGAGAGTGTGTGCATGTGTGCGTATGGGTCTTGGCTACAACCTTACTAGATAATTTTTCTAAGAACCTTTGCAATTGCCCTTTTCATTACTTACAGTATAATCTTAATTTGGATGCTCCTGAGCTTGGGTTAGTATAGATTGTAATTAGAAATTATGCAAGTTTTAGGTGGGAAAACAATGATGGTGCTAGCTCTTGATGATACTTTTTTTTTTCTTCTGTGTAAGGTTGCTTACTATTCTCTTTGTATTAGAAATTAGTTTATTAATTGAATACTTCTTATTTGCAGACAATGAGACAAACATGACTATATTATCGTATCGAAATGAATTCGGTGAAGAAATTTGATGGCATATAGTAAAAGGTAATGTTCTCATTTCTCATTTTTAATTGGCTGAAAATTTTTGTGTTGGTTATGATACTCCATATTTTAAAAAAGTTATAGATGTTTATCTTTATGGATTTTAATTTTAATTTCAATAAGAATAATATACTATATATTACTAATATCTTTATGAATTTCGTATCAAAGGGGACTCGAATTCCTGAAGGTGTCAACAAACCTATACTCTGATTTATTTGGTTTGAAGATACACAAATATCTCAACTCATTTTAATGGGAGAGTTGGGATTTGTAACAAACAAAAAAGAGGAAAGCGAAGCTTGCGGTTCTTGCAAGGGCAGAGGGTCATCATGAGCATGCAGAGCAAAAGGAAGAAACTGTGCCGGAAAAGGTATGATATTTGGATGATATTTTGCCAAGCTTGATAGGTTGCCAAATGATATTTACGTATCTTAAATTAGTGCCTTCTATTGCTATTTCATTCATGTTCATGGTTATGCAGTACATATATATACAAATAACTGGAAATTAGAGGATAAATTAGAAACTGCCTCCTACTGTTTTATTCAATATAAGTGGGAAGGATTCTAATTATTTAATATTTTTCTCACACTCAATTGGCTGCAACTGTAGAGATTAATAATCTAGGTCTATGTGAGTTACCGATACTGCATGCATGATTACGATGTGCCTTCTTATTTTCATGAGAGCTTCATAAATCTAGATTGTTACTGCAATTATTGTTGCAGTTGATAATGTTAGTATAATCCAATTCGAAGTAATTGATTGTAGATACATCCAGGCCGGTAGAATAGCTTGGTTTTTCATGGGTGATTATTCAGTTCACAAGGTTTGGCATGTTGAGGCAGTTTCTAATTTATCCTCTAACAGTATAATGCACTGATATATCATCAGTGCATTATACTAGAAGGCAGTTTCTAATTTTCTAATATTCTGATACAGTTGTTGTGTCAATCACTTACTCTTCACTATACCAATTTTCTGACCATCTTTATTATATTTATATGCTGAATATATTGAATTAATTCATGTTACTCAATGCTTTATTCTCTTGAAATATGAATGACTAAAAGAATGGTCGAATTCAGCATCCAGTGTTCTATCTTGAGTTTAGTGCTGAATTGGAAGATTTGTGACCAAGATGATTTATCTTAGATGTAAAAGTGAATGTTTTTCACTTCTCTGTACTTTTAGATTAGGTGTTATATTTTCAGATTCAACATGTAATGTGATAGTAAATAATTACCGAGAAATTAAACTCGATTCAGTTAATTACTTCCACTTATGTGGCCTGGACAGAGTGTGGGAAGCAAAAGCTGAGCATGCAAGGACATGCGTTGTCGGTGTAAGGGTCTATGCACTTCACAAAAACCAGTTCACTATTTTTGTGAACAATATCTGTGAACTCACAAGTATGGCAATTGATGGCATGACAATTTCACTGCAACAACTCAACAAAGCTCAGAAGGTAAGGCTCCATTCGAAAAATTTTAGTAAAGGTATTGATTTCTAGCTATTAGCATAGTTTTGATGCTAAGATTTTTCTGTGAACAGGATTATGTGCAGAAGATGGTCCATGAGGCATACCAAAATTTTGACAGCTTGCATGAGCACAATGGACAGTTATACAACACTGTCCAAGTCCAAAGTATGCAGGCTACCTCACTTTATTCTATGTGAAAAAAATTCTGAGAAAGAACCAACTTATTTGCGCTTTCTTAAAACACAGATATTCAACCAATCTCACAACTAGCAATTGAAGCCCCCTTATGGTAATCACCCTAGCTCAGAAATCCAGGCTGACGACTTTGATGATGTTAAGACTCCTACTTCGGCCATGCATTGGAGTAATCACTTGCAATATGAACAACACAGTGATGTATGTTGTGAAGTGAATATGTCTGCTGCTCTGAATGCTTGCCAAGCTTGATAGGTTGCCAAATGATATTTGCGTATCTTAAATTAGTGCCTTCTATTGCTATTTCATTCATGTTCATGGTTATGCAGTACATATATACAAATAACTGGAAATTAGAGGATAAATTAGAAACTGCCTCCTACTGTTTTATTCAATACTAGGTTTGCCCGTTGACACGTGCCTACGGCACGTCTTCGGAATGGTGCACCTTATTTGATCATATAAAATAGTTTTGGAGGTCCAGCAAATTAATTTGAAATAATAAGCATAGAGCAAAAAACATATTATATGTTTTTTTTGATTTTTTTGAATTATTTTTAAAGTTTTTAAAATTTTAAATTTTTAAATATTTTAATATTTTAAAATTTTTAAAATTTTTATTTTCTTAATTTTTTAATAGAAGTGGGAGGGAGAAAGAGAGGAAAAAAAATTAAATAAATATAGGAGTTGTTTTGGATGGGAGATTTGAATTTGAGTTTTGGGGGGAAAATATGTTTTGTAAGATTAGATCTGGGCCTTTGATTTTTGGAGGGATTGAAGGAGAGCCACTTGATAGCTTTCTTTGTGTTTTATTATATAGATAAGTGGAAGGATTCTGATTTTTTAATATTTTTCTCACACTCAATTGGTTGCAACTGTAGAGATTAATAATCTAGGTCTATGTGAGTTAATATTTTTCAAAAAGA
Source organism: Hemerocallis citrina (assembly GCA_017893485.1). Taxonomy (NCBI): domain Eukaryota; kingdom Viridiplantae; phylum Streptophyta; class Magnoliopsida; order Asparagales; family Asphodelaceae; genus Hemerocallis; species Hemerocallis citrina. The sequence goes on from JACEHZ010000207.1 coordinate 486,032, forward strand.
AAAATTCTTTTATATGGAGAATTGCATTATTGAACAATTACCAATACTGCATGCATGATTATGATGTAGATGCTATGCCTTTATGTTGCAGGATTACTTTGACATCATAGATACCCCCCATGGACTTTGGCACAATATGTAATGATCTTGAACGTGGAAATAAGTACATGAATTCTGAGGATGTTTTTAAAGATGTGCAATTTATCTGGGACAACTATTATAAGTACAATAACAAGGGTGATTATATAGTAGACCTAATGAAACGGGTGAAAAAGAACTTTATGAAGTATTGGATGGCAGCTGGATTGTATTTGGACAAGCCATCTAATGGTGAGTTACTGACTTGAGATAAGCCAAGTAATATTCACTCCGATGCATGTTTATATGTTTGTTTCTCTTGCACCTTCTTTGCCAATTATTTCTCAATTACATTTCTTCCTTTGGACTTTTGCATTTCCAGGATCTTTAATGTGAAAAACTGATGGTCATATAAAACTTCAAAATATTCTGCAGATTTTCGGTACTATTTACTATTTTCTTTCTTATCCAAGTTTTCTTTGAATAAATTGTGTGTTCTGCAGCTGATACAACAGAGATGGAAGATGGTATAAGTCCCAGCCAGGATAAGTTGTATTCCAAAGGGAAAACAAAGAACAAGAAGCGGCGACATGGGTAAGTTCGTTATCCTGCGTGCACCATGGTTGAAGTATTGTCTTTCAGATTTCTCATCACTATTTAGAGTCTCAGTTAACACCATAAAACAAAAAAGACAACCGAATGAGGAATAAATAGAAAGAGGAATGCAGGCTGCTAGCAGATTAGAAACTTATTGGCTATCTGTGTGGCTATACTATTGATGCTACTCAAATATCCACCTCCGGGGAATTTTCTAGCATCTGTTCCCAACTCTTCCGTAATGCATGGTTAATCTGGCCAACTTAAAAGAGGTTTGAGTCTATTCCTGAGCTCTATAGGGCCCTGAACAGGGGCGGATACAAGTACACCTTAAGGTGATCAATTAACCACCCTAAGGTCTGGGTGAATGCATAAAGAGTAGTATTAGGTTAGGTAAAAGTTAATTAGTTACATTCATTTTCTGACCTTAGATATATTAGTTTTTAGGTTTCTCCTGTTTTCTTTCATGATATAGAAGCTCTTCCTAATTAATAGTATTTTTCTACTTCAAGCATCTTTTAATGAAATATGATAATGTTACTTGAAATTGCAACAATAAACACTACTCTATGCTTTCTGAAGGTAGATTGGTAGAAGACTTTTCTAATTGCTATCCCATCGGTAGTGTTGTATTAGAGATCAATGATGCAAAGGTTTATTAGATTTATTTTTTGCATTCATTTTTCATGTATATTCAATCGTTCCAAGCACATAGGTAATCAATCACCATTTTTAAGTTTGATACATGGTAGTCCAAATCTCAATTCACACACAACTGAAAAGCTTTGATGTTCAAGGAAATAATACCACATTCAATATAAATCTACACATCCAACATAATATCTTCTAAATACTCCAACAATTCAATGATGCAATCAAGTTATTTTAAATTCACACTGACATGTATGGACTGCAGTTTTGATGCCCAGAAGCTTTAGATTATTGCTCATGTCATTCTAATAAGATACCGGATTTATCTTTGCATACCTGCCTATATCATTCATTGGTTCGGCATTGCTCATTGTTTATAATTGAATTTGAACAGGTATTGCAGGCCACAGTGGTGAAGCAAATGGAGATTGCAGAGACCTTAGAAACTTTACAGGATGCTACTGCTAAGGTAAGCCATCCTTGCTAAAAAAAAATTGAAAAATGTAGTCTGTTGCTATTGTCCAACTCAGCTGTAGATGTATCACCTACGAATAAGAAAGTTATGTGTGTGACACACCACAAGGTTATTAAATTATAGACAATCGTCCATAGATTCCATAAAATAGTTTGAGTTGAAGTGCTTATATGCAGTTTACTGGTTGATTTCGTATGTTTCCGTGGTGATGGTTTTAACCTCATCGGTAGCAAGTGGATCGAGTATGTACGAAACATTAAAGCTAATCTAAGTGGCTGGAAGTTTATGATGATGCAGATCAGAAATGAAACTTCAAAAAAATGAATTATACTATTGAAACAATATTCTATTGTGATAATGGTGATATTAATTTAATTTATTTTATTGATAATTTGTACTTATTTGTTTATTTTGGAGCGCAGAGAAGGACTTTTTGTTGAATACTGAAGAGAGGGAGGAAAATGCACATGGAAGAGATGCGTGAGTTTCAACACAATACATAGAGTTTCAGATTAGCAGAAGCTTACTTCTCTTGCTATGATTTTCAGATTGAATAGCTCTGATGGATAAAATATGCTAACTGATTCTTGGAACTAGGGTAAAATCTGCTGATCTGAAGCGAAAGACATTACTCAAAGCAAATGGCTAGACAGTTGATTCTTATTTAAAACAAGTGAAGCTTGGGTTTGTCATTGATTTCATGCTATTTGTGTTATTTAAAACGACTATTTTTTCTGATGTTGACCATTTGCCGAATTACGGTCGCATACGTTTGCTTATGTTTCTGATTCAATTTAAGCGATTCTAGCCAAAGATTGTAGACTCTCTCATGCTGCACTTATTTTGTTTAAAATTATTGCCCTTGCACAAAATATGGTTGTTATTTTTTATGTTTCAAGTTTTCAAGTCATGTGAATATGCTTTATGTACGCGTGCATCGCACGTGCATTATACTAGTAGCTAGAAATATAGAAACACTCATTTCATTCACATAGCATGTGCCCAGTTATTCTAAAGCTAACACATTCATTATTATTTCAATTTGGTTTCTATCTCTTAAATGCTAAATCTATCACTTCTAGTGTAAAGAGAATTGTCTACTCTTCTTACTACACCAATTCACAACTAAAAGTTTCAAATCATACAAACACATAAAACTTAAAGAAAACCAAACTCACCGTAGTGTAGCTATTCGCCCAAATCGACACCACCCTGATGTAGAGGACCCTTCTATTACCCTACCCCCAAAATTAATTGAAAAATAGTTGAAGATTGGAGTGGTGGGGAGACTTAGGGTTTGGATCGGGATGGGTTCGGTCGCCAGAAAAAAAGGGGAAGGAATGGCTTCTGATTGAACGAAGGGGAAGGAGAGGAAAAAAAAAAGATTGGAAAATTATCCATAAGCCCCTCCTTGACTCTTATACTATTTTTAGGTCATTAAAGTTCATCTTTTCAAAATAAACTCCAATTAAAACCAAGTCCACCAAATAAATAAATTAATAATAGAGAGTATATATATGTACACATATACATAGATATTGTGGTAGGGTAAAAATGGCGTGGGGCCCAACCAGGGCCCAATACAACTCTCACTCAAAAATTGGTAGAAACAGCAGTCTAGTTCGGCTTCGAACCACTGCAGGGTCGGCGCCGAACCTCAAGTTCACCCCCACAGATCTGGTCTCCTCGTATCCGATGAGCAGCGATGGCCCTCAACCTCCGATCCACGACAACCCTCCGGGCCGTCCGCCCCTCCTGGTATGGAATGAGGATGACCTGGCACAGCCTGGGCCACCAGATCCTCCCGGAAGCACAGAAGCCCCATGATCTGCCATGTCAGCTCCAAATACCACTAAGGGCTTTGCCGCGTCAGCCCTATACCACTCCTGGTACTGCCACGTCAGCCTTAAACCCCCTGGGCCTTCTGCCACGTCAGGCCCATGGGCTTTCGGGTTCAGACCCGGCCCCCAAGCGGATCCAAACCCGGTTAGAATTCTCTATAAATACTAGACCCTCACCCACCTTTAGAGGTAACCAATCTTTTGCCACTTAAATTCACCTAGTTATTGCTACTCTCTCACAGAGACTGACTAGATCGTCGGAGGGTCCGCCACCGGGATAAACCCCGGTGTTTCAGGACCGTCTGCAGGTACACAAGACCTCGGATCCGAACCCTCTGATCCGAGCCGAGGCATCCACTTCACTCCCGAGCCCCTTGCAGGAGCCGCCAGGTCACTCCGAGGGTCATCTGACAAGCAGCTTTCTCCTTCAATATAAATTGAGTTCGAACTCACACCTGGTGCATCCACACGTCTCCCAGAAATAAACCGCATCAGGTTGGCGCCGTCTGTGGGAACCTGCTTCAGAAGCCGACCCGAGCACGACCATCAAGGCACCTCGACAGCCGAACTCTCATGGCCTCCAAGGGCAAGGGGGCTGCTTCCTCCGTCAACCGACGGGACTCGCCCCCACCAACCGCTAACGCCGATCCACACCCTTCAAAACACAGGGCTCACCATCATGGGTCCCAAAGGAGCGTCACCCGTCAGGTCCAGCCCGACCTACGGGGAGTAATCGTCAACCGACAGATTAGCCGCAGCAGGGGAAGGGCCGCTTCCAACCCGGCCCCGAACCATCCTAGACCGCCGCTCGAGGGACGGAGGTCAGCACTCAGCCGCATCGGAAGGCAGCCTTCAGACCGACCCAACAGGGTCGAGGGAGCCCCCGTCACTCACAAGGAGTTCCAAGACTTCCGGAGAGAAATTTTCGGGGCCCTCCGACGGGCCCCCAGGGAGGAAACCCTCCACTCCCTAACCGGATCGGATGCCGAGGCCAGCGTGTCGCGCCCGTCAACAATCCAGCCAGAAGACGATGGCGTACTCCTAAGGCGCCTCCAAGAAATGGAGGATCGCCTCGATCATATAGGAGACGGCGACCGACGAGCGGCTCAGGAGTACAGACCTGTCTGTCCTCCCTTCTCCGCCCCCATCCTCCAAGCCGAAATACCCAGGAATTTCCGACCACCTCAATTCGAGACCTACGACGGCGAGGGAGATCCCGCTGATCACATGGAGGGTTTCAAAACCCTCATGATGATGCACAGCGCCTCGGATCCCCTACTATGCCGAGCCTTCCCCGCCACACTTTGGGGTCCGGCTCGTAAATGGTACTCGAAACTCACCCCCGGCTCCATTCACTCCTTCGACCAACTAGAGGGCAATTTTCTTGCCCACTTCGTCACCAGCCAGAAGGCGGAAAGGACCAGTGCCTCTTTACTTGGACTCAGACAGATAGAGGGAGAGTCACTCAGAGTGTTCGTCCGGAGGTTTACCACGGAGGCAAGATCGGTCTCCTCTCTTGATCCAGGCGTCGCCTCTGCGGCATTTCGGCACAACGTCCGTCATAGACAACTAAAAGCTTCTCTGGCAAAGAGACCCCCCGTCGACTTTCCCGACCTCCTCGACAGGGTTGAGAAATACATTAGGGCGGAAGAGGCCCTTAGCCCCGAAGATGCTAGGGAGGCCACCGGGAAGGGAAAACGAAAGGCCGAAGAAGTCGAACCATCAAAGAAGGCTCCGAGGGACGCGGGGCCCACGAAGAAAGTTCCGCCGGTCCCCCGCTTCGAGAGGAATCAAGATCAGCGCTTCTACTGCCGCTTCCACAGAGATCGTGGGCACGAAACCGACCAATGCCGAGCCCTGAAAGACGAAATTGAGGAACTCATCTCACGAGGGTTCCTCCGACAGTTCACCCGAGAAGGCCGACGGGATCGGCGAGATGATAGGAACCGGAGACTTTCGCCTCCGAACCCTACTTCGACCCACCTCCGTGGTCAGGATCTCGAGTCCGAGGGAACTGCAGATACGCCATTAATCTTGCACTATGTCCACGGGGGGCCGATGGGAGGAGGGTCAAATACATCCCTAAAAGCCTTCATCCAAGAGGCGAATGCTGTCCAAAACAACCCCTCGTCCAAGCCACAACCAGGGCCAGTCTCCTTCTCAGGAGAAGACCTCGAAGGCGTTCACCTACCCCACTACGATGCCCTCGTCATCAGCCTCCACATGGCTAACTGTGAGGTTCGCCGAATCCTCGTTGACAACGGTAGCTCAGTTAATATTCTCTTCCTCAAAACCTTCGAGAGCCTCAAGTTACCCGGAGGAAAGCTCAAGCCCGCCGGACACACGTTACATGGATTCTCCGGCGCCCCTGTCGTAACAGAAGGGATTGTTACCCTCGACGTCACCGCAGGATCGGCCCCTGTCAAGAGGACCGAATCCATGGATTTCATGATTATCAACATCAAGGCAGCTTACAACGCCATTCTCGGCCGACCCGGACTGTGCTCCCTCCAAGCGGTACCTTCAACCTACCATCTGAAACTCAAATTTCCCACCCCCCAAGGGGTCGGCATCGTCCGAGGTAGCCACGAAGCCGCGCGGTCGTGCTATATAACCGCCGTCGGAGGGGGTGTATTCCCTCTCGACGCCGCTGAACTCGAACCCGAGAGGGATGGCCCAGCTCCCGAGCCTGTCGACGAACTAGAAGAGGTCCTGTTCGACGCCGAGGATGAATCAAAGTGGTTCCGGGTAAGCCGCTCGCTCACCCAGGACTTGAAAACAGGCATCATCGCCTGCGTCCGTCGCAACGTTGATCTCTTCACTTGGAAGCCCTCCGACATGCCTGGGATCTCCGAAGACTTGATTATGCATCGGCTGAGCGTCATCCCCGACTCTAAGCCGGTGGTCCAAAAGAGGCGCAAAGTCGCCCCGGAGAGGCAACAAATTGTGAAGACAGAAGTGGACAAACTCTTGTCCGCTCGATTCATTCAGGAAGTCAGCTACCCCGAGTGGTTGGCTAATGTTGTTATGGTAAAGAAGGCAACAGGGGGTTGGCGGATCTGCATCGACTTCACGGATCTTAACAAAGCATGTCCGAAAGATCCCTTCCCCCTCCCCCGCATCGACGCTTTAATCGACGCAACCTCGGGACATGAACTACTGTCCTTCATGGACGCATTTTCGGGGTACAATCAGATCCGGATGTTTCCACCAGACATCTCCAAAACCTCGTTCGTCACCAACCAGGGTCTTTATTGTTACCGCGTTATGCCCTTCGGGCTGAAAAACGCCGGAGCCACGTACCAACGGCTCGTCAATAGAATCTTCAAAGACCTGATCGGCCGCAACGTGGAAGTCTACGTCGACGACATGCTCGTCAAAAGCCGGGCCGGACCTGACCACGTCGCCGACCTCGAAGAGGCCTTCGGTGTCCTCCGACATCACAACATGAGGCTCAACCCGGCTAAATGCGCCTTCGGCGTCTCCACTGGGAAATTCCTGGGGTTCATCGTCAGCCAACGCGGCATTGAGGCAAACTCGGAGAAAATCCAAGCCATTATGGACATGTCCCCCCCTCGGAATGTCAAGGAGGTTCAGAGGCTCACGGGCCGGTTGGCTGCAATCGGCCGTTTCCTCTCCAAGTCAGGGGAGAAGTCTCTCCCCTTCTTCAAGGCCTTACGCGGAAAAGGGGGCTTCGAGTGGGGTACCCATCAACAAGAAGCCTTCGAACAACTGAAGCAATACCTTGCCAACCCACCTCTCCTCAGCAAACCCGAGCCAGGCGAGCCGCTTTGGCTATACCTGTCAGCCTCGGACAGCGCCCTCAGCGCTGTCATCGTCCAAGAAGAGGAAGGAGTCCAAAGGCCATTGTATTATGTGAGCAAAGTACTACTCCCAGCCGAGACGAGGTACGCAAAGATAGAGAAGGTGGCCTATGCCTTAATCATGGCAGCCCGGAAACTCCGTCCTTACTTCCTTACTTCCAGGCCCACTCCGTCCAAGTACTGACAGACCAGCCACTAAAGACTGTCCTTCACAAGCCCGAAAACTCTGGCCGCTTAGTCAAGTGGTCAATTGAGCTGAGTCAGTTTGACATCAGCTATCATCCGAGGGTGGCCATTAAAGGACAGGCCCTCGCCGAATTTATAACTGAATGCACCGCCTCCGAGCAACCCAGCATCGAGGGCTCGGATCCGACCTGGGAAATCTTTGTCGACGGCTCATCATGCGAAACCGGGAGCGGAGCAGGCATCATCCTTCATGGCCCCGACCAATTCCTACTTCAATACTCCCTTCGCCTCAACTTTCCGGCCTCCAACAACGAGGCAGAGTACGAGGCCATGATCGCCGGATTGACCCTCACCTTTCGAGCCGGAGCCAAGCAAATCCGATCCTTCAGCGATTCTCAGCTCGTGGTCAACCAGATCACCGGAGAATACGAAGCCCGCGATGATCGCATGATAAGATATTTGGCAGCAGTCTGACGACTCCTGGCGTCCTTCAGCTGCGCCACAGTTATCAGAGTCCCCAGGGAACAGAACGCTCAAGCAGATGCGTTATCCAAACTCGCCTCTTCCTCCTTCGAGGGTCTCGATCATACAGTGCTCACAGAAATCCTCTTGAAGCCAAGTATCAATGACCTAGAGCCGGAGGCGATGTGTGTGCAAGATGATACCAGCCCAGACGACTGGACCACTCCCATCCGAAGATTCTTAATCAATGCCGAGCTCCCTGAAGACAGAGCCGAGGCCAGACGAGTTAGAATCCGAGCTGAGAGATTTGTCATTATTGATGACATCCTCTTCAAACGCTCATACACCTTGGCCGACGGCAAACCATACCTCCGCTGTCTCACTAGCGGCGAGGCCAGCTACGCCCTTAAAGATCTACACGAGGGGATCGGCAGATGCCACATGGGGAGCAGGACACTTGCTCGGAAGGCCCTGAATCAGGGGTACTATTGGCCGACCATGCTCCAGGACTCGCAAGACTTAGTCAAAAGGTGCGGCCCCTGCCAAAGGTTCTCCTCTATCAAAAGGCTTCCTCAAGCCAATCTCCGATCCCTGGCGAGCCCTGCGCCATTCGCCATGTGGGGCATGGACCTTGTAGGGCCCTTCCCCCCAGCAGTAGGACAAAAGAAATTCCTGATAGTCGCCATCGACTACTTCACCAAATGGCTCGAAGCCGAGCCTCTATCTAGCATCACCGAGCGCCAAGTACAACAATTCTTTTGGAAAAACATCATTTGCCGGTTCGGCATCCCCCGGATCCTCGTTACAGACAACGGAACCCAATTCCAGGATCAGAACTTCCAAACTTTCTGCGCGGACATCGGTATCCAGCAACGCTTCTCCGCTATTTGCCACCCTCAGTCCAATGGCCAAGCAGAGAACGCGAACAGGCAAATCCTTGACAGCCTCAAGAAGCGCCTCGATAGTTCCCCCAAAGGGCTTTGGGTCGAAGAACTGCCTAGTGTGCTATGGCCGTACCGAACCACCAAGAGGATCCCCACGGGAGAGACGCCGTTCGCCTTGACCTACGGGACGGAGGCAGTCATCCTCGTCGAGGTCGGCCTGCCTTCTCCCCGTATCATGGCCTTCGACGAAGCTGACAATTCATCAGGCTTAAGGGCCAACCTGGACCTCGTCGCCGAAGTCAGAGAGAAATCCTCAATCCGGAGAAGCATCTACCAACAACGGATCGAGAAGTTTTACAACAAGAAAGTCCGCCCCACTAACATCAAGGCGGGAGACCTCGTGCTACGAAAACTGTCCGTCTCTGATCCAACCAAGAAGAGGAAATTGGCCCCCAACTGGGAAGGCCCATACCGTATAGTCGAGGCTGTACGCCCTGGTACGTACCGACTGGCAGATATGGACGGCCGGCTCATCAGCCGACCCTAGAACGCCGAGCACCTAATGAAGTTCCTGGAAGAGCGAACATAGGTTCTAACTTGGCTAATGTATATAAAACCCTTTGTAAACTTTCATGTGTAAAGGGCGGCTTCGACGACCCTCCCTATCTAGTATGAAAGAAATCTCTTTTTTGTCAAACTCCAAATGACTCGGCAGATCGGCACCCGAGTCCTCACTCCGGTGTCATCCCCAGCGTCTCGGTAGGTCCAATCCAGCTTCGGGCCAAGGGCTCTTCCTAAGGCCCCGCGTTGATCCCTCACGGATCGACGGAGCCTAACCACGCCTCCGACATCATTCACCGCACTTCTTAACAGAGCAAGGGAGGAAAAGAATTCTTTATTCATACTCCTTTATTTGGTTATGAGAAAACAAACAAAGACCGTTACAGGACCACTCTACTCATCTCAAACCGAAGGAAGCCACCATCTTAGGGCCCTTCGGGTCCAACAAAGGGCGGGACCACTCCGACTGAACGGCTAGGAGCCCTCTCCTCATCATGGCGGTCCTTGGGCTCAGCCACGGTCGACACACCAGCCACGGAGCTCTGGGCATCCACTGGTCGCATGCGCTCCAGCAGGAGCAGCGCAGAAGGAACCCCCTCCGCTCGCCGACCCACGGAGGAAGATGACGAGACGCCCAGCATCGTCTTGTAGCGGTGTATCTCCATCTCCTTCTCCACTATGACATCGCGAAGAAACCTATCGGAAGAGGGCCTCTGTACCGAGGTGTTCGACATGGTATGTCCAAGTCCGACACCTCCGAGGTCCTGGTCCACCATCGCCCTCCTCAGCCGGCTCGCCTCCTCACTTAAGGCCTCAGACTTATTCCGATAATAGTTAAAGGCCGCATCAGTGTCACGAGCCCCCTTTCGGTAGCGAACCAACGTGGCCTCCAGGGCCTCAACTTTGCTCCGGAGCCACGCCACGTCGGAACGACGGGGGTCCACCTCGGGAAGAGGAGCCGCAACCTACAAGAAAACCAGCCAACTCAAAACACATAAGAAAGGAGGGTCGGAAACACCCGAAGTCAAAACACTTGGCCGGTCAAAAAATCCATTTTTATAAATTGAGTCGCTTCTTACAAAAATGCGGTGGCCAGTCCGCGGAAGGCAAATACAATCGAGAGAAGGAAATAGAAAGATAAAAATTATACAACTTATTTTCCCACCTCAGCATCGGCAGGCGGGTCCACGAGGGGGTCGACAGGCGGGTCGAGAGCAGGCCCTTCTTCGCCAGGGGTCTTCGGTGTCCCCTCGACCTCCATGTCATACTCGAAATTGGACAGATCAAGGGTCGGGTAGAAGTGCCTCACGTGGCTGAGTGCCTTCGCATAACACTCGTCTTGAGCCTTGATCACCAGGAGCTGACCCGTCTCTGTCAGCTCTTCCCGCTCCTTGGCAAACTCCTTCTCCTAAGCCGCCATCTTCTTTGCCCATTCCTCCTTCTCCTTGTCGAAGGCCGTCTTCATCTCTTGCTCCCTCTTCTGAGAGCCTTCGAGCGCTATCTTCATCTCCTTCGTCTCCTGCTCGGCCTTGTCCGCCCGGTCGCGCTCCCGCTTCAAAGCGGCCTCGTAAAGGCCCCTCACGTGGGCCCCCTGCACGGTCGCCTGTAGTCACCGAGCACAGCTAAGGGAGCCTCCTCTACAACGTAATCACGGGACAAGAGAGGTTGACAGACTTACCAGCACATTGGCCTGTGCGAGGCGAGTATACGCCTCATCCAGGGTCTCGGTCTTCATCTCCGAACGATCCCGGGGGGTCGCCAACTTACTCGCCACCTCGACGGCTTGCCGCCCTCGGGTCAAACAGTCTCCCTCGCGGATCGACCAACTCGGCACCCACGGTCGCCGAAGCCTCTCCTCTATCTCCGGATCCGCCAGAGGGCCCTTCCCCTTATCGAGATCGGTGATCTTGCCCTGGTCCGGACCGCCCTGAACCGCCGCGTCCTTGACCGTCTCCGAGCGAGTCCTTTTGGCCCTCGGCTGAACAGGGGCCTCGGAAACCACCTGGGACGACCCCCTCGTCTTCATCTTCTTCTCGGCCTCCTCCTTCTTCATGGCGAGCCTTTTCGCCTTGATCGACTCAGGATCCATATCTGCAAAAGATCCAGTAAGGACAATGAGCACAGAGGAACAACAAAGCCAAAAAGAAAGAAACAACTACATACATAGATCGGTCGGGCTCAGTCCGGCGTTCGCCAAGTGACCCTCGGTCACCTTCGCCCAGTTGATACTATATGACAAACGGAGGCGCTCAACAAACCCCCACTCCTCGGCGGTCAGGTCCCTCGGCATCGGTGTTTTATAGCTCGGCTTGGAGTGGTTCCATCGAGTGGGAATGTCCCAAGGTTCCTCACTCCGGATCGCCAGATACTTCTTCTTCCACTCCTTGATGGAGTCCGGATGACCATGGACAACCTTCCCCTTGCCACGGGGCGAAATGTAGTAGATACCCTCAGCCGACGAGCCGATCATCAACATCGCTCGAAAGACATTCAGCTGTAGAGGTACCCTCTGCTCCTCGCACATCAACACGAAGCAGATGATCTGCTTCCAAGAATTGGGCCCGTACTGCATCGGCGCCAAGGACGCCCAGTTCAGCACCTCACGAACGAACGGGTGAACGGGCAGCCTCAGGCTGGAGATAAAGGCATCTACGGGGAAGACGCAGTACCGATCCGGCAGGGGGTCGGTCGGTCGAAGAGTGGAGGTCGGCAACATGAGCTCGTAGCTGGACCCTATATGGTACGCCAACCGCAAAGCCTCCAAGTTACCTGCCTCCAGAACGGTCAGAAGTGTGTCCATTATCACCCTCTTCCGGCTCGACGACGACGGTTGGACCCCAAACACCTCCTTATCAGAAAGATCGTCGGGGTACCGACGGAACGGCTTAGGCTGTACAGGCGACCCTGTCATCAAGTTAACAGGCGCCTGACTCGAGCCCCCAATCCTCGACCCCTTCTTCTTCGGAGCCCTATTCTTCTTCTTGGTTCGTTCCGGGGAGGGGGTAGATAATCGCCCCAGACCTGCCGGCATGGAACTCGAGCCCACGCCCTGACCTCCTATCTGAGCCCCTTTGGCTCCCCCTTCCTCTTCAGAAACCAGCCCTAGAATCTGAACTTCGGCGGAACTACCGCCCCCCTCCTCAGAATCGCTACTCTCCACAACAAAAAGCCTCCGAGACCGTAGCGGCTTCACATCATACACTGGCTGATCCTCGCCTACAGACCCCCCCTCGAGATCAGACTCCTCCCACGAAGTCGATTTGGGGGCAGGTTTTACGTCCCCCCCAGACGTCGATGCCGACGAGCCAGACTGAGCCCTATCCATCTGTGCCTAAACTAAACAAACTTACCAGCAAACCTGGGGTCGCTTCGGAAGAACGAGCCTGGTACAGCAAACGGTAGGGACGAAGGCTGAAGTGTTGGGAGATTTTTAGAAAGAGAAAGAAGCGAGTAAGAAGTGGACGATAGGGGAGAGGGGGGAACATTTATAGAGGGTAAAAACGACTCCTCGATTTCTGCAATTACTGTTCACCGATTGACGTGTAGCGGCCGCCTGGAAAACCGCGCCACGTCCTCGAAACATGGGCTGCTGACGTCATCCAGTGCCAGGCTGGCAGCCAGACACAGGGGTCGGGTCGGATGAAGTGCTCGGTGGAAAAATTTTCTTTTTGATGATTTAAGGCTACAGGGCTCGGTCGGCTCCCCTCTCACCCGCGAACCACTTGGGGCTTACAGCCTAGGCGGCCGAAAACCCCAAATTGTTCCCGGGTGGCAGGAAAGCCACCATCACCTGCGCCCCGGGCTCCAGGTCTCAGTCGGCTCTTCTCTCACCCACGAACAGCTCGGGGCTTAAGGCCTCGTCGGCCGAAACCCCGAATTGTTCGAGGGTGGGAGGAAAGCCACCATCACCTAGAACCCTAACAAGAAAGCAGATCGACCCGCATATCCGAGGCTCTTCAGCCTCAGATCCAGAACACGGTGGGTACTTCTCCCGTCCTGATCTTTCTCGGGCCAAACAACCGTATGAGGGTCGTCTGACCCGAAAAAGGATCCAGACGGCAGAGTCGCCACCGATTTGAGGCCCCTTGGCGCTACAAAATTTTTCAGAAGAGAGACGTCCGCCAAAGCAGACACCTCTGGTGGCCATTGGACCACCCTTGCTGTGATCAAACCCGCTGGGGGGGAGAGGTATTTATAGCCTCCCCCACGGACCAGCCTTTATGACATTGGGAAAGCCAATCGACGGAAGCCCATGCGCCACCTGCATTCATTAGGCGGCGCCATTCAATGCCCCTAGAAAATTGGAACATCGCACGGATCCTGGAAGCGCCTTCAATACTCCGCTAAGGCGACAGACCACGCTACTCAAACCTTCTTCTCAGGAGGAAACAACGGCTCGCCATCACCCTTGCCGACACATAATCCCTCGTCTTCTCGAGGTTCGGTCGAGCACCAGGGTACTCTTCTCCGGAAGAAACAACAGCTCACCATCACCCTTGCCGATACATAATTCCTCGTCATCTCGAGGTTCGATCAAGCACCAGGGCCTTCTTCTCAGGAAGAAACACCGGCTCGCCATCACCCTTGCCGACACATAATCCCTCGTCTTCTCGAGGTTCGGTCGAGCACCAGGGTACTCTTCTCAGGAAGAAACAACGGCTCACCATCACCCTTGCCGACACGTAATCCCTCGTCATCTCGAGGTTCGATCGAGCACCAGGGCCTTCTTCTCAGGAAGAAACACCGGCTCGCCATCACCCTTGCCGACCCGTAATCCCTCGCCAAGCTCGAGGTCAGGTCTGGCACCAGGGTAATCTTCTCAGGAAGGCTCAAACGGCTCGCCATCACCCTTGTTGGCCCATAAATCCCTCGCCAGCTCGAGGTCGGGTCTAGCACCAGGGTAGTCTTCTCAGGAAGGCTCCACGGCTCGCCATCGCCCTTGTTAACTCGTAATCCCTCGACAGCTCGAGGTCAGGTCTAGCACCAGGGTAGTCTTCTCAGGAAGGCTCAACGGCTCGCCATCACCCTTGCCGACCCATAATTCCTTGCCTGCTCGAGGTTAGGTCTGGCACCAAGATAATCCCCTCATGAAGGCACAGTGGCTCGCCATCCCATTTCTACAACCGTAAACACTCCTCCACGGCTAGCTCCCGCACCCCCGCAGGAGTGGGGGGCTTGTGTGGTAGGGTAAAAATGGCGTGGGGCCCAACCAGGGCCCAATACAACTCTCACTCAAAAATTGGTAGAAACAGCAGTCTAGTTCGGCTTCGAACCACTGCAGGGTCGGCGCCGAACCTCAAGTTCACCCCCACAGATCTGGTCTCCTCGTATCCGATGAGCAGCGATGGCCCTCGACCTCCGATCCACGACAGCCCTCCGGGTCGTCCGCCCCTCCTGGTATGGAATGAGGATGACCTGGCACAGCCTGGGCCACCAGATCCTCCCGAAAGCACAGAAGCCCCATGATCTGCCATGTCAGCTCCAAATACCACTAAGGGCTTTGCCGTGTCAGCCCTATACCACTCCTGGTACTGCCACGTCAGCCCTAAACCCCCTGAGCCTTCTGCCACGTCAGGCCCATGGGCTTTCGGGTTCAGACCCGGCCCCCAAGCAGATCCAAACCCGGTTAGAATTCTCTATAAATACTAGACCCTCACCCACCTTTAGAGGTAACCAATCTTTTGCCACTTAAATTCACCTAGTTATTGCTACTCTCTCACAGAGACTGACTAGATCGTCGGAGGGTCCGCCACCGGGATAAACCCCGGTGTTTCAGGACCGTCTGCAGGTACACAAGACCTCGGATCTGAACCCTCTGATCCGAGCCGAGGCATCCACTTCACTCCGAGCCCCTTGCAGGAGCCGCCAGGTCACTCCGAGTGACGTCTGACAAGCAGCTTTCTCCTTCAATATAAATTGAGTCCGAACTCACACCTGGTGCATCCACACGTCTCCCAGAAATAAACCGCATCAGATATATACACAAATAGAATTACATATTTGTGTATAATAATAACAATAACAATAACATCTACCCACGATAATAGAATTACGAACAACTATTTTGTAATTATAAAATAGAGGGGTTAAGGTAGAGGTGTTACATTGGCACTAGAAGAAGATATGATGAAACTTGGGAAAACGTAAGTGGGGCGTCTCTATATAGTCTGACGGTGGACTCCAGGACTATAAACCAAATTTCACAGTGGACTCCGGGACTGTGGTTGCTTGCGAGGTGAGACGAGCCTTAATTAAATCCGGAACGACGATTGATCTGACAGTGGACTCCAGAATCATGAATAGTTGGGCGGATGGGAGGCAGATTTCCAATGTATATGTATATACCGGGGCTAGAGGGGCACTTGCGAGATGTTCGCACGATGAGGATTCTATATAGTCTGAGGGTGGATTCTAGGACTGGGATTCGTACTCGTGGAATGTCTAAACCGTGCTTTTTTCACCATAGTAGAATTTTCATAACAAGAGATTGAACTCTATAATGAGGAGTACGATAAGGGCTTGCCCTCGGACCTTTGTAGTATGGGATGCATAGAATCCGAACAAGTATGCATTAGTGTTATCGTAATGTAATGTCGGCATTAGGCATTAATTCATATCATACACTGACACGACTAGGATAGTCACTTTTCCTATTTGCATTCAAGTTTGTGTTCGATAAAGTATAAGAATCACTGTATTATAGCATTGCGTCATTTGTATTCAACTGACGTGCCCACAGTTTCCCAGATGTAGGTTTGGACTTGGCATGGCCTTGAAGTCATTATGATGAGTTGATTACAAGATTGAAGGATTTTCATTATTGTATACTAGTAGTTTACACGTGCGATGCACGTTTTAATAAATATAGTTTTTTAAAATAAAAATTTAGACGTAATCTTGATTTAAACCTAAGACATCCTTTATAATAGTTATGCACGTGAGTTGCACGGGTTGGTAGAATGACAAAACATTTACAAATGACACTAAGGCCTTCTCCCATTATAATATTAGAGATTATATTGTATTTATTTAATTCCGCTATGTTGTTATAAAGAACATGTTGTAAATGAAAAAGTTTTAAATTCCTTGTAAATTTATACGAATTGAAGTAAAAGATCCTGTACTTGCTCCGAGTTACCTGTGTTTGGAATTCGAGGCATTATAACTGTAGAAACTTCAGTGTAGGAACTGGTTTGGAGACCCTGTCCTTGCACGAATTTCAAAGCAAAAAAATGAGAGTTTTTGGTTATTGTTAGGGGAGTTGGGTGAGTTTGCAGTTTGCACTTTTGCACGAACATTAAAGCGTAGATGTTTGATTCCGAATACAAGGGGGCTATAGAAATAGTTATTTTGCGATTACTTTTGAGTGGTATTATTACGAACACTTTGAGATTATGAAACAATATAGTAACTTTATTGTAGGTGGAGAAACAAGATTCATAGTAGGAGAATTATCGAAGTTCTATTCGATTAGGGTGGAGTTGGTTGTGGAGTGCACTCCTCCATTAAAAAAATATGTCTTGCTGCCGAACACTTGATTTTTTGCCAAATTCGGTTGAGAAAATTATGGACAAGACAAAATTTGACTTGATTTTTTTGTACTTTGAAGCTTGAGGCGGGAAGATTTGGTTTACAATCGCCAGTTGCTATAGAGGGAATTACTAAATTATATCGTGGAACACTTTTGTTTTTGTTTGGTGAGCATAAATATGTTTGGGAGAGATAAATTAGGTTGTCAATGCTAACATTATAAAATAAAACAAGTGTTGATAACTAATCTCCGAAAATCAATGATAATTTTGTCTTCTAATATATGTGGATCATGCTTGTATGTTCTATTATCGAAATAGTTTAACACAAAAATTGTATCATAATATCTGTCGTCTTATAAACTATCCGGAAATTCTAATCTTTAGTTTAACATCAAATGTAATCAATGTTGAGCTATTGGAGAAAATCAAAATTGATAAATATGAAAAAGTAAGAACATTGGAACCCAAGCAATGATCAGAAAATCAAGGAGGGCAATTGATTATTATGCCACCGAGTGAATATTCTCAAGTTAACAATACTACTTTTGTTTGAATGATTACAAGGTCTGTGACTTCGACTTTGAATGACTACGGATTTTTCTCATGCTCAAGTGAGAGATTTCATGCTCAAGTGAGAGATGACAAGATCAATTGAGCTAAGATGAAATTAAGGGTGGTGATATGGCTAAAAATAAGGGTTAAATCGGAACCGTCCAAATCAAGCACGGATCTCAAAGCTCAGGGGTAAAATGGTAATTTCACCTACAAACGGGTTTGAAATGAGAACTGGGCCTTTTTCGAAAGGCCTAATAACCCACGAATGGATCCGTCTTAACTGGGTGAGGGTTCCAACCAGCAAGAAACCCAGCCCGACTGGATAGAATTAGGGTTTATGATTTTACTTAATCAACGACCCTGATTCCTTCTATCCATTCACTGGGAAGTAGGGATTTGATCTTATCCCGAAACTGGTCCCTAAGGCAGCTATAAATACCACCCATCCCCCACTGTTACCAGGTAATCAATCTTTTGCCAATCAAAGCTCTTTCATAATCCTTTTGATTACTGACTTGAGCGTCGGAGGGTGCATCGCCGGGACCAACCCCGGTGTTTCGCACTTTTTGCAGGTCAGCGGCGGGAGATCACGGTCAAATTCCGGCGAGAGGTGTTTCAGTTTTGACTATTCAACATCCCAAGAATCCACAAATCTATCTGTTTGCCCCCACACCGATTTCAGCGGCAACAGATTGGCGCCGTCTGTGGGAAAGACGAATAGCCATCCATCCTCTTCCATCGGTTAAGATCACCTCCAGCCATGCCTCCCAGGAAACTGAGATCTAGATGGTCCAACCGTGGGCCCACTCCTCCTCAACCACAACCGGAGGTCCCCCTCCAAACCGTCCAGCAGCAGGGACAACTCCCTCCTCAGCCTAATCAGCCACTGCAGCAGGAGCAGCCTCCTCTTCACAACCCTCAGCCCCAGCAGGCTCAAGTCGGGCCCCAGAATGCCGGTATTGGGACCTCTCATCCTCCTTCTCAGAAGCAAACTCTTCTCCGCGACCACATCTCCGTACATAACCCTTCAACCGACTCCATAGCATCTCATAACCCTCGGCCTTCAGAAGACCTCCGCAACATCCTCGTTAACCGGCAGAAAGAAGAGGACCTTCGCCACTGTTTGGATGAAAGGCGGGCCTGTGAGGGAGCCTCCCGCTCAGAACTTCCGAATGAGCGATCTCCTCGTCGCTGCGACCACAGAAGGTCACCTCTTCATAGGAGGCCGAGGGAGTCCCCTGAGTATCGTCGAAGAAGGCATCATTCTCCCGCTGGTCGGCAGCCCCAGAGGGACGAGAACGGACCTATCACCCCAGCCGAATTCCAACAGTTCCAGGCTACAATCTTGCAGGCCCTCAATCTCCCACCAAACAACAACAATAATGCTCAGAGGGTTCCCACTCCTCCGCCGGTTCAAAGCCCTCGTCATCGGTCTCTAAGTCCTCCTCAAGCTCCGAGCCGCCACCATCATAACCCTAGTCCTCGCCATTCTCCGAGCTACCATCGCCGAACCCCACGCTTCCCTTCCTACGAAGACGAGTCCAGAGGGTCACCTGGGTACCGCCGAAGGGATGATGCTGTCTACCGCCATCTCCACGAGATGGAGAGGCGCCTCGGTCAACTTGACAGGGAAGAGGAGCTAAGAGGGAGGACCCTCTGTCCAAGCAGACCTCTGTTCTCCCGAACTATCATGGAGGCTCCCATTCTAGCAAACTTCAAGCCCCCGCAGTTCAAGACATATACGGGGGAGTCAGACCCCGTGGATCACATCGAGAGTTTCAAAACTCTCATGATGATCCACCAGGCTTCCGATGCTCTGCTGTGCAAGACCTTTCCAGCTACCCTCAAAGGTCCAGCTCGGGATTGGTACTCCCGCCTCGTCCCATCCTCCATCTTCTCTTTTGAACAATTTGAGACCCCCTTCATCACCCACTTCGTGAGCAGCTGCCGATCCAAGAAGACTAGTATTTCACTACTCTTTCTCAATCAGAAGAAAGGTGAGAAACTAAGAGATTATATCAAGCGGTTTACTCCGAAAGCTAGGTCCATTGCCTCCCTCGACCAATCGGTCGGTGCAGCCGCCTTCCAGTTCAATGTCCTCAATTCGAGCCTCCGGTCCTCCCTAACCAAAAAGCCCCCGCGAGACTTCTCCGACCTTCTTCTCAGAAGCGAGAAGTACATTTGAGCTGAGGAAGCTGAACATCGCCCTACATTCGAGGGGTCTTCCTCAGGAAACAATAGAAAGGTAGCCGAAGATGAAGGAGCTAAAAAGCTCCAGAAGGACAATGGGGGTTAGCGCCGCCCACCTCCCAGATTTGAGAAATTTACCTTTCTCAACGCCAATATTTCAACTATTCTCATGAAGGTCGAGAAGGAAAGAGTTCTGCCTCCTGCCCCAAAGATGAATACCCTCAGAAAGAAGAGAGATAAGGAGAAATGGTGTCGATATCATCTAGACCATGGCTACGACACCAATGACTGTCGGGCTCTGAAGAATGAAATTGAAGCCCTCATTTAGAGAGGGCAGCTGTCCAAATTTATAAGAAAAGATCGGATTGATCGTCCTCCACCCCCCAGGGGGGCTAACAAGCGGCCCGAGAGGCGCAACGAGACTCCCGAATTCGAAGAGGAGCGCATCCTACACTTTATCCATGGAGGTCCAATGGGAGGAACTTCCAACTCATCCTGAAAGGCTTTCATTCGGGAAGTCAACTCGGTGCATAGCCTACCCCCTCCCAAAGGTCTCGGAGTCCCGGTTACTTTCTCGGATGAAGATCTAGAGGGTGTCCGAACCCCCCACTGTGATGCACTGGTGATTAACCTCCATATGGCTAACTTCAAAGTGGAAAGGATTCTGGTGGATAATGGCAGTTCTGTCAACATCCTCTTCCTAGCGGCCTTCCGAGGACTCAAATTATCGCGGGACAGGCTCAAGCCCGCCGGCTATACGCTCCATGGGTTCACGGGAGTGCCAGTGACTATCGAAGGGGTGATAACCCTCGACGTAACCGCTGGCAAAACTCCTACTGCCCGGACGGAGCCAATGGACTTCATGGTTGTCGACATCCCAACTGCTTATAATGTGATCCTAGGCCGACCAGGCCTAGCTGCTTTAGAAGCCGTTCTGTCGGCTTATCATCTCAAAATGAAGTTCCCTACCAAGGCAGGTGTAGGGGAAGTAAGGGGCAGCCAGGAGATGGCCCGCAAGTGCTATATGACCTTGGCCGGAGGGTCCTTCCTTTCCCTCGAAACCCTTGAAATCCCCCAGGGGAACACCCCGCCTATATCGGAACTGGTAGACGAGCTGGAGGAAGTGCTCTTCTCTGAGCAAGACCCAAATCGCAAATTCTTCATGAGCAAGACCTTCCCCTCTACCCTCTGTTCCGACATAGTCCAGTGTATCAAGAAGAACCATGAACTCTTTGCATGGACAGCAGCCGACATGCCAGGGATTTCCGAAGATCTCCTCGTCCACTACCTAAGTGTTGCCCTGGGGTCCAAACTGGTCCAGCAGAAGAGGCGCAAATTCGCCCCTGAACGACAGCAGGCCATAAAGGAAGAAGTGGACAAGCTCCTCAAAGCCCGATTCATACAAGAAGCCAACTATCCCGAGTGGCTCTCTAATGTCGTTATGGTCAAGAAGGCCAATGGAAGTTGGAGGATTTGCATCGACTTCACGGATTTGAATAAGGCATGCCCTAAGGATCCTTTCCCTCTCCTCAGCATTGACACCTTGATCGACGCTACTTCGGGCCATGAGCTATTGAGCTTCATGGATGCCTTCTCTGGATACAACCAAATCAAAATGTTCCCCCCCGGATATCCCGAAGACGTCCTTCGTCACCGATCTGGGCCTCTATTGCTACAGAGTAATGCCCTTCGGGCTGAAAAATGCAGGTGCAACCTACCAACGCCTCAGCAAGAATCAAATCGGGCGGAACATGGAGGTGTACGTCGATGATATGCTAGTGAAAAGCATCCAGGGGTCCGACCATGTCGCTGACTCCAAGAAGCCTTTGACATATTGAGGAAGCATAGCATGAGACTAAACCCGAATAAGTGTGCATTCGGGGTCTGATCTGAAAAGTTTCTGGGCTTCATGGTTAGTTAGAGGGGGATCGAAGCCAACCCCGAGAAGATCAAAGCCATACTGGACATGGCTCCTCCTACAAGTGTGAAAGAAGTATAGAAGCTTACAGGACGCCTCGCGGCTATCGGGAGCTTCCTGTCCAAGTCAGGGGAGAAGTGTCTTCTTTTCTTCAAAGCCCTCAGGAGGGCTAAGGGCTTTGAGTGGGGTCAGCAGCAGCAAGAATCGTTCGACCAACTGAAAGCCTATCTGGTCAATCCCCCACTACTCAGCAAGCCTACTCCCGGGAAAACACTCTACCTCTACCTCGCGGCCTCCGAGCAAATCCTCAGTGCTGTCCTAGTGAGGGAAGAAGACAAGGCTCAGAAGCCTATCTATTATGTGAGCAAGGTTCTCAGAGATGCTGAGCTCTGCTATTCGAGATTGGAAAAGATAGCCTACGCCTTGGTAATGGAAGCTAGGAAGCTCCGTCCTTATTTTCAATCCCGCTCGGTGGTCGTCCTTACCGACCAGCCGCTCAAGCAAGTCCTGCACATGCCTGGGACCTTCGGGCATCTAATGAAGTGGTCGATCGAGCTAAGTCAACATGACATATCTTATCAGCCTCGGACTGCTATCAAGGCTCAAGCCCTCGCCGAATTTATAGTAGAAAGCACCATCCCGAAAGTAAGTCAAGCAGCAAATGGGCCGCCCATCTGGACAGTGTATGTAGATGGGTCTTCTTTTGCCGAAGGGAGCGGAGCCGGAGTCATTCTAGCAGGCCCAGATAATTTCGTCTCCAATACTCCCTCCGCATCAACTTCAAAGCTTCCAACAACGAAGCTGAGTATGAGGCCCTACTAGCAGGCCTGGGTATGTCTCGCAAGACAGGGGCGCAACGTGTCCGAATATTCAGTGATTCTTCGCTGGTGGTTAATCAGGTCTTAGGAGCTACGAGGTGCGAGACGACCGAATGGTTAAGTACCTAGCCAAAGTCCAAAGTCTCATGGCTTCGTTCGAAGAGGCACAAATCCAGCGGATCCTTAGAGAAGAGAACTCCCAAGCAGATGCCCTATCAAAATTGGACTCCTCTTCCCTCCAAGGTCTCGAGCAGACCATCCTAATCGAGTACTCCTAAGGCCGAGCATCGAAGAAGAAATCCTCGACTCGATGGAGTCGCTACCTGTTCAGCTCGAGGATAATTGGATGAAGCCTTTGATTGAGTTCCTCAGAGATCGGAGCCTTCCTCAAGATCCTAAAGAAGCCCGTCGAATCCAAACGAGAGCAGAGCGGTACACCCTCGTTGAAGGGGTCTTGTACAAACGCTCCTACACCCAAGTAGATGGCCGACTCTACTTGAGATGTCTCTCTCCCGAAGAAGCCTCATATGCCCTCCAAGAACTCCACTAAGTCATAGGCGGAG
Organism: Hemerocallis citrina; assembly: GCA_017893485.1. NCBI lineage: Eukaryota > Viridiplantae > Streptophyta > Magnoliopsida > Asparagales > Asphodelaceae > Hemerocallis > Hemerocallis citrina. The sequence continues at coordinate 509,167 of JACEHZ010000207.1, forward strand.
CCCACTCGGGATCAAGGTCCCTAGCTAGGAAAGTTTTGAACTACGGGTGCTTCTGTACTACCCTACTTCGAGATGCCGAGCAACATGTCCGCCAAAGCAGCCCTTGTCAGCAGTTCTCCAACATCCGCCGCCTACCCCAAGCACAACTTACATTTCTCTTGAGTCCAATTCCCTTCGCAATGTGGGGGATGGACTTGCTAGGTCCGTTCCCACCAGCTCCAGGCCAGCTCAAGTTCCTAGTTGTGGCAATCGACTATTTTTCTAAGTGGATCGAGGCCGAACCACTGGCTACTATTACTGAGAACAAAGTGCTGCAGTTCTTCTGAAAAAATGTCATCTGTAGGTTCGGCATACCTCGAGTCCTGATAACAGATAATGGAACACAGTTTACAGGGGCAGCATTCCAATCTTTATGTGAAGACCTCGGCATTCGGCAATGCTTCTCCTCCGTCTCCCATCCTCAGTCCAATGGTCAAGTAAAGAACGCCGACAGGCAGATCCTCTCCAGCATCAAAAAGAGACTGGATATGTCGGCCAAAGGCTTATGGGCAGAACAACTTCCTAACGTATTGTGGAACTACCGCACTACCAAACGGACCCCCACAGGAGAGTCGCCCTTCAACCTCACCTATGAGTCCGAGGCTGTAATCCCCTTAGAAGTTGGTTTGTCATCCCCTCGCCTTATTGCCTACAATGAAGAGCAGAACGCCAAAGAGCTCCGAGCGAACTTGGACCTGATCAATGAGCTCCGTGAAAGAGCTTCAATTTGCCAGCAAAATTATCGGAGAAGAATTGAGCAGGCCTACAACAAAAGGGTCCGTCCTACAGATCTCAAAGAGGGGGACTTAGTACTCAGAAAGCTAGCCATCTCATTCCCCAGTCAAAAGAGCAAGCTAGCCCCGATTTGGGAAGGACCATACAAGATCTCCAAATTAGTTTGGCCCGGAGCGTATCGTCTTGAAGACCTTGAAGGCAGAGATATACCAAGAACTTGGAACGCCGACCATTTACTGAAGTACCAAGAGGGTGTTTGAACGCCTCTCCGAGTACCTTCAAATGTCGAGCCATTCCTATTTTTTTATTCGTACTTGCTTCTTTATTTTCTCATTGTAATAACGGTTTGCAACTTAGAAGCGGCCGATTAGCAGTTATCAATAAAGAACTTCTTTTCCCTCATAATTCTCTTATGATTATTTTATCTCTCTGCTTAAGAACTTTAATGACACTTGCTCAAACGATGCGTTCGGAGTCCAAAACTTGGCTCGATTCCGCTTCGCAGGCTCGCTCTTAAGCGAGCTAGAAGTGGTTCGCCATTCGGAACTGCTCCTACAACCGTTGAAACTTACTCGAACGACGTGTTCGGAGTCCAAAACTTGGCTCGATTCCGCTTCGCAGGCTCGCTCTTAAGCGAGCTAGAAGTGGTTCGCCATTCGGAACTGCTCCCACAACCATTGAAACTTACTCGAACGACATGTTCGGAGTCCAAAACTTGGTTCGATTCCGCTTTGCAAGCTCGCTCTTAAGCGAGCTAGAAGTGGTTCGCCATTCGGAACTGCTCCCACAACCATTGAAACTTACTCGAACGACATGTTCGGAGTCCAAAACTTGGCTCGATTCCGCTTTGCAAGCTCGCTCTTAAGCGAGCTAGAAGTGGTTCGCCATTTGGAACTGCTCCTACAACCGTTGAAACTTACTCGAACGACGCGTTCAGAGTCCAAAACTTGGCTCGATTCTACTTCGCAAGCTCGCTCTTAAGTGAGCTAGAAGTGGTTCACCATTCGGAACTACTCCCACAATCGTTGAAACTTACTCGAACGATGCGTTCAGAGTCCAAAATTTGGCTCAATTCCGCTTCGCAAGCTCGCTCTTAAGCGAGCTAGAAGTGGTTCGCCATTCGGAACTGCTCCCACAACCGTTGAAACTTACTCAAACGATGCGTTCGGAGTCCAAAACTTGGCTCGATTCCGCTTCGCATTCTCGCTCTTAAGCGAGCTTGAAGTGATTCGCCATTCAGAACTACTCCCACAACCGTTGAAACTTACTCAAACGACGCGTTCGGAATCCAAATCACTTGGCTGGATAACTGACAAAGTTTCTACTACTATACTAGACATAGGAGAAGAGTACTTGGAGGAGCTAACCTTTGGTTCTTATGGTTTGTTTAAAGTTGAAGTAATTCTTCAAGAGGCTGCTCTCCACTACAAGAAACTGGTTTCTCTTACAATTCGCAGTGGTTCTAATGTGGGGGAGGCTGCAAAAACCATAGCGCTGCTTGTCAATCTCAAAATTACATTCCGTGCCTATAAGAAGGAAGATTTGCTTCTGATTTTGAGTAGTTGTCAAAAATTGGAGGAGTTGTACTTGAATGAATGCCCTATTGTTTCACTTGGCTGGATAACTGATGAAGATATTCAGGCATACATTCCCGAACGACTTGCATTCCGAGCGGCGTATTGGAGAAAAACAACTTTCTCCCCAAAGTTCGCGCAAGATCTTGATCAGACGGCTATAATTTGGCCACGACCAAAAAACGACAAGATAGCATTTTCTCGTGATCCACACCGTCTTCTACATCAAGATCCACGCACAACCTTCAGATGGATGCCCCAGATAGTGCCACGTCCCTTGGAGTCCAAAGCTTGGCTCGACTCCACTTCCACTCCTCGCTCATAAGCAAGTAAGAAGTGATCGGCCCTTTAGAAATACTACAACCACAGATGACTAACAAAACACACAATTTATAGGAGCAACATTCCGATCTTTATGTGAAGACCTCGGCATTCAGCAACGCTTTTTCTCCGTCTCCCATCCTCAGTCCAATGGTCAAGTAGAGAACGCCAACAGGAAGATCCTCTCCAGCATCAAGAAGAGACTAGATAAGTCGACCAAAGGCTTATGGGCAGAACAACTTCCTAACGTATTGTGGAACTACCGTACTATAAAAAGGTCCCCCATAGGCGAGTCGCCCTTCAATCTCACATACGGATCCGAGGCTGTAATCCCCTTGGAAGTTGGTTTGCCATCGCCTCGCCTTATTGCCTATAATGAAGAGCAGAACGCCAGAGAGCTCTAGGCGAATTTGGACCTAATTGATGAGCTCCGTGAAAGAGCATCAATTCGCCAGCAAAATTACTGGAGAAGAATTGAGCAGGCCTACAACAAAAGGGTCCGTCCTACAGATCTCAAGGAGGAGGACTTAGTCATCTGAAAGCTAGCTATCTCATTTCCCAGCCAAAAGAGTAAGCTAGCTCCGAATTGGGAAGGACCGTACAAGGTTTCCAAAGTAGTCCGACCCGGAGCGTATCGTTTTGAAGACCTTGAAGGCAGAGAGATACCCAGAACTTGGAACGCCGACCACTTACTGAAGTACCAAGAGGGTGTTTGAACGCCTCTCCGAGTACCTTCAAATGTCGAGCCATTCCTATCTTATTATTTGTACTTGCTTCTTTATTTTCTCATTGTAATAACGTCTTGCAACTTAGAAGCGGCCGATTAGCAGTTATCAATAAAGAACTTCTTTCCTCTCATAATTCTCTTGTGATTATTTTATCTCTCAGTTTAAGACCTTTAAGGAAACTTACTCAAACGACGCATTCGGAGTCCAAAACTTGGCTCGATTTCGCTTCGCAAGCTCGCTTTTAAGCGAGCTAGAAGTGGTTTGCCATTTAGAACTGCTCCCACAACTATTGAAACTTACTCAAACGACGCGCTCGGAGTCCAAAACTTGGCTCGATTCCGCTTCGCAAGCTCGCTCTTAAGCGAGCTAGAAGTGGTTCGCCATTCGGAACTGCTCCCACAACTGTTGAAACTTACTCAAACGACGCATTCGGAGTCCAAAACTTGGCTCGATTCGGCTTCGCAAGCTCGCTCTTAAGCAAGCTAGAAGTGGTTCGCCATTCGGAATTGCTCCCACAACCGTTGGAACCTGCTCTAGCGAAGAATTCGGGGCTCAAAGCTTGGCTTGGCTCCGCTTCTACTCCTTGCTCTTAAGCAAGTTACAAGTAGGCACCAAATGAATAACAAGTACCAACAAAACACACGAACCCACAAGTGCAAAGGAGTAAAACAAGTTTTCACTTCTATAAAGTTTAAAGTTCAAAGTAACTCAAATTACAAGACCAGCCACTCTTATCTACGACGAGTTACAAAATTCGAAAAGCTAAAATTATAAGACTACTTCAACGACTCTTAGGAAGGGGGATGTTGCTCTTAAGAGACAGGCGGGGATGGCGCACACCTTGTCGTTGCGATCCCGCACTCGTTGAGGTCCCCAAGCTAGCGAGCATAGTAGTGTATCTCAATGTTGCGCCGGCTGAAGCTTCGCTTGACGAAGCAGCCACCCCACTTTGTGCATCAGTAGGGCTTCGACGAACAACTGGTGATCGAGTCGCAAGCTCGTAAAAGGAAATTCCTCTCTCGCTTTCTTCACGATTACACAACGTACTTCTAACATTGACCCGCTCAGATTGGGGTTTTAGGCGAGCGACCTCCTCCTCTAGATCGACGATTCGTTGCTTCAGAGAGTCATCCTTCACGTTAATCTTGAAGCGAGGAAGCCGAGCGGAGCCTGCAGCACCGGAGCTGTCACCAATAATTCGACGGAGATGGGTAACCTCGATGCTCCTATCGACAGTAACTCTCTTCAACTCGTCAACCTCCGCCATCAATTTACCCATCGCTGTCGTTTGTTCTTCTCTCCCCGCCAAAAGCTCGTCTTCTGTGATACCCTAAACTTTCTTTCTAATAAAGATATTATTTTTCACGTGTTGTGCACGTGCAAATTTCATGTGTATGTTATTTATTTATTTTGTATATAAAATTTCATTTTTTGTATAAACAATTATTTTCCTTTATTTTTCTAAAAGCCTATTTTTAAAGCCTGAACACTATTTTATTGGTTGAGCCCACTTTAATAAATTATTAATTTATTGTCTTGGCCCACAAGCCTAAGCCCACTAATTGTGAAGCCCACAAATTTAATAAATCAATTAAATGGTCACACTTGTCATGTAGAGACAAATGGTAAACATTTTGATTAATTAAAATTGAACAAACTTCTAAATAGGGGTACTAGGTGGCACGTGCAATGCACATAGTGTGCAATGCACACTCTTGGTGACCGGATATGGGCAAGGAGAAGATGGGGAGTGTGGGTGAGTGTGCATGGGTGGTTATTTTGTGCATGGGTAGTTGCTACAACTTCCTCTACTATCCTAGCCCTCCATTCTATAACCATCCATTGAATCCTAGCCCTCCAATCTATTCTAAAATTAGTATAAATACCCCCTTCATACTTGCATTCTACACTAGTAATCAATTGAAAGAAGTGAACAATTATATATATATATATATATATATATATATATATATATATATATATATATATATATTAGTGTGAGTTGAGTGTGGGTGTTCCCCATTGGAGGCCGGCCATCACATCACTACTAGGAGCTCTCGAATTTTGGCAAGGGAGCAAGGAGAAGGAGTTCGTGCATTGCAATCTAAGAGGAGAAGGCACTCGCTCGCAATCTAGGAGGCTCTAGGAGATTTCTCATTGGTTTTCTTCAAAAGGTGGGTGTTTCTCATGACTTCTAGAGTAGAAATCATGATAGGGAATGAAATTGAATTATTATGAAATGCATGCTTGCCTAATTAGAAGAGAATTGATAATTAGCAAATGTGTGTTGATTGATTACTAGAGTTATTGACTATAAGTAAAAGTGTATGTTCTCATTGTTATAAACATTAGAATGCATGTTAGTTGTGCTAAATTGCAATTATGTGAAATTTGCTAGTAAGAAGTGAGAACCATGTTGATTGATTAAAAATGCTAGAGTAGAATAGTGTGTTAAAGTTGAATTGATTGAAATGATGGTTAGTAGATGTAATGAAATCTCCCGTGCTATACATATCATGTGAAAATTAGAATAAATGAAAAAGAATGTCCTTTTGCATACAAATACTCGAATGCATTGTGTGTAGATTAATTAGTAAAAATGGAAGTTTACTCACTTATAAAGTTGATTTTTGTGCTCTAACAATATCATAGTTATCAATGTGTAAGAACCACCATAGTAGTGAATTTTGTGGGAGAAATCATCTTTATTTATGACCAATTATGTATTAGTTTTCAAATGTCGAAATGGAGTTTATAAAGTGCAAACTAAGGCTAAATACATGTTTTAAAGAGTGAAAAATAGCTTTAAAAATACTGGTGATTGTTAAATTAAATGTATTTTTTTATTCTGGACATTTTTGTTTTCAAAAAAGAGAAGAATAAGAACTAAAAATATTTTTTTGAAATTGAAAACCAGTAGCACAGTCGACCGACTATTGGAACAATCGACTACCTTCTTCATATTTATTTTTTGAATTTAAAAATCATCGCAGAACAATCGCCTTGTCATATGTGACAATCAATTTGATCATAGCTTGACTGTTGTAGCTTAATTGTAAATTGTTCTAATTTATTTTCAGAACAGATTTTTGATATAGGCAATTAAATAATTTACTATATCTCGTCTGATTGACAATTTATTTAATGTAGTGACTATACTTTTTCTAGGCGTGTATATCACACGTGCTTTATACTAATCTAAATATAAATATTGAAACATGTAAAAACCATTATGTCTAACTATACCATTCACCGTCTAAAATCACAAAAAAAGGACGGTAGCCGTTGGATTCAGTTCACAGATTAAACCGCTAACTCTTACCCCAATTTTAAAATTCAAATACAAACAGCCTTTTATCATCCAATAAAATCCCATATAACCGTTATAACTCTGCTCCCGCTCGCGTTCTTGATCCCCCCCCGACACAACAAATCTCTCAGAAACACGTGATGTGCACGTGCTAATAACTCCTAAAAAAACCCACTCCCTCAAACAAAATGTCCCCAATCGCACCCATCCAGTACCAAATCCAAGCAAATCAAAATCATGGACAACAACTGTTCGCTAATGTGGGAGATCGCCGGGCCGGGCGTTTCCGGCGCGGTGTTCGGCGCGGGGTGGTGGTTCTGGGTAGACGCCGTCGTCTGCAGCTCCGTCAAAGTCTCCTCCCTCCATTGCTTGCCCGGTACCTACCAGTTTCTTATGTATTAGGGTTTTGATTATCTCTAATTACTGTAGGGTTTCTAAAGATGGTTTCTTGATTATGAACAGATCGATTCAAGAACAAATCATGGGTGAGAGATCCAAAGCTCTCAGCCGTTGAAGGGATCACCCAAGAATTTGAACCCCATGGTATATATCTCTTCGTCTTTCCTCCAAATTTTTAGATTCTATATATTTTTTGTTCTCTTTTGATTGTTTTTATGTGGGTTTTTTGTTTCTGATTCTAATGGCATGATAATGTCCGGATCTTGATGTTTCTGATTGTTTTAAAATGGGTTTTTTTGTTTCTGATTCTAATGGTACGATAAATCACGGATCTTGATGTTTCTTGTTTGTTTGTTGTGAATCAGAAGATGGAAAGAAAATTTCCCGAGAATGGATCATGTCAAGAAATGATTCGATCTTTAGTTGAATTAATGTGTGCGGTATTTGAATTTATTGATGGGGTTTTTGATTATTTCCTTTTTCTGGGTTTTAGTTGTCCTTTCAGATCAAGACGATGATTTGGCCAATTCGGAAGAGGCGGATGATGAACAAGTCAACATTCAGGTAATCTCTCTCTCTCTGTTTTTCAAATTAATTGAAATTTAATTTTGAGAAATGGGTTAATTTTTTCAAATTTATTTATTTATTTTTTGTATGTTTGGTTTTGTTTTAGGGACCAAGTACAACAGCTTACTGAAGAAATGTCAAAGACCAGACTTCTGAAGCCGCAGAATTTTGCAGGCTGTTTGTGAGGGTTGACCAACAAGTGCATTCAAAAGTGTGAGCCAAAATATGAGGCAATGTAGAAGTACACTCAGGAGTGCTTTGTACAATGAGATAATTGAGCTGAAAGGTAATATAAGGGTTTTCTGCAGATATGTTGAATGGATATACTTTTGTGGTTGAATTCGGGGTCAAGATTCGGAATTGTCAGTTGTTTGCTCTGATAATTTAAAGAAGCAGTTAAGATTTGATCACATTTTTACCTGAAAGATAATGAAGGTACAAACACAGTTTATGTTATAGAGGGTTGCAGTTTCGTTAGTTTTACCTCTGACAATTTTTGGGTTAAGTAAGTCCGATATGTTTTTACCATCAATATATCAATTTATAGGTATCATCCCTTAATTAGCTGCATAGTTAGCTCCACATCGTTATATGCTGATGCAGCATATAACCATGTGGATCTAACTATATTATTCGGTTGTGTCTTGTGTGTATGCATATCTGGCTTACATACTTAGTGTTGTTTAGTGTTTTCACATTCTTATTAAGTTAACTTTACTTGTGTGTAATTTACAGCAAGATGTTTTACATTAACTTTACAAGAGAGTTTTGTTTTTCTTCAATTAAGTTATTAATGTATAATTAGTACATGTTAGAACATGAATATACATCCCTCAACCCTCATGAAAAATTAGGTGTTTTAGTTTAGTCACGAGGACAATACCAACACACACGGACATGGGGATATTTTAAAGAACTACCCTAAAATATCCAGTACTGTGTCATATTTGTGTCTGACACGTCATGGTTACCAAATTGAAGTGGAATATACCTCGATTCAGTGTCCGTGATTCATAGCTTAGGTTCGACTCCTTCCATGCACATGTTTAAAGTGGAATATATTAAATAATGTACCTTCGTTTCAGCCACAAAATGGGATCTCAACTTGCATCTGCAAACAAGAATGTCACTGTAAATTGCTCAACCATTACTACTACTTCAATGTTTTGGTGTCGTGAGTAGACACTTCAGCTTGTGATAACAAAGCATTTCTCTCTCTTATTTTGTAGCAAATATCTGCTTTTTTAAAATAAGTAATTTGTGAAGTTCGGTAGCTGTCAAATGAAGCTAATGAATCCATCAAGCTATCATAGCTTTATATGAATAAAATCAAGATTTCATAGCTGCCGTATATTTACATTTTTTTAGTTATTTGTACACTTTTAAGCAAGTTAACAGTTCTGATATCAGTAATGGATGGATATAATGTCTGTATACTTGCTTACGGGCATACTAGAACTGGCAAAACTTTCACTTTGGAAGAAAAACCCACCTGGAAAATTGAGATGTCAAATATCAGGCATTGAAAGAACTATTTAAAAGTTCCACAGAGAGGTTTTCAATGGTCGGATACAAGTTTACTAGTTTACTGTGAGATGTTGAAGGTTTACAATGAGAAGATCAGAAACCATCTCGGGAGATGTTGAAGGTTTACAATGAGAAGATCAGAAAGCATCTCGTAGAGAATTCTGAACGACAGACAAATAAGTAATCATATATTTTTGCTTTTGTTTTTTTAAATTTAGTTGAATTTAGTTAAAACTTGGTCATATATTCAACATCTAATTGTTGCTATAGGTTGGAAGTAAAGCAAGGAGCAGATGGCACTGCGGATGTACCTGGCCTTGTGGAGGCTCCAACCTTTCAGCATAGAAGAGATGTGTGGGAGATACTCCAAATGGGGGAAAATAATATATCGGTTGGATCTACCAAGGCAAATGAACTCTGTAGCCATTCTCACTGGTAATATTGTCGCAAAAGTATATCTTTTCAGTTCATTTTTCGTCACTGAATGAAGCCAACTTCTAAGACTGGTTCCTCTCATAAGTACTTGATATCTGAATTGAAAAATAGATATGGTGCATAAATTTGGTCTATGACTTGTTTGTCATCTTGCATAATTGTCTTAAAAAGTGTCGTCAAGAAAATATTTTTGTTAACGATTTTTTCTGGAGGACTTTGTATGATACAACAGTCTGTTCTACGAACACTGATTTTAATTCTAAAAATGCTTTTAAGTTAGAAAAGTAGTTTAGGGTCTCCAAAAGCAACATTAGGTCATTATATTATTTCGTCTTTCACAGCATGGTGAGAGTGATTTTAAAGGGTGAGAATATGGTGAACGGGCAAAGGAGCAAGAGCCACATGTGGCTTATGGATTTAGCTGGAAAGGTGCAAGTGGGCAAAACTGAGGTGGAAGGTTAAAGGTATCACAGTTCATAAACCAGTCCGTCTCTGCACTTGGGGGTGTTATATCATAACTTGCAAGTTGCAAATCTCTATCTTATTGTTTAATCTCTGGTAATTGAAACTATCTCCTGATTTGTTTGCCAACTCTAAGCGTACTCACTTGCTACAGAGCTCTCTAGGTGTGTATTTCTTATTCTTTTTGTCACTTTCAACTATTATAGGAATTAACTTGGTTTTAGATATTAGATTTTTTGATGTTTAGGGGATTCATTTTATAGGCCCACTGTTGTACCACAGAAAGAAACTATTTTTTAAAAGAAACTATTTTTTGACAGAAATATATCTGTCATCATTTACTTGGTCTCACGATGTATTTAAAATGTACTTTTTCATAATAAAAATTTTATAGGCCCACTTTTGTACCACAGAAAGAAACTATTTTTTTAAAAGGAACTATTTTTTGATAGAAATATATCTGTCATCATTTACTTGGTCTCACAATGTATTTAAAATGTACTTTTTCATAATAAAAATATGCTACTTTTTCATAATAAAAATATGCTGCATTTGGTTTATGTGCTGTTCTGTTTCCAATTTACATTTTAAAAATAACATGTTCACATCTTATTAGCTGTGAGTCAAGTCAAGTTTAGCTGTATTGTAATAAAATGGGTTTCTCAAAACAGTTTTAAAGGTGAGGGAGGAGGGTTTAAATTGTATAAGAGGTAATCATAAGGCTAATAGATGAGATGATGGTCAATGAAGGAATAATGAAGGAATAAAGCTTTACTCTTGCTTTCATGTTTCCATGGACAATGAAGGAATAAAGCATTTTGTACTCTGGGATGATGGAATTAATGCTTTTTAAACTGTTTTCATTGTTCTTCATACAGATGAATGATCTTATTGTCCTTTTCCTTTTTCCAGAGAATCACCATATCAAGACAGGAGTGTATCATAGCGTTCATTTTCGTGTTCCTTCAAAATTTAATTAGGTGATGGGAAGTTAACTACTCAGACATTTCCATCTTGCATCTTATGTTGAACAAACCTTCCTATAGGAGTTCTCTGGTGCACGTGATTTTTTTTGGTTTTCTGGCCTTTCATGAACGATCTGTGGATGATTGCCAGCTAGTTTGTTCTCGTTCTTGGTAGATGATTGCTCCCCTATTTATCGTTACAGCAATTTTACATTATTCACATTGCCACTAATTCAGTTTGACAACACGAACACTGGAGTTGATGGATGTTTTAGCTCGATCGAGTAACCGACCAGTTAAAATTAATTTAAAAGGTCTATCACGGACCAATACTTGTATTGGTTTATTTAGAACAAACAATAAGATATAGTTGAAAATGATTGTACACACTTGGTCATATTTAGATGAAATTAAAAATAATACAATTTATACTATTGAAATTGATCTTTACATCGTTTATACTTAGAGGTGATACAAAATTACTAAATTTGCAAATGTTTTTCTCTTCCATCATGTGGACGAGAAAAATTATTCATATTGCAATCACATGGAAATGAGCATGTTCAAATTAAGTGATTTTGCATCACCATATATATGATATGAACAACATTTTCATTGATCATTTCCCCCCCCTCCATATATGGCCAAGAGTATCGGCTATCTAGCACAACTCATCTAGCACAACCTATCATGTTTATTACTTAATACAAAATATATATGGTAACATTAAGTTCTTTGCTGTTTATTGAAACTTTCTCTACAGTAATAATTTTATCGTGTTGTCGTGTTGTTGATCACGACTTTAACTAAAGAAATTAATTAGTTACTGTGAGATAAACCTAAAATCTATGTTGTTATGTCAAATTCTGATTGCAATGAGGTAGGCATGAGATGTGTGACACATACTGTGTGAAAAAATAATATGATCATAATATTTATGTTATTCATAGGTTTAAATATATAACAAAAAAGGAGAATATTTTAAGTAAGCTTGTGTGCAAAATAGTGAAGATCTTTAACATTGATTAGGTGCTAAGATATTGGAGAAAAAATCAAAACTTACAAAGACGCACTTTACAAGACATAGGTATTTGCTTAACATAATTGTCTTTATATATTATTTAATTTGTATCAGTAGCCGCTGAATAGAAGAAAAGAAGCTAAAAAAAGTTAGGTCTTTTACTTTTTGGTAAAATTCACATAATGTTGTGTTCTTTATTGTATATGTATAATTTTATTATTTGAAGTTTAAATATGTATAATTATTTTTATTTTTTCCCCCTTACATGTATTATTGTATTACTGTCTTTTGTTATTTATATAAAAATGTAAGAGATTAAATTTCGTATAATTATTTTGTTGCAGCTCTAATCCATCATGAAGTATCTCCCTGCAAAATTAAGGGAATTATTAAAAAATTGAATGCTTGGGGAATTGAGTAATTAAAATACAATCTTATATTTTCATTAGAAGAAAAGGACGAAGATAAAGCAGTCAGACATTGGTTCTAGAGGTTGTTGGCTTAACATAATTGTCTTTATATTTTATTTAATTTGTATTAGAAGCCGCTGAATAGAAGAAAAGAAGCGAAAAAAAAAAGTTAGGTCTTTTACTTTTTGGTAAAATTCACATAATGTCGTGTTCTTTATTGTATATGTATAATTTTATTATTTGAAATTTATATATGTATAATTATTTTTATTTTTCCCTTAACGTGTATTATTGTATTACTGTCTTTTGTCATTTATATAAAAATATAAGAGATTAAATATTCATATAATTTGTTTTGTTGCAGCTCTTATCCATCGTGATGTAGTTCCTTGCAAAATTAAGGGAATTATTAAAAAATGGAATGCTTGGGAATTGAGTAATTAAAATACAATATTACATTTTCATTAGAAAAAAAAGGACGAAGATAAAGCAGTCTGACACTGGTTGTAAAGGTTGTTGGCAAGTTATTTAATCCCAACTTTTTGATAAATAAAAAATTATGATGTATATTAAGTAGTTAATTTTTAACACAGAAGTTAAAAAATAAGACATGTAAATAATCTCATCCCTACTTATAAAAAATAATGATATCCTTATTATGCTCTCGTACATTCTCTTACATCTACTGCTTTTTCATTCTCTCTTCCTCGTATCATCTCTTCTTCTCTCTCATTAAGATAAATAAATAAATAATACAATTTGACAAATATATACCTTAATGAAAATACTATAAATCTTATTGATTACATATACTAGTAATTTACACATGCAATGCACGTCTTAATAAATATATATTTTTAAAAGTAAAAATTCTACTGTAGTCTGGACTTGAACTCGAGACCCCCTTTATAATAGTTAGATACAAGCGATACACGTGTTTGTTTGTTTACATGACAACTCCAACTCTCCCATTATTAATTGAATATAGATTACAAAAAATCATATACACATATATTGAAGATACCAATCTAAGATTTGAAATTAGGGTTAATAAAAGTATTTCATTAGGAAAAAATAATGAAAAAGATCTCTACAATCATATTACAAATATAAGGAGCTCTCTCCCCACAATAACATCCAGTTGCACCTAACATCTCAAGTTAGACATACTCAGGGGCCAAACCCCTACTTGAGGTAGAGGAGGCGGTCGCCTCGGACCTGCGAATTTTTCACAATTTTAGGAGCCCCCAATTTTTCTTCTCTTATTTATGTAGTAAAATAAAATTACACTATGAATAATTGTGATTAGGGACCCCCAATTTAATTGTTTGGCCTTTATAATTTTTTATTATTAATTGGGCTTGTGCTTTAATTGAATTTGGGCATTTTGTTGATTTATGGATTGAATTTGAGGCTTGAAATCCCTCTCCAAATCCAATCCGCACCCGACCCACACTCGCACCTGAGACCCGACCCGCACACTTCAAAACCCTACCCTTCATTCTACAAATCCAATCCATCTCCATTCTTCAAAGCCAAGTCATCCATCTCAAATTTACCTTGAACAATGTGCAAATTATATATATATACTAGTTTTTCTCGTGGGCACGTGCCTACGACACGTCTTCGAACGATACGTCATATAAAAAGCCTTGCAAATAGTAAAACAACAACTATTTAGCTCAAGTTTGAATAGTATGACGATAATTAGATGTAAATAAAAGTTCATGTTATCATTAGTATATGTTGACAAATAAATATAAATGGGGGTATAAAATTTCTTAGAATTTTGAGGGTGGAAAATGATGAAATTTCAACAAGATTTTCAAGCGAAAGTTGTGTTAAATCATTGGCTTCTTCAATTGCGGTAGTTTTCTTTTCCTATTCAGGGGTAAGAGCGCGAAGAACCTTTCTCACCATCTCCGCTTGAGTATATGTTTTGCCAAGAGCCACACGGTAGATCTTGTTATCATCTCCGATTCGCTATCATTCTCCTTCATTCGAAACATCTCGAACCTTTGAACATGAACATAAATTTTAGATTCCTTGACCTTATTTGTCTCTTCATGTGTTACCTCAAGAGTATGCCATATTTGTTGAGAAGATTTTTGTTATTTTCAATGTAACACGAGCAATAAAAAAAACCTAAAAAATCTGAAAATTTATAAACGTGAAATCTGAAAATCTAAATTTCTGAGTAAATAGAGAGAAAATGAGAGAGAGAGAGAGAGAAAAAAAAATATAAAAAAAGTGAAGAGAGAAAAGAGACATGGTAATAAAGTAATGAGTTTTTAGTTTATGGAGAAATGTAACGCTCCGGCCCCAAACTCAGAAAATTTATTATTTATTTATTTATTAGTACAACTGCTCACCACAGGCTGCCTCTCAAAAGGTGGTTGATGTGTCTAATTTTTATATAAATATTTGTACCCATTTACTCATAAAAATTGTTTGTATTCATCTATCTTGTTAAAAATTCATCTTATTTCTATTGATTTCAATTAATTAATTATTTTTGAAGGTATAAGATTTTTGATGCAAAAGGTGAAAATTTTTGATAAAAATCAACAAACAAAACAAGCAGAGTGATTGATTAATTTTTATTGTTTTGTTGAATTTTAAATTTTATAATTTGACCATGTGAAAATCAAAATAGAAATTTTAAATTGCCAATAGAGTTGAAAATGAAATAAAAAATTTTAAAAGTGTTTAATTGAGCTAATGTGATTATTAGTTAGTTTAATTAATTTAAACAATTTTATTTTATTTTATTTTTAAATCTTAATTTCTGATTTTATTTTGTGTGCGTGCAGCACGTGCTTCGAGAAAAGAAAGTGAAGAAAAAAAAGCAAGAAATAAAGAGCAAATCAAATAAGGAAATAAATAAATAAAGACGTGGGGTTTTCTGCAAAAATAAACCATAATTCCCACGTCTGTGCTCCTATAAATACAACAACAAAAGGAAGAGAGAAGTCACGCTTAACAAGAAGACGGCTAATCTAAACTTAAAAAGAAAAAAAAAAAAACGAAAGATGTAGAGAGAGACAAAGGAGTTTTGTCTCTGTGAAGGCTCGGGAGTCAAGGCAAAAAGCAAAGGAGGACGCTGACATGGGGCTTCGGCTCAAAACTCCAGGACAGCAACAACGTTCTCCTCTGATTGAGTTGACGCTTACGTGGGTGCGAACTTCAAAGGCAGGAGAGATAAACAAATGGGGCTGATTGTTTTGCGTGGCGTGGACTTCGAGAACGAAACAGAGAGAAGGTGCTGAGGAACTGTTTGCTGCTCGGTTCTCAAGGGGTTCGGTTTGCAATTTTTGTTTTACAAAATAGTTCTTTCTGTATCGCTTTTTCTCTTCTAATTTTTATTATGCAATCCAAAACAATATTTGTTAGTTGCAAATTTATCATAAACTAATTTTCAAGGTTGTAAACGGCGTTAGGCGGTGGCGGTTCGGTCAAGTGGTGCCTAGCGCCTAGGGTGCCTAGGTGGTGCCTAGGCGGTTGAATTTATTTTGCCGATTTAGTTAATTTCGGCCCTTATAATCATGCAATCCAATTCCAAATATTTATAATGTTTTTGTGTAATATGTGTAATTTAAGGGTGTTTTTACATAAAAAAAGCTTCATCGTGCAATTAAAAAAACAATTGTCCAATTATAATATGTGCAATATGCCAATATGTGTAATATGTGTAACATGTACTATTGTAATATGTGTAATATGTGCAATCCATCACCAATAATACAAAAAAAGTAAAAACAATTCCACTACTATTAAAGATCCATATATATTATATAACAGATTAATAGATTAATAGCAGTTCACTTTTTTTTATTTTATAGTATTTAAAATTTTAAAATATAGAAAACGCTTGGGTGTTCGACATGAGGCGGACGCCTGATCAGCGCCACGGATGCCTACTCAACAAGACAGTCGCCTAATCGCCTCTAACCGCCTAGACCATCGCTTAATGCAAAGGCGGTTCGTTCTCATCCATCTAAGCGCCTAGGCGTTCGATGCGGATGCCATTTAGAACACTGCTAATTTTATTTTTCTAGGGCTTTGATGTAGCCTAGTTTTGAGAACAAAATTTTAATTTCATATTATTTTTCTATTTTTTTGTGTTGTGTGTTTGACTTTTGTTCGTAATGCTTACAATGGTTTGGCCAGCTTTTATATGACTTATTAAATCTTGGAGAGACCAAACTAGTAATTTGTGATTTCGAATTTATAAAATTAAACACCATTAAAAGAGCGAATCGTTGTTAATGTCACCGTTAAGAAATACAGAGATCTTAATGAATTTTCAATTAGTGATTTGTGCATGGACTATGACAAATAATTAGTTGAGAATATTTTTGATATTGTTTCAGAGAGAATATTGAATAATTTCGGGATTTTGGTCTACAACTTGGAAAAATCATATTTTTATTCATATGGAGTTATAAATTGTGTGGGATTAACAAGGTGAAGTAAAAAACCCTAGAATTAGTCTTGCAATTAATAAACAACAAAATTTCAGATTTTGCTCTTTTTAATTAATTTAGTTAGTTCTTTAAATTAATTTAATTTAGTTGTTTTCTTTATTGAATTTCTATTTTCCAAATAATAGTTAATCTAGTCAATTTCGATACTCAGTAAAATAATTAGTCATTGTGGGTTCGGCACTCTTTTCACTTAACTATACTACTTGTTGCGATTTTGTACACTTGCAAATAAATGACATCAGTGGCTAACCAATTTGGTGACTCTTGATCTTAGGCAATATTATTTATTATTGAATTATTTACAAATTCTTCCGATGTGGGACAAATCAATCCTACACGTGCCCTCATTCTTGTGCACGCCTGCACATAGCCTCCCCCTTACCCGGGGCCCCACCACCGCCAACACAGCCAAGGCCCCACTCCACGTCACCCCACGTGCAGCCAAAGCCCCCTATCTCATCTCATTTAAATCCCAACATTATTACCATTTTTGCCATTCTCTCTCTCTATATATATACATACTATATAATACTAGATTATTATACCTCCAAGAAATATGAGATGTTACGCACACCCCTTTAAGAAATCAGTGTCCTCGCTGAGTACGGGGCATGCAACCTAGTGCAGGATCTTCTTTCACTAGTAGAAAACCTTGCAATAATAATGGATTATTTGCAAGCACAAAAAATCCCTTGTTGGTGCTACCACCAATAGCAAATTAATCACAACGAACTCATCCATTGCAAATGTTTTAACATCTGCAAGAGATTCAATTGAATTGTTGCAGGTGTTGATAATTACAAGAGAACAGTTGTAACAAACAATATTCCATTACCAAAGTAGAAATAAAATATTTAAATTTTAAAATAAATTAAGTATGAACACGTGCTTTACACATATAATTTTGCCGCTTAACAATTTGATGCTAAAAAGATACCCATACTTCTCAAATATTGAGCGGGGAAAAAAGAAAAAGAAAAAAACAATCAAAACCCTCATCTTTTCCCGATCCAAAACAGAAGAGAAAAAATGAAGGAAAAAAACAAACTCCCCTTCTATAATTTTACAAATAACTCTTTATACTCTTCTTCTCTCCCTTCCCTCTCTCTCTCTCTCTCTTCCTCCGAGATCCCAATCTCTCTCCTGCTCTGCAATCGAAGCCGCCATGTCTTCTGCAAACAAAGGTATCATTTTTACAGCCCCTTCTTTCTATTTTTTCTTTTGATTTGGGTTTGAATCGAACTAGATCTTCTGTTGTTACTCATCTGATTTGTAAAAACCCATTAAAAGAATCTTTTTTCGAGATTGTAATTGGGTTTTTAGGTTTATATCAGTTGTTGAATCTAGATATCGAAAACCCTAGTTTTTTCCCCTTTTATTTTGGTGAAAAAAGTTAATTATACTGTTTTCTTAACCCTAGATATTGGAAACAAGAACTGAATCTAATTTAATTAGACTGTTTTAAATTATTTTTCTTTTTCTATTGTTGTTTACACACAAGTAACATATGTTTTTGTGGTGGTTGCTCTTTTTGGGGTATATTTAATTTTGGGTTTTTGGGATAATAGAAAATTTGTTGGTGAAGAGAGTTGAAGTTAGTTAAGTGAATTTTGGGGTTTTGCGGATGAAAAACCCATTAAAAAAAACAGCTAACGAGAATTGTAAGGAAGAGCAAAGCTTGCATGTGTGCTATATATCTATATCAATAAAATTTTGACAAAAGGGTTTAAGTTAATCAATTTTGAATAATTTCTAACTGCGGGTTAGGGGAAGAGTGTTTGTCTACCTATGGTTCCCCGTGTATGCATATACTAAAGATGAACATCCACAACATGGGTTTTAATGAGATTTGCAAATTTTACATTTCCACGCCATCCATGATCATCTCCATATCTTAAAACATCTTAGAGAAAGATATATCAAAAGCCCTAATCCAGTACAAATAGATCAAAAATGAAACTCAGTTTCCTGTTAAGTAAAGCCATCTTTTGTAAGGTCAGTTGATAACTTGATACATAAGTTTAAGTTCCAGGAAATATTTTTATACATGAGTCTGTAAAGAAATGTATTCCATCATGAATGATTTAATAGGCCAACGGACCAAGGAAAACCTGTGTAAATTATTTTCAAGAAACCTCTATACACATTTGCACATGAACAAAGATGATTAAATTTGCATCAAGAATAGTATGCAGTAAGTCAAAGCGTGCCTCTACTAACAACCTGCACATACCCTGCTAGAATTCCCACTTTCTACTTCAAATAAAACAGATTGCGGACCTGGAGATGAAGCCCAACGCCCACTGATACATCAAGATTGTCCTTTTATCAGCTCTATGAGAAAACAATATATTTATACAAACCTCAAAGTCAAGTAGATATGCGTGTTCATAAAATAATCCAGCACGAAAGTATGAAAACAAATGAATAGCCAAACCAGAGTTCTAGAGTTGACAATTAGAAATTGTCAGCCGGCTAGGATTAAGATGTGTTAAGATGTTATGTAAACAGGAATAATAAAAGCTGAACTAAAAACTTAACCAAAAGTTTGACCATTATAGATGGAAGATCATAATCTGCTTGCCAAGTGCATAAGCATAATCATGTGCACAACGAACTTCAATAAGGTATTTAGTTTAAAACAGATCCTTTGCATAACTATACATTATCAAGACCTAATGAAGAAACCTTGTTGGGTTACATTTAGCAAGTCATATTCTAACATGTCTTCCATCCTTGTTCAGAATAAATATTGTATCTGTATGCTAGCACAGTAAGGGACATCGCAAAAGATAGTGACTCAGGTACAATGGGCACTGTTGCAAAAAGCCATCTATACATAATAACAGACTGCACGCATATGCAATACATTTTATGATTTGTTGTCTTTACAAGAGCTGTAATCCCATTACCAGATAGTGTTGACACATTATACATTTTCATCTTACTATAATTGAATTTGCTATTAGTGTTTCATAATAAGGAATACAAGATTATGCATATATAGGTTCTGTACTCCACATATGCTGCATATGCAGTTGGACAGCAAAGAAAATCACATAATTAATTGCTCTTGTAATCCATACAAATGAGTCAAAATGCTAGGTTGCAAAGATGTCTTCAAGACTCCGAACAAGACTAAATCCCTACTCATTTGACAATATAGAAATGTACCTAAACAACTAAGGTACCAAACTTATAATAAGACTAGACAGGGTCAGGCTTTCAAGCAAATAAATATGTAAATTAAACTTACAGAATGACAGGGTGACAGGCTCGCAATATATGATATGCTTGCTACTTTTCATAGTTATTTTGAGTTGCTTTTATTTATCTGGGAGTACTGATCATCTCTATGTTTTAGCTAACTGATTAAGGTTGGATGTCAATTCAATTCCTTCATTTAGCTTTTGTAGATGTATTTCAAGGATGTTTACTTTTAATGATGTTATTAGCATTATATACCTTTGACTGTTCTCCCCCAACAACGTTTCCTTTGAAACTAGAGGAAATTCTCCCACTGTTTGGGTAAATTGGAATATTTTTGCATCTAACTAGAGCATTCAATGACAAGCTACTGGTTTGGAGACCCTGTCCTTGCACGAATTTCAAAGCAAAAAAATGTGAGTTTTTGGTTATTATTAGGGGAGTTGGGTGAGTTTGCAGTTTGCACTTTTGCACGAACATTAAAGCGTAGATGTTTGATTCCGAATACAAGGGGGCTATAGAAATAGTTATTTTGCGATTACTTTTGAGTGGTATTATTACGAACACTTTGAGATTATGAAACAATATAGTAACTTTATTGTAGGTGGAGAAACGAGATTCATAGTAGGAGAATTATCGAAGTTCTATTCTATTAGGGTGGAGTTGGTTGTGGAGTGCACTCCTCCATTAAAAAAATATGTCTTGCTGCCGAACACTTGATTTTTTGCTAAATTCGGTTGAGAAAATTATGGACAAGACAAAATTTGACCTGATTTTTTTGTACTTTGAAGCTTGAGGCGGGAAGATTTGGTTTACAATCGTCCGTTGCTATAGAGGGAATTACTAAATTATATCATGGAACACTTTTGTTTTTGTTTGGTGAGCATAAATATGTTTGGGAGAGATAAATTAGGTTGTCAATGCTAACATTATAAAATAAAACAAGTGTTGACAACTAATCTCCGAAAATCAATGATAATTTTGTCTTCTAATATATGTGGATCATGCTTGTATGTTCTATTATCGAAATAGTTTAACACAAAAATTTGTATCATAATATCTGTCGTCTTATAAACTCTCTGGAAATTCTAATCTTTAGTTTAACATCAAATGTAATCAATGTTGAGCTATTGGAGAAAATCAAAATTGATAAATATGAAAAAGTAAGAACATTGGAACCCAAGCAATGATTCAGAAAATCAAGGAGGGCAATTGATTATTATGCCACCGAGTGAATATTCTCAAGTTAACAATACTACTTTTGTTTGAATGATTACAAGGTCTGTGACTTCGACTTTGAATGACTTCGGATTTTTTTCATGCTCAAGTGAAAGATTTCATGCTCAAGTGGGAGATGACAAGATCAATTGAGCTAAGATGAAATTAAGGGTGGTGATATGGCTAAAAATAAGGGTTAAATTGGAACCGTCCAAATTAGGCGTGAATCTCAAAGCTCAAAGGTAAAATGGTAATTTCACCTACAAACGGGTTCGAAATGGTAATTCCGACGAACGGATCCGTCTTAACTGGGTGAGGGTTCCAACCCGCAAGAAATCTAGCCCGGCTGGATAGAATTAGGGTTTATGATTTTACTTAATCAACGACCCTGATTCCTTCTATCCATTCACTGGGAAGTAGGGATTTGATCTTATCCCGAAACTGGTCCCTAAGGCAGCTATAAATACCACCCATCCCCCACTGTTACCAGGTAATCAATCTTTTGCCAATCAAAGTTCTTTATAATCTTTCAGATTACTGACTTGAGCGTCGGAGGGTGCGTCGCCCTGACCAACCCCGGTGTTTCGCACTTTTTGCAGGTCAACGGCGGGAGATCACGGTCAAATTCCGGCAAGAGGTGTTTCAGGTTTGACTATTCAACATCCTAAGAATCCACAAATCTATCTGTTTGCCCCCACACCGATTTCAGCGGCAACAGATTGGCGCCGTCTGTGGGAAAGACGAATAGCCATCCATCCTCTTCCATCGGTTAAGATCACCTCCAGCCATGCCTCCCAGGAAACTGAGATCTAGATGGTCCAACCGTGGGCCCACTCCTCCTCAACCACAACCGGAGGTCCCCCTCCAAACCGTCCAGCAGCAGGGACAACTCCCTCCTCAGCCTAATCAGCCCCTGCAGCAGGAGCAGCCTCCTCTTCACAACCCTCAGCCCCAGCAGGCTCAAGTCGGGCCCCAGAATGCCGGTACTGGGACCTCTCGTCCTCCTCCTCAGAAGCAAACTCTTCTCCGCGACCACATCTCCGTACATAACCCTTCAACCGACTCCATAGCATCTCATAACCCTCGGCCTTCAGAAAACCTCCGTAACATCCTCGTTAACCGGCAGAAATAAGAGGACCTTCGCCACTGTTTGGATGAAAGGCGGGCCTGTGAGGGAGCCTCCCGCTCAGAACTTCCGAATGAGCGATCTCCTCGTAGCTGCGACCACAGGAGGTCACCTCTTCATAAGAGGCCAAGGAGTCCCCTGAGTATCGTCGAAGAAGGCATCATTCTCCCGCTGGTCGGCAGCCCCAGAGGAACGAGAACGGACCTATCACCCGAGCTGAATTCCAACAGTTCCAGGCTACAATCTTGCATGCCCTCAATTTCCCACCAAACAACAATAATAATGCTCAAAGGGTTCCCACTCCTCCGCCGGTTCAAAGCCCTCGTCATTGGTCTCTAAGTCCTCCTCAAGCTCCGAGCCACCGCCGTCATAACCCTAGTTCTCGCCATTCTCCGAGCTACCATCGCCGAACCCCACGCTCCCCTTCCTACGAAGACGAGTCCAGCGGCTCACCTGGGTACTGCCGAAGGGATGATGCTGTCTACCGCCGTCTCCACGAGATGGAGAGGCGCCTCGGCCAACTTGACAGGGAAGAGGAGCTAAGAGGGAGGGCCCTCCGTCCAAGCAGACCTCCGTTCTACAGAGTAATGCCCTTCCTGCTGAAAAATGCCGGTGCAACCTACCAACGCCTCGGCAAGAATCAAATCGGGCGGAACATGGAGGTGTACGTCGATGATATGCTGGTGAAAAGCATCCAGGGGTCCGACCATGTTGCTGACCTCCAAGAAGCCTTCGACATATTGAGGAAGCATAGCATGTGACTAAACCCAAATATGTGTGCATTCGGGGATCTGAAAAGCTCCTGGGCTTCATGGTCAGTCAGAGGGGGATCAAAGCCAATCCCGAGATCAAAGCCATACTGGACATGGCTCCTCCTACAAGTGTGAAAGAAGTACAGAAGCTTACAGGACGCCTCGCGGCTATCGGGAGCTTCCTGTCCAAGTCAGGGGAGAAGTGTCTTCCTTTCTTCAAAGCCCTCAGGAGGGCTAAGGGCTTTGAGTGGGGTCAGCAGCAGCAAGAATCGTTCGACCAACTGAAAGCCTATCTGGTCAACCCCCCACTACTCAGCAAGCCTACTCCCGGGAAAACACTCTACCTCTACCTCGCTGCCTCCGAGCAAATCCTCAGTGCTGTCCTAGTGAGGGAAGAAGACAAGGCTCAGAAGCCTATCTATTATGTGAGCAAGGTTCTCAGAGATGCCGAGCTCCGCTATTCGAGATTGGAAAAGATAGCCTACGCCTTGGTAATGGCAGTCAGGAAGCTCCGTCCTTATTTTCAATCCCGCTCGGTGGTCGTCCTTACCGACCAGCCCTTCAAGCAAGTCCTGCACATGCCCAAGACCTTCGGGCATCTAATGATGTGGTCGATCGAGCTAAGTCAACATGACATATCTTATCAGCCTCGGACTGCTATCAAGGCTCAAGCCCTCGCCGAATTTATAGTAGAAAGCACCATCCCGGAAGTAAATCAAGCAGCAAATGGGCCGCCCATCTGGACAGTGTATGTAGATGGGTCTTCTTGTGCCGAAGGGAGCGGAGTCGGAGTCATTCTAGCAGGCCCAGATGATTTCGTTCTCCAATACTCCCTCCGCATCAACTTCAAAGCTTCCAACAACGAAGCTGAGTATGAGGCCCTAATAGCAGGCCTGGGTATGTCTCGCAAGACAGGGGCGCAACGTGTCCGAATATTCAGTGATTCGCTGCTGGTGGTTAATCAGGTCTTAGGAGACTACGAGGTGCGAGACGACCGAATGGTTAAGTACCTAGCCAAGGTCCATAGTCTCATGGCTTCGTTCGAAGAGGCACAAATCCAGCTAATCCCTAGAGAAGAGAACTCCCAAGCAGATGCCCTATCAAAATTGGACTCCTCTTGTAGCGCCCGAATTTCCAATATAAAATTTAGAAAATACGTGGCACTTTCCCAGCGATCCACTTCAATGTAACAATATACATAGACCAAAAACTCAAGTCATTTTATTCCAAATTCTTATTACAATATTCTTTTTCAATTGCAACGGAAATACAAAACACCTTAAAATACATTTAACTGTTACAACCCTTTCTCCTTACAAAATTACCCAAGGCTCTATTATAACACTCATAAAATCCAAAGCTACCCCAAGCATCCAAGCTCCCAACTCTAAGCAGCTACCTGTAACACATGAGGCTAGAGTTGAACCCTAACCCCCAAACTAAAGGGGTCAGCCATAAATGGTGTGAGTGATATAAACAACAAACATAAATAAACAATAAACATAAATTCTCGAACAACATGTACTGAACAAAAATACATAAACTGAACATGTAATGTGCAACAAGAAACGATAGGCCAGTACAAGCGTGAAGTCAAGTCGAGAAACAATACCAACGATCAAGTATCCATCAATCAATCACTCTCAAAATAGTACAGCTCAACTGCACTGTACAGTCGACTGTTTAACGAACCAGTCGACTGTTCTGAACTAACAGTAATCCTCACATCTCAGAATGTGTCCAACCATCAATAAATTTCAATACCACGATGTATGTCCAATCAATCGATCACCAATAATGCCATAGATCGGATACCCATATATCCATCTACAAAAAAAACTAAAGATAATATAGATCGAATACATACCCGGTATGCAATCACTAATAGTGACTCTTACACTGACGAACATATCCATCTACAAACAAACTAAGAGGGTATAGATCGAATACGTACCCGGTATGCAATCACTATAGTGACTCTTACACCGACGAACATATCCATCTACAAACAAACTAAGAGGGTATAGATCGAATACGTACCCGGTATGCAATCACTATAGTGACTCTTACACCGACGAACATATCCATCTACAAATAAACTAAGAGGGTATAGATCGAATACGTACCCGGTATGCAATCACTATAGTGACTCTTACACCGACGAACATATCCATCTACAAACAAACTAAGAGGGTATAGATTGAATACGTACCCAGTATGCAATCACTGTAGTGACTCTTACACCGACGAACATATCCATCTACAAACAACTAAAGACTGAAAGGACACTCAAGATTATGAAGAACTCCTCAGGACCAGTCGACTTATGCGATAGTAAGTCGACTGCCCCGAGAACCAATATCCAAGATTATAACAAGTGCTATAAGTCGACTTAATAAACCATCAGTCGACTTACCCGGGACAATTACCAATAATTCTCAAGAACATTCCAAGTGTTAACAGTATAAGATGACTTATAAAAACATAAGTTGACTTATCAACAGTATAAGATGACTTATAAAAATCATAAGTAGACTTATCAAAACATAAGATGACTTATAAAAATCATAAGTAGACTTATCAAAACATAAGATGACTTATAAAAATCATAAGTAGACTTATCAACAGTATAAGATGACTTATAAAAATCATAAGTAGACTTATCAAAACATAAGTCGACTTAAAAGGGGACATAAGTCGACTTATAAGAACATAAGTCGACTTATAAAAACATAAGTCGACTTACCCGAGAGAAATTCTACGATAACTTTGAAAAATAAATTCTAAGTGTACCAGTCGACTGAAAAGGGTCTAAGTCGACTGTCCAGAACAGATTTTCAAGAAAAACTAAAGATACAGCAGTAGAGTCGTACCAGTCGACTGAATCGTAGACCAGTCGACTGTCGGCCTACAAATTACATAAATTAGGTCTGAATACGAAAATCAAGACTGGAGTTTTCTAAAGATTCATTGCTTAGGGAATTTACTCGTATTTAGTTAAAAGTGACAATCTCAAGATGATCCACATTATGGATACAATACTAAATTCTCATGTTCTCAATTCCTAAATCTTCCATTAGGGTTTCTCAATTCTTTCACAAATCATAACCAAGATCTGATTATATACACAAGATCCAGATGTTCATACATCCGATCAAACCATACTTGAATCTTAACATGTTTTCGAGCAACAAGGAATTTGTTAAACAAGATCTACTAACATTCATGGATTTTACATGCATATTACGAATAATAACCATGGCATCGATCACACACAAGATACGAATACATCAAACAAAACAGCACGCAATCACACACACAAACAAAACCAAGTTCATATCACTCACCTTTTTGAATCAAGAAAATCCACAAAAAGCCTTCCTTTGCTAGATCCAAAAACTTCTTCTTCAATCACCAAGAGAATAAGAGATTTAATAAAATCTGAGTTGTGCAGTGAATGACGGCTGCAAACTATCTTATATAGGCCGGGAATATCATTTTTAGGGTTTAGGAATACATTTACAAAATAGTCCTTTCAAAATATAATTTTACATATATAGTTCTTATCCTTGGAAATTCAATAAAAATCATTTAAATTAGGATTTAATAGTAAAATATACTCATTAATCTCAATTGGTACAGTTCAAAATGTCCAGAAAATACATTTTGCATTTCAACCCCTAAAAATGTCAATTTTGCAAAAAGGTCCTTCTTTCTCAAAATTTGCAAATAGTACTAATTAATTTCAGAAAAATTTGGAAAAATACTAAATAAATCCCAAATAATAAATAATGATTTTTCATAAAGGAATCTTAATTTTTCAAACTTCACAAAAGTCATTTGCACGTGTTTTGCACGTGTACAAAAGATAAATCTTTTAGAAAATATCAATTAAATCCTCAAAATTCATTTAAATTCATTTTCAAATAATAAAAATAATATTTGAAAATACGGGGTTCTACACCTCTTCCCTCCAAGGTCTCGAGCAGACCATCCTAATCGAAGTACTCCTAAGGCCGAGCATCGAAGAAGAAATCCTCGACTCGATGGAGTCGCCACCTGTTCAGCTCGAGGATAATTGGATGAAGCCTTTGATTGAGTTTCTCAGAGATCGGAGCCTTCCTCAAGATCCTAAAGAAGCCCGTCGAATCCGAACGAGAGCAGAGCGGTACACCCTCGTTGAAGGGGTCTTGTACAAACGCTCCTACACCCATGTAGATAGCCGACTCTACTTGAGATGTCTCTCTCCCGAAGAAGCCTCATATGCCCTCCAAGAACTCCACGAAGGCACAAGCGGAGCCCATTCAGGATCAAGGTCCCTCACTAGGAAAGTTTTGAACTACGGGTACTTCTGGCCGACCCTACTTTGAGATGCCGAGCAACATGTCCGGTAATGCAGCCCCTGTCAGTAGTTCTCCAACATCCGCCGCCTACCCCAAGCACAACTTACATATCTCTCAAGTCCAATTCCCTTCGCAATGTGGGGGATGGACTTGCTAGGTCCGTTCCCACCAGCTGCAGGCTAGCTCAAGTTTCTAGTCGTGGCAATCGACTATTTTTCTAAGTGGATCGAGGCCGAACTACTGGCTACTATTACTGAGAACAAAGTGCTGCAGTTCTTTTGGAAAAATGTCATCTGTAGGTTGGCGTACCTCGAGTCCTGATAACAGATAATGGAACACTGTTTACAGGGGCAACATTCCCATCTTTATGTGAAGACCTCGGCATTCAGCAATGCTTCTCCTCCGTCTCCCATCCTCAGTCCAATGGTCAAGTAGAGAACGCCAACAGGCAGATCCTCTCCAGCATCAAGTAGAGACTAGATATGTCGGCCAAAGGCTTATGGGCAGAACAACTTCCTAACGTATTGTGGAACTACCGCACTACGAAACGGACCCCCACAGGAGAGTCGCCCTTCAACCTCACCTATGGGTCCGAGGCTGTAATCCCCTTAGAAGTTGGTTTGTCATCCCCTCGCCTTATTGCCTATAATGAAGAGCAGAACGCCAAAGAGCTCCGAGCGAACTTGGACCTGATCAATGAGCTCCGTGAAAGAGCTTCAATTTGCAAGCAAAATTATCGGAGAAGAATTGAGCAGACCTACAACAAAAGGGTCTGTCCTACAGATCTCAAGGAGGGGGACTTAGTCCTCAGAAAGCTAGCCATCTCATTCCCCAGTTAAAAGAGCAAGCTAGCCCCGATTTGGGAACGACCATACAAGATCTCCAAAGTAGTTTGGCCCGGAGCGTATCGTCTTGAAGACCTTGAAGGCAGAGATATACAAAGAACTTGGAACCCCGACCATTTACTGGAGTACCAAGAGGGTGTTTGAACGCCTCTCCGAGTACCTTCAAATGTCGAACCATTCCTATTTTTTAATTTGTACTTGCTTCTTTATTTTCTCATTGTAATAACGGTTTGCAACTTAGAAGAGGCCGATTAGCAGTTATCAATAAAGAACTTCTTTTCCCTCATAATTCTCTTGTGATTATTTTATCTCTCTGCTTAAGAACTTTAATGACACTTGCTCAAACGATGCGTTCGGAGTCCAAAACTTGGCTCGATTCCGCTTCGCAGGCTCGCTCTTAAGCGAGCTAGAAGTGGTTCGCCATTCGGAACTGCTCCCACAACCGTTGAAACTTACTTGAATGACATGTTCGGAGTCCAAAACTTGGCTCGATTCCGCTTCGCAAGCTCACTCTTAAGCGAGTTAGAAGTGGTTTGCCATTCGGAACTGCTCCCACAACCATTGAAACTTACTCGAACGACGTGTTCGGAGTTCAAAACTTGGTTCGATTCCGCTTTGCAAGCTCGCTTTTAAGCGAGCTAGAAGTGGTTCGCCATTCGGAACTGCTCCCACAACCGTTGAAACTTACTCGAACGACGTGTTCGGAGTCCAAAACTTGGCTCGATTCCTCTTCGCAAGCTCGCTCTTAAGCGAGCTAGAAGTGGTTCGCCATTCAGAACTGCTCCCACAATCGTTGAAACTTACTTGAATGACGTCTTAAGCGAGCTAGAAGTGGTTCACCATTAGGAACTGCTCCCATAACTGTTGAAACTTACTCAAACGACGCGTTCAGAGTCCAAAACTTGGCTCGATTCCGCTTCGCAAGCTCGCTCTTAAGCAAGCTAGAAGTGGTTCGCCATTCGGAACTGCTCCCACAACCGTTGAAACTTACTCAAACGACGCATTCGGAGTCCAAAACTTGGCTCGATTTCGCTTCGCAAGCTCGCTCTTAAGCGAGCTTGAAGTGATTTGCCATTCGGAACTACTCCCACAACCGTTGAAACTTACTCAAACGACGCGTTCGGAATCCAAATCATTTGGCTGGATAACTGACAAAGTTTCTACTACTATACTAGACATAGGAGAAGAGTACTTGGAGGAGCTAACCTTTGGTTTTTATGGTTTGTTTAAAGTTGAAGTAATTCTTCAAGAGGCTGCTCTCCACTACAAGAAATTGGCTTCTCTTACAATTCGCAGTGGCTCTAATGTGGGGGAGGCTGCAAAAACCATAGCGCTGCTTGTCAATCTCAAAATTACATTCCGTGCCTATAAGAAGGAAGATTTGCTTCTGATTTTGAGTAGTTGTCAAAAGTTGGAGGAGTTGTACTTGAATGAATGCCCCATTGCTTCACTTGGCTGGATAACTGATGAAGATATTCAGGCATACATTCCCAAGCGACTTGCATTCCGAGAGGCGTATTGGAGAAAAACAACTTTCTCCCCAAAGTTCGCGCAAGATCTTGATCAGATGGCTCAAATTTGGCCACGACCAAAAAACGACAAGATAGCATTTTCTCGTGATCCACACCGTCTTCTACATCAAGATCCACGCAGAACCTTCAGATGGACGCCCCAGATAGTGCCTCGTCCCTTGGATTCCAAAGCTTGGCTCGACTCCACTTCCACTTCTCGCTCATAAGCAAGTAAAAAGTGGTCGGCCCTTTAGAAGTACTACAACCACAGATGACTAACAAAACACACAAGTCCAAAAGAGGGAACAAATCAAATTACAAGACTTGTACTTTTCTCTACAATGAAGTTACAAGAGTTAAAAAGCCAAAATTACAAGACCGACTCCTCGTACTTAGACAAGATGCAAAACTTGGAAAACAAAAAACTACTTCAACACCTCCTAGGCGCAGGGATGTTCCGGTTTAAAGACACCCGGGGACAGTGGCGCCTAACCTCGGAGCTCGTCCCTAGACCGGCAAACTGAGATGTATCTTCTGTGCTGCTTCTGACAGTCGCACCAACGGACGCTCCGCTCGACGAAACAGCCACCCAACTTTGGGCTTCACCTGGACTTCGTCGAGCAACGGGCAAGCGAGTCGCAAGCTCGTAAAACGAAATCCCTCGCTCGCTCTCTTCACGGGTACACGAAGTGCTTCTGACATTGATCCGTCCCGGTTAGGGCTTGGGGCGAGCAACCTCCGCCTCTAGCTCGACTATTCGTTGCTTCAGAGAGTCGTCCTTCACGACTATCTTGAAGCGAGGGAGCACAGCGGAGCCTGGGGCACCAGAACTGTAGGCAATAATTCGGCGGAGCTGAGTAACCTCGATACTCTTGTCAACCGTAACCCTCTTCAGCTCGTCGACCTCCGCCGTCAATTCGTCGCGCTCCGCCATCAACTTCCCTATCGCTGCTGTTAGTTCTTCTCTCCCCGCCAAAAGCTCATCTTCTGTTATCTTCCAGTGGTGAATCTCAGCCAACAGTTCGTCTCTCTCCGTTATCATCTTCGACAAGGAGTGGCGGAGACACCTAAGCCTCAGGTCGAGAGTAAAGGCTGTTGACGAGCCATCATCATCGCCTTCGGGGGTCATCTCAGCAAGCCTCCCTTCTAGTCTTCGAATCTCGATGTCTCGACGGCCTACAATCAGTTGCAGATGATTTCGTTCACTTTCGGCTCTGCGCAGCCCCAACTCGACTTCATAAAGGTGCTCTTAGCACCTAGTGAAACACAACTTCGTCACCCCTAGGCTGACCTCGGAACGTTACTCTTCCGCCGCATGAGTTGGTTCGACAAGCTGTGTCCCCTCGACGAGCTGAAAATTCTAAGGCAAACGACGTGAACACTTAGCCAAATTTCACGAAAATTTTTATAAACTCATTCCCAAATATTCACACACACATAGTCGAACTCAAAAAGATGGATTTTCATTCATTCCAAAAAAGTGCGGTGGCCAGTCCGCAATTAGGCAATACATCCAAAAGTACAAAAGAAGTCAGGGGGCGACCTCTTTCCCAGGGCGACGGGATTGGACGGGGTCGGATTCCCCCGAAGGCGCGACCATCGCTAGCGGAGTCACCTCAGACCCCTGGCGTTCGCCGACGATCTCGACCTCGGCGTCCCCTTCATCGTCCCTTACTTCCCCCCCAGACTCGGCGTCGAAGCCATCAACATGGTCGGGAAAAAGTCGCCATCCGGAGCAGTCGACCTCAGGGAATCTCTCCGACACCTGCTCGATGGAGCGAGCGTATGCCTTGGCCATATTGGCCACGAGAAAGCCCTGCGCTTTCTCCATCGTTGCAGCTTCGGCCTCCTTCACCGCCGCAACCTTGGCAGCTTCCATAGCCTCAGCTTGCTGCTTGGCCGACTCCTCCCTAAGCCGAAGCAGATCGCCCTCGAGCTTCACGGCGAGGCCTTCGAGGTATTCCAGCCTTGTCGTCTTCCCCTCGGCCTCGACCTTCAATTTCTCGAGCTCGTTGGCGAGACTAGCTTTTTCAGCTCGAGCACGGTCGACCTTCTTCTTGAGGTCCTTCTCGAGCTCCGTCATTTTCTCCATAAGATGATCGAAGTGGACGGTTATCTGCAGTCGAACAAAAAAAAAAGTTGGAGAAACAAATATGCAAGTTATCTACAAGAAAGAAATCGACACTCACCGATACCACCAAGCAAGCGATCTCGAAGGCATCGTCGCCCATGCTGCCGGCGTCCATGGCAGCTCAATCCTTCAGCATCGCCAAGTGCTTCACCGCTTGCTTACTCGACGTCGAGTCGCCGAGGAAGCCATCAAGTTTCCGAAACGAAAATCTTCTTGTGCTCCTCGGTGAGGAACACCTCGGTGTCCGCCGTCAACGGGGGCGCCTCCATCCCGAGCGCAGCGGCCATCGGGAACTCGCCAGCCTCGGCCGATGGCGAGGTCGCTGCTGGTGCCCTTCTCGGGGTTACAATTGCTAAAGCCTCCGCCTCCTAGACGGCGGCATCAATGGTCTTCGGCTTCTGCGCAGTCACCTTCGTGGCGACCCTCTTTGCGCTTCCGAGGTGCCTTGCTTCCGAGGGCCGCCCTCTGCGCCAGAATTGCATCGTAATCCATAGTCTTTACAACGAAAGAAAAGTTCGGTCAAAACAAGTTATGATTGAATTAGAGAGAAAAAACAAACGGATAAAGCTGCGTACTGGGATCTACGCGACAGAGCCTTCCCCTGAAGAGCGCGTCTTCGGTCAGATCTCTCCAGTCGAACTTTGGCCGGTCGAGAAGAATCTAAACCACCTCTTCTTCATTGGGGTGGAGCACCGGCGACTCCCTTACCCTCTTCGTCACCTCCTCCTCCCAACTCGAGGGTATGCTCCACGGTTCGCGGCTCCGAACTATGAAGTACTTGTCTTGCCAGTGCTTTATAGAGTCGGGGTAGATGACGAGCCGGGCACCGTGCCTCGGAGCCAAGTAGTATTGGAACTTGGACTTGTGCTGTTGATGAAGCCGATAAAGTGTCCGAAGCACCCTCAAGTCCGACTCGATCTCGACTGCCTGACAGTGGAGCGCGAACCCGTTGATGACCCTCCACCCGTTCGGCATTAGTTGGATGGGGCTGACCCCGAACCACTTCAGCACCTGAACGGCGAACGGGTGAAGAGGAAGATGTGCCTCGGAGATGAAGGCGTCGACCGGCCAGAAACACATGTTTACTGGCATCGGCGAGTTGGCCCTCACCCCGGGACCCGGCAGCATCAACTCGTACTCCTCCGGGATATGAAAGCACTCCTGGATTGCTGTCAGGTCGGCCTCGTTAAGAATTAAGACGGTGTCGTCTGCTTCCGGGGTCTCTCTCGCTGCATTCTCCTCAAAGCTCCGTCCCCTCCCATACACGATTCGCTCGGTGTGCTCCTCCGGAAGCTCTCGAACCCTATGAAGTCCTGTCAACACACCTGGCAGTCTGCCGAACTCCCCCATACGCTTCGGATCTTCCACAATGGTGTCTCGACCATCAACTCTCTTGCCCTTGTCGATGCGAGGTCTCTGACTCGGAGATGGCGCTTCGCCAGTAGAGGGGGGGGGCTCCGAAATAGGGGAAAGAGACATTTTCTACCTGAAATAAACTAAGTATAATTTACCTTGAAGTGACATGCTCGGTCGGAAAGTTCACCGGAGTACTGTCGACAATCGCCGGAATCTCTCTCTAGTGAAAATAATCGCCTGAGTGAAAATTCGGAGAAGTGAAAAATAAGAGGGGGGGTGAGACTTATAGGGGTTGGCACACGAAACGAGGTTGTTGGGCATCAAAAGACCAACAGTCAGACCCATTTACACAAAATGACAAAAAATTGTACCGTCGCATTAAAGACTAACTGTCAAAATCGTCAGAAGATCAATGGTCAAAAGGCCAGCTGTCATCTCCAAGCTGTCAGACTCACTTTGGGACTTCGGCACGCCTTGCCGAGCGCTCTTGGCACCGACGCCCAAACATGGAAAAAATCCTCACTTTGGGACTTCGGCACGCCTTGCCGAGCGCTCTTGGCACCGACGCCCAAATGTGAGAAAAAACTCGCTTTGGGACTTCGGCACGTCTTGCCGAGCGCTCTTGGCACTGACGGCCAAATGTGAGAAAAAACTCGCTTTGGGACTTCGGCATGCCTTGCCGAGCGCTCTTGGCACCGACGCCCAAACAGGAAAAAAAACTCTCGCGTTGGAGTTCGGCATGCCTTGCCGAGCGCTCTTGGCACCGACGCCCAAACATGGAAAAAACTCTCACTTTGGGACTTCGGCACGCCTTGCCGAGCGCTCTTGGCACCGACGCCCAAACATGGAAAAAATTATCACTTTGGGACTTCGGAACGCCTTGCCGAACGCTCTTGGCACCGACACCCAAAAATGGAAAAAATCCTCACTTTGGGACTTCGGCTCGCCTTGCCGAGCGCTCTTGGCACCGACGCCCAAACGTGAGAAAAAAATCGTTTTGGGACTTCGGCACGCCTTGCCGAGCGCTCTTGGCACCGACGCGCAAACATGAGAAAAAACTTTCTTTGGGACTTCGGCACGCCTTGCCGAATGCTCTTGGCACCGACACCCAAACATGGAAAAAACTCTCGTGTTGGACTTCAGCACGCCTTGCTGAGCGCTCTTGGCACCGGCACCCAAACATGGAAAAAATTCTCACTTTGGGACTTCGGCATGCCTTGCCGAGCACTCTTGGCACCGAAGCCCAAACATGGAAAAAATTCTCACTTTGGGACTTCGGCACGCCTTGCCGACCGCTCTTGGCACCGACGCCCAAATATGGAAAAAATCCCCACTTTGGGACTTCGGCATGCCTTGCGAAGCGCTCTTAGCACCGACGCCTGATATGGCTAAAAATGGGGATAAATCGGAACCGTCCAAATTAGGCACGAATCTTGAAAATCGGGGGTAAAATGGTAATTTTACCTGCAAACGGCTCTGAAATGGGTACTAGGTCTTTTTTCAAAGGCCAAATAACCCACGAACGGATCCATCTCAACTGGGTGCGGGGTCCAACCCGCAAGAAACCCAGTCCAGCTGGATAAAATTAGGGTTTATGATTATGATTAATCAACGGCCCTGATCACTTCTATCCATTTACTGGGAAGTAGGGATTTAATTTTATCCCGAAACTGGTCCCTAAGGCGGCTATAAATACACCCCATCCCCCATGGTTACCAGGTAATCAATCTTTTGCCAATCAAAACTCATTCATATTCTTTCTGATTACTGACTTGAGCGTCGGAGGGTGCGTCGCCGGGATCAACCCCGGTGTTTCACACTTTTTGCAGGTCAACGGCGGGAGATCACGGTCAAACTCCGGTGGAGAGGTGTTTTCAGGGTTGACTATTCAACATCCCAAGAATCCACAAATCTATCTGTTTGCCCCCACACCGATTTCAGCGGCAACAGATTAGCACCGTCGGTGGGAACGACGAATAGCAATCCATCCTCTTCCATCAGTTAAGATTACCTCCAGCCATGCCTCCCAAGAAACTGAGATCTTGAGGGTCCAACCGTGGGCCCACTCCTCCTCAACCTCAACAGGAGGTCCCCTTCCAAACTATCCATCAGCAGGGAAAACTCCCCCCTCAGCCTGATCAGCCCCTGCAGTAGGAGCAACCTCCTCTTCACAACTCTCAGCCCCAGCGGGCTCAAGCTGGGCCCCAGAACGCCGGTATTGGAACCTCTCGTCCACCTCCTCAGAAGCAACCTCTTCATCGCGACCACATCTCCGTACATAACCCTTCAACCGACTTAATGGCATCTCATAACCTCCGACCTTCCGAAGACCTCCGCAATATCCTCATCAACCGACAAAAGGAAGAGGACCTTCGCCACCGTTTGGATGAAAGGCAGACCCATGAGGGAGCCTCCCGCCCAGAACGTCCAAATGATCGATTTCCTCATCGCCGCGTCCACAGAAGGTCCCCTCTTCACAGGAGGCGGAGAGAGTCCCATGAGTACCATCGAAGAAGGCATCACTCTCCCGCTGATCGGTAGCCCCCGAGGGATGATAACGGACCTATCACCCGAGCCGAATTCCAACAGTTCCAAGCCACAATCTTGCAGGCCCTCAATCTCCCAGCAAACAACAACAATAATGCTCAGAGGGTTCCCACTCCTCCGCCGGTTCAAAGCCCTCGTACCGGTCTCTGAGTCCTCCTCAAGCTCCAAGTCACCGCCATCATATCCCTAGTCCTCGCCATTCTCTGAGCTACCGTCACCGTAGCCCATGCTCTCCTTCGTACGAAGATGAGTCCAGAGGCTCATCGGGATACCGTCAAAGGGATGATGCAGTTTATTGCCGTCTCCACGAGATGGAGAGGTGCCTCGGTCAACTAGACAGGGAAGAGGTGCTGAGAGGAAGGACCCTTCGTCCAAGCAGACCTCCGTTCTCTCGAACTATCGTGGAGGCTCCCGTTCTAGAAAACTTTAAGCCCCCGCAGTTCGAGACATATACGGGGGAGTCAGACCCCGTGGATCACATCGAGAGTTTCAAAACTCTTATGATGATCCACCAGGCTTCCGATGCCTTACTGTGCAAGACCTTCCTAGCTACTCTCAAAGGTCCAGCTCGGGAATGGTACTCCCGCCTTGCCCCATCCTCCATCTTCTCTTTTGAACAATTTGAGACCCTCTTCATCACCCACTTCATAAGCAGTCGCCGAACCGAGAAGACTAGTATTTCACTACTCTTCCTCAATCAGAAGAAGGGCGAGAAACTAAGAGATTATGTTAAGCGGTTTACCGCAAAAGCTAGGTCCATTGTCTCCCTTGACCAATCGGTCGCTGCAGCCGCCTTCCAGTCCAATGTCCTCAACTCAAGCCTCCGGTCCTCCCTAGCCAAAAAGCCCCCCCAAGACTTCTCCGACCTTCTTTTCAAAAGTGAGAAGTACATCCGAGCTGAGGAAGGTGAACATCGCCCCACATTCGAGGGTTCTTCCTTAAGAAGCAAGAGAAAGGTAGCCGAAGATGAGGGAGCTAAAAAGCTCCAGAAGGAAAACGGGGGCCAGCGCCGCTCGCCTCCCAGATTTGAGAAGTTTACCCCTCTCAACACCAATGTTTCAACTATTCTCATGGAGGTTGAGAAAGAGGGAGTCCTGCCTCCTGCTCCGAAGATGAATACCCCCGGGAAGAAGAGAGATAAGGAGAAATGGTGCCGATATCATAGGGACCACGACCACGACACCAATGACTGCTGGGCTCTGAAGAATGAAATTGAGGCCCTCATTCAGAGAGGGCAGCTATCCAAGTTTGTAAGAATGGACCGGATCGATCTTCCTCCCCCCCCAGGGGGGCTAACAAGCGGCCCGAGAGGCGCGACGAGACTCCCGAATTCGAAGAGGAGCGCTTCCTGCACCTCATCCATGGGGGGTCCAATAGGAGGAACCTCTAACTCTTCTCGAAAGGTTTTATCAGGGAGGTCAACTCGGTGCACAGCATACCCCCTCCCAAAGGCCTCGGAGACCCGGTCACTTTCTCGGATGAAGACCTGGAGGGTGTCCGAACCCCCCATTGTGACGTACTAATAATTAACCTCCACATGGCTAATTTTAAAGTGGAGAGGATTCTGGTGGACAATGGCAGTTCTGTCAACATCCTCTTCCTGGCGTCCTTCCGAGGACTCAATTTATCGCGGGACAGGCTCAAGCCCGCCGGCTATACGCTCCATGGGTTCACGGGAGTGCCAATGACTATCAAAGGGGTGATAACCCTCGACGTAACCGCTGGCAAAACTCCTACTATCCGGACGGAGCCAATGGATTTCATGGTCATCGACATTCCAGCTGCTTATAATGTGATCCTAGGCCGACCGGGCCTAGCTGCTTTAGAAGCCGTCCCGTCGGCTTATCATCTTAAAATGAAGTTCCCCACCAAGGCAGGTGTAGGGGGAGTAAGGGGTAGTCAGGAGATGGCCCGCAAGTGTTACATGACCTCTACCGGGGGACCTATCCTTCCCCTCGAGACTCTTGAGATTCCCTAGGGGAACACCCAGCCTATGTCAGAACCAGTAGACGAGATGGAGGAAGTGCTCTTTTCAGAACAAGATCCGAACCGCAAATTCTTCATTAGCAAGACCCTCCCCTCTGCCCTCTGTTCTGACATTGTCCAGTGATCAGGAAGAACCATGACCTCTTTGCCTGGTCAGCTGCCGACATGCCAGAAATTTTTGAAGACCACTTCGTCCACCAGCTAAGTGTTGCTCCGGGGTCAAAACCGGTCCAGCAGAAGAGGCGCAAATTCGCCCCTGAGCGCCAGCAAGCTATAAAAGAAGAAGTGGACAAGCTCCTCAAAGCCCGGTTCATACAAGAAGTCAACTATCCCGAATGGCTCTCTAATGTTGTTATGGTCAAGAAAGCCAATGGAAGTTGGAGGATTTGCATTGACTTCACGGATTTGAACAAGGCATGCCCTAAGGATCCTTTCCCTCTCCCCAGCATAGATACCTTAATCGATGGCACTTTGGGCCATGAGCTTCTTAGCTTCATGGATGCCTTCTCTGGATATAACCAGATTAGAATGTTCCCCCTGGACATCCCGAAGACCTCTTTCGTCACCGATCAAGGTCTCTATTGCTATAGAGTAATACCCTTCGGGCTCAAAAATGCCGGTGTCACCTACCAGCGCCTCGTCAATAAGGTCTTCCAGCATCAGATCGGCCGAAGCATGGAAGTGTATGTCGATGATATGCTAGTGAAAAGTATCCATGGGTCCAACCATGTCGCCGACCTACAAGAAGCCTTCAACGTGTTGAGGAAGCATAACATGAGGCTGAACCCGAATAAGTGTGCATTCAAGGTCTCCTTTCTTCAAAGCTTTAACACCTCGAATTTTTAAAATCCCGGAAATACCTATTTTATATATTTGGAGTGGTGAATAATTATTTTTGATATATTTTATTTTTAAATATGGATATTGGTATGAATATTTGTGTTGGAGTGATGCAAATGATATATTGGAGTATGAGTTGAGTTTTGGTGAAGAAACAGTGTTTACTTTATTTTATACTTTTGGAGGATTATTATGAGATAATTTTATGTAATTTGTATTGTTAGTATTTTTAAAGTGCAAGAGTTGGGGGTTTATTTAAAATATTTTGGAGATTGGGGGTATATGTGTAAAAATACCCTATTAATTATTATATTTATTATTATTTTTATTTATTTCCTAACCCCCCCCCCCTTTTTCTTTCTCCTTTCTTTCCCTTCGTCCTGTTTCTTCCCGATCGAACGAAAGCCGAAGAACCCATTCGGCGGCTCCTTTCCCCACCCAAATCTCCACCCTTTCTCCACGGTTCTTAAATTAAACTGAGGGGTATACTAATTGAAGGGTTCTCTACAATGTGGTAACATCGGATTTTCGAAAGGATGTTGGAAAGGTAAACCCTAGATTTATTTATTGTATGAAATTTAGTGTGGTTAATTTATTTTGAGTGAGAGTACTATGGTAGGGAGATTAGGAGATGTTGGGAATAGTTGAGATGAGAAATTAGCACATTATGGGAGATTTAGCAAGCTGCTAATAAATTAGAATTTTGGGTTTGTAAAAGAGAATTATAGATGTGAGAAAGTTCTCCTTTATAGTAGTAGAATTTTAGTAGAACCATTAGAATAATTTGGGGGTGATTTTAGTAATTTCATGGGGATAAAATTCCGTAGTAATTCGAATGTTACGTGCAATGCACGTGTGCATCCCAGGCGTTCAATAAACGCTTGTGTGATGGTTGGAATAGGGTTATTAGCTTTTGTGATTGATTTGGTTGGTTTGAGCCTTAATTGTGTTGAAATTTGATAATAGGTGATGTTAGCGACTTTGGATACGGGATTGCGAGATGGCGCTTCGAGTCTTCACGGGCTATTATGTGAGTATGAATGTATTTATGCATTTGTGATTTTAAGCAAATTTTAGTATGATCTGAATGATTGATAAGAATCCCGGAATAAAGTGTATGTGTAAAGGGAAATTAGTGTTCGGTGTTGGTATGCGATATGACGATGAAATACTCGTCTCGTGTATTGATATAAATTTACAGACGATAGATTAGATATATATATATATACGGGAATGAGTTATATTTATATAAGATGTCGGTATATGGTGAATTGTTGTGATTTTGAATATCCAGTGTGATGGTAATGTAATGGGTGTATTTATATATATATATGATGTTGTGATGTGTTGATCTACTGGGCGTATGCAAACCTGTGATATTGAGATAATAAATAGTATGATATACGCATGATGTGTGGGGTAATGATAAAATAAATAAGGCAGTACAGTTGTGATGTGTAACATTATGATGTGATGATTTTTATGTTAATTATAGTGATATTTCTTTTGTGTGATGCATTGAAAGGGGTAAGTGAGTTGGTGATCATTGTTTATGTGAATAAGTTTAAATAAAAGATGAGATGCTTTGATGATAAAGGGTGATGTTATTATGAAAAGAAAATGTTAATAGCAATAACTTCGGTTGACTTGAGTTGATACCCCAGGATGGACCTGGGAGTGTAGATACCTCAGGATAGACCGGAGATAGATATGATACCTCAGGTGGGACCTGAGA
Organism: Hemerocallis citrina; assembly: GCA_017893485.1. NCBI lineage: Eukaryota > Viridiplantae > Streptophyta > Magnoliopsida > Asparagales > Asphodelaceae > Hemerocallis > Hemerocallis citrina. The sequence continues at coordinate 549,744 of JACEHZ010000207.1, forward strand.
GAGAGTTGATACCCCAGGATGGACCTGGGAGTGTAGATACCTCCGGATAGACCGGAGAGAGATATGATACCTCAGGTGGGACCTGAGAGAGAGTTGATACCTCAGGATGGACCTGGGAGTGTAGATACCTCCGGATAGACCGGAGAAAGATATGATACCTCAGGTGGGACCTGAGAGAGAGTTGATACCCCAGGATGGACCTGGGAGTGTGGATACCTCCGAATAGACCGGAGAGAGATATGATACCTCAGGTGGGACCTGAGAGAGAGTTGATACCCCAGGATGGACCTGGGAGTGTAGATACCTCCGGATAGACCGGAGAGAGATATGATACCTCAGGTGGGACCTGAGAGAGAGTTGATACCCCAGGATGGACCTGGGAGAGTAGATACCTCCGGATAGACTGGAGAGAGAGTTGATACCTCAGGGTAGGCCTGAGAGAGAATTGATACTTCAGGCTAGACCTGAGATACAATGAATATGATATGAAATGTGAATGAGAAAGAGGATGAAGTATTTGGTGCAAGATGAAATGAAATAGTGAAGTAAGTGTATTATGAGTTAAGAATAAAGGATAAATAAGTAATTATGCGATGAGACTCAGAAAATACGAAAGTGTATTAATATGAAAGCTAGCTATCTCATTTCCCAGCCAAAAGAGTAAGCTAGCTCCGAATCGGGAAGGACCGTACAAGGTTTCCAAAGTAGTCCGACTCGGAGCATATCGTCTTGAAGACCTTGAAGGCAGAGAGATACCCAGAACTTGGAACGCCGACCACTTACTGAAGTACCAAGAAGGTGTTTGAACGCCTCTCCGAGTACCTTCAAATGTCGAGCCATTCCTATCTTCTTATTTGTACTTGCTTCTTTATTTTCTCATTGTAATAACGGCTTGCAATTTAGAAGCGGCCGATTAGCAGTTATCAATAAAGAACTTCTTTCCTCTCATAATTCTCTTGTGATTATTTTATCTCTCAGTTTAAGACCTTTAAGGAAACTTACTCAAACGACGCATTCGGAGTCCAAAACTTGGCTCGATTTCGCTTCGTAAACTTGCTCTTAAGCGAGCTAGAAGTGGTTCGCCATTTAGAACTACTCCCACAACCGTTGAAACTTACTCAAACGACGCGCTCGGAGTCCAAAACTTGGCTCGATTCCGCTTCGCAAGCTCGCTCTTAAGCGAGCTAGAAGTGGTTCGCCATTCAAAACTGCTCCCACAACCGTTGAAACTTACTCAAACGATGCATTCGGAGTCCAAAACTTGGCTCGATTCTGCTTTGCAAGCTCGCTCTTAAGCAAGCTAAAAGTGGTTCGCCATTCGGAATTGCTCCCACAACCGTTGGAACCTGCTCTGGCAAAGAATTCGGGGCTCAAAGCTTGGCTTGGCTCCGCTTCTACTCCTTGCTCTTAAGCAAGTTACAAGTAGGCACCAAACGAATAACAAGTACCAACAAAACACACGAACCCACAAGTGCAAAGGAGTAAAACAAGCTTTCACTTCTACAAAGTTTAAAGTTCAAAGTAACTCAAATTACAAGACCAGCCACTCTTATCTACGACGAGTTACAAAATTCGAAAAGCTAAAATTACAAGACTACTTCAACAACTCTTAGGAAGGGGTATGTTGCTCTTAAGAGACAGGCGGGGACGGCGCACACCTTGTCGTTGCGATCCCGCACTCGTTGAGGTCTCCAAGCTAGCGAGCATAGTAGTGTCTCTCAGTGTTGCGCTGGCTGAAGCTTCGCTCGACGAAGCAGCCACCCCACTTTGTGCATCAGCAGGGCTTCGACGAACAACTGGCGATCGAGTCGCAAGCTCGTAAAAGAAAATTTCTCTCTCGCTTTCTTCACGATTACACAACGTACTTCTAACATTGACCCGCTCAGATTGGGGTTTTAGGCGAGCGACCTCCTCCTCTAGCTCGACGATTCGTTGCTTCAGAGAGTCGTCCTTCACGGCAATCTTGAAGCGAGGAGCCGAGCGGAGCCTGTGGCATCGGAGCTGTCGGCAATAATTCGACGGAGATGGATAACCTCGATGCTACTATCGACCGTAACTCTCTTCAACTCGTCAACCTCCGCCATCAATTTACCCATCGCTGTCGTTTGTTCTTCTCTCCCCGCCAAAAGCTCGTCTTCTGTGATACCCTAAACTTTCTTTCTAATAAAGATATTATTTTTCACGTGTTGTGCACGTGCAAATTTCATGTGTATGTTATTTATTTATTTTGTATATAAAATTTCATTTTTTGTATTAACAATTATTTTCCTTTATTTTTCTAAAAGCCTATTTTTAAAGCCTGAACACTATTTTATTTGTTGAGCCCACTTTAATAAATTATTAATTTATTGTCTTGACCCACAAGCCTAAGCCCACTAATTGTGAAGCCCACAAATTTAATAAATCAATTAAATGGTCACACTTGTCATATAGAGACAAATGGTGAACATTTTGATTAATTAAAATTGTACAAACTTCTAAATAGGGGTACTAGGTGCCACGTGCAATGCACATAGTGTGCAATGCACACTCTTGGTGACCGGATATGGGCAAGGAGAAGATGGGGAGTGTGGGTGAGTGTGCATGGGTGGTTACTTTGTGCATGGGTAGTTGCTACAACTTCCTCTACTATCCTAGCCTTCCATTCTATAACCATCCATTGAATCCTAGCCCTCCAATCTATTCTAAAATTAGTATAAATACCCCCTTCATACTTGCATTCTACACTAGTAATCAATTGAAAGAAGAGAACAATTATATATATATATATATATATATATATATATATATATATATATATATATATATATATATATATATATATATATATATATATATTACTGTGAGTTGAGTGTGGGTGTTCCCCATTGGAGGCCGGCCATCACATCACTACTAGGAGCTCTTGGATTTTGGCAAGGGAGCAAGGAGAAGGAGTTCGTGCATTGCAATCTAAGAGGAGAAGGCACTCGCTTGTAATCTAGGAGGCTTTAGGAGATTTCTCATTGGTTTTCTTCAAAAGGTGGGTGTTTCTCATGACTTCTAGAGTAGAAATCATGATAGGGAATGAAATTGAATTATTATGAAATGCATGCTTGCCTAATTAGAAGAGAATTGATAATTAGTAAATGTGTGTTGATTGATTACTAGAGTTATTGACTATGAGTAAAAGTGTATGTTCTCATTGTTATAAACATTAGAATGCATGTTAGTTGTGCTAAATTGCAATTATGTGAAATTTGCTAGTAAGAAGTGAGAACCATGTTGATTGATTAAAAATGCTAGAGTAGAATAGTGTGTTAAAGTTGAATTGATTGAAATGATGGTTAGTAGATGTAATGAAATCTCCCATGCTATACATATCATGTGAAAATTAGAATAAATGAAAAAGAATGTCTTTTGGCATACAAATAGTCGAATGCATTGTGTGTAGATTAATTAGTAAAAATGGAAGTTTACTCACTTATAAAGTTGATTTTGTGCTCTAACAATATCATAGTTATCAATGTGTAAGCAACACCATAGTAGTGAATTTTGTGGGAGAAATTATCTTTATTTATGACCAATTATGTATTAGTTTTCAAATGTCGAAATGGAGTTTATAAAGTGCAAACTAAGGCTAAATACATGTTTTAAAGAGTGAAAAATTGCTTTAAAAATACTGGTGATTGTTAAATTAAATGTATTTTTTTGTTCAGGACATTTTTGTTTTCAAAAAAAGAAGAAAAAGAACTAAAAACATTTTTTTGAAATTGAAAACCATTAGCACAATTGACCAACTATTGGAACAATCGACTGCCTTCTACATATTTATTTTTTGAATTTAAAAATCATCGCAGAACAATCGACTGGTCATATGTGACAGTCGACTTCCCCGAAGTTTCAAGTAAATCTGTATAAATCTGTATTTTTTGTGAGATAATTTCTATGACCTGTGTCCTAGTATAAATGAGAATTTGAGACTGTTTTTACAAAGAGGAACTTATTTTGATTATTAACTTTCTTTTATAAAGGAAATCGAATGGATTGTTTGAGAAGTTTAAAGTTGAGATTTTGGTAATGAGAAATTTGAAATGCGTGAATTTGTGAAACTAATTGAAAATGTGAACTGTGGAATTGGTATGGATTGAAATAGAATTATATGAGCTTATAAGCTAGTGAATGTGACATGTTACATTTTTATTGTTGTGCATGATATTTTTACTTGAGAAATTGGAATTAGTTGACATGATGAGTTATGAAGAGTATCATGAATGTGAATACATGAATGCTATGCTATGAAATATGAATTGTGATTAATCATGAAAAGACCCTATGAGCATGAAAAGCTCGCCATTGAAATTATAAGTTGAAATTGAGAATTAGGGTATAGCCAAGCCTTATACCGGCAATGAAAGAATTATGAAATGATATTTTGAAATGAGAAGACCAAGGATGGGTCATGTGAAATTAAATGAATAAGACCGGTATAGTGGAAGTGCTACATTCTAAGAGATTGATTTTATTCATAATTCAATTAAACTAAGGATTAGATACATAGTGAAGATGTGATGAAAGTAAAAGAAAAACATTGAGTATGAGGGCCATTGGATTGGCGGCGTGAGAGTATTCACAGGCTGTCTTCACGATGCATCATGACATGACGTGGATACTGCTCCAGAGTACCGTCCCGGTGGCGACGCTCGTGGGATGTTTGGTGATTGCGGGTGGTGTCATGTCCCATGACGGAGGCTGAATTATCCACAGGCTGTCTTCACGATGCGTCGTGACATGACGTGGGATTCCCCTCCAGGCTGTCTAGACATGAGCTCGTAACTCATAGAACATCTAGGATACTTACCATAGTTACAGTAGAAGATTAAGTCATGGCGAGGGATTGAACCCTACAAGATGAAGAACGGTTAAGGCTTGCCCTCGGACCTATGTAGTTTGAGATGCATAAAATCCGAACAAGTGCGCACTAGTGTCATATAACATAATGACTGCATTAAGGACTAAGTGCACAATCACGACACGACATCAATAGGATAGTCCCTTTAGCTTTGTTTGTAAACAAGTTTGTGGTTTGATAAGAAATGAGAATCGTTATACTATTTCCGGCATAGAGAGGACGGCCGTGTATAACATTTCGTCAGTTGAATGAACTGATGCACCCACAGTTTTATATGCAGGGTAAAGATGCTTGACAATTGAAGTATACATGCTGCGCAAGATTGGTTTCAATGTTGTCCATGTAATTTATTGTAAAACTTCTTCCGCTGTGATAATGTACAAGTGTAAATGTAACTCTGATGAAAGAAAAGTTCTTATTTTCTTGTAAAATTGTACGAAAGAAGTGTAAAGATCCTGTGGAACTCGAATTCAGTTGTATTTTGGAATTCGGGGTGTTATAGAGTGGTATCAGAGCACGCTTCTAAGTAGTACAAATTTATAAGGAACGACACCGTAGAAGTGGACATTAGAGTGTGTGTTGAGTCTAGAGATTTAAATGTAAGTCACTTACATTTGTGTTGCTCTATAATTTATGCTTCTTCCTCTTTATCTTTAAGATGGCGGACCACTTCGACTCAGCTGGAAATGACAATTGGCATATTATTGAGGAAGATTACTATCCCGGGCAAGCTGATTCAGACGAGGAACATCCTGAAGAAGTGGAGGAGGGATGTCCTGAGTCCCGAGAGATCACTTCACCTCGGTGAGGATAGCCTCCGCCTCGGCAGTAAGCGGCGGCACCTCCAAAGCCAGAGCAGCGCTGGTAGAGAACGCCCCGCTCGACGAACACGGGGCATCGGCCAAAGGAGCCTGAGCGGGCGGTTCTGAAGGGGCCTTGGTCACCGACTCCACAATGACCGAGGGTGCCGAGGGGCCTTGTACTGTTCGGCCAGAAGGAGGCCCTGCCGTGGTCCTCTTCTTCTTCCTCGTGTCTGTGCCCTTCGCCGAGGCAGCGCGACTCTTTGCCATTAATGCCTTGTAATCCATATCGGGGGCCTCTGCATACGAAGAAAAAACCGAGCAAATGAGTTAGTGAAAAAACAGACATGAAAACACACTAAGACAAGCAAGAAAAAGAAGTAAGCATACTGGGGTCGATCGGACTAAGACCCCCACCGAACAAGACCCCCTCGGTGATATCCTTCCAACTGAGGGTCGGACATCCGAGGATTTTCGCCACCACCTCCTCTTCCTCTCTTGTGAGCACCTGTAATGCCCTGATTTTTTCAAATTAATGAAAATTTATTTATTTTGCACGTAGTGTGCACGTGTAATATTTTGGCTAATATTTTCATCAAGAAGAGTAAAGATATTTCAATTTGTGCTTTTAATTGTTTTGTACCAAAGCCTTATTTTAATTAAATAAAAAGCCCTTTTTCTTAAAGCCCAAAATATAATACATTCTTTTATTTTAAAATAACTATTGTTTTGGGCCATTTAATTAAGTCCATGGTTTAATTCTTTTTTTTTTTTAACAACTTGTAAGGTAAACACTTTTCAAAAGGATTATTATTTTCATAGAAATGTATTTGTACAAGTTTATTTTATGGTGACTAGTGCATGCACGTGCATTTCACATACACGTGCATAGGCACCTTTTGCCTTGGCCGGTTTTGGAGAGGTGGAGATAGTGTAGGAGTGGTTACTTAGTTGTGGGAAGTTATTTCAACTTCTACTCTCATCCTAGCCTTCCATCGCATAACTACTTGCTAAATCCTAGCCCTCCATTTCACCAAGGATTTAGTATAAATACCCCCTTTTTTCAAATGTCTTCTACACTAAGAATTATATTGTAAGGGAGATATATTGTAAGAGAGTGGTGTGTGATTGTTCTTTGGAGGCCGGTTATCACTTTAGAAGGATTCTCGGATTAGCAAGGAGCAAGGAGGAAAGGCACATTATCACACTAGAAGGCTTTTACTGGATTTCGTTTTTTTCGTCAATAAGGTGGGTGTTTCTCAGGACTTCTAATGTAGAAATTATGTTATGGCAATAATGATTGTTACCATGCCTGTGAAAAGTAAGTTTAACTATATTAGATTACCCTGTGTATGTTTATGATGAAAGTGGTGAAAGACTAATAATGAAGTAATGACACTGTAAGTAAGATCGAAATAGGCCTGTACAGTCGACTGTCACATGGACAAGTCGACTCGTACGAGGCGAATGTTTTTCATGATTTATTAGAAAATTTAATGGGGTACGTGTGTACAAACTAAAGTGATAGAATGGTTGCTAAACTCATTTCCCCCATGTTATATATGACTGAGGAGACATGAACAGATGAAAAAGGAACTAGTGATAATTACTAAATCTGGGAATAACCCGTACAGTCGACTGTTGATGTAAACAGCCGACCGGTATTGAATTAAATTAAGAATAGTCCAGAAATTTCATGAAACGAAGTATTTCTATTGTGATGTTCTAGTGTGTTAAATTGAGATTTAGTATTCATTTCTGCAAGTAAATGATGAGTAAATGAAAATGCATGCTTAACATTTCCCTTGAGGAAAGAAAACATTAGTTATGTGAAATTATATTTTGTGATGTTAGTGAACAGCTAAGAATATTACATGTTTATGTAGTATTAATATATTGTAATGTGACACAATGATGTATGTGAATGGAAGAACAGAGGGAAGATAATTCCTTAATTTGAAATGTTAACCTGTTCAGTCGACCTAATGCAAGCAGCAAGTCGACTGGGCTGAGTGTGAAAATTGTAATTAAAACCCCAGGACAAATGACTGATGGAATGACAGTCGACTGTCACGTGAATGATATTTTGAACATGGAAAATTGCGGAGCAGCCGACTGGCCATGTGCAGCAGTCGACTCTCCTGAGCAGTTTACGGAGAACTTGATTTGACTGAACAAGTCGACTGGACTTTCTCCAAGTCGACTGTCCAGAGTATTTTGATATGTCAGAGATTTCATGTGATTTTTGTTAAAAGTTGTGAATCTTATGACTGATGTTGATAAACTCTATTTGTTGTTGCATGATTTTACATGAAATGAATCATCGATTTGAATTGAGAATTATATGAATATGAAAGTTAAGAACATGATAAATGAAATATGTTGGGGTAATGAAAATGAATTCATGAGTTGGAAATGCTCAAATTGGAAACTGTGAATTGGAAATTGAAACAAAAGAGTAGCTAAGTCTCCCCCGGCATTGGAAATGAAATGAAATGAAATTTGAAAAGAAAGACCAAGGTTGGTCATGTTGAATGAATGAAATAAGTCCGGTTTAGTGGAGAGGCTAACTCTAGAGTTTTGATTTTTATTCATGATTCTAAAAAAATAGTACATAGTGGAGATGTGATGAAAGTGAGAGAAAACATAAGTATGAGAACTAGAGTTTACGGTGCGGGTGTGTGAGCCACAGAATGCATGCTTGATGAGTCAAGACATGGCGTGGGCACAACTCAGTAATGATCGGACTTTAGCCACGCTTGTGGGATGTTTGGTGACTGCAAGAGGATCGTGTTCAGGGAGGAGGCTGAATTGCCACAGAATGCATGCTTGATGAGTCAAGACATGGCGTGGGGTTCCCCTCCAGGGTCCAGTGCACGTGCTTGTACTCATAGATCATCTAGGATACTCATCGTAATTACAGTAGTAGATTAAGTCATGGCGAGGGATTGAACCCTACAATAATGAAGAACGATTAAGAGGCTTGCCCTCAGACCTATGTAGTATGGGATGTATAGAATCCAAACAAGTGCGCATTAGTGTCATGTAAATTAAATAATTGCATTAAGGATTAAGTGCACGATCACGACATGACATCATTAAGATTTTCCCCTTTGCTTTATTTGATATGTGAACAAGTTTGTGATCTGTTAAGAAATGAGAATCGTTATACTGTTTCTGGCATAGAGAGGATGGCCATGTATAATTATCATTGGTTGAATAAACTGACGTACCCACAGTTTTGTATGCAGGATGAATGGCATGAAAAAGCTTAAAGAGGAATAAATGCTTAGAGATTTCTCAATGTTGTTGTATATTTGTTTCATTGTTGTAAATTTTACTTTCGCTGTGCAATGTAAATGTAATAAATGATATAAACTCTGATGTAAAGTAAAAAAGTTTAAATTTCCTTGTAAATTGTACTAAAAGAAGCGGAAAGATCCTGTAGAACATCTCGAATTCAGTGTATTTGGGATTCGGGGCGTTACAGCATCGGCTCTTTCTTCGCCCACTTCGGGACCCCATCTTCCACGCCGTAGAGAAGCCCCACGGTTCGGCACCTCAGATGAGAAAATACTTCTCCTTCCAGTGTTTGATCGAGTCCAGATTCTCGATCAACTTCACCCCCTTACTCGGTGACAAGTAATATCGATCCTCCATCTTGCTCATTTGGCAGATGCGATAGAGGCTCCGAAGCAGAATGAGTTGCGGTTGCACGCGGACTGCCTGGCACTGGAGGACGAAGGCGATAACATGCCGCCACATGTTCGGCATAAACTGAACCGGACTCAAGCCTTACCACTGCAGCACCTTAACCACGAAGGGATGCAGCGGTAGCCGGAGACCGGCGTTAAGTGCGTCGTACGGGAAGACGCACGTGTCAGCCGACGTCTCCGTACACGCTCGGAAGCCGGGACCAGGGACTAGCAGGATGTACTCCTTCGGGATGCAGAATCCCTTCCTGATCTGGGAGAGCTCAAGAACAACCTGGAGCACGCAACTAACTCTGAAAATCATCATGATACCCCATACAATCATTCGATGCCCCTCATTTGGACTCCGATATAACTCTGCAAGCCATTAAAACAGCAAAATTACTCCTCAAAGGCTGATCAAACTCAGTCTTCGGGAGTGGGGGGCTCGTGATATGGCTAAAAATGGGGTTAAATCGTAACCGTTCAAATTAGGCACGAATCTTGAAGATCAGGGCTAAAATAATAATTTCACCTACAAACGGCTCTGAAATGGGTACTGGTTCTTTTTCTAAAGGCCCAATAACACACGAATGGATCCATCTCAACTGAGTGCGGGTTCCAACCCGTAAGAAACCCAGTCCAGCTGGATAAAATTAGGGTTTATGATTATGATTAATCAATGGCCCTGATCACTTCTATCCATTCACTGAGAAGTAGGGATTTGATCTTATCCCGAAACTGGTCCCTAAGGCGCTTATAAATACCCCCCATCCCCCACTGTTACCAGGTAATCAATCTTTTGCCAATCAAAGCTCATTCATAATCTTTCTGATTACTGACTTGAGTGTTGGAGGGTGCGTCGCCGGGATCAACCCCGGTGTTTCGCACTTTTTCAGCTCAACGGCAGGAGATCACGGTCAAACTCCGGTGGAGAGGTGTTTTCAGGTTCGACTATTCAACATCCCAAGAATCCACAAATCTATCTGTTTGCCCCCACATCGATTTCAATGGCAACAATGCCCAAACGTGAGAAAAAACTCGCTTTGGGATTTCGGCATGCCTTGTCAAGCGCTCTTGGCACCGACGCCCAAACGTGAGAAAAAACTCGCTTTGGGACTTCGGCATGCCTTGCCGAGCGCTCTTGGCACCGACGCCCAAACATGGAAAAAACTTTCGCATTGGACTTCGGCACGCCTTGCCGAGCGCTCTTGGCACCGATGCCCAAACATGGAAAAAATTCTCACTTTGGGACTTCGGCATGCCTTGCCGAGCGCTCTTGGTACCTACGCTCAAACATGGCACCCACTCCGGACTTCGGCAAAGACTCGCCGAACCCCTTTTTTTTTACACATGTCGCTACGCCGAGGTATCTCTACACCTCAGCAGGAGACCCCGAATCCCCCCGGACTTTGGCCTCCTTCCTAACACGTATTTGAGGGGGTCGGCAACGTCGCTTAAAGCAACTTGCCACCAAATGAAGGGAAATACACCTTTGAGCAACCACAGGCATTAGATCTCCCCAAAATTTCTGCCCCATGCTAATGGAGAGCCCAGATCGTGCCACGTCATAAATAGAATAAAAAAATCTATTTCTATTTATTTGATTCGAATTGTTTATTTAAAAATTGCGGAAAAATGATTAAAAATTCTAAAAAACAATTATAAATTTGGAGAAATATTTTTGAGCCCCGGGGTAAATAAATATTGCTTAGAATAATTAATTAGTGCTCCCAAAAAATAGAATACCACTCTGCCAAATTAAATAAATGGTCCGAAAAATCACCAAAAGTTCAGGAGAGCTCAAGAAAAACATTGAGCGCGCAACTAACTCTGAAAATCATCATAATACCTCATATAAAGATTCGACATCCCTCATTCGGACTCCGATACAACTCCGCAAGCCATTAAAACAGTAAAACTACTTCTCAAAGGCTGATCAAACTCAGTCTTCGGGAGTGGGGGGCTCGTGATATGGCTAAAAATAAGGGTTAAATCGGAACCATCCAAATCAGGCGCGAATCTCAAAGCTCAAGGGTAAAATGGTAATTTAACCTACAAACGGGTTCGAAATGGGAATTGGGCCTTTTTCGAAAGGCCCAATAACCCACGAACGGATCCGTCTTAACTGGGTGAGGGTTCCAACTTGCAAGAAATCCAGCCCGGTTGGATAGAATTAGGGTTTATGATTTCACTTAATCAACGACCCTGATTCCTTCTATCCATTCACTGGAAAGTAGGGATTTGATCTTATCCCGAAACTGGTCCCTAAGGTGGCTATAAATACCCCCCATCCCCAACTGTTACCAGGTAATCAATCTTTTGCCAGTCAAAAATCTTTCATAATCTTTCTGATTACTGACTTGAGCGTCGGAGGGTGCGTCGCCGGGACCAATCCTAGTGTTTCACACTTTTTGTAGTTCAGCGGCGGGAGATCACGATCAAATTCCGGTGAGAGGTATTTCAGGTTTGACTATTCAACATCCCAAGAATCCACAAATCTATCTGTTGGCCCCCACACCGATTTCAGCGGCAACAGGTGGAAATTTTTTGAAACTTAAAAAAAAAGTCATATGTAGATTCTTTATTAAATTTTCTTTAGTTGATTATTAATCCATTTTTTGTAAGTAAGATACAATTTTTTTCTACTAAAATCTTGGTCATTTTCCCCTTTCTCTACTGATTATAACTTCAAATTGATTAATTATCACCAAAAAAATTATGAATTCTCTTTTGGTTAGGTATAAGGAGGCACTCCGGTGCTTCAAGACTTCTTCGGTGTTTTAGGAGTTCTCAAATGGTAAAATCTTGCTCATCTCATGCTACTATTCTCTCTCTCTCTCTCTCTCCCTTTTTCTTTTTTCTTTTAACCTTTAGTTATTGTTTGAACGTAGAAAACTACATTCCCACCTTATATGATTATTAGGGAGAAAGACGAGGTATTTGATTAGTAGACTTGCATACCCATGACAATAAAGAGTCCATTCGAGTGCAAATTAACAAATCTTAGGGAGAAAATCAAGGTAACAATTAAAAGTCTGCCTAATATTTTATTTTTTCTTACCATTAGAGTTTTGTAAATAAAAACTAAATATATACGGTACTTTTGGATAGATGAATGAGGCTTTACTTAATTATCTATTTTTAATGTAGTTGTTAGAGATTATTTTCGATTGCATGTTCTTATGCTTAATTGAAATATATGATGTTCATCAAGGGCCTTAGATGGTAATAATACCGGATTTGATTGCTTCTATAGCTTGGAGGTTCTAATAAGTATTTTATTTGATTTCAGAGAAAAGAGGGTTGCTGATCAGGGAAAATATTGGTTTGATTTTGTAAAGTTTTGATTTTGGGGGGTTTTTAGGGTTGTGGTTGAGTAGGGTTTTTTTTGGTTTTGCTTTGGTGTACAATGAGGATGGGATGAAGGTGGAACACAATCCATTTCGGTCAAAACTTGCTATTGCTATACATGGTGGTGTTGACAGTATCTATATTGTGAGGGTAACTCGATTTAGTGTTCTAATTTGGTTAATAAGTTATAGTTGTTTTTTTAAAAATTTAATTAAATGCTTAATAAATATTTCTATTCATCTTAAGTTTGTTTTTTTAGTTCATTGCCTACATGTGCTTTCTCACTTTTTAAAAAAAATAATAATCATCATTGTTTGTGTTTTAAAATTAAATAAAAAATATTAAGGCGTTCATTGCACGTGCAGATTACTAATTGTTATGGGCAACATTTGCCGGAATTTGATATAGATGGTGAATGATTTGATCATAGCTTGACTGTTGTAGCTTAATTGCTAATTGTTTTCATTTATTTTCAGAACAGATTTTTGATATAGGCAATTAAATAATTTACTATATCTTGTCTAATTGACAATTTATTTAATTTAGTGACTCTACTTTTTTTAGACGTACATATCACGCGTGCTTTATACTAGTCTAAATATAAATGTTGAAACATGTAAGAGCATCCACAGTCGTTTGCTATATACCCAAAATATGGAAAATATAGAAAAAATCGAGCTGCAGTCGTTGTCTAAAAACCCAAAATTTGGGTATACGATGAACAGTCGCGTGCCAAATGGCCAAATGCAAAATATAGCTAACGCAAGATAATATGCCGTCCGATCTAATTAACGGAAGATAATCTTCCGTCCCGTACAAAAATACTGAACCCAACGATTAAGAAGCTTTTGAAAAAGGGAAAAAAAAAAAACAGTCAACCGACGGTGGATAATGTTGCGTCAATCTCACTAGAAGGTGGATTATATTCCGTCCAGGAATTTTTCCTTTTTTTTTTTTTTTTTTTTCTGTCTTCTAGTGCTTTAAAAATAAAAAAAAAAACAATTTAAACAACCTAAAATGGGACGGTAGATAATGTAGCGTCAAAGTTGTCACACGGTGGAATATTTACCGTGTGAGGAATTTTTCCATTTTTTTTTAATTTTTTTCTGTCTTCTAGTGCTTTATAAAAAAAAAAAAAAATTAAATTAAATGCTGGTGGTGACCTGGTCAACCACCAGTCAATGCCACGGAACATTATAATCCTTCTCATCTAATTAACGGTACATTATGTGCCGTGTGTTGGGTTTTTATTAAAAAAAAAAAAAAAAAAATTAAAAGCCGGTCAACCGACGGCACATTACCTACCGTGCCTTCAAATTAACGGCACATTATGTACCGTGCTTGGTTTTTTTTAAAAAAAAAAAAATAATAATAAAAATAGGTCAGCGACGGCACAATTCCTACCGTGCTATGAAATTAACGGCACATAATGCACCGTTGTTGGGTGTTTTTTTAAAAAAAAAAAAAATTTAAAATCCGGTCAAGCGACGGTATATTTTCTACCGTTTCATGAGATTAATGGCACATCATTAACCGTGGTTGGGTTTTTTAAAAAAAGAAATTCTCAAAAATAAAACCCGGTCAACGAACGGTATATTATCGACCGTCATAGGAGATTGACGCCAGATAATCTTCCGTCGTTTAAACAAAAACAACCGACCGATCGAAAATAGCTTTGAACGACTGCAGCAACATTCTTTTTTTCCTATTTCTCAAATGCTATTTACTCAAAATTTGGCTTCAACTACTGTGGATGCTCTAAAAACCATTATGTCCAACCGTACTATATAACATTCACCGTCTAAAACCACAAAAAAGGACGGTAGCCTAGCGATTCAGTCCACAGATTAAACAGCTAACTCTTACCCCAATTTTAAAATTCAAATACTTTTATCATCCCAATAAAATCCCATATAACCGTTATAACTCTTCTCTCTCTCTCGTTCTTGATCAATCCCCCCCCCCCCCCCCCCCCCCCCCCCCCCCCCAACAAATCTCTCAGAAACACGTGATGTGCACGTGCTAATAACTTCTAAAAAAACCCAACTCCCTGAAACAAAATTTCCCCAATCGCACACATCCAGTACCAAATCCAAGCAAATCAAAATCATGGACAACAACTGTTCCCTAATGTGGGAGATCGCCGGGCCGGGCGTTTCCGGCGCGGTGTTCGGCGCGGGGTGGTGGTTCTGGGTAGACGCCGTTGTCTGCAGCTCCGTCAAAGTCTCCTCCCTCCATTACTTGCCCGGTACCTACCAGTTTCTTATTTATTAGGGTTTTGATTATCTCTAATTACTTTAGGGTTTCTAAAGATGGTTTCTTGATTATGAACAGATCGATTCAAGAACAAACCATGGGTGAGAGATCCAAAGCTCTCAGCCGTTGAAGGGATCACCCAAGAATTTGAACCCCATGGTATATATCTCTTCGTCTTTCCTCCAAAATTTTAGATTCTATATATTTTTTGTTCTCTTTTGATTGTTTTTATGTGGGTTTTTTGTTTCTGATTCTAATGGCATGATAATGTCCGGATCTTGATGTTTCTGATTGTTTTAAAATGGGTTTTTTTTGTTTCTGATTCTAATGGTCCGATAAAGCACGGATCTTGATGTTTCTTGTTTGTTTGTTGTGAATCAGAAGATGGAAAGAAAATTTCCCGAGAATGGATCATGTCAAGAAATGATTCGATCTTTAGTTGAATTAATGTGTGCTCTATTTGAATTTATTGATGGGGTTTTTGATTATTTCCTTTTTCTGGGTTTTAGTTGTCCTTTCAGATCAAGACGATGATTTGGCCAATTCGGAAGAGGCGGATGATGAACAAGTCAACATTCAGGTAATCTCTCTCTCTCTGTTTTTCAAATTAATTGAAATTTAATTTTGAGAAATGGGTTAATTTTTTCAAATTTATTTATTTATTTTTTGTATGTTTGGTTTTGTTTTAGGGACCAAGGACAACAGCTTACTGAAGAAATGTCAAAGACCACACTTCTGAAGCCGCAGAATTTTGCAGGCTGTTTGTGAGGGTTGACCAACAAGTGCATTCAAGAGTGTGAGCCAAAATATGAGGCAATGTAGAAGTACACTCAGGATTGCTTGGAAAGAAAGCGTTTGTACAATGAGATAATTGAGCTGAAAGGTAATTTAAGGGTTTTCTGCAGATATGTTGAATGGATATACTTTTGTGGTTGAATTCGGTCAAGATTCGAAATTGTCAGTTGTTTGCTCTGATAATTTAAAGAAGCAGTTAAGATTTGATCACGTTTTTACCTGAAAGATAATGAAGGTACAAACACAGTTTATGTTATAGAGGGTTGCAGTTTCTTAGTTTTACCTCTGACATTTCTTGGGTTAAGCAAGTCCGATATGTTTTTACCATCAATATATCAATTTATAGGTATCATCCCTTAATTAGCTGCATAGTTAGCTCCACATCGTTATATGCTGATGCAGCATATAACCATGTGGATCTAACTATATTATTCGGTTGTGTCTTGTGTGTATGCATATCTGGCTTACATACTTAGTGTTATTTAGTGTTTTCACATTCTTATTAAGTAAACTTTACTTGTGTGTAATTTACAGCAAGATGTTTTACATTAACTTTACAAGAGAGTTCTCTATTTCTTCAATTAAGTTATTAATGTATAATTAGTACATGTTAGAACACGAATATACATCCCTCAACCCTCATGAAAAATTAGGAGTTTTAGTTTAGTTACGAGGACACTACGAACACACACGGACATGGGGATATTTTAAAGAACTACCCTAAAATATCCAGTACTGTGTCATATTTGTGTCTGACACGTCATGGTTACCAAATTGAAGTGGAATATACCTCGATTCAGTGTCCGTGATTCATAGCTTAGGTTTGACTCCTTCCATGCACATGTTTAAAGTGGAATATATTAAATAATGTACCTTCGTTTCAGCCCACAAAATCGGATCTCAACTTGCATCTGCAAACAAGAATGTCACTGTAAATTGCTCAACCATGACTACTACTTCAATGTTTTGGTGTCGTGAGTAGACACTTCAGCTTGTGATAACAAAGCATTTCTCTCTTATTTTGTAGCAAATATCTGCTTTTTTAAATAAGTAATTTGTGAAGTTCGGTAGCTGTCAAATGAAGCTAATGAATCCATCAAGCTATCATAGCTTTATATGAATAAAATCAAGATTTCATAGCTGGCATATATTTACATTTTTTAAGTTATTTGTACACTTTTAAGCAAGTTAACAGTTCTGATATCAGTAATGGATGGATATAATGTCTGTATACTTGCTTACGGGCATACTAGAACTGGCAAAACTTTCACTTTGGAAGAAAAACCCACCTGGAAAATTGAGATGTCAAATATCAGGCATTGAAAGAACTATTTAAAAGTTCCACAGAGAGGTTTTCAATGGTCGGATACAAGTTTACTAGTTTACTGTGAGATGTTGAAGGTTTACAATGAGAAGATCAGAAACCATCTCGGGAGATGTTGAAGGTTTACAATGAGAAGATCAGAAAGCATCTCGTAGAGAATTCTGAACGACAGACAAATAAGTAATCATATATTTTTGCTTTTGTTTTTTTAAATTTAGTTGAATTTAGTTAAAACTTGGTCATATATTCAACATCTAATTGTTGCTATAGGTTGGAAGTAAAGCAAGGAGCAGATGGCACTGCGTATGTACCTGGCCTTGTGGAGGCTCCAACCTTTCAGCATAGAAGAGATGTGTGGGAGATACTCCAAATGGGGGAAAATAATATATCGGTTGGATCTACCAAGGCAAATGAACTCTGTAGCCATTCTCACTGGTAATATTGTCGCAAAAGTATATCTTTTCAGTTCATTTTTCGTCACTGAATGAAGCCAACTTCTAAGACTGGTTCCTCTCATAAGTACTTGATATCTGAATTGAAAAATAGATATGGTGCATAAATTTGGTCTATGACTTGTTTGTCATCTTGCATAATTGTCTTAAAAAGTGTCGTCAAGAAAATATTTTTGTTAACGATTTTTTCTGGAGGACTTTGTATGATACAACAGTCTGTTCTACGAACACTGATTTTAATTCTAAAAATGCTTCTAAGTTAGAAAAGTAGTTTAGGGTCTCCAAAAGCAACATTAGGTCATTATATTATTTCGTCTTTCACAGCATGGTGAGAGTGATTTTAAAGGGCGAGAATATGGTGAACGGGCAAAGGAGCAAGAGCCACATGTGGCTTATGGATTTAGCTGGAAAGGTGCAAGTGGGCAAAACTGAGGTGGAAGGTTAAAGGTATCACAGTTCATAAACCAGTCCGTCTCTGCACTTGGGGGTGTTATATCATAACTTGCAAGTTGCAAATCTCTATCTTATTGTTTAATCTCTGGTAATTGAAACTATCTCCTGATTTGTTTGCCAACTCTAAGCGTACTCACTTGCTACAGAGCTCTCTAGGTGTGTATTTCTTATTCTTTTTGTCACTTTCAACTATTATAGGAATTAACTTGGTTTTAGATATTAGATTTTTTGAAGTTTAGGGGATACATTTTATAGGCCCACTGTTGTACCACAGAAAGAAACTATTTTTTTAAAAGAAACTATTTTTTGACAGAAATATATCTGTCATCATTTACTTGGTCTCACAATGTATTTAAAATGTACTTTTTCATAATAAAAATATGCTGCATTTGCTTTATGTGCTGTTCTGTTTCCAATTTACATTTTAAAAATAACATGTTCACATCTTATTAGCTGTCAGTCAAGTCAAGTTTAGCTGTATTTTAATAAAATGGGTTTCTCAAAACAGTTTTAAAGGTGAGGGAGGAGGGTTTAAATTGTATAAGAGGTAATCATAAGGCTAATAGATGAGAATAAATTTCCTTATCTCAATCTTTACTCTTGCTTTAATGTTTCCATGGACAATGAAGGAATAAAGCTTTTTGTACTCTGGGATGATGGAATTAATGCTTTTTAAACTGTTTTCATTGTTCTTCATACAGATGAATGATCTTATTGTCCTTTTCCTTTCTTCAGAGAATCACCATATCAAGACATGAGTATATCATAGCGTTCATTTTCGTGTTCCTTCAAAATTTAATTAGGTTATGGGAAGTTAACTACTCAGACATTTCCATCTTGCATCTTATGTTGAACAAACCTTCCTATAGGAGTTCTCTGGTGCACATGATTTTTTTTTGGTTTTCTGGTCTTTCATGAACGATCTGTGGATGATTGCCAGCTAGTTTGTTCTCGTTCTTGGTAGATGATTGCTCCCTTATTGATCGTTACAGCAATTTTACATTATTCACATTGCCACTAATTCAGTTTGACAACACGAACACTGGAGTTGATGGATGTTTTAGCTCGATCGAGTAACAGACCAGTTAAAATTAATTTAAAAGGTCTATCACGGACCAATACTTGTATTGGTTTATTTGGAACAAACAATAAGATATAGTTGAAAATGATTATACACACTTGGTCTTATTTAGATGAAATTAAAAATAATACAATTTATACTACTGAAATTGATCTTTACATCGTTTATACTTAGAGGTGATACAAAATTACTAAATTTGCATATGTTTTCTCTTCCATCATGTGGACGAGAAAAATTATTCATATTGCAATCACATGATGGATGAGCATGTTCAAATTAAGTGATTTTGCATCACCATATATATGATATGAACAACATTTTCATTGATCATTTCCCCCCCTCCATATATGGCCAAGAGTATCGGCGATCTAGCACAACTCATCTAGCACAACCTATCCTGTTTATTACTTTATACAAAAAATATATGGTAACATTAACTTATTTGCTGTTTATTGAAACTTTCTATACAGTAATAATTTTGTCGTGTTGTCGTGTTGTTGATCACGACTTTAACTAAAGAAATTAATTAGTTACTGTGAGATAAACCTAAAATCTATGTTGTTATGCCAAATTCTGATTGCAATGAGTTAGGCATGAGATGTGTGATACATACTGTGTGAAAAAATAATATGATCATAATATTTATGTTATTCATAGGTTTAAATATATAACAAAAAAGAAGAATATTT
Organism: Hemerocallis citrina; assembly: GCA_017893485.1. NCBI lineage: Eukaryota > Viridiplantae > Streptophyta > Magnoliopsida > Asparagales > Asphodelaceae > Hemerocallis > Hemerocallis citrina. The sequence continues at coordinate 569,528 of JACEHZ010000207.1, forward strand.
TAAGTAAGCGTGTGTGCAAAATAGTGAAGATCTTTAACATTGATTAGGTGCTAAGATATTGGAGAAAAATCAAACTTACAAAGATGCACTTTACAAGACATAGGTATTTGCTTAACATAATTGTCTTTATATTTTATTTAATTTGTATTAGTAGCCGCTGAATAGAAGAAAAGAAGCTAAAAAAAGATAGGTCTTTTACTTTTTGGTAAAATTCACATAATGTCGTGTTCTTTATTGTATATGTATAATTTTATTATTTGAAGTTTAAATATGTATAATTATTTTTATTTTTTCCTCCTAACGTGTATTATTGTATTACTGTCTTTTGTTATTTATATAAAAATATAAGAGATTAAATATCCGTATAATTATTTTGTTGCAGCTCTAATCCATCGTGAAGTATCTCCCTGCAAAATTAAGGGAATTATTAAAAAATTGAATGCTTGGGGAATTGAGTAATTAAAATACAATCTTATATTTTCATTAGAAGAAAAGGACGAAGATAAAGCAGTCAGACATTGGTAATAGAGGTTGTTGGCTTAACATAATTGTCTTTATATTTTATTTAATTTGTATCAGTAGCCGCTGAATAGAAGAAAAGAAGCTAAAAAAATCTAGGTCTTTTACTTTTTGTTAAAATTTACATAATGTCGTGTTCTTTATTGTATATGTATAATTTTATTATTTGAAGTTTAAATATGTATAATTATTTTTATTTTTTCCCCCTAACGTGTATTATTGTGTTACTGTCTTTTGTTATTTGTATTAAAATATAAGAGATTAAATATCCGTATAATTATTTGTTGCAGCTCTAATCCATCGTGAAGTATCTCCCTGCAAAATTAAGGGAATTATTAATTGAGTAATTAAAATACAATCTTATATTTTCATTAGAAGAAAAGGACGAATATAAAGCAGTCAGACATTGGTTATAGAGGTTGTTGGCTTAACATAATTGTCTTTATATTTTATTTAATTTGTATTAGAAGCCGTTGAATAGAAGAAAAGAAGCGAAAAAAAGTTAGGTCTTTTACTTTTTGGTAAAATTCACATAATGTCGTGTTCTTTATTGTATATGTATAATTTTATTATTTGAAGTTTATATATGTATAATTATTTTTATTTTTTCTCCTAACGTGTATTATTGTATTACTTTCTTTTGTATTTATATAAAAATATAAGAGATTAAATATTCATATAATTTGTTTTGTTGCAGCTCTAATCCATCGTGATGTAGTTCCCTACAAAATTAAGGGAATTATTAAAAAATGGAATGCTTGGGAATTAAGTAATTAAAATACAATATTCCATTTTCATTAGAAAAAAAGGACGAGGATAAAGCAGTCAAACACTGGTTATAGAGGTTGTTGGCAAGTTATTTAATCCCAACTTTTTGATAAATAAAAAATTATGATGTATATTAAGTTGTTAATTTTTAACACAGAAGTTAAAAAATAAGACATGTAAATAATCTTATCCCTACTTATAAAAAATAATGATATCCTTATTATGCTCTCATACATTCTCTTACATCTACTTCTTTTTCATTCTCTCTTCCTCGTATCATCTCTTCTTCTCTCTCATTAAGATAAATAAATAAATAATACAATTTGACAAATATATAACTTAACGAAAATACTATAAATCTTATAGATTACATATACTAGTAATTTACACATGCAATGCACGTCTTAATAAATATATATTTTTAAAAGTAAAAATTCTACTGTAGTCTGGACTTGAACTCGAGAACTCCTTTATAATAGTTAGATATGAGCGATACACGTGTTTGTTTGTTTACAAATGACAATTCCAACTCTCTCCCATTATTAATTGAATATAGATTACAAAAAATCATATACATATATATTGAAGATACCAATCTAAGATTTGAAATTAGGGTTAATAATTATTTCATTAGGAAAAAATAATGAAAAAGATCTCCACAATCATATTACATATATACAGAGCTCTCTCCCCACAATAACATCCAGTTGCACCTAACATCTCAAGTTAGACATACTCAGGGGCCAAACCCCTACTTGAGGTAGTGGAGGCGGCCGCCTCGGACCCGCGAATTTTTCACAATTTTAGGAGCCCCCAATTTTTCTTCTCTTATTTCTGTAGTAAAATAAAATTACACTATGAATAATTGTGATTAGGGACCCCCAATTTAATTGTTTGGCCTTTATAATTTTTTATTATTAATTGGGCTTGTGCTTTAATTGAATTTGGGCATTTTGTTGATTTATGGATTGAATTTGAGGCTTGAAATCCCTCTCCAAATCCAATCCGCACCCGACCCACACTCGCACCTGAGATCCGACCCGCACACTTCAATACCCTACCCTTCATTCTACAAATCCAATCCATCTCCATTCTTCAAATCCAAGTCATCCATCTCCAATTTACCTTGAACAATGTGCAAATTATATATATACTAGTTTTTCTCGTGGGCACGTGCCTACGACACGCCTTCGAACGATACATCATATAAAAAGCCCTACAAACAGTAAAACAACAATTATTTAGCTCAAGTTTGAATAGTATGACGATAATTAGATGTAAATAAAAGTTCATATTATCATTAGTATATGTTGACAAATAAATATAAAAGGGGGTGTAAAATTTAACTTCTTAGAATTTTGAGGGTGGAAAATGATGAAATTTCAACAAGATTTGCAAGCGAAAATTGTGTTAAATCATTGGCTTCTTCATTTGCGGTAGTTTTCTTTTCCTATTCAGGGGTAAGAGCGCGAAGAACCTTTCTCACCATCTCCGCTTGAGTATATGTTTTGCCAAGAGCCACACGGTAAATCTTGTTATAATCTCCGATTCGCTATCATTCTCCTTCATTCGAAACATCTCGAACCTGTGAACAAGAACAGAAATTTTAGATTCCTCGACCTTATTTGTCCCTTCATGTGTTACCTCAAGAGTATGCCATATTTGTTGAGAAGATATTTGTTATTTTCAATGTAACACGAGCAATAAAAAAAACATAAAAAATCTGAAAATTTATAAACGTAAAATCTGAAAATCTAAATTTCTGAGTAAATAGAGAGAAAATGAGGGAGAGAGAGAGAGAAAAATATAAAAAAAGTGAAGAGAGAAAAGAGACATGGTAATAAAGTAACGAGTTTTTGGTTTATGGGGAAATGTAACGCTCCGGCCCCAAACTCAGAAAATTTATTATTTATTTATTTATTAGTACAACTGCTCACCACAGGCTGCCTCTCAAAAGGTGGTTGATGTGTCTAATTTTTATATAAATATTTGTACTCATTTACTCATAAAAATTGTTTGTATTCATCTATCTTGTTAAAAATTCATCTTATTTCCATTGATTTCAATTAATTAATTATTTTTGAAGGTATAAGATTTTTGATGCAAAAGGTGAAAATTTTTGATAAAAATCAACAAACAAAACAAGCAGAGTGATTGATTAATTTTTATTGTTTTGTTGAATTTTAAATTTTACAATTTGACCATGTGAAAAACAAAATAGAAATTTTAAATTGCCATTAGAGTTGAAAATGAAATAAAAAAATTTAAAAGTGTTTAATTGAGCTAATGTGATTATTAGTTAGTTTAATTAATTTAAACAATTTTATTTTATTTTATTTTTAAATCTTAAATTCTGATTTTATTTTGTGTGCGTGCAGCACGTGCTTCGAGAAAAGAAAGAGAAGAAAAAAAGCAAGAAATAAAGAGCAAATCAAATAAGGAAACAAATAAATAAAGATGTGGGGTTTTCTGCAAAAATAAACCATAATTCCCATGTCCGTGCTCCTATAAATACAACAGCAAAAGGAAGAGAGAAGTCATGCTTAACAAGAAGACGACCGATCTAAACTTAAAAAGAAAAAAAAAACGAAAGATGTAGAGAGAGACAGAGGAGTTCTGTCTCTGTGAAGGCTCGGGAGTCAAGGCAAAAAGCAAAGGAGGACGCTGACATGGGGCTTCGGCTCAAAACTTCAGGGCAGCAACAGCGTTCTCCTCTGATTGAGTTGATGCTTACGTGGGTGCGAACTTCAAAGGAAGGCGAGATAAACAAATGGGGCTGACTGTTTTGGGCAGCGTGGACTTCGAGAACGAAACAGAGAGAAGGTGCTGAGGAACTGTTTGCTGCTCGGTTCTCAAGGGGTTCGGTTTGCAATTTTTGTTTTACAAAATAGTTCTTTCTGTATCGCCTTTTCTCTTCTAATTTTTATTATGCAATCCAAAACAATATTTGTTAGTTGCAAATTTATCATAAACTAATTTTCAAGGTTGTAAACGGCGTTAGGCGGTGGTGGTTCGGTCAAGGGGTGCCTAGCGCCTAGGGTGCCTAGGTGGCGCCTAGGCAGCGCCTAGGCGGTTGAATTTATTTTGCCGATTTCGTTAATTTCGGCCTTTATAATCATGCAATCCAATTGCAAATATTTATAATGTTTTTGTGTAATATGTGTAATTTAAGGGTGTTTATACATAAAAAAAGCTTCTTCGTGCAATTAAAAAAACAATTGTCCAATTATAGTATGTGCAATATGCCAATATGTGTAATATGTGTAACATGTACTATTGTAATATGTGTAATATGTGCAATCCATCACCAATAATACAAAAAAAAGTAAAAACAATTCCACTACTATTAAAGATCCATACATATTATATAATAGATTAATAGCAGTTCTCTTTTTTTGTATTATTTTATAGTATTTAAAATTTTAAAATATAGAAAACGCTTGGGTGTTGGACATGAGGCGGACGCCTGATCAGCGCCACGGATGCCTACTCAACAAGACGGTCGCCTAATTGCCTCTAACCGCCTAGACCATCGCTTGATGCAAAGGCGGTTCGTTCTCCTCCATCTAAGCGCCTAGGCGCCGCCTAGGCGTTCGATGCGGATGCCATTTAGAACACTGCTAATTTTATTTTTTTTGGGCTTTGATGTAGCCTAGTTTTTAGAACAAAATTTTAATTTCATATTATTTTTCTGTTTTTTGTGTTCTGTGTTTGATTTTTGTTCGTAATGCTTACAATGGTTTGGCCAGCTTTTGTATGACTTATTAAATCTTGGAGAGACCAAACTACTAATTTGTGATTTCGAATTTATAAAATTAAACACCATTAAAAGAGCGAACCGTTGTTAATATCACCGTTAAGAAATACAGAGATCTTAATGAATTTTCAATTAGTGATTTGTGCATGGACTATGACAAATAATTAGTTGAGAGTATTTTTGATATTGTTTCAGAGAGAATATTGAATAATTTCGGAATTTTGGTCTACAACTTAGAAAAATCATATTTTTATTCATATGGAGTAATAAATTGTGTGGGATTAACAAGGTGAAGTCAAAAACCCTAGAATTAGTCTTGCAATTAATAAACAACAAAATTTCAGATTTTGATCTTTTTAATTAATTTAGTTAGTTCTTTAAATTAATTTAATTTAGTTGTTTTCTTTATTGAATTTCTATTTTCCAAATAATAGTTAATCTAGTCAATTTCGGTACTCAGTAAAATAATTAGTCATTGTGGGTTCGGCACTCTTTTCACTTAACTATACTACTTGTTGTGATTTTGTACACTTGCAAATAAATCACATCAGTGGTTAACCAATTTGGTGACTCTTGATCTTAGGCAATATTATTTATTATTGAATTATTTACAAATTCTTCCGATGTGGGACAAATCAATCCCACACGTGCCCTCCTTCTTGCGCACGCCCGCACATAGCCTACCCCCCACCCGGGGCCCCACCACCGCCAACACAGCCAAGGCCCCACTCCACGTCACCTCACGTGCAGCCAAAGCCCCTTATCTCATCTCATTTAAATCCCAACATTATTACCATTTTTGCCATTCTCTCTCTCTATATATATATGCATACTATATAATACTAGATTATTATATCTCCAAGAAATATGAGATGTTACACACACCCTTTTAAGAAATCAGCGTCCTCGCTGAGTACGGGGCATGCAACCTAGTGCAGGATCTTCTTTCTAGCCGATGTGGAGCAGAGTATTCTGATTTAGCTAATTCTAGGCTAGTGTGCTGACATCAGCTCCCTTTCAGGCATACATCTCGCCTATGTGGAGCGGAGTACCCTGATTCAGCTAATTCTACCGAACTTTCCCTGGCCATACTGCTCGCGTACTGACCTCAGGTCCCTCTCAGGCATACATCTCCCCACTTCTTTATCCACACTTGGTGTCGAAAGTCGGCTCTGATGCCATTTGTAACACTCTGACCCCAAACTCAGACAATTTAATATTTATTTATTTATTTATTAGTACAAATGTCCACCACAAGCTGCCTTTCAAAAGGTGATTAACCAATTTGGTGACTCTTGATCATAGGCAATATTAGTTATTATTTAATTATTTACAAATTCTTCCGATGTGGGACAAATTAATCCCACAATCGCCTCTCTCTTGCGCACGCCAGCACACAGCCGGGCCCCCCTGGGGCCCACCACTGACAACATACCCAAGATAGCAATTGCCTCTCTCCTTCCTGGGCCCCACTCCACGTGACCCCACGTGCAGCCAAAGCCCCCGATTTCATCTCACTTAAATCCCAACATTATTACCATCTTTGCCATTCTCTCTCTATATATATACATACTATATTATACTAGTACTAGGTTTGCCCGTTGACACGTGCCTACGGCACGTCTTCGAAACGGTGCACCTTGTTTGATCATAAAAAATAGTTTTGGAGGTCCAACAAATTAATTGAAGTAGCAAACATAGAGCAAAAAACATATTATATGTTTTTTTTTGATTTTTTTGAATTATTTTTAAAATTTTTTAATTTTTTAATTTTTTAATTTTTTAATTTTCAAAATTTTTAATTTTTTAATGTTTTAATTTTTTAATTTTTGAAAAATTTAAAAAATTGTATTTTCTTAATTTTTTTAATATAATATAGAAGAGGGAGAGAAAGAGAGAAAAAAAAAATTAAATTAATATAGGAGTTGTTTTGGGTGGGAGATTTGAATTTGAGTTTTGGGGGAAACTTTTGGGGGGAAAATATGTTTTGTAAGGTTAGATCTGGACCTTTAATTTTTTGGGGATTGAAGGAAAGCCACTTGATAGCTTTCTTTGTGTTTTATTATATAGATATTATACTTCAAGAAATACAGAATGCTACAGGAAAAACATTGGTTGGGGGGGGGGGACTTTTTGGAGGGAAAATATGTTTTTGGGAGGGTGAATCTGAACAGTTGATTTTGTTTCAATTGAAGGGAACCACTTAATAGCTTTTTTTCAAATTGTCTTGTGTTTTGTTATGTGTGTGTGTGTGTGTGTGTGTGTGTGTGTGTGTGTGTGTGTGTGTGTGTGTGTGTGGACCCCATTTCGGGAGTTCACCTCGGGCCCCCGTGAACTCAGGGCCAACTCTGGACATGCTACATAATAAACATAAAGAGACTCAACATATAAGTTTGACAAAAATTAGTTCGTCCTTGATAACTAACGGTAATTTTAGGGCGGTATTAGTAAGTTATTATTAGGGGGGTGGAGGAGGTGTCTGAGCTGGATTTGATTCGGTGTGAAGAATGAGGTGTAGTATAGTTGTGGTGTTAGGGCCCGAAGACAGGGTCCCCCCATGATCGTTACTGCACAGGGTGGGGCTTGGCCCGCAGAAGGGGTCCCCCCCATGAGGTGCACAGAGGGAAGATGTTTGTATCTTTGGTCAGCAGTATAGGAGTCACACCCTGAACTCGACCTTCTTTAATCCACTGCCACAGACTTTGCGACAGCACCGCCACTACGCCCTCATCATTGATCCTGAAATCTACAACGTCCACCTCCCGCAGGGGCGAGAGGTGAAGGTGATTCTTCAGATTGGTTGTGATTTGGTTGAGTTTTACGTGAGAGAGAGAGAGAGTGGGAGAGTGAGAAAGTGAAGATGTTGCTTCTCACTTCTCTATGCAGGTGTCTGTTTGTGTTTATGAGAAATCACCTGAGAGAGTAAAAGCATGAGAGAGGTGAGTACCATCTTCATTGCTCTCTTAGACTGTGTCCGTGGTTAGGGTTAGTGAAAGTTTTGCTTAGTGAGAAATCGCTTGTGAGAGCTAAATCGTGAGAGAGGTGAATGTATCCTCTCCACGGCTATACTTTGGTTGTGACTGGGCAGAGAGTGAGTATGTTGGAGAGGGTATGGGAGAGGGGGAGGAGAAGGTTGGGACCTGGGAATATCCAAATTCCACGTGATTCGCTTCAGGTGGGTGTGCGCGCGCTGTGGAGGCGGTGCACGAAGCTTACGTGACGTACATACAATTAGTTGGTACTCGCTATGTGATTGGGCCTAAGCTGGGGTCCAGTACATTATTGGTGGAGGTCGGTGATAAGCTGTAGCCGGTTCGTCCTAGTTGTAGTTTTTAGTTTTTGTGGCCCACCTTAAAGAGTGTTAGAGTGAGCCCTGATTGTATGTATTGGTTATATTGCTTAATGTTTTATTTTGTTGTCTGTAGGTTGTAATTTGTCCCAGTACTCTGGGTTTGTTTGGTTAATTCTCATTAACGAAACAGGGTGACCTTATTCCACATTTTCCTTCAAAAAAAACTGATCAAAACAGTAGATTAATATGAGAATTAAAATCCCATATTAACAAGAATGTTAGTAGGCAATGTCAGGAATCCACTGATAATTTTTGTAAGAATTTTAGTTAAGTTTTTAGTCGAATTATACATATAATAACTTGATGTTGAGTGGTTGCTGGAACTGTAGACTCATAAAGAATCAACTAGTAGACATAGTTAATGCGATCTAAATGTATCATATGAATATGCGTCGGAATCGGTAGAGAGTCTAGTTTCCAAAACCTCTAACTGATTCTGATTTGTTTTTCCGTAGCAGCGGGAAAGTTAGTTTTTGTACAACAAGGTACTGCTGTGCAGAATTGTGTTCTCATGTTTTTTTTAATAAATATAAACGTGTTAACTTTGCATCTATGAATTGCACTACACACCGTTCATTGCACAGCCATTGGTACCTCATTATTGCTATTTCTTGAAAAATTGCATATGCATGATTCATTGTAATAAAATAATGACAAGCCAGGGAAAAAGGGGGAAACGACTTAGTAGTGGATAATATAGGAGAGTGTACTCGGAAGGAGGCCCGTGTTTCCTATGTTGATATGTTATTGTTTTATTGATTGATTGTGGATTACTGACTGCAATATCCAAATTTCTCGTGTATTGTATCGTGTATTATTTTTGATCATTGAATATTGTTATTACAAGATCAGAGTACACGACCCTATAGAATTCACCACTAGAGTCGAAATGCTCACTTGGTTGTATGCACCCGAACCTGTGGTATGGGACATAGGATTGCGTGTATTAGATAGATTAATAAAAGACTAATAGACATAAGAATAACACTGAGCATTGACACTGCATTTCTACTATTGTTCATTGTTACCAACTATCGTGGTGTTGACCGTTGCTTATCAATTGATTCAATTTCACTGTTATACTTGCATTTTATTGTCCTTACTGTATCTTGCATATTGCATCGTTCTAGCTCATTGTATTGCATTATCCTGTTTATTGTTTCATTGCTTTCACTACTTGCTGTCCGGGCCTGTTCTAACCCCCCCCCCCCCCCCCCAAAAAAAAAATTTAAAAAAAAATAAAAAAATAAAAAAAAATAAAAAATAAAAAAAATAAAAAAATAAAAAAATGAACCCCTAGATGTCTAGATTGCAGGTATCAAGGAGGAATTGACTAAGGACTTGGAGAACATACCTTCTAGTGAATGGAGTTGAACCATTAGTATTCAATAATTATATTGCATTAGCATGTTTATTTTATTTTGTTATTATCGCACATTGTACCGGGCTTTGATGACCTGAAGTTATTTTATTTTCAGATATTGGTTATGTATGAGACAGATCATGGATTGTTCATGTTATGTGATTATCTTATGGTATGTATGGTTGTTATTACATTTTATATTGTTGAGTTAAACTGTTACAGCTTATGGGTGATGTATATATCATCCGCTGGGCCTTAGTCACGTGGCTGTATTTTCGTATTTTGGGAAGCAGGACGTGACAGGAACACAGGATTGCGTGCATTAGATAGGTTAATAGATTGATAGACATAAGATTGACATTGAACATTGACACCGATACTTAATACTGGTTATTGAATATTGATTCACGATTGCTGATTCCTGATCCATTGATTATCGACTATTGAAGTTGTTATCGACTACTGCTTACCGATCACTGTATTGACTGTTGTTTAACTGAATAGTGATTATACTGTTTATCGACTATTGTTTATCGATCATTGATTATCGACCAATGCATCATTGACTATCGAATATTGATCATATTATTGACTATTGTTTATCGATTACAATTTTAGTGATTATTGACTATTATTTATCGACCATTGTACAATTGACTATCGAATTTTGATCTTGTTATCGTATATCATTTATTGATCTCTGACATCATTCGAGTTCATTGTTTATTGTCATATTATCTTTTACTATTTCATTGCTTCCTACCACTTGTCGTCCGTAGCTTGCTGTAATGGGCATCCCCCCCCCCCCCAATCTCTAGATGTTGATCTTACAGGTATCGTGGAAGAACTGATGGAAAGACTTAGCAACCAGATCGTCTAGGGGATGGAGTCGCACTCTGCTGCATTAGTTTATCTAGTTCATGTTTCATTTCCTAGTTATTATTGTTGTTAGTTATGCATTGTAATTCTGGGTGTATTGGCCCAAAGTTTATCTTCTTCCAGATGTTGGTTATTGTGGACTTGTTTATGAATCAATCAAATTATTAATTGTTAATGTGATTATTATTGTATGGATGAGCTTACTGGATGATATTAGTTGATATACTTGTATCATTTGCTGATCCTCAGTTGCATGCCCGTATTTTCGTATAACGGGAAGCGGGGCGTGACATCTACAGTATGACTTAAGCATAATAAAATTAATTCTCCTAATTGTAACGCCCCGAATTCCAAAATACGAAAATTCGTAGTATAACAGGATCTTTACTTCACTTCATACAATTTAACAAGGAATTTGAAATTTTTTATTACATCAAGTTCTTTTACAACAACAACGAAGCGGAAATAAAATGAAGTACAACATGATATGAGTGTACAATTTGAAACATCAACAACTTAAAACGGGAAGTAATCTTTAGCATCAATCATCTTTATATCTCCTTGCAAATCCAATGTATGCATTTGAAACTGTGGGCACGTCAGTTGCTTATAATCGATGCTATATTATATATTACAACGATCCTCTCTATGCTGTTTTATAACGATTTACTTTAGCAACCCTGACACAAACTTGAATGTAAATCAAAGTGTAAAAGAGTGACTACCCTAAACATGTCAGTGTATGATATGCCTTAAATGCCTAATGCAGATGTTTACACTACGATGTACTAATGTATAATTGTTCAGATTCTATGCATCCCATACTATATAGGTCCGAGGGCAAGCCATACTCCACATTGTAGGGTTTTACATCCCACGCTATGCAACCTAACCAAATGAATATACTCCAATTCGTAGTCACCGAAGAGTCGCACCTCCAGGATATTGGACCTTACCGGCCTACCCCTAGCCCACCTCAATGGATTTACCGGGCGTATCCTGTCCATTCCGAACATTCCTAGGGACTGCAGTCTCTTTACTGGCCTTTCAGATGATAGATGGATGTACCCCAGCCCATATACATGGATTTACCGGCCGTACTCCTCTATCTCGGACCCCTAGGTGTTGCACATCCTTTACCAGCCATGTTCATCGTTGTTTTTATCATATCTTCTTCTAGTGCATTTCCCTAGGTTAATTAACATCATCACAACCTAGATGTTGATTTACACTCCTTCCGGGCTTAACAAACACCGAGAATGATGACCCCATATTGGCATCTTCTCAAATTAATTAATCATTTCATCACTTGCTGGTACATGAATCTCATTTAGCATCTAAATTACAACAATCATCTCATTAATAGAGATCAATTAAATCATGACTAACTTCAACATAAATCTCTCGTTCTTTATACAAGTATCATTTACTTAATTCATTTCCTTCACAATTTTGATCGTGCAATAATTGACTACCTTAGTAACATTTAGAAAACAATGCCTTTAATCAATTTCTTGAATACCAACACTTAGTTAATTCGCCGAAATTATTTACTTCAACCATTTCCCACATTCTTTGATTAATAAAGCTTCTCACATTATCCATAATTTGAGTACTACTTAAATTTCTAATATCCAGTTCTGTAAAAGCCTCTTAATAAAACAGTTTAATTAGGAATTCGATTTCAAAAACTCTCGTTCGTATTTTTCATTTAATTATTCAATCTCTTCCATTATTTTTCCTAAGCCCAAAAGTCATATTCACAATACCTCGTAAAAGTACTCAATATCTTTAAGCAATTTATTAAACCCAATTTGTTTCTTAATAACCCATAACTCATTAACATAAATATAAATTTTTAGGCTCCCAATATATATTCAAAACAGTGAGTAAATATTTTTAATTGTCTAAATAATATCTAGAATAAGTCCTGTAGAATTTTAAAAGATCAAAAACTCCAAAAAAAACTCAACAAGTCAAAAATTGCACAATTCTGTGCAGAAGGAGTTTCAAACCCAGGACCCCCAAAGGCAGTGATGACGTGCGACACTTCGCGCACACACTAGCCACTGAGGACAAGCGTCCAAGCTATCTATATGTGGGTTTTAATAATTAAAACCCCAGTCTCTGTTCATTTCTCTATTTTAATTTCTCAAGTACTCTACGATTTTATTTGTTTTCCCAATTTATTAGTTTGTAGCTTATATCTAAAATCTCCAGAAATATTTGTATACTAGTTTTAACCACAATAAAAATTTATTTTTATACATACATATTGTAAAAATGGTGATTGTTAGAAGAAAAAACATAATCACACAATTTCATTTATTAGTAAAAATACTTCTTTCAACCTCAATTCAAAACTTCACAATTTCATTCCATCTTTGTTTCAATTTCATGAGAATATTTCATCTTCCATCAATTTACAACTCTCCCTATTGTTTACCCAATTTTATTTGTATAATTTAACAATTTGTGCAAAGGATCATTTTCAATTCCTTCAACATAGTTATGGCACACTAACTTGTACCCAACAACACTTCCACAACTCTGTTTGTATTTCAAGTTACTAACATGACAAATTAATGAGAATCGTTCCACCTAGCATGCAATTTCTACTAACAAGATCAATACCACATGCAAAAGAACCACACTAGAAGTCTAAGATATCATGCCTCAAAATCATCACAACTACCCAATTTTATTTGTATAATTTAACAATTTGTGCAAAAGATAATTTTCAATTCCTTCAACATGGTTATGACACACTAACTTGTACCCAACAACACTTCCACAACTCTATCTGTATTTTCAAGTTCCTAACATGACAAATTAATGAGAATCTTTCCACCGAGCATGCAATTTCTACTAATAAGATCAATATCACATGCAAAAGAACCACACTAGAAGTCTAAGAAATCATGCCACAAAATCAGCACATCTAATTAAGAGCATGCATACTACAAATTATCTAGAAAGTAAGGAATTCACCCACCTTTTTGAAGAAAACGAAATTAGAACTCCTAGAATGAAAGCTCCTAGTTCCACACCAATTGCTTAGCACTTCTCCTCTTAGAAAAATCAACTCCAAGCTCCAAGAATGAAAAATCCGAATTCTCCCTCTTGCTCTTTTTCTTTTCTCTCTTTTAATTCTTTAGATTAGGTGCAAATAATATATAATTGTGTGTGTGTGTGTGTGGGGGGGGGGGGGTTATGGAGGAAATTTGTGTGGCTAGAATTAACTCCACTACCCAAATAACTAGCCACAGAGATCCACCGCCGACTGTTATAATAGATCCCTCATCGTGCGAATCATCCCGCAAGTGCCCCTCTAGCCCCGGAATACGTATATATAGTGAAGTATGGCAAACTATCCGCCTGACTAAACAAAGTCCCGGATAAAAAAAATAAAAGCCCGTCCCCCTTGAAGCAACCAGAATCACGGAGATCCACCGCCGACTAGGTCTATAGTCACGGAGATCCACCGCCGACTATATAGAAGCAACCCACTTACGTTTGCCCAGGTTCACTACATCTTCAATTATGTGCCTAATTATTTAGTTCAAGACATGAATAAATTTCCAAGCCTAGAATTAGTTTGACCTCCTACCAGACTTTATCAACAAATTCGAGATAGCTCCATGGCCAAATCTCAAAATATATCTCAACTCTTTTCAATTTAATAGTGCCGGTACTCGAGTTCTCACTAACTCTAAATCATAACTTTTTCATGTACAAGAAATCATGGGTACACATACCCTTTAGTAAACATGTCTTAAACCAAGATATTTTCATCTTCAACTTATTCACAAATGATTAATGTCTTGTATTAGTACTTATCCACAAAGTCATCATTTTTTAGCCTTGACACTATTCATGATCTAGTTATTCATCCATAGTCCTTATAAACAAATAATTCCTTTTAAGAGCACAATTTCATCACATGAAATTTGATGACCAATCCAGGCTATCACAATGTCTCAATTCTCTTTAAAGTATTTCTTAAACAAAATCAAAGTATAATTCTCTTTAAAAATCACTTCACAAAAATAATACTTTGTTTTTCTTCACTACAAAGTTCCATACTCAAAATTTCATTTCTCTTTTTATCTCAAAAATATACAAGAAAACATTCTTAATATTTTCCATTTTATTTCATATCAATAGTAAGATTTATATCTAAAGTTTCCATATTAAAATCTTCGCATATGAAGAAAAGAGACTCAAAAAATCAAAATGGGTGCTTGAGTTTCGAACCCATGACACCTGATCACACACAGTCAACGCCCAACCCAGATCCCGCTAGCCAACAAGTCCATTGGACACTAGCATCACATTCCTATGCCGAAACCTTCACATATTGACTCTCGGTTTCGGGATCAATTTAAAAGGATTAAAAATAAATGTAACTATCAAGTTTCAAACTCAGGATTTCTTACAAAGAGTGCTCTGTGTTGCACTAGCTAACCAGTAAGTCCAAGTGTATTTTCTGTTTAGGAATTGTACTATTGTACTTTTGTTTAAACTATTCAGAAAGTGGTTCTTTTTCATGCAACTTATTTATCCAAAGATTAAATCTTTCTAAGAATTTGAAATAAAAATTTTCTTGATTGAGAATGAATTTAAAAATAGTAAACAACAAATTTTTTATTCATTAAGACTCTATTCCCATTTCTTTAAATAATTCTTTTTCTCATTTTTCACATAGGCTTGTATAAAACTTGAGTAGTATTCATAAAACTAGTTTGTGTTCCTACTTTTACAAATTACAATTTTATAACAATACTAGCATGTCACTTAATCATGAGAATTTCACAAAAAGACTCTTTCATGCAATAGTTTATATTTCCAATTATAACATGGCAAAATATAAATATGTCAACATATCTCATGGTACTAACTAAATTCATTTTGTTTTCTTTCTTCTTTCTTAGTCATCATAAATCTAAAGCATGATTTGAATAAGACATTCTTCAGCAATTTTCCATATACTCAACATGTAAATTTTTTTTGCAAACATACTAACATGATTCATAGCATAAAAGAAGTTTTCTTTTTAATTAGCATGGTATCTATTTTTACTCAATCACAACAAAACCATCCTCATTCATAGCATATTACATTAGCATGAATTTTATCTATATTTTCCACATCAACATTAACTTATACTACTCATTTATAGTTTTTAGCATGCAAATTCTACAACTAGAAAGTATGAAACCACCCACCTCCAATGGAATAATTGAGAATGAGAAAGATGGAACCCACTCCTAGCTCCTAGTAAGACCTTCTCCTCCTAGCAAGAACTTCTCCAAGCAAGAATTCCTCCAAAATGAGAACTCTCTACTCTCTTTCTTTTTCTTTCACTTAATTTGATTTGTTTTTGGTGCAAGAGAGAAGTAGGAATGAGGTTGTATTTATAGGGTGAGGTGAGGGTTCAATTTGCATAAATCCCCACTTAATAACTCTCTCTTAATTGTCCACTCAACCCTTCATTTTCTTAACTCCTAAACTCCCAACTCTTCATCTCACCACGTCTCCAAAATGCTAACTCCCAACCCCTCTCCTTCCACACTAAAAATCGACCAAACCTAGATCACAATCCGGCCAATACATGTGTGCAATTGCACACATGCACATACAAAATAAATTAATTTTTTATAGTTCTAAATGTGTAAAAAAAGTTGTAACTTGTCATGTATTAGTCCAATCTCAACTTAAAATTAGGATTTTATTAATGGGCTTGTCCCATGGGCCTTTATTTTAAGTTTATTAACTTAATTAATCTACTTGGCTATTCTTTTAATTAATTTAATGGGCTAGAATTTAATCTTTAGGTCCATGGATCCCAAGAAGGCTAATTGAGACTATGCATGCTAAAAATTAGTAAATAAGAGTAAGAAGAGAAAACAGATAAACTAGCACGTGCATCATACGTGCAAAAATAAAAAAAATGCATTTTTAAAATAAAAATGTGGGGTGTTACAGAAGAGCTTGCGGGTTGTGCTAGGAAGAGGCTGGCCATTTTTTAGGGAGATTGGAGATTTGGAGCATTATTTACTAGGAATTCTACAATTGAGGTGGGTGTTTTCTTCAATTTTCTAATATAGTTTTATTAGCAGAATGCTTGACATGTGTGAATTTTTAGATGCATGATAACTTATATAGGTTTAACATCCATGTTTAGATTATTTATTGTTGATTGAATGTGTGAAATTATGATATATTTGATTTGGGGGCAGTGTATAATGTGTTGTTTTGATTTGTAGTTGCACTTCAAAAATCATAACTATTAAACTAGATGGAATTTGGAGCTAAATTTTTTATAGGAGCATCTCGTATATGTCAAGAACATCTCTTTAGAATTTCATAATATTTGGATGTTGTTTACTATTTTAATAAAATCCAAACTTATGACTGGTTGACAGTTGGCTAGTTGTTGAAAATTTATACACATTTCGGGTTTTGATCATTTCAACATCTTAGATGAAGTATTTTGAGAAAAGTCAAAACTAAGAACTTGAAGTAGACTCGTTAAAATTTCTGTAAAGTCTAACAAATCGATTTTCATAAATAATTGAGTTTATAATGAATTTTACAAGTTTGACCAGTGACAGTATGTATAACATTTTGACCCTACTATAGATTTCGAAGAATTCACGGTTGTAGACATAATATTTTGGAGAATATTATAACTAAAAATTCATAGTAGACTTGTATACCTTTAATTTGATCCAAAGAACACATATTTTCATGAAGTATAGAATTTTCTATGATTTTTACAAGTAGCACGAGCTGCAGTTTTCGGATTTTGAACATACTGTTTTTCAAATATAATTAGACGAAGTAATTAAGGATGAATGTAGATAATCTTAACTACAAAGTTGTAGTAGACTCATTCATGTTTCCTTTGAAACTAAGAAATCTATTTTTTTGAGTAGTATTGAAATTTATATAATTTTTAATACCATTGGGTTGATGTCTCTTATCTAGTTGCCCTAAAACTTCTACAACGTATAAAATTGGATATAAAATTGGAATGTTAGTAAGATGTACCTTAAGAGAAATTAAGAGATAATTAAAGGATGAAGTTAGAATGTTACACATGTGACGTTTGTAAGGGTTTTAATTCATCAAGTGTTATTGAATGTTGTTATAAGAAATTGGTTACTTCATGATTGATAATAGCAAAGTGAATGAATAAAAGAAGTTAAAAGATGTTTAATGAATGAGATTTCAAAATGTGGATAAAGAGGGTATGGATGACCCAAGATGTTGTGAACATGAATTGTGTTGATACTAGTGGCTAAGTGAGACTCAAGTACCAGCAAAGTGATGAAAGTAATCATTGAATTTTAGAAGAGGCCAATATGGGCTATCGTTCTCGGTATATTGTTTAAGACCGGTAGGAGGGTAAGCTAGCTCTAGGTGGTATTATTATTCATGTTTAAATTTATGGATAGGCACTAGAAGAAGATATGATGAAACTTGGGAAAACGTAAGTGGGGCGTCTCTATATAGTCTGACGGTGGACTCCAGGACTATAGACCCAGTTTGACAGTGGACTCCGGGACTGTGGTTGCTTGCGAGGTGAGACGAGCCTTAATTAAATTCGGAACTACGATTGATCTGACAGTGGACTCCAGGATCATGAATAGTTGGGCGGATGGGAGGCAGATCTCCAATGTATATGTATATACCGGGGCTAGAGGGGCACTTGCGAGATGTTCGCACGATGAGGATTCTGTATAGTCTGAGGGTGGATTCCAGGACTGGGATTCGTACTCGTGGAATGTCTAAACCGTGCTTTTTTCACCATAGTAGAATTTTCATAACGAGAGATTGAACTCTATAATGAGGAGTACGATAAGGGCTTGCCCTCGGACCTTTGTAGTATGGGATGCATAGAATCCGAACAAGTATGCATTAGTGTTATCGTAGTGTAATGTCGGCATTAGGCATTAATTCATATCATACACTGACACGACTAGGATAGTCACTTTTCCTGTTTGCATTCAAGTTTGTGTTCGATAAAGTATAAGAATCACTGTATTATAGCATTGCGTCATTTGTATGCAACTGACGTACCCACAGTTTCCCAGATGCAGGTTTGGACTTGGCATAGCCTTGAAGTCATTATGATGAGTTGATTACAAGATTGAAGAATTTTCATTATTGTATATTATATTGTATTCATTTAATTCCGCTGTGTTGTTATAAAGAACATGTTGTAAATGAAAAAGTTTTAAATTCCTTGTAAATTTATACGAACTGAAGTAAAAGATCATGTACTTGCTCCGAGTTACCTGTGTTTGGAATTCGAGGCATTATAACTGTAGAAACTTCAGTGTAGGAACTGGTTTGGAGACCCTGTCCTTGCACGAATTTCAAAGCAAAAAAATGAGAGTTTTTGGTTATTGTTAGAGGAGTTGGGTGAGTTTGCAGTTTGCACTTTTGCACGAACATTAAAGCGTAGATGTTTGATTCCGAATACAAGGGGTCTATAGAAATAGTTATTTTGCGATTACTTTTGAGTGGTATTATTACGAACACTTTGAGATTATAAAACAATATAGTAACTTTATTGTAGGTGGAGAAATGAGATTCATAGTAGGAGAATTATCGAAGTTCTATTCGATTAGGGTGGAGTTGGTTGTGGAGTGCACTCCTCCATTAAAAAAATATCTTGCTGCCGACACTTGATTTTTTCCCAAATTCGGTTGAGAAAATTATGGACAAGACAAAATTTGACCTGATTTTTTTGTACTTTGAAGATTGAGGCGGGAAGATTTGGTTTTCAATCGCCCGTTGCTATAGAGGGAATTACTAAATTATATCGTGGAACACTTTTGTTTTTGTTTGGTGAGCATAAATATGTTTGGGAAAGATAAATTAGGTTGTCAATGCTAACATTATAAAATAAAACAAGTGTTGATAACTAATCTCCGAAAATCAATGATAATTTTGTCTTCTAATATATGTGGATCATGCTTGTATGTTCTATTATCGAAATAGTTTAACACAAAAATTGTATCATAATATCTGTCGTCTTATAAACTATCCGAAAATTCTAATATTTAGTTTAACATCAAATGTAATCAATGTTGAGCTATTGGAGAAAATCAAAATTGATAAATATGAAAAAGTAAGAACATTGGAACCCAAGCAATGATTCAGAAAATCAAGGAGGGCAATTGATTATTATGCCACCGAGTGAATATTCTCAAGTTAACAATACTACTTTTGTTTGAATGATTACAAGGTCTGTGACTTCGACTTTGAATGACTTCGGATTTTTCTCATGCTCAAGTGAGAGATTTCATGCTCAAGTGAGAGATGACAAGATCAATTGAGCTAAGATGAAATTAAGGGTGGTGATATGGCTAAAAATAAGGGTTAAATCGGAACCGTCCAAATCAGGCGCGAATCTAAAGCTCAGGGGTAAAATGGTAATTTCACCTACAAACGGGTTCGAAATGGGAACTTGGCCTTTTTCGAAGGGCCTAATAACCCACGAATGGATCCGTCTTAACTGGGTGAGGGTTCCAACCCGCAAGAAACCCAGCCCGGCTGGATAGAATTAGGGTTTATGATTTTACTTAATCAACGACCCTGATTCCTTCTATCCATTCACTGAGAAGTAGGGATTTGATCTTATCCCGAAACTGGTCCCTAAGGCAGCTATAAATACCACCCATCCCCCACTGTTACCAGGTAATCAATCTTTTGCCAATCAAAGCTCTTTCATAATCTTTCTGATTACTGACTTGAGCGTCGGAGGGTGCGTCGCCGGGACCAATCCCGGTGTTTCGCACTTTTTGCAGGTCAGCGGCGGGAGATCACGGTCAAATTCCGGCGAGAGGTGTTTCAGGTTTGACTATTCAACATTCCAAGAATCCACAAATCTATCTGTTTGCCCCCACACCGATTTCAGCGGCAACAGATTGGTGCCGTCTGTGGGAAAGAAGAATAGCCATCCATCCTCTTCCATCGGTTAAGATCACCTCCAGCCATGCCTTCCAGGAAACTGAGATCTAGATGGTCCAACCGTGGGCCCACTCCTCCTCAACCACAACCGGAGGTCCCCCTCCAAACCGTCCAGCAGCAAGGACAACTCCCTCCTCAGCCTAATCAGCCCCTGCAGCAGGAGCAGCCTCCTCTTCACAACCCTCAGCCCCAGCAGGCTCAAGTCGGGCCCCAGAATGCCGGTATTAGGACCTTTCGTCCTCCTCCTCAGAAGCAAACTCTTCTCTGCGACCACATCTCCGTACATAACCCTTCAACCAACTCCATAGCATCTCATAACCCTTGGCCTTCAGAAAACCTCCGCAACATCCTCGTTAACCGACAGAAAGAAGAGGACCTTCGCCACTGTTTGGATGAAAGGCGGGCCTGTGAGGGAGCCTCCCGCTCAGAACTTCCGAATGAGCGATCTCCTCGTCATTATCGGAATTGGTAGACGAGCTGGAGGAAGTGCTCTTCTCTGAGAAAGACCCGAATCGCAAATTCTTCATGAGCAAGACCTTCCCCTCTACCTTCTGTTCCGACATAGTCCAGTGTATCAAGAAGAACCATGAACTCTTTGCATGGACAGCTGCCGACATGCCAGGGATTTCCGAAGATCTCCTCGTCCACCACCTAAGTGTTGCCCCGGGGTCCAAACCGGTCCAGCAGAAGAGGCGCAAATTCGCCCCTGAACGACAGCAGGCCCTAAAGGAAGAAGTGGACAAGCTCCTTAAAGCCCGGTTCATACAAGAAGTCAACTATCCCGAGTGGCTCTCTAATGTCGTTATGGTCAAGAAGGCCAATGGAAGTTGGAGGATTTGCATCGACTTCACGGATTTGAATAAGGCATGCCTTAAGGATCCTTTCCCTCTCCTCAGCATTGACACCTTGATCGACGCTACTTCGGGCCATGAGCTGTTGAGCTTCATGGATGCCTTCTCCGGATACAACAAAATCAGAATGTTCCCCCCGGATATCCTGAAGACGTCCTTCGTCACCGATCTGGGCCTCTATTGCTACAGAGTAATGCCCTTCGAGCTAAAAAATGCCGGTCCAACCTACCAACGCCTCGGTAAGAATCAAATCGGGCGGAACATGGAGGTGTACGTCAATGATATGCTAGTGAAAAGCATCCAGGGGTCCGACCATGTCGCTGACCTCCAAGAAGCCTTCGACTTATTGAGGAAGCATAGCATGAGACTAAACCCGAATAAGTGTGCATTCGAGGTCTGATCTGAAAAGTTCATGGGCTTCATGGTCAGTCAGAGGGGGATCGAAGCCAATCCCGAGAAGATCAAAGCCATACTGGACATGGCTCCTCCTACAAGTGTGAAAGAAGTACAGAAGCTTACAGGACGCCTCGCGGCTATCGGGAGCTTCCTGTCCAAGTCAGGGGAGAAGTGTCTTCCTATTTTTTTATTTGTACTTGCTTTTTTATTTTCTCATTGTAATAACGGTTTGCAACTTAGAAGCGGCCGATTAGCAGTTATCAATAAAGAACTTCTTTTCCCTCATAATTCTCTTCTGATTATTTTATCTCTCTGCTTAAGAACTTTAATGACACTTGCTCAAACGATGCGTTCGGAGTCCAAAACTTGGCTCGATTTTGCTTCGCAGGCTCGTTCTTAAGCGAGCTAGAAGTGATTTGCCATTCGGAACTGCCCCCACAACCGTTGAAACTTACTCGAACGACGTGTTCGGAGTCCAAAACTTGGCTCGATTCCGCTTTGCAAACTCACTCTTAAGCGAGCTAGAAGTGGTTCGCCATTCGGAACTGCTCCTACAACCATTGAAACTTACTTGAACGATGTGTTCGGAGTCCAAAACTTGGTTCGATTCCGCTCCGCAAGCTCGCTCTTAAGCGAGCTAGAAGTGGTTTGCCATTCGGAACTGCTCCCACAACCGTTGAAACTTACTCGAACGACGTGTTCGGAGTCCAAAACTTGGCTCGATTTCGCTTTGCAAGCTTGCTCTTAAGCGAGCTTGAAGTGATTCGCCATTCGGAACTACTCCCATAACCGTTGAAACTTACTCAAACGACGCGTTCGGAATCCAAATCACTTGGCTGGATAACTGACAAAGTTTCTACTACTATACTAGACACAGGAGAAGAGTACTTGGAGGAGCTAACCTTTGGTTCTTATGGTTCGTTTAAAGTTGAAGTAATTCTTCAAGAGGCTGCTCTCCACTATAAGAAACTGGCTTCTCTTACAATTCGCAGTGGCTCTAATGTGGGGGAGGCTGCAAAACCATAGCGCTGCTTGTCAATCTCAAAATTACATTCCGTGCCTATAAGAAGGAAGATTTGCTTCTAATTTTGAGTAGTTGTCAAAAGTTGGAGGAGTTGTACTTGAATGAATGCCCCATTGCTTCACTTGGTTGGATAACTGATGAAGATATTCAAGCATACATTCCTGAGCGACTTGCATTCCGAGCGGCATATTGGAGAAAAACAACTTTCTCCCCAAAGTTCGCTCAAGATCTTGATCAGACGGCTTAAATTTGGCCACGACCAAAAAACGACAAGATAGCATTTTCTCGTGATCCACACCGTCTTCTACATCAAGATCCACGCAAAACCTTCAGATGGACGCCCCAGATAGTGCCACGTCCCTTGGAGTCCAAAGCTTGGCTCGACTCCACTTCCACTCCTCGCTCATAAGCAAGTAAGAAGTGGTCGGCCCTTTAGAAGTACTACAACCACAGATGACTAACAAAACACACAAGTCTAAAAGAGGGAACAAGCTACGCTTCTATAAAGTTTGGGAACAAATCAAATTACAAGACTTGTACTTTTCTCTACAATGAAGTTACAAGAGTTAAAAAGCCAAAATTACAAGACCGACTCCTCGTACTTAGAAAAGATGCAAAACTTGGAAAACAAAAAACTACTTCAACGCCTCCTAGGCACAGGGATGTTCCGGTTTAAAGACACCCGGGGACAGCAGTGCCTAACCTCGGAGCTCGTCCCTAGACCGGCAAACTGAGATGTATCTTCTGCGATGCTTCTGACAGTCGCACCAACGGACGCTCCGCTCGACGAAATAGCCACCCAACTTTGGGCGTCACCTGGACTTCGTCGAGCAACGGGCGAGCGAGTCGCTAGCTCGTAAAACGAAATCCCTCGCTCGTTCTCTTCACGGGTACACGAAGTGCTTCTGACATTGATCCGTCCCGGTTATTGCTTGGGGCGAGCAACCTTCGCCTCTAGCTCGACTATTCGTTGCTTCAGAGAGTCGTCCTTCACGACTATCTTGAAGCGAGGGAGCACAGCGGAGCCTGCGGCACCAGAACTGTAGGCAATAATTTGGCAGAGCTGAGTAACCTCGATACTCTTGTCAACCGTAACCCTCTTCAGCTTGTCGATCTCCGCCGTCAATTCGTCGCGCTCCGCCATCAACTTCCCTATCGCTGCTGTTAGTTCTTCTCTCCCCGCCAAAAGCTCATCTTTCGTTATCTTCTAGTGGTGAATCTCAGCCAACAGTTGTCTCTCTCCGTTGTCATCTTCGACAAGGAGTGGCGGAGACACCTAAGCCTCAGGCCGAGAGTAAAGGCTGTTGACGAGCCATCATCATCGCCTTCGGAGGTCATCTCAGCAAGCCTCCCTTCTAGTCTTCAAATCTCGATGTCTCAACGGCCTACAATCAGTTGCAGATGATTTCGTTCACTTTCGGCTCTGCGCAGCCCCAGCTCGACTTCATAAAGGTGCTTTTGGCACCTAGTGAGACACAACTTCGTCACCCCTAGGCTGACCTCGGAACGTAACTCCTCCACCGCATGAGTTGGTTCGACAAGCTGTGTCCCCTCGACGAGCTGAAAATTCCAAGGCAAACGACGTGAACACTTAGCCAAATTTCACGAAATTTTTTGTAAACTCATTCCCAAAGATTCACACACACATAGTCAAACTCAAAAAGATGGATTTTCATTCATTCCAAAAAAGTGTGGTGGCCAGTCCGCAATTAGGCAATACATCCAAAAGTACAAAAGAAGTCAGGGGGCGACCTCTTTCCCAAGGCGACGGGATTGGACGGGGTCGGATTCCCCCGAAGGCGCGACCATTGCTAGCGGAGTCACCTCGGACCCCTGGTGTTCGCCGACGATCTCGACCTCAGCGTCCCCTTCATCGTCCCCTACTTCCCCCCCCCCAGACTCGGCGTCGAAGCCATCAACATGGTCGGGAAAGAGTCGCCATCCGGAGCAAGCGTATGCCTTGGCCATATTGGCCACGAGAAAGCCTTACGCTTTCTCCATCGTTGCAGCTTCGGCCTCCTTCGCCGCCACAACCTTGGCAGCTTCCACAGCCTCGGCCTGCTGCTTGGCCGACTCCTCCCTAAGCCGAAGCAGATCGCCCTCGAGCTTCGTGGTGAGGCCTTCGAGGTATTCCAGCCTCGTCGTCTTCCCCTCGGCCTCGACCTTCAATTTCTCGAGCTCGTTGGCGAGACGAGCTTTTTCAGCTCGAGCACGGTTGACCTTCTTCTTGAGGTCCTTCTCGAGCTCCGTCATCTTCTCCATAAGATGACCGAAGTGGACGGTTATCTGCAGTCGAACAAAAAAAAAAAAAGAGTTAGAGAAACAAATATGCAAGTTATCTACAAGAAAGAAATCGACACTCACCGATACCACCAAGCAAGCGATCTCGAAGGCATTGTCGCCCATGCTGCCGGCGTCCATGGCAGCTCAATCCTTCGGCGTCGCCAAGTGCTTCACCGCTTGCATACTCGACGTCAAGTCGCCGAGGAAGCCATCAAGTTTCCAAAACGAAAATCTTCTTGTGCTCCTCGGTGAGGAACACCTCGGTGTCCGCCGTCAACGGGGGTGCCTCCATCCCGAGCACAGCGGCCATCGGGAACTCGCCAGCCTCGGCCAATGGCGAGGTCGCTGCTGGTGCCCTCCTCGGGGTTACAATTGCTAAAGCCTCCGCCTCCTGGACGGCGGCGTCAATGGTCTTCGGCTTCTGTGCGGTCACCTTCGTGGCGACCCTCTTGCGCTTCCGAGGTGCCTTGCTTCCGAGGGCCGCCCTCTGCGCCAGAATTGCATCGTAATCCATAGTCTCTACAACGAAAGAAAAGTTCGGTCAAAACAAGTTATGATTGAATTAGAGAAAAAAAACAAACGGATAAAGCCGCGTACTGGGATCTACGCGATAGAGCCTTCCCCTGAAGAGCGCGTCTTCGGTCAGATCTCTCCAATCGAACTTTGGCCGGTCGAGAAGAATCTGAACCACCTCTTCTTCGTTGGGGTGGAGCACCGGCGACTCCCTTACCCTCTTCGTCACCTCCTCCACCCAACCTGAGGGTATGCTCCATGGTTCGCAGCTCCGAACTATGAAGTACTTGTCTCGCCAGTGCTTTATAGAGTCAGGACAGCTGACGAGCTGAGCACTGTGCCTCGGAGCCAAGTAGTATCGGAACTCGGACTTGTGCTGTTGATGAAGCCGATAAAGTGTCCGAAGCACCCTCAAGTCCGGCTCGATCTCGGCTGCCTGACAGTGGAGTGCGAACCCGTTGATGACCCTCCACGCGTTCGGCATTAGTTGGATGGGGCTGACCCCGAACCACTTCAGCACCTGAACGGCGAACGGGTGAAGAGGAAGATGTGCCCCGGAGATGAAGGCGTTGACCGGCCAGAAATAGATGTTTACTGGCATCGGCGAGTTGGCCCTCACCCCGGGACCCGGTAGCATCAACTCGTACTCCTCCGGGATATGAGAGCACTCCCGGATCGCTGTCAGGTCGGCCTCGTTAAGAATTGAGACGGTGTCGTCCGCTTTCGATGTCTCTCTCGCTACATTCTCCTCAAAGCTCCGTCCCCTCCCATACACGATTCGCTAGGTGTGCTCCTCCGAAAGCTCTCGAACCCTATGGAGCCCTGTCAACACACCTGGCAGTATGCCGAACTCCCCCATACGCTTCGGATCTTCCACAATGGTGTCTCGACCATCAACTCTCTTGCCCTTGTCGATGCGAGGTCTCTGACTCGGAGATGGCGCTTCGCCAGCAGAGGGGGAGGGCTCCGAAATAGGGGAAAGAGACATTTTCTACTTGAAATAAACTAAGTATAATTTACCTTGAAGTGACACGCTCGGTTGGAAAGTTCACCGGAGTACTGTCGACAATCGCCAGAATCTCTCTCTAGTGAAAATAATCGCTTGAGTGAAAATTCGGAGAAGTGAAAAATAAGAAGGGGGGGGGTGAGACTTATAGGGATTGGCACACAAAACGAGGTTGTTGGGCATCAAAAGACCAACAGTCAAACCCATTTACACAAAATGATAAAAAGTTGTACCGTCGCATTAAGGACTAACTGTCAAAATCGTCAGAAGATCAACGGTCAAAAGGCCAGCTGTCATCTCCAAGCTGTCAGACTCACTGGGACTTCGGCACGCCTTGCCGAGCGCTCTTGGCACCGACGCCCAAACATGGAAAAAATCCTCACTTTGGGACTTCGGCACGCCTTGCCGAGCGCTCTTGGCACCGACGCCCAAACGTGAGAAAAAACTCGCTTTGGGACTTCGGCACGTCTTGCCGAGCGCTCTTGGCACCGACGCCCAAACATGGAAAAAATTCTCACTTTAGGACTTCGGCACGCCTTGCCGAGCGCTCTTGGCACCGACGCCCAAACATGGAAAAAATCCTCACTTTGGGACTTCGGCACGCCTTGCCGAGCGCTCTTGGCACCGATGCCCAAATGTGAGAAAAAACTCGCTTTGGGACTTCGGCATGCCTTGCCGAGCGCTTTTGGCACCGACGGCCAAATGTGAGAAAAAACTCGCTTTGGGACTTCGGCATGCCTTACCGAGCGCTCTTGGCACCGACGCCCAAATAGGGAAAAAACTCTCGCGTTGGAGTTCGGCACGCCTTGCCGAGCGCTCTTGGCACCGACGCCCAAACATGGAAAAAACTATCACTTTGGGACTTCGGCACGCCTTGCCGATCGCTCTTGGCACCGACGCCCAAACATGGAAAAAATTCTCACTTTTGGACTTCGGTACGCCTTGCAGAGCGCTTTTGGCACCGACAGCCAAACATGGAAAAAATTCTCACTTTGGGACTTCGACACGCCTTGCCGAGCGCTCTTGGCACTGACGCCCAAACGTGAGAAAAAACTCGTTTTGGGACTTCGGCACGTCTTGCCGAGCGCTCTTGGCACCGGCACCCAAACGTGAGAAAAAACTTTCTTTGGGACTTCGGCACGCCTTACCGAATGCTCTTAGCACCGACGCCCAAACATGGAAAAAACTCTCGTGTTGGACTTTGGCACGCCTTGCCGAGCGCTCTTGGCACCGGCACCCAAACATGGAAAAAATTCTCACTTTGGGACTTCGGCATGCCTTGCCGAGTGCTCTTGGCACTGACGCCCAAACGTGAGAAAAAACTCGTTTTGGGACTTCGGCACGTCTTGCCGAGCGCTCTTGGCACCGGCGCCCAAACGTGAGAAAAAACTTTCTTTGGGACTTCGGCACGCCTTACCGAATGCTCTTAGCACCGACGCCCAAACATGGAAAAAACTCTCATGTTGGACTTCGGCACGCCTTGCCGAGCGCTCTTGGCACCGGCACCCAAACATGGAAAAAATTCTCACTTTGGGACTTCGGCACGCCTTGCCGAGCACTCTTGGCACCGAAGCCCAAACATGGAAAAAATTCTCACTTTGGGACTTCGGCACGCCTTGCCGAGCGCTCTTGGCACCGATGCCCAAATATGGAAAAAATCCTCACTTTGGGACTTCAGCACACCTTGCCGAGCGCTCTTGGCACCGACGCCTGATATGGCTAAAAATGGGGTTAAATCGGAACCGTCCAAATTAGGCACGAATCTTGAAGATCAGGGGTAAAATGGTAATTTTACCTGCAAACGGCTCTAAAATGGGTACTAGGTCTTTTTCCAAAGGCCCAATAACTCACGAACGGATCCATCTCAACTGGGTGCGGGTTCCAACCCGCAAGAAACCCAGTCCAGCTGGATAAAATTAGGGTTTATGATTATGATTAATCAACGGCCCTGATCACTTCTATCCATTTACTGGGAAGTAGGAATTTGATCTTATCCCGAAACTGGTCCCTAAGGCGGCTATAAATACACCCCATTTCCCTATGGTTCCCAGGTAATCAATCTTTTGCCAATCAAAACTCATTCATATTCTTTCTGATTACTGACTTGAGCGTCGGAGGGTGCATCGCCGGGATCAACCCCGGTGTTTCACACTTTTTGCAGGTCAACGGCGGGAGATCACGGTCAAACTCCGGCGGAGAGGTGTTTTCAGGGTTGACTATTCAACATCCCAAGAATCCATAAATCTATCTGTTTGCCCCCACACCGATTTCAGCGGCAACAGATTAGAACCATCGGTGGGAACGACGAATAGCAATCCATCCTCTTCCATCAGTTAAGATTACCTCCAACCATGCCTCCCAAGAAACTGAGATCTAGAGGCTCCAACCGTGGGCCCACTCCTCCTCAACCTCAACAGGAGGTCCCCCTCCAAACTGTCCATCAGCAGGGACAACTCCCCCATCAGCCTGATCAGCCCCTGCAGCAGGGAGCAACCTCCTCTTCACAACTCTCAGCCCCATCGGGCTCAAGCTGGGCCCCAGAACACCGGTATTGGAACCTCTCGTCACCTCCTCAGAAGCAACCTCTTCATCGCGACCACATCTCCGTACATAACCCTTCAACCAACTCAATGGCATCTCACAACCCCCGACCTTCCGAAGACCTCCGCAATATCCTCATAAACCTGCAAAAGGAAGAGGACCTTCGCCACCGTTTGGATAAAAGGCAGGCCCGTGAGGGAGCCTCCCACCCAGAACGTCCAAATGATCGATCTCCTCATCACCGTGACCACAGAAGGTCCCCTCTTCACAGGAGGCGGAGATAGTTCGCTGAGTACCATTGAAGAAGGAATCACTCTCCCACTGGTCGGCAACCCCCGAGGGACGATAACGGACCTATCACCCGAGCCGAATTCCAACAGTTCCAAGCCACAATCTTGCAGGCCCTCAATCTCCCAGCAAACAACAACAATAATGCTCAGAGGGTTCCCACTCCTCCGCTGGTTCAAAACCCTCGTACTGGTCTCTGAGTCCTCCTCAAGCTCCAAGTCACCGCATCATATCCCTAGTCCTCTCCATTCTCTGAGCTACCGTCACCGTAGCCCACGCTCTCCTTCGTACGAAGATGAGTCCAGAGGCTCATCGGGATACCATCAAAGGGATGATGCAGTTTATTGCCGTCTCTACGAGATGGAGATGTGCCTCGGTCAACTAGACAGGGAAGAGGTGCTGAGAGGAAGGACCCTTCGTCCAAGCAGACCTCCGTTCTCCCGAACTATCATGGAGGCTCCCGTTCCAGAAAACTTTAAGCCCCTGCAGTTCGAGACATATACGGGGGAGTTAGACCCCGTGGATCACATCGAGAGTTTCAAAACTCTTATGATGATCCACCAGGCTTCCGATGCCTTACTGTGCAAGACCTTCCCAGCTACTCTCAAAGGTCTAGCTCGGGAATGGTACTCCCGCCTCGCCACATCCTCCATCTTCTCCTTTGAACAATTTGAGACCCTCTTCATCACCCACTTCATAAGCAGCCGCCGAACCGAGAAGACTAGTATTTCACTACTCTTCCTCAATCAGAAGAAGGGCGAGAAACTAAGAGATTATGTTAAGCGGTTTACCGCGAAAGCTAGGTCCATTGTCTCCCTTGACCAATCGGTCGCTGCAGCCGCCTTCCAGTCCAATGTCCTCAACTCAAGCCTCCGGTCCTCCCTAGCCAAAAAGCCCCCCCGAGACTTCTCCGACCTTCTTTTCTGAAGTGAGAAGTACATCCGGGCTGAGGAAGATGAACATCGCCCCACATTCGAGGGGTCTTCCTCAGGAAGCAAGAGAAAGGTAGCCGAAGATGAGGGAGCTAAAAAGCTCCAGAAGGAAAATGGGGGCCAGCGCCGCCCGCCTCCCAGATTTGAGAAGTTTACCCCTCTCAACACCAATGTTTCAACTATTCTCATAGAGGTTGAGAAAAAGGGAGTCCTGCCTCCTGCCCCGAAGATGAATACTCCGGGGAAGAAGAGAGATAAGGAGAAATGGTGCCGATATCATAGGGACCACGACCACGACACCAATGACTGTCGGGCTCTGAAGAATGAAATTGAGGCCCTCATTCAGAGAGGGCAGCTGTCCAAGTTTGTAAGAAAGGACCGGATCGATCTTCCTCCTCCCCCAGGGGGGCTAATAAGCGGCCCGAGAGGCGCAATGAGACCCTCGAATTCGAAGAAGAGCGCTTCCTGCACCTCATCCATGGGGGTCCAATGGGAGGAACCTCCAACTCTTCTCGAAAGGCTTTTATCAGGGAGGTCAACTCGGTGCACAGCATACCCCCTCCCAAAGGCCTCGGAGACCCGGTCACTTTCTCGGATGAAGACCTGGAGGGTGTCCGTACTCCCCATTGTGATGCACTAGTAATTAACCTCAACATGGCTAATTTTAAAGTGGAGAGAATTCTGGTGGACAATGGCAGTTCTGTTAACATCCTCTTCCTGGCATCCTTCCGAGGACTCAAGTTATCGCGGGACAGGTTCAAGCCCACCGGCTATACGCTCCATAGGTTCACGGGAGTGCCAGTGACTATCGAAGGGGTGATAACCCTCGACGTAACCGCTGGCAAAACTCCTACTACCCGGACGAAGCCAACGGATTTCATGGTCATCGACATTCCAACTGCTTATAATGTGATCCTAGGCCGACCGGGCCTAGCTGCTTTAGAAGCCGTCCCGTCGGCTTATCATCTTAAAATGAAGTTCCCCACCAAGGCAGGTGTTGGGGAAGTAAGGGGTAGTCAGGAGATGACCCGTAAGTGTTACATGACCTCTACCGGGGGACCTATCCTTCCCCTCGAGACTCTTGAGATTCCCTAGGGGAACACCCAGCCTATGTCAGAACCAGTAGACGAGATGGAGGAAGTGCTCTTTTTAGAAAAAGATCCGAACCGCAAATTCTTCATCAGCAAGACCCTCCCCTCTGCCCTCTGTTCTGACATAGTCCAGTGATCAAGAAGAACCATGACCTCTTTGCCTAGTCAGCTGCCGAAATGCCAGAAATTTCTGAAGACTTCCTCGTCCACCACCTAAGTGTTGCTCTGGGGTCAAAACCGGTCCAACAGAAGAGGCGCAAATTCGCCCCTGAGCGCCAGCAAGCTATAAAGGAAGAAGTGGACAAGCTCCTCAACGCCCGGTTCATACAAGAAGTCAACTATCCCGAATGGCTCTCTAATGTTGTTATGGTCAAGAAAGCCAATGGAAGTTGGAGGATTTGCATTGACTTCACGGATTTGAACAAGGCATGCCCTAAGGATCCTTTCCCTCTCCCCAGCATAGATACCTTAATCGATGCCACTTCGGGCCATGAGCTTCTTAGCTTCATGGATGCCTTCTCCGGATATAACCAGATTAGAATGTTTCCCCTGGACATCCCGAAGACCTCTTTCGTCACCGATCAAGGTCTCTATTGCTATAGAGTAATACCCTTCGGGCTCAAAAATGCCGGTGCCACCCACCAGCGCCTCGTCAATAAGGTCTTCCAGCATCAGATCGGCTGAAGCATGGAAGTGTACATCGATGATATGCTAGTGAAAAGTATCCATGGATCCGACCATGTCGCCGACCTACAAGAAGCCTTCAACGTGTTGAGGAAGCATAACATGAGGCTGAACCCGAATAAGTGTGCATTTGGGGTCTCATCTGGCAAATTTCTGGGCTTCACGGTCAGTCAAAGGGGGATTGAGGCCAATCCCGAGAAGATCAAACCCATACTGGACATGGCTCCTCCTATAAGTGTGAAAGAAGTTCAAAAGCTTACAGGACGCCTCGCGGCCATATGGCGCTTCCTGTCTAAGTCAGGAGAGAAGTGTCTTCCTTTCTTCAAAGCCCTCAGGGGGCTAAGGGCTTCGAGTGGGACCAACAGCAGCAAGAATCGTTCGACCAACTGAAAGCCTATCTGGTCAACCCCCCACTCCTCAGCAAGCCTATTCACAGGGAAACACTCTACCTCTACCTCGCTGCCTCCGAGCAAACCCTCAGCGCTGTCCTAGTGAGGAAAGAAGACAAGGTTCAGAAGCCTATATATTATGTGAGCAAGGTCCTTAGAGACGCCGAGCTCTGCTATCCGAGATTGGAAAAGATAGCATACGTGCTAGGAAGCTCAGCCCCTATTTTCAATCACACTCGGTGGTCGTCCTTACCGACCAGCCGCTCAAGCAAGCCCTGTACAAGCCCGAGACCTCCGGGCTCCTAATGAAGTGGTCGATTGAGCTAAGTCAACATGACATATCTTATCAGTCTCGGACTGCTATCAAGGCTCAAGCCCTTGCCGAATTTATAGTAGAAAGCACCATCTAGGAGGTGAGTCAAGCGGCAAATGGCCTGCCTATTTGGACAGTGTATGTAGACAGGTCTTCTTGTGCCGAAGGGAGCGGAGCCCGAGTCATTATGGCAGGCCTAGATGACTTCGTTCTCCAATACTCCCCCCGCATCAACTTCAAAGCTTCTAATAACGAAGCTGAGTATGAAGCCCTAATAGCAGGCCTGGGTATGGCTCGCAAGGCAGGGGCACAGTGCGTCCGAATATTCAGTGATTTGCAGCTGGTGGTTAATCAGGTCTCAGGAGACTACGAGGCATGAGATGACCGAATGGTTAAGTACCTTGCCAAGGTCCAAAGTCTCATGGCTTTGTTCGAAGAGGCACAAATCCAGCGGATCCCTAGAGAAGAGAACTTTCAAGCAGATACCCTCTCAAAATTGGCCTCCTCCCCTTCCAAGGTTTCGAGCAGACCATCCTAATCGAAGTACTTCTAAGACCAAGTATAAAAGAGGAAGCCCCCGACTCGATGGAGTCGCTGCCCGTCCAACTCCTGGACAACTGGATGAAGCCTTTGATAGAGTTCCTCAGGGATGGGACCCTTCCCCAAGATCCTAAAGAAGCCCGTCAAATCCGAACGAGAGCGGAGCGGTACACCCTAGTTGAAGGAGTCTTGTACAAACGCTCCTATACCCAAGTAGATGGCAGACCCTACTTGAGATGCCTCTCCCTGGAAGAAGCCTCGTATGCCCTGCAAGAACGCCACAAAGGCATAGGCGGAGCCCACTCAGGATCAAGGTCCCTAGCTAGGAAAGTTTTGAACTACGGGTACTTCTGTACTACCCTACTTCGAGATGCCGAGCAACATGTCCGACAATGCAGCCCTTGTCAGCAGTTCTCCAACATCCGCCGCCTACCCTAAGCACAACTCATATCTCTCTCGGGTCCAATTCCCTTCACAATGTGTGGGATGGACTTGCTAGGTCCGTTCCCACGAGCTCCAGGCCAACTCAAGTTCCTAGTCGGGGCAATCGATATTTCTCTAAGTGGATCGAGGCCGAACCATTGGCTACTATTACAGAGAACAAAGTGCTGCAGTTCTTCTGGAAAAATGTCATCTGTAGGTTCGGCATACCTCGAGTCCTGATAACAGATAATGGAACACAATTTACAGGGGCAGCATTCCGATCTTTATGTGAAGACCTCGGCATTCAGCAATGCTTCTCCTCCATCTCCCATCCTTAGTCCAATGGTCAAGTAGAGAACGTCAACAGGCAGATCCTCTCCAGCATCAAGAAGAGACTAGATATGTCGGCCAAAGGCTTATGGGCAGAACAACTTCCTAACGTATTATGGAACTACCGCACTACGAAACGGACCCCCACAGGAGAGTCGCCCTTAAACCTCACCTATGGGTCTGAGGCTGTAATCCCCTTAGAAGTTGGTTTGTCATCGCCTCGCCTTATTGCCTATAATGAAGAGCAGAACGGCAGAGAGCTCTGGGCGAATTTGGACCTGATTGTTGAGCTCCGTGAAAGAGCATCAATTCGCCAGCAAAATTACCGGAGAAGAATTGAGCAGGCCTACAACAAAAGAGTCCGTCCTACAGATCTCAAAGAGGGGGACTTAGTCATCCGAAAGCTAGCTATCTCATTTCCCAGCCAAAAGAGTAAGCTAGCTCCGAATTGGGAAGGACCATACAAGGTTTCCAAAGTAGTCTGACCCGGAGCGTATCGTCTTGAAGACCTTGAAGGCAGAGAGATACCCAGAACTTGGAACGCCGGCCACTTACTGAAGTACCAAGAGGGTGTTTGAACGCCTCTCCGAGTACCTTCAAATGTCGAGCCATTCCTATCTTCTTATTTGTACTTGCTTCTTTATTTTCTCATTGTAATAACGGCTTGCAACTTAGAAGCGGCCGATTAGCAGTTATCAATAAAGAACTTCTTTCTTCTCATAATTCTCTTGTGATTATTTTATCTCTTAGTTTAAGACCTTTAAGGAAACTTACTCAAACGATGCATTCGGAGTCCAAAACTTGGCTCGATTTTTCTTCGCAAGCTCGCTCTTAA
The DNA here is from genome assembly GCA_017893485.1 of Hemerocallis citrina. NCBI lineage: Eukaryota > Viridiplantae > Streptophyta > Magnoliopsida > Asparagales > Asphodelaceae > Hemerocallis > Hemerocallis citrina. Next base: position 604,592 of record JACEHZ010000207.1, read on the forward strand.
GCGAGCTAGAAGTGGTTCGCCATTTAGAACTGCTCCCACAACCGTTGAAACTTACTCAAACGACGCGCTCGGAGTCCAAAACTTGGCTCGATTCCGCTTCTCAAGCTCGCTCTTAAGCGAGCTAGAAGTGGTTTGCCATTCGGAACTGCTCCCACAACCATTGAAACTTACTCAAACGACGCGTTCGGAGTCCAAAACTTGGCTCGATTCCGCTTCGCAAGCTCGCTCTTAAGCAAGCTAGAAGTGGTTCTCCATTCGGAATTGCTCCCACAACCGTTGGAACCTGCTCTGGCAAAGAATTCGGGGCTCAAAGCTTGGCTTGGCTCTGCTTCTACTCCTTGCTCTTAAGCAAGTTACAAGTAGTTACCAAACGAATAACAAGTACCAACAAAACACACAAACCCACAAGTGCAAAGGAGTAAAACAAGCTTTCACTTCTATAAAGTTTAAATTTCAAAGTAACTCAAATTACAAGACCAGCCACTCTTATCTACGACGAGTTACAAAATTCGAAAAGCTAAAATTACAAGACTACTTCAACGACTCTTAGGAAGGGGGATGTTGCTCTTAAGAGACAGGCGGGGACGGTGCACACCTTGTCGTTGCGATCCCGCACTCGTTGAGGTCCCCAAGCTAGCGAGCATAGTAGTGTCTCTCAATGTTGCGCCGGCTGAAGCTTTGCTCGACGAAGCAGCCACCCGACTTTGTACATCAGCAGGGCTTCGACGAACAACTGGCGATCGAGTCGCAAGCTCGTAAAAGGAAATCCCTCTCTCGCTTTCTTCACGATTACACAATGTACTTCTAACATTGACCCACTCGGATTGGGGTTTTAGGCGAGCGACCTCCTCCTCTAGCTCGACGATTCGTTGCTTCAGGGCTTTCTTCACGGCAATCTTGAAGCAAGGAAGTCGAGCGGAGCCTGCGGCACTGGAGCTGTCGCCAATAATTCGACGGAGATGGGTAACCTCGATGCTCCTATCGACCGTAACTCTCTTCAACTCGTCAACCTCCGCCATCAATTTACCCATCGCTGTCGTTTGTTCTTCTCTCCCCGCCAAAAGCTCGTCTTCTGTGATACCCTAAACTTTCTTTCTAATAAAGATATTATTTTTCATGTGTTGTACACGTGCAAATTTTATGTGTATGTTATTTATTTATTTTGTATATAAAATTTCATTTTTTGTATAAACAGTTATTTTTCTTTATTTTTCTAAAAGCCTATTTTTAAAGCCTGAACACTATTTTATTTGTTGAGCCCACTTTAATAAATTATTAATTTATTATCTTGGCCCACAAGCCTAAGCCACTAATTGTGAAGCCCACAAATTCAATAAATCAATTAAATGGTCACACTTGTCATGTAGAGACAAATGGTGAACATTTTGATTAATTAAAATTGTACAAACTTCTAAATAGGGGTAGTAGGTGGCACGTGCAATGCACATAGTGTGCAATGCACACTCTTGGTGACCGGATATGGGCAAGGAGAAGATGGGGAGTGTGGGTGAGTGTGCATGGGTGGTTACTTTGTGCATGGGTAGTTGCTACAACTTCCTCTACTATCCTAGCCCTCCATTCTATAACCATCCATTGAATCCTAGCCCTCCAATCTATTCTAAAATTAGTATAAATACCCCCTTCATACTTGCATTCTACACTAGTAATCAATTGAAAGAAGAGAACAATTATATAGGATATATATATATGTGGGTAAAAGGGATATGAGCAACTTGCTCATTTAGTAAATGAGCAATTGATTATGTGGCATGCATGTGATATATTGAACAACTAACCCTTTTAAGGCTTTTCCAATCACATGTATGCCACATCATCAATTGCTTATTTACTAAATGAGCAAGTTGCTCATATCCCTTTTTCCCTATATATATATATATATATATATATATATATATATATATATTAGTGTGAGTTGAGTGTGGGTGTTCCCCATTGGTGGCCGGCCATCACATCACTACTAGGAGCTCTCGGATTTTGGCAAGGGAGCAAGGAGAAGGAGTTCGTGCATTGAAATCTAGGAGGCTTAGGAGATTTCTCATTGGTTTTCTTCAAAAGGTGGGTGTTTCTCATGACTTCTAGAGTAGAAATCATGATAGGGAATGAAATTGAATTATTATGAAATGCATGCTTGCCTAATTAGAAGAGAATTGATAATTAGCAAATGTGTGTTGATTGATTACTAGAGTTATTGACTATGAGTAAAAGTGTATGTTCTCATTGTTATAAACATTAGAATGCATGTTAGTTGTGCTAAATTGCAATCATGTGAAATTTGCTAGTAAGAAGTGAGAACCATGTTGATTGATTAAAAATGCTAGAGTAGAATAGTGTGTTAAAGTTGAATTGATTGAAATGATGGTTAGTAGATGTAATGAAATCTCCCATGCTATACATATCATGTGAAAATTAGAATAAATGAAAAAGAATGTCCTTTTGCATACAAATAGTCGAATGCATTGTGTGTAGATTAATTAGTAAAAATGGAAGTTTACTCACTTATAAAGTTGATTTTTGTGCTCTAGCAATATCATAGTTATCAATGTGTAAGCAACAGCATATTAGTGAATTTTGTGGGAGAAATCATCTTTATTTATGACCAATTATGTATTAGTTTTCAAATGTCGAAATGGATTTTATAAAGTGCAAACTAAGGCTAAATACATGTTTTAAAGAGTGAAAAATAGCTTTAAAAATACTGGTGATTATTAAATTAAATGTATTTTTTTATTCGGGACATTTTTGTTTTCAAAAAGAGAAGAAAAAGAACTAAAAATATTTTTTTGAAATTGAAAACCAGTAGCACAGCGACTGACTATTGGAACAATCGACTGCCTTCTTCATATTTATTTTTTGAATTTAAAAATCATCGCAGAACAATCGACTGGTCATATGTGACAACCGACTTCCCCGAAGTTTCAAGTAAATTTGTATTTTTTGTGAGATAATTTCTATGACCGGTGTCATAGTATAAATGAGAATTTGAGACTGTTTTTACAAAGAGGAACTTATTTTGATTATTAACTTTCTTTTATAAAGGAAATCGAATGGATTGTTTGAGAAGTATAAAGTTGAGATTTTGGTAATGAGAAATTTGAAATGCGTGAATTTGTGAAACCAATTGAAAATGTGAACTGTGGAATTGGTATGGATTGAAATAGAATTATATGAGCTTATAAACTAGTGAATGTGACATGTTGCATTTTTATTGTTGTGCATGATATTTTTACTTGAGAAATTGGAATTAGTTGACATGATGTGTTATGAAGAGTATCATGAATGTGAATACATGAATGCTATGCTATGAAATATGAATTGTGATTAATCATGAAAAGACCCTATGAGCATGAAAAGCTCGACATTGAAATTATGAGTTGAAATTGAGAATTAGGGTATAGCCAAGCCTTATACCGGCAATGAAAGAATTGTGAAATGATATTTTGAAATGAGAAGACCAAGGATGGGTCATGTGAAATTAAATGAATAAGACCGGTATAGTGGAAGTGCTACATTCTAAGAGATTGATTTTATTCATAATTCAATTAAACTAAGGATTAGATACATAGTGAAGATGTGATGAAAGTAAAAGAAAAACATTGAGTATGAGGGCCATTGGATTGGCGGCGTGAGAGTATTCACAGGCTGTCTTCACGATGCGTCATGACATGACGTGGATACTGCTCCAGAGTACCGTCCCAGTGGCGACGCTCGTGGGATGTTTGGTGACTGCGGGTGGTGTCATGTCCCATGACGGAGGCTGAATTGTCCACAGGCTGTCTTCACGATGCGTCGTGACATGACGTGGGATTCCCCTCCAGGCTGTCTAGACATGAGCTCGTAACTCATAGAACATCTAGGATACTTACCATAGTTACAGTAGAAGATTAAGTCATGGCGAGGGATTGAACCCTACAAGATGAAGAACGGTTAAGGCTTGCCCTCGGACCTATGTAGTATGAGATGCATAAAATCCGAACAAGTGCGCACTAGTGTCATATAACATAATGACTGCATTAAGGACTAAGTGCACAATCACGACACAACATCAATAGGATAGTCCCTTTAGCTTTGTTTGTAAACAAGTTTGTGGTTCGTTAAGAAATGAGAATCGTTATACTATTTCCGGCATAGAGAGGACGGCCGTGTATAACATTTCGTCAGTTGAATGAACTGATGCACCCACAGTTTTATATGCAGGGTAAAGATGCTTGACAATTGAAGTATACATGCTGCGCAAGATTGGTTTCAATGTTGTCCATGTAATTTATTGTAAAACTGCTTCCGCTATGATAATGTACAAGTGTAAATGTAACTCTGATGAAAGAAAAGTTTTTATTTTCTTGTAAAATTGTACGAAAGAAGTGTAAAGATCCTGTGGAACTCGAATTCAGTTGTATTTTGGAATTCGGGGTGTTATAGAGTGGTATCAGAGCACGCTTCTAAGTAGTACAAATTTATAAGGAACGACACCCTAGAAGTGGACATTAGAGTGTGTGTTGAGTCTAGAGATTTAAATGTAAGTCACTTACATTTGTGTTGCTCTATGATTTATGCTTCTTCCTCTCTATCTTTAAGATGGCGGACCACTTCGACCTAGCTGGAGATGACAATTGGCATATTATTGAGGAAGATTACTATCCCGGGCAAGCTGATTCAGACGAGGAAGATCCTGAAGAAGTGACTGGCGGAGAACGCCCCGCTCGACGAACCATCGGCCAAAGGAGCCTGAACGGGCGGTTCTGAAGGGGCCTTGGTCACCGACTCCACAACGACTGAGGGTGCCGAGGGGCCTTGTACTGTTCGGCCAGAAGGAGGCCCTGCCGTGGTCCTCTTCCTCTTCCTCGTGTCTGTGCCCTTCGCCGAGGCAGCGCAACTCTTTGCCATCAATGCCTTGTAATCCATACCCGGGGCCTCTGCATACGAAGAAAAAACCGAGCAAATGAGTTAGTGAAAAAACAGACATGAAAAAACACTAAGACAAGCAAGAAAAAGAAGAGAGCATACTGGGGTCGATCGGATTGAGACCCCCACCGAACAAGACCCCCTCGGTGATATCCTTCCAGCTGAGGGTCGGACGTCTGAGGATTTTCGCCACCACCTCCTCTTCCTCTCTTGTGAGCACCGACTCTTTCTTCGCCCACCTCGGGACCCCATCTTCCACGCCGTAGAGAAGCCCCACGGCTCGGCACCTCAGATGAGAAAATACTTCTTCTTCCAGTGTTTGATCGAGTCCGGATTCTCGATCAACTTCACCCCCTTCCTCGGCGACAAGTAATATCGATCCTCCATCTTGCTCATTCGGCAGATGCGATAGAGGCTCCGAAGCAGAATGAGTTGCGGTTGCACACGGACCGCCTGGCACTGGAGGACGAAGGCGATAACATGCCGCCACATGTTCGGCATAAACTGAACCGGACTCAAACCTTACCACTGCAGCACCTTGACCACGAAGGAATGCAGCGGTAGCCGGAGACCGACGTTAAGTGCGTCGTACGGGAAGATGCACGTGTCGACCGACGTCCCCGTACACGCTCGGATGCCGGGACCAGGGAGTAGCAGGATGTACTCCTTCGGGATGCGAAATCCCTTCCTGATCCGGTGCAGATCTGCCTCGGTCATGATTGAAGGGATCTCATCCACCTCGGAAGGATCCCTCGGACTATTCTCCTCATATACCGGAGCCATCCCACGACCACCTTCTCTAAGATGTCATCGGGGTAACTCCTCACTCCGCCGACACTCGACAACGTGGACGGCAGCCGACCCAACTCTCCTGCCCCCCTCGGAGTCTCAACTATCGTCGACACCCCAACCGAATCAACCACTTCCTTCCCCTTCCTCGGCTTAACCACTACCGCTCGGCCGGTGTCTCGGTTCGAGATGGAGGTCTCATCCCCAGAAGAAATTCTAGCCATTCTAAAAAAGAAGAGGGAAAAACTAACCTTGAAGTGACGTGTGTGGTCGGAAAAGATCGCTGGAGTTCAAACTCGCCTTGCCACGAAAGCTAGTAGCGCCACTCGAGAGCAAAAACACCGCTAGCAAAGGTAAAAGTAAAAGTGAAAGAATGAGAGAAAGAGTGGAGGAGGTGAAAACTTATAGTAAAAGAAGTGACTCTTGGGCTTTGTAACGTAAAGTTGTGACTCTTGGGACCCCCTCAAGCCCATTAAAGAAAGCTAAACGACAAAGTAGAGAAGAGCGGCGACGGTTCATAAGGGTGACGACGATTCAGACTGGGCCACACTGCTCGGCAATTCCTCTAGCTCCAAGCCGCTGAGGCACTCTGCCGAGCTATCGAGGAACGCCTCAGATCGAGCCACATCCCTCGGAATCCAAATCCGAGCAACTGGCGATCCGAGATGCGTATTGGAGAAAAACAACTTTCTCTCCAAAATCCGTGCAAGATCTCGATCAGACGACACAGATTGGACCACGACCACAAAATGATAAGATAGGGTTTTCTCGTGATCCACACCGTCTTTTACATCGAGATCCATGCAAGATCTTCATATGGACGGTTCAGATCATGCCACGTCCCTCAGAATCCAAATCCGAGCGACTGGCGATCCGAGCTGCATATTGGAGAAAAACAACTTTCTCCTCAAAATTCGTGCAAGATCTCGATCAGACGACACAAATTGGACCACGACCACAAAACGACAAGATAGCATTTTCTCGTGATCCACACCGTCTTTTACATCGAGATCCGTGCAAGATCTTCAGATGGACGGTTCAGATCGTGCCACGTCCCTCGAAATTCAAATCCGAGCGACTGGCGATCCGAGCTGCGTATTGGAGAAAAATAACTTTCTCCTCAAAATTCGTGCAAGATCTTGAACAGACGGCTCAGATTGGGCCACGATCACAAAACGACAAGATAACATTTTTTCGTGATCCATGCCGCCTTTTTGCATCAAGATCCGCGCCATATCTCGTGATGAGTGGTCTAGATCGTCCCACGTCGCTCGGAATCCCGATCCGAGCGACTGACGATTCGAGCTGCTCACATGAAGAAAATAACACCGCCCAGAATCCCGATCCGAGCGACTGGCGATCCGAGATGCTCACATGAAGAAAATAACACCGCTCAAAATCCCGATCCGAGCGACTGGCGACCCGAGCTGCTTACATAAAGAAAATAATGCCGCTCGGAATCCCGATCCGAGCAACTGGCGATCCGAGCTGCTCACATGAAAAAAATAATGCCACTCGGAATCCCGATCCAAGCGACTGGAGATCCGAGCTGCTCACATGAAGAAAATAACACTGCTCGGAATCCCGATCCGAGCGACTGGTGATTCGAGCTGCACATTTAAAGAAAAATGGCACCGAGAAACTCCAACCGTCAGATTGTCTCAAAATTCGCACCGGAAGATGATGAGCGGCTTAGATCATGCCACGCCTACAAAACGACAAGATAGAGTTTTCTCGTGATCTGAACCTTTAACCTCGTGATTCGCGTCATGATGAACGGTGCAGATCGCCCCACGTCGCTCGGAATCCCGATTCGACCGACTGGATCCCGATTCGACCGAAAAAATGATTAAAAATTCAGGAAAATTAATTAAGAGTTCTAAAAAATAATTATAAATTCGGGAAAATATTTTTGAGCCCCCGGGTAAATAATTATTGTTTAGAATAATTAATTAAGGCATTCGAACAATAAATCACCGGTTCGCAAAATTCGATAAATGGTCCGAAAAATAAATAAAAATTAATAAAAATCACCAAAAGTCCAGGAGAGCTCAAGAACAACCTGGAGCACGCAACTAACTTTGAAACTCATCATGATACCCCATACAAATATTCGACGCCCCTTATTTGGACTCCGATACAACTCCGCAAGCCATTAAAACAGTAAAACTACTCCTCAAAGGCTGATCAAACTCAGTCTTCGGGAGTGGGGGGCTCGTGATATGGCTAAAATGGGGTTAAATCGTAACCGTCCAAATTAGGCACGAATCTTGAAGATCAGGACTAAAATGGTAATTTCACCTACAAACGGCTCTGAAATGGGTACTGGGTCTTTTTCTAAAGGCCCAATAACACACGAATGGATCCATCTCAACTGAGTGCGGGTTCCAACCCGCAAGAAACCCAGTCCAGCTGGATAAAATTAGGGTTTATGATTATGATTAATCAATGGCCCTGATCACTTCTATCCATTCACTGGGAAGTAGGGATTTGATCTTATCCCGAAACTGGTCCCTAAGGTGGCTATAAATACCCCCCATCCCCCACTGTTACCAGGTAATCAATCTTTTGCCAATCAAAGCTCATTCATAATCTTTCTGATTACTGACTTGAGTGTTGGAGGGTGCGTCGCCGGGATCAACCCCGGTGTTTCGCACTTTTTCAGCTCAATGGCGGGAGATCACGATCAAACTCCGATGGAGAGGTGTTTTCAGGTTTGACTATTCAACATCCCAAGAATCCAAAAATCTATCTGTTTGTCCCCACACCGATTTCAATGGCAACAACGCCCAAACGTGAGAAAAAACCAGCTTTGGGATTTCGGCACACCTTGCCGAGCACTCTTGGCACCGACGCCTAAACGTGAGAAAAAACTCGCTTTGGGACTTCGGCATGCCTTGCCGAGCGCTCTTGGCACCGATGCCCAAACACGGAAAAAACTCTCGCGTTGGACTTCGGCATGCCTTGCCGAGCGCTCTTGGCACCGACGCCCAAACATGGAAAAAATTCTCACTTTGGGACATCGGCACGCCTTGCCGAGCGCTCTTGGCACCTACGCTCAAACATGGAACCCACTCCGGACTTCGGCAAAGACTCGCTGAACCCCTTTTTTTACACATGTCGCTATGCCGAGGTATCTCTACACCTCGGCAGGAGACCCCGAACCCCCCTGGACTTCGGCCTCCTTCCTAACACGTATTTGAGGGGGTCGGCAACGTCGCTTAAAGCAACTTGCCACCAAATGAAGGGAAATACACCTTTGAGCAACCACAGGCATTAGATCTCCCCAAAATTCCTGCCCTATGCTGATGGAGAGCCCAGATCGTGCCACGTCATAAATAGAATTAAAAAATCTATTTCTATTTATTTGATTCGAATTGTTTTTTTAAAAATTGTGGAAAAATGATTAAAAATTCTAAAAAATAATTATAAATTCGGAGAAATATTTTTTAGCTCCGGGGTAAATTATTATTGCTTAGAATAATTAATTAGTGCTCCCAAAAAATAGAATACCACTCCGCAAAATTAAATAAATGGTCCAAAAAATCACCAAAAATCTAGGAGAGCTCAAGAAAAACATTGAGCGCGCAACTAACTCTGAAAATCACCATAATACCTCATATAAAGCTTCGACACCCTTCATTCGGACTCCGATACAACTTCGCAAGCCATTAAAACAGTAAAACTACTCCTCAAAGGCTGATCAAACTCAGTCTTCGGGAGTGGGGGGGCTCGTGATATGGCTAAAAATTATGGTTAAATTTGAACCGTCCAAATCAGGCGCGAATCTCAAAGCTCAGGGGTTAAATGGTAATTTCACCTACAAACGGGTTCGAAATGGGAATTGGGCCTTTTTCGAAAGGCCCAATAACCCACGAACGGATCCGTCTTAACTAGGTGAGGGTTCCAACCTGCAAGAAACCCAGCTCGGCTAGATAGAATTAGGGTTTATGATTTTACTTAATCAACGGCCCTGATTCCTTCTATCCATTCACTGGAAAGTAGGGATTTGATCTTATCCCGAAACTGGTCCCTAAGGCAGATATAAATACCCCCCATCCCCCACTGTTACCAGGTAATCAATCTTTTGCCAGTCAAAACTCTTTCATAATCTTTCTGATTACTGACTTGAGCGTCGGAGGGTGCGTCGGTGGGACCAACCCCAGTGTTTCACACTTTTTGCAGGTCAGTGGCGGGAGATCACGGTCAAATTCCGGCGAGAGGTATTTCAAGTTTGACTATTCAACATTCCAAGAATCCACAAATATATCTGTTGGCCCCCATACCGATTTCAGCTGCAATAGGTGGAAATTTTTTGAAACTTAAAAAAAAGTCATATGTAGATTCTTTATTAAATTTTCTTTAGTTGATTATTAATCCATTTTTTGTAAGTAAGATACAATTTTTTTCTACTAAAATCTTGGTCATTTTCCCCTTTCTCTACTGATTATAACTTTGAATTGATTAATTATCACCAAAAAAATTATGAATTCTCTTTTGGTTAGGTATGAGGAGGCACTCCGGTGCTTCAAGACTTCTTCGGTGTTTTAGAACTTCTTAGGTGTTTTAGGAGTTCTCAAATGGTAAAATCTTGCTCATCTCATGCTGCTATTCTCTCTATCTCTCTCTCTCTCTCCCTCTTTCTTTTTTCTTTTAACCTTTAGTTGAATTGTTTGAACGTAGAAAACTAAGCTTTGTTTGGTTTGGTTTTTAAAAACATTTTTTTGTTTTTGAAAATAGAAAATGGGTCAAAACTGTTTGGAAAGGGGTTATTTGGAAAATGTTTTCAGAAAATGGTATTCAGAACGCTTCTTTCTGAAAACGATTGTTGTGTTTTGGTTTTCTAAATCCCATCGTCTTCACGTGCTTTCCAACTCATATTGATTCTCTCCTTCTCGGCGCTCCTCTTTCCATCTACTTTTGCTTCTCTACAAAAACCCTAGATCTGAACCCCAAATCGGCAACAAGATTGTCTCCTCTACTTCTGAACTATTCAAAAAATGCAATCGTCTCCTCTTCTGTCCAAACCGAAGGATCCTCTTCTTTCCCTCTCCCTTAGCTTTTTCTCCTAAAACCTAGATCTGAACCCATAATCGATCACAACCCACATTGATCACAACCCTCATCGATGTACGGTTTTTGTGTAGAGGTATAGTCGGATTTGTTTGTTCCCCCTACTTCTTCGACAGTTTCATGGTGTGTGAAACACGATCAGCTTACAGGCGAAGGTGTAGTCTAGCTCGGTTGAATCGAATAAAACGTCATTTGCTTGTTGAATCCTATGGAGACAACTTCTCTATTGCGGAAAGGAACGTATGTTTATTTGGGAAACCAATTTTTTATAGTAAGATCTGGTAGGAATTTGGGCTGTGAGATGTTTTTTTTTCGCTCCTGACCTGGGATCTGAGATGGATCGGTAGAGAACGGGTTTTTGGTAAATTTTTTTGGTGCAAAATAGACGTCTTGATTTTCTTGGTATTAAAACCTAAGACCGGAAAGAAAATTGTCATAACAAGCCTTAGGCGTTTTTCATTAATGTCTTTCCCCCGGTTGGAGAACCAATATAAGGTTTTGGTGCTATATAGTAGTATAATTAGTTCGTTTGCTTTCATGGTCTGTTGAAGTAGTATTCCTATTTCAGCTAGATGTAATGATTCGAACTCTTTCATACCATGAGGAACCTGCAGCGAAGCCCATCTGTTAGTTTTACCTTGATGTATGTTTCTGGCATGTAAGGTTTTAAACTAATTTTGTTGTCACAGTAGCATTACGATAAGCTATTGCTTCCCAATTATTGTCGCATATTCAGATATGATATGTACTCTCTATAGAGAGAACACACATGACGAGCATAAAGCATTAGATTATCCACAAATTTGATTTGCATGAATGAGAGAAAGCATAATATCTTATTTAAAATTGTTCCTGTGATATTTGTTTCCGATCATCTTAGGTAGTTCAGAAGTTTCTCATTGTAGCATTTATATTGATACCGTTGATGACCATAATATAGATGACTAGTAAGGGTAAAGAGATGGAGGTGGATGTTCATCCTGATCTAAGGCTATGGCCGACAAATGTTGAAAAGGTATTTGTCGATCTGATGGAGGCAGCGGTAGATGGCTCTTGTTTAAAAAGTTCCACATTTGATGCAAGGACTTGGCTTAAATTCCAACATGATCTGCATACCATTACGAGTCGAAATTATTCAGTAAGGCAATTAAAAGACAAATACAACAGACTTTGATAGCTATGGAGGGAGTTTCGGGATTTGAAGAATCAGAGTGGGTTGGGTTGGGATGAAGATACCCAAAGTGTTACTTGCGAGCCAGTAGTTTGGGATGCATATGTTAAGGTTAATATATAACTTTATCATGAAAATATTATTATGTCATTCACATCTTCTTATACTTAAGCGTAAGATCATTTTACTTGTTTATTAACATTAGTTATGAAAATTTTGTTGATAGGCACACCCGAAGGCCAAAGGTTTTCATGAGAAAGGATTTGCAAATTTTGATGCCTTAACCAAATTTTTCCAAAACTCTACTGCGCAGGGCGCACTTGCTAGGGCTTCAACACAAAAGCCCCTAACATCCGATGAGGCACGTAGGGCCGATGAAATGTTCGCCCAACATGATATGCCATATGTAGTATCGGATGATGAAGGTGATGGAGCACCTGGAGGTCAGGGGTCTCGAAAAAGGAGATCTGGTAATTCAAGTGGATGAGCAACGAAAAGCTCGAAGACTTCTGGCAAGGAAGAGGCTTATGAATCGATTGTTCAAACCCAACGTGCGAAACAAAAACTGTTTGAGGGCTTAAGCCGAGAACAAAGCCAACCACAACCAACTCAACCCCAGCCACAAGTTCCACCCCCTTTTGCCGAAGACCCTTACTCCATGACAGAAGCCACGAAAATATTGAATTCGATGATTGGCCTTACTTCCCAACAGATTTTTAAGGTATTTAACTTGTTTATAAGCAGCCCAGAGGCACGTGAAGGCTTCATTGGGATGAGCGAGGAGTATAGGCGTTTGTTCCTTAACAATTTTACCGACTAGGGAACTCACTTTTTTTATCATTTATGAGCTGCCTATGATTTATTACTTTGTCTTGTCATTACTATGTTTATGTTTACGTTTACGTTTATGTTTATGTTTATTGAACCTGAACTATTTGACGATATTTATGTTTTCGATTTAATTTGCCTTCTGATTGTTCGATAAAATCATATTTTACTGTTGATTTAAAAAAACAACACACTAGTTGGAAATAAATTTTAATGTTTCACAGTGAAATGCACCGACGCAACATAGTGATGGATTGGTCAGACGATGACATGGACGATTTGGAAGACATGGAAACAATCGAGTACATTAGCTCCTTAGAAAGAGAACCATATTCCACTCCCGCTCTAACAGGGCAAGAATATTTGATAGAATTGTTAGATGGTCCCGCGTATAAGTTCCATCGCATATTTCGCATGAATCAAGACTGTTTTATGGGTTTGTGTCAATTTTTGAAGGATGGGAACTATGTCAAGAAGACCGAGTCAGGGTCCCAACGTAGACGTGTGTCTTTTGAAGAAAGTGTCGCCATTTTTTTGTTCATTGTCGGCCATAGTCACAGACAAAGAGTGGCAGCTGATCGGTTTCAACATTCGACATACACAATAAACACACATTTTAAGAATGTGTTGAAAGGTTTGGCCAGTGCAGCGACAGTTCTTATTACTCCCCCAGATGCGACACATATACATCAAAGGATTATGAGTTCCACGGATTTTTATCCATGTTTTAAGGTATGTTTTAGAATAAACATACATATAAATTTTGTTTTGATGTTTAAATGAATTTTCATATATTGAATCGTTCCAAATACGCGTCATAGTCACATGACCTCGGTTATATACATAGTGTTTTACAATATTTCAATGGAAATGATAAAGTAGTATTGAACCTGAACAATGTAGGGAGCTATTGGTGCTGTTGATGGCACATTAGTGGATGCTTGGGTACCCGCTAGCCGACACAATACTTGTCGGGCAAGAAAGGGTAACATAACGCAAAATGTTCTAGCCACTTGTGATTTTGATATGATGTTCACATTCGTTTATGTAAGGATGGGAAGGAAGTGCCAACGACTCCCGTGTAATTCAAACAGCATTATCACAAGGATTGCTTCAAATCCCTGCAAATGATAAATACTATTTAGTAGATTGTGGTTATCCCAACATGCCAGGTTTTTTAGCACCATACCGTGGCGAGCCTTATCATGCACAAGACTTCGAATGGGCCAATCATGCACCGACACAACATAGGCAACTTTTTAACAAAATGCATGCAAGGCTACGAAATGTCATCGAAAGAACTTTTGGAGTCTTAAAAAAAAGGTTTCCGATTTTCAAATATATGTCTAACTACAAGCCAACAAAACAGGTGGAAATGGTGACTGCTTGTTGTGCCGTTCACAATTTCATAGGAAGACATTCAGTAGATGATACCTTTTTTACGGAGTATGTAGATGACGAGTTAATTCATCATCTATAATATAATGAAATTCCATCGACATCTCAGGGGTTGGATATGTCTGCTTCCCAATTGAACTGTATGGGTAGAAAAAAAAGATCAAATTGCTACGGCTATGTGGAATGCAAGACTTTGATGTCATTTGGATATGTATGTATCATTGTAATATTTATTGTTATAAATATCACAAGCATTTGTTCCTTTGCTTTTGTAACTGTGTGAGATGTTGCGTTGACCAATTGTTGTTGTGCAGGGATTGCACATGGATACAATTTTTTTAGCAATGATGATCGAATGATGAATGGAGTTTTGAATAAGTGGAAGCGCCTAATATTTATTTTTTTACTCACCAAGGTGATGTCGGCATAGGCAATGATGAAATCCACAATTTATTTTTGAAAAAATTGCCCCCCCCCTCCATGGAAATGATGAAATTTTTTAAGCTGATCCATGCTAAGGATGAGACCTAATATGATGAGCCACAGATTCGAAGGTATTAACTTCTAAGCCAATCCATGGAAATGATGAGATATTTTAAAGCTGATCCGTGGTATCTGTGATGGATATAGTGTATGAATGATGAATTAAACTATTGGTGGCGGAGGGGGAGGGGAAAGAAACACATAATAGTTAGTACTAGTAGGCATGACATTGTAAAAAATGCAGCCCTAGACTAATTTTTATGAATTGATGAATGGAGTTTTGAGCCTACTACTAATTCAATACTTTCAAAGACTCCACATTGCTTTGTTATATGACTTCATTGGCTTTGTTTGTTATAAAGTCTCCTTATAACAACTCAGAATATTGCAATGGTTTCTGGTACCTTTTTTATTAGGGTTTTCGATGGTTTTTGATGCTTTATAATAACTATGAATATTGCAATGAATCATATGATGGTTTCTGATGCTTTATAATAACACTGCAGATTGCTTCAACATTCATGGCTTGTGTCTTTTTAGCTTCTTCTAGCAGGTCATGGGTTCTGATCTGTGGGGTTTTATTTTTCTGGCTTCATCTTCCTGTAAGTATTTTTGAAGGTAGATGAAGCCTTTGTTGAGGTCATGCGTTGTCCAATTTTTTACTGTATCTTATGCCTTTGTTGAGGTGTGTTATGATGCCTTCTATTCTTCTAATGTTGAAAAGGTGTGTCCTGACTGTATCTGAGGCTTTTGTTGAGGTGTGTTGGGGAACATATGTTTGGGGAAGTCAGTTCTGAGAAGGGAAACATATGTTTGTAATGATACTTATCATATTAATGTGGAAGCATGCCTCCACATCTCAGTTTCAGATATGAAATTATATACATCGCGTGGTTTAGGGAACCACCTACTTTATTTTGTACTCAGTGGATGCTTGTATGTGAACATCCCCTGAGGTTACTTTCCACTAATGGGTTATGTTGCTACTCATGAATTGTGTTGGCTTTTTATAGCACACTTGATGGGTTCTGAAGAGTCATGGCCTCCTATACTTTGGGAAATTATTTTAGTAAGGCTTCATCTTGCTATATCTATTGTTCAAGGTAATTCCCAAAATTTTTCGTCCGTAATTTTGTTGTTCTAGCTGCATCGATGCTGATTCAATCAACAAAAAGAATTTTTCACTATCCAATATTTATGTATTTCTACATTGTTTGGGTAAACTCTTTCTATGAAACTTTATTATAATCTTTCCACACCGTGAGGCATTCCCTTGCTGACATGGATTCTGATGTTGCTAATGGCTTCTAATGTTTGTGATAGATATTATGTCAATAGATTGATGCTGTGTTTGGCTTCTGATGATGTGATGGCTTTGGATTTTGTGATGGTTCTGAAGCACGCACATTCTACCGAAGTGTTTCCTGTCATTTTGGTTTGGGTACTGATGCTGATACTGTGTACCATTCCCTTGCTTATTTGGGTTCTGATGCTGCTAATGGATTCTACTGTTTCTGATGGATATGAATGGAATTTTTTCTGTGTTTGCCATCTGATGCTGTGCTGTTCCTGATGTTCTAGGCGATGGATTGGGTTCATATGCTCCGGTCTTTTTGTTCTTGTCGGTCTCCATCTAAACAGGAAGTGCTTCATTTAAAACTAGTTTAAATCACCATACTCTTTTACTTCTATCATTCTAGGCAATGATGATTAATCAAAACTTATGATGCATGTGATTGGTAATGGACTGCATTTGATGCTTTATTAGGGAATAAAAGTCATCGATCCAACAGTTGATAATATTTCATTAGTGTCATGGATATATAATGCATTACAATGCATGTTTAGTACTAGTTGGCTTGGCCTTCAAATGCAGTCCTACACTAATCTCCATGTTCTATGCAGTCATTTTTTCTTTCCAAACATGGTCTGAGCCTATGATTAATTGATGCTAGGTGATGATTAAATTAATGTTAGGTGCTGATTTTTGGTTCTTGTACGTGCTTTAGGATATGTTGGTACCTGGAAAGCTTTTGGAGAGCCCAGAAGTGCTTGCAAACAGGCAGCGAGAGTACACAATGGAGATAATATTGACACAGTTGAAGAAGGAAATGGGCTGCACCCCACGATCATGCACAGGAGACATTGATTTCTAAGGAAGTGAAAGTATAAATAATATATTTGAAATGTGCTCGGTATATTGACAATATTTTTATGTGATTTGCTATTTTGCACCTCCAAAATGAAACATCTTTAGTTCATCTGTTCCTGTCTGAATTGTTTTTAATTCTGAACAATGAATTTAGATAGTATGTATGTAGATTTTTCTTTTGCTTATTATGTAAGGAAGTACACCAACTTGCATATATTATTTCTCACTGTTATACGTCTCCTCATCTTTGTCCATTCCAACATCAACCTGCCCAGTGATGCATATATCTTCATCATTTGATCATTCAAATAAATAGTCTATTAACAAAGCAGGACTTCAGTTCCCAAAACGTACATAAACCTCTCAAAATAAAACAGAGACATTACTTTAATACAAACAGTACCTACACATCAACAGCTACAAGGTCTTTCCCATCTCGCATATCAGTTGATGCAATCATCTTTGGGCAAGGTATAGTCGCATATCAGTTCATGTGATCAAGTTCAAGGTGTTACACATTAATACAACTCCTCACATTGAAAATATTTGCTCCATTGGCTCTTTCTCACGATTCTTGTTCGTATACTTGTAGAACTTTGATCTGTAACTGTAGGGGGAAAAAAACACTTCAGAAGAAAATGAGAGGAAATTGATTAAGCATACGGCGTTTTTAATCTCAGTGTCATAAAAACTGTACTCCTATTAATTTGAGAATTTAATTTTATACCCAAATGGCTTTTATAAGCTCATTATCCAGTTACGTTTTAAAGAAAATTTCCCAGTTTTTTTTTCACCAAACGCATTTTATAATCTCATTTTCAAAAAATATTTTTCAAATTTTTTTTATTACCAAGCAGCTTTTACACTCTCATTTTCAGAAAACAGTTTTCAGAAAAAATTATTACCAAACAGCTTTTACGCTCTCATTTTCAGAAAACAATTTTCAGAAAACTCATTTCAGAAAACTGATTTCAGAACAACACACCAAACGCAGCCTTACATTCCCACCTTATATGATTATTAGGGAGAAAGACGAGGTATTTGATTAGTAGACTTGCATACCCATGACAATGAAGAATCCATTCGAGTGCAAATTAACGAATCTTAGGGAGAAAATCAAGGTAACAATTAAAAGTCTGCCTAATATTTTATTTTTTCTTACCATTAGAGTTTTGTAAATAAAAACTAAATATATACGGTACTTTTGGATAGATGAAAGAGGCTTTACTTAATTATCTATTTTTAATGTAGTTGTTAGAGATTATTTTCGATTGCATGTTCTTATGCTTAATTGAAATATATGATGTTCATCAAGGGCCTTAGATGGTAATAGTACTGGATTTGATTGCTTCTATAGCTTGGAGGTTCTAATAAGTATTTTATTTGATTTCAGAGAAAAGAGGGTTGCTGGTCACGTAAATATTGGTTTGATTTTGTAAAGTTTTGATTTTGGGGGGTTTTTAGGGTTGTGGTTGTGGTTGTGGTTGAGTACAATCCATTTCGGTCAAAACTTGCAGCTGCAATACATGGTGGAGTTGACAGTATCTATATTGTGAGTGGTAACTTGATTTAGTGTTCTAATTTGGTTAATTAGTTATAGTTGGTTTTTTTAAATTTAATTAAATGCTTAATCAATATTTCTATTCATCTTAAGTTTGTTTTTTTAGTTCATTGCCTACATGTGCTTTTTCACTTTTTTTTAAATAATAATCATCATTGTCTGTGTTTTAAAATTAAATAAAAAATATTAGGGCGTTCATTGCACGTGCAGATTACTAATTGTTATGGGCAACATTTACTGGAATTTGATATTAATGGTGAATGATTTGATCCTAGCTTGACTGTTGTAGCTTAATTGCTAATTGTTCTCATTTATTTTCAGAACAGATTTTTGATATAGGCAATTAAATAATTTACTATATCTTGTCTGATTGACAATTTATTTAATGTAGTGACTCTACTTTTTCTAGAAGTGTATATTACACGTGCTTTATACTAGTCAAAATATAAATATATTTTTTTGATGAATATAAATATTGAAACATGTAAACACCATTAGGTCTAACCGTACTGTATAACATTCACCGTCTAAAATCACAAAAAAGGACGGTAGCCTTTGGATTCAGTTCACAGATTAAACAACTAACTCTTACCCCAATTTTAAAATTCTAATACAAACGTCTTTTATCATCCCAATAAAATCCCATATAACCGTTATAACTCTTCTCTCTCTCGTGTTCTTGATCGACCCCGCCGACACAACAAATCTCTCAGAAACACGTGATGTGCACGTGCTAATAACTCCTAAAAAAACCCAACTCCCTCAAACAAAATTTCCCCAGTCGCACCCATCCAGTACCAAATCCAGGCAAATCAAAATCATGGACAACAACAACTGTTCGCTAATGTGGGAGATCGCCGGGCCGGGCGTTTCCGGCGCGGTGTTCGGCGCGGGGTGGTGGTTCTGGGTAGACGCCGTCGTCTGCAGCTCCGTCAAAGTCTCCTCCCTCCATTACTTGCCCGGTACCTACCAGTTTCTTATTTATTAGGGTTTTGATTATCTCTAATTACTTTAGGGTTTCTAAAGATGGTTTCTTGATTATGAACAGATCGATTCAAGAACAAACCATGGGTGAGAGATCCAAAGCTCTCAGCCGTTGAAGGGATCACCCAAGAATTTGAACCCCATGGTATATATCTCTTCGTCTTTCCTCCAAATTTTTAGATTCTATATATGTTTTGTTCTCTTTTGATTGTTTTTATGTGGGTTTTTTGTTTCTGATTCTAATGGCATGATAATGTCCGGATCTTGATGTTTTTGATTGTTTTAAAATGGGGTTTTTTGTTTCTGATTCTAATGGTATGATAAAGCACGGATCTTGATGTTTCTTGTTTGTTTGTTGTGAATCAGAAGATGGAAAGAAAATTTCCCGAGAATGGATCATGTCAAGAAATGATTCGATCTTTAGTTGAATTAATGTGTGCTCTATTTGATTTTATTGATGGGTTTTTTGATTATTTCCGTTTTCTGGGTTTTAGTTGTCGTTTCAGATCAAGACGATGATTTGGCCAATTCGGAAGAGGCGGATGATGAACAAGTCAACATTCAGGTAATCTCTCTCTCTCTCTCTGTTTTTCAAATTAATTGAAATTTAATTTTGAGAAATGGGTTAATTTTTTCAAATTTATTTATTTATTTTTTGTATGTTTGGTTTTGTTTTAGGGGCCAAGTACAACAGCTTACTGAAGAAATGTCAAAGACCAGACTTCTGAAGCCGCAGAATTTTGCAGGCTGTTTGTGAGGGTTGACCAACAAGTGCATTCAAGAGTGTGAGCCAAAATATGAGGCAATGTAGAAGTACACTCAGGATTGCTTGGAAAGAAAGCGTTTGTACAATGAGATAATTGAGCTGAAAGGTAATTTAAGGGTTTTCTGCAGATATGTTGAATGGATATACTTTTGTGGTTGAATTCGGTCAAGATTCGAAATTGTCAGTTGTTTGCTCTGATAATTTAAAGAAGCAGTTAAGATTTGATCACGTTTTTACCTGAAAGATAATGAAGGTACAAACACAGTTTATGTTATAGAGGGTTGCAGTTTCTTAGTTTTACCTCTGACATTTCTTGGGTTAAGCAAGTCCGATATGTTTTTACCATCAATATATCAATTTATAGGTATCATCCCTTAATTAGCTGCATAGTTAGCTCCACATCGTTATATGCTGATGCAGCATATAACCATGTGGATCTAACTATATTATTCGGTTGTGTCTTGTGTGTATGCATATTTGGCTTACATACTTAGTGTTATTTAGTGTTTTCACATTCTTATTAAGTAAACTTGTGTGTAATTTACAGCAAGATGTTTTACATTAACTTTACAAGAGAGTTCTCTATTTCTTCAATTAAGTTATTAATGTATAATTAGTACATGTTAGAACACGAATATACATCCCTCAACCCTCATGAAAAATTAGGAGTTTTAGTTTAGTTACGAGGACACTACGAACACACACGGACATGGGGATATTTTAAAGAACTACCCTAAAATATCCAGTACTGTGTCATATTTGTGTCTGACACGTCATGGTTACCAAATTGAAGTGGAATATACCTCGATTCAGTGTCCGTGATTCATAGCTTAGGTTCGACTCCTTCCATGCACATGTTTAAAGTGGAATATATTAAATAATGTACCTTCGTTTCAGCCCACAAAATGGGATCTCAACTTGCATCTGCAAACAAGAATGTCACTATAAATTGCTCAACCATTACTACTACTTCAATGTTTTGGTGTCTTGAGTAGACACTTCAGCTTGTGATAACAAAGCATTTCTCTCTCTTATTTTGTAGCAAATATCTGCTTTTTTAAATAAGGGATCTCAACTTGCATCTGCAAACAAGAATGTCACTGTAAATTGCTCAACCATTACTACTACTTCTATGTTTTGGTGTCGTGAGTAGGTTGGAAGTATATTCAACATCTAATTGTTGCTGTAGGTTGGAAGTAAAGCAAGTAGCAGATGGCACTGCGGATGTACCTGGCCTTGTGGAGGCTCTAACCTTTCAGCATAGAAGAGATGTGTGGGAGATACTCCAAATGGGGGAAAATAATATATCGGTTGGATCTACCAAGGCAAATCAACTCTGTAGCCATTCTCACTGGTAATATTGTCGCAAAAGTATATATTTTCAGTTCATTTTTCGTCACTGAATGAAGCCAACTTCTAAGACTGGTTCCTCTCATAAGTACTTGATATCTGAATTGAAAAATAGATATGGTGCATAAATTTGGTCTATGACTTGTTTGTCATCTTGCATAATTGTCTTAAAAAGTGTCGTCAAGAAAATATTTTTGTTTAACGATTTTTTCTGGAGGACTTCGTATGATACAACAGTCAGTTCTACGAACACTGATTTTAATTCTAAAAATGCTTCTAAGTTAGAAAAGTAGTTTAGGGTCTCCAAAAGCAACATTTTAGGTCATTATATTATTTCGTCTTTCACAGCATGGTGAGAGTGATTTTAAAGGGCGAGAATATGGTGAACGGGCAAAGGAGCAAGAGCCACATGTGGCTTGTGGATTTAGCTGGAAAGGAGCAAGTGGGCAAAACTGAGGTGGAAGGTATCACAGTTCATAAACAAGTCCGTCTCTGCACTTGGGGATGTTATATCATACCTTGCAAATCTCTATCTTATTGTTTTGTCTCTGGTAATTGGAACTATCTCCTGATTTGTTTGCCAACTCTAAGCGTACTCACTTGCTACAGAGCTCTCTAGGTGTGTATTTCTTATTCTTTTTTTCACTTTCAACTATTATAGGAATTAACTTGGTTTTAGATATTAGATTTTTTAAAGTTTAGGGGATACATTTTATAGGCCCACTGTTGTACCACAGAAAGAAACTAATTTTTGACAGAAATATATCTGTCATCATTTACTTGGTCTCACGATGTATTTAAAATGTACTGTTTCATAATAAAAATATGCTACTTTTTCATAATAAAAATATGCTGCTTTTGGTTTATGTGCTGTTCTGTTTCCAATTTATATTTTAAAAATAACGTGTTCACATCTTATTAGCAATCAGTCTAGCAGTCAGTCAAGTTCAGCTGTATTTTAATAAAATGGGTTTCTCGAAACAGTTTTAAAGGTGAGGGAGGAGGGTTTAAATTGTATAAGAGGTAATCACAAGGCTAATAGATGAGAATAAATTTCCTTATCTCAATCTTTACTATTGCTTTCATGTTTCCATGGACAATGAAGGAATAAAGCTTTTTGTACTCTGGGATGATGGAATTAATGCTTTTTGTACTCTGGGATGATGGAATTAATGTCTTCATACAGATGAATGATCTTATTGTCCTTTTCCTTTCTCCAGAGAATCACCATATCAAGTCATGAGTATATCATAGCATTCATTTTCGTGTTCCTTCAAAATTTAATTAGGTTATGGGAAGCTAAACTACTCAGACATTTCCATCTTGCAACTTATGTTGAACAAACCTTCCTATAGGAATTCTCTGGTGCACGTAATTTTTTTGGTATTCTTGCCTTTCATGAACAATATGTCGATGATTGCCAGCTAGTTTGTTCTCGTTCTTGGTAGATGATTGCTCCCCTATTGATCGTTACAGCAATTTTACATTATTCACATTACCACTAATTCATTTTCACAACACGAACACTGGAGTTGATGGATGTTTTAGCTCGATCGAGTAACAGACCAGTTAAAATTACTTTAAAAGTCTATCACGGACCAATACGTCTACTGGTTTATTTGGAACAAACAATAAGATATAGTTGAAAATGATTATACACACTTGGCCATATTTAGATGAAATTAAAAATAATACAATTTATACTACTGAAATTGATCTTTACATCGTTTATACATAGAGGTGATACAAATTACTAAATTTGCATATGTTTTTTTATCTTCCATCATGTGGACGAGAAAAATTATTCATATTGCAATCACATGATGGATGAGCATGTTCAAATTAAGCGATTTTGCATCACCATATATATGATATGAACCACATTTTCCTTGATCATTTCCCCCCTACATATATGGCCAAGAGTATTGGCTATCTAGCACAACCTATCCTGTTTATTACTTTATACAAAATAGTGAGAACATTTACTTCTTTGCTGTTTATTGAAACTTTCTATACAGTAATAATTGTCGTGTTGTCGTGTTGTTGATCACGACTTTAACTAAAGAAGAAATTAATTAGTTACCGTGAGATCAACCTAAAATCTATTTTGTTATGTCAAATTCTGATTGCAATGAGTTAGGCATGATATGTGTGACATACTGCGTGACAAAGTAAATTGATCATAATATTTATGTTATTCATATGTAATTTGATCATAATATCTATAACAAAAAAGGGAGAATATTTTAAGTAACCTTGTGTGCAAAATAGTTACTGGTGAAGATCTTTAACATTGATTAGGTGCTAAGATATTGGAGAAAAATCAAAACTTACAAAGATGCACTTTACAAGATATAGGTATTTGCTTAACATAACTGTCTTTATATTTTATTTAATTTGTATCAGTAGCCGCTGAATAGAAGAAAAGAAGCGAAAAAACGTTGGGTCTTTTACTTTTTGGTAAAATTCACATAATGTCGTGTTCTTTATTGTATATGTATAATTTTATTATTTAAAGTTTAAATATGTATAATTATTTTTATTTTTTTTCCCCTAACGTATATTATTGTATTACTGTCTTTTGTCATTTATATGAAAATATAAGAGATTAAATATCCATATAATTTATTTTGTTGCAGCTCTAATCTATCGTGAAGTATCTCCCTGCAAAATTAAGGAAATTATTAAAAAATAGAATGCTAGGGGAATTAAGAAATTAAAATACAATCTTACATTTTCATTAGAAGAAAAGGACGAAGATAAAGCAGTCAGACATTGGTTATAGAGGTTGTTTGCTTAACATAATTGTCTTTATATTTTATTTAATTTGTATTAGTAGCTGCTGAACAAAAGAAAAAAAAGCTAAAAAAGGCTAGGTCTTTTACTTTTTGGTAAAATTCACATAATGTCGTGTTATTTATTGTATATGTATAATTTTATTATTTGAAGTTTAAATATGTATAATTTATTTTTACTTTTTCCCCTAATGTGTATTATTGTATTACTTTTTTTTGTATTTATATGAAAATATAAGAGATTGAATATCCATATAATTTGTTTTGTTGTAGCTCTAATCTATCGTGAAGTATCTCCCTACAAAATTAAGAGAATTATTAAAAAATGGAATGCTTGGGGAAATTAAAATACAATCTTACATTTTCATTAGAAGAAAAGGATGAAGATAAAGCAGTCAGACATTGGTTATAGAGGTTGTTTGCTTAACATAATTGTCTTTATATTTTATTTAATTTGTATTAGTAGCTGCTGAACAAAAGAAAAAAAAGCTAAAAAAGGCTAGGTCTTTTACTTTTTGGTAAAATTCACATAATGTCGTGTTCTTTATTGTATATGTATAATTTTATTATTTGAAGTTTAAATATGTATAATTTATTTTTATTTTTTCCCCTAACGTGTATTATTGTATTACTTTCTTTTGTATTTATATGAAAATATAAGAGATTGAATATCCATATAATTTGTTTTGTTGTAGCTCTAATCCATCGTGAAGTATCTCCCTACAAAATCAAGGGAATTATTAAAAAATGGAATGCTTGGGAATTGAGTAATTAAAATACAATATTACATTTTCATTAGAAGAAAAGGACGAAGATAAATCAGTCAGACACTGGTTATAGAGGTGGTTGGCAAGTTATTTAATCCCAACTTTTTGATAAATAAAAAATTATGATGTATTAAGTTGTTAATTTTTAACACAGAAGTTAAAAAAATAAGACATGTAAATAACTTTATCCCTACTTATAAAAAATAATGTTATCCTTATTATGCTTTCGCATACATTCTCTTACATCTACAGCTTTCTCATTGTCTCTTCCTCGTATCATCTCTTCTCTCATTCAGATAAATAAACAAATAATACAATTTGACAAATATATACCTTAATGAAAATACTATAAATCTTATAGATTAGAAATACTAGTAATTTACACATGCAATGCACGTCTTAATAAATATATATTTTTAAAAGTAAAAATTCTAATGTAGTCTGGACTTGAATTTGAGACCTCCTTTAGGTACGCGCGATGCACGTGTTTGTTTGTTTACAAATGACAACTCCAACTCTCCCATTATAATATTAGAGATTCGAGATATTGAATAAAGAATTGAATATAGATTACAAAAAATCATATTCATATATATTGAAGATACCAGTCTAAGATTTTGAAATTAGGGTTAATAAGTATTTCATTAGGAAAAAATAAAGAAAAATATTTTCACAATCATATTACAAATATAAGGAGCTCTCTCTTCACAATAACATCCAGTTGCACCTAACATTTTAAGTTAGACATACTCGGGGGCCATACCCTTACTTGAGGCAGAAGAGGTGGCCGCTTCGGGCCCCCGAATTTTTCTCAATTTTAGGAGCCCCAATTTTTCTTCTTCTTTTATACATGTAGTAAAATAAAATTACACTATGAATAATTGTGATTAGGGGCTCCCAATTTAATTATTTAGGCCTTTATAAGTTTTTATTATTAATTGGGCTTGTGCTTTAATTGAATTTGGACATTTTGTTGATTTATGGATTGAATTTGAGGCTTGAAATTCCTCTCCAAATCCAATCTGCACCTGACCCACACTCGCATCTGAGACCCGACCTGCACACTTCAATACCCTACCCTCCATTCTACAAATCCAATCCATCTCCATTCTCCAAATCCAAGTCATCCATCTCCAATTTACCTTGAACAATGTGCAAATTATATATATACTAGTTTTTCTGGTGGGCCCGTGCCTACGACACGTCTTCGAACGATACATCATATAAAAAGCCTTGCAAACAGTAAAATAACAGTTATTTAGCTCAAGTTTGAATAGTATGACAATAATTAGTTGTAAATAAAAGTTCATGTTATCATTAGTATATGTTGAAAAATAATTATAAATGTGGGTGTAAAATCCAACTTCTTAGAACTTTGAGAGTGGAAAATGATGAAATTTATTTGTTGAGGAGATATTTGTTATTTTCAATGTAACACGAGCAATAAAAGAAGCATAAAAAATCTGAAAATTTATTAACCTGAAATCTGAAAATCTAAATTTCTGAGTAAATAGAGAGAAAATGAGAGAGAGGGAGAGAGAGAAAGAGAAAAATATAAAAAAAAGTGAAGAGTGAAAAGACACATGGTAATAAAGTAATGAGTTTTTAGTTTAGGAGGAAATGTAACGCCCCGGCCTCAAACTCAGACAATTTAATATTTATTTATTTATTTATTAGTACAACTGCCCCCCACAGGCTGCCTCTTAAAAGGTGGTTGATGTGTCTAATTTTTATATAAATATTTGTACTCGTTTACTCATAAAAATTGTTTGTATTCATCTATCTTGTTAAAAATTCATCTTATTTCCATGAATTTCAATTAATTAATTATTTTTGAAAGAATAAGATTTTTGATGCAAAAGATGAAATTTTTGATAAAAATCAACAAACAAAACAAGGGGAGTGATTGATTAATTTTTATTGTTTTGTTGAATTTTAGATTTTTTTACCATTTAACCATGTGAAAAACAAAATAGAAATTTTAAATTGCAAATAGAGGTGAGCTAATGTGATTATTAGTTAGTTTAATTAATTTAAATTATTTTATTTTATTTTATTTTTAAATCTTAAATTCTGATTTTATTTTGTGTGCGTGGAGCACATGCTTCAAGAAAAGAAAGAGAAGATAAAGAAGCACGAAATAAAGAGCAAATCAAATCAGAAAACAAATAAATAAAGATGTGGGGTTTACTGCAAAAATAACCCCTAATTTCCACGTCCGTGCTCTTATAAATACAACAACAAAAGGAAGAGAGAAGGCACGCTTAACAAGAAGACGACTGATCTAAACTTAAAGAGAAAAAAAACGAAAGACGTGAGCTGACATGGGGCTTCGGCTCAAAACTCAAGGACAGCAACAGAGTTCTCCTCTGATTGAGTTGTTGACGCTTACGTGGGTGCGAACTTCAAAGGCAGGAGAGATAAACAAATGGGGCTGACTGTTTTGGGCGGCGTGGACTTCGACAACGAAATAGAGAGAAGGTGCTGAGGAACTGTTTGTTGCTCAGTTCTCGAGGGGTTCGATTTGCAATTTTTGTTTTACAAAATAGTTCTTTCTGTATCGTTTTTCCTCTTCTAATTTTTATTATGCAATCCAAAACAATATTTGTTAGTTGCAAATTTATCATAAACTAATTTTATTTTTGTAGGGCTTTGATGTAGCCTAGTTTTGAGAACAAAGTTTTAATTTCATATTATTTTTCAATTTTTTTGTGTTGTGTGTTTGATTTTTGTTCGTAATGCTTAATTGCTTGACCAACTTTTGTATGACTTATTAAATCATGGAGATTCCGAGCTGGTAATTAGTGATTTTGAATTTATAAAATTAAACACCATTAAAAGAGCGAATCGTTGTTAATGTCACCATTAAGAAATTGAGAGATCTTAATGAATTTTCAATTAGTGATTTGTGCATGAATTATGACAAATAATTAGTTGAGAATATTTTTGATATTGTTTCAGAGAGAATATTGAATAATTTTGGGATTTTGGTCTACAACTTGAAAAAATTATATTTTTATTCACATGGAGTTATAAATTGTCTGGGGTTAACAAGGTGAAGTCAAAAACCTTGGAATTTGTCTTGCAATTAATAAACAACAAAATTTCAGATTTCGCTCTTTTTAATTAATTTAGTTAGTTCTTTAAATTAATTTAATTTAGTTGTTTTCTTTATCGAATTTCTATTTTCCAAATAATAGTCAATCTAGTCAATTTCGGTACTCAGTAAAATAATTAGTCATTGTGGGTTCGACGCTCTTTTCACTAAACTATATTACTTGTTGCGATTTTGTACACTTACAAATAAATCACATCAGTGGTTAACCAATTTGGTGACTCTTTTCACTAAACTATATTGATGCCATTTGTAACACCCCGACCCCAAACTCAGGCAATTTAATATTTATTTATTTATTTATTAGTACAACTGCTCACCACAGGCTGCCTTTCAAAAGGTGGTTAACCAATTTGGTGACTCTTGATCATAGGCAATATTATTTATTATTTAATTATTTACAAATTCTTCCGATGTGGGACAAATCAATCCCACAATCGCCTCTCTCTTGCACACGCCAGCACACAGCCAGGCCCCCTTGGGCCCCACCACTGACAGCATACCCAAGATAGCAACTGCCTCTCTCCTTCCTCGGCCCCACTCCACGTCACCCCACGTGCAGCCAAAGCCCCCCATTTCATCTCACTTAAATCCCAACATTATTACCATTTTTGCCATTCAACATTATTACCATCTTTGCTATTCTCTCTCTATATATATACATACTATATTATACTAAAACATTGGTTTTGGGGGGAAACTTTTTGGAGGGAAAATATGTTTTTGGGAGGGTGAATCTGAACCGTTGATTTTGTTTCAATTGAAGGGGAACCACTTGCTAGCTTTTTTTTTTTTCAAATTGTCTTGTGTTTTATTATATGTGTGTGTGTGTGAGGACCCCATTTTGGGAGTTCACCTCGGGCCCCCGTGAACTCAGGGCCGACCCTGGAGATGCTACATAATAGACATAAAGAGACTCAACATATAAGTTTGACAAAAATTAGTTCGTCCTTTACAACTAAGGGTAATTTTGTATTGATCATTTCTATTTTGTCGATTTCAAAGTTAGATAGACCTTGTCAACTAACTAAGAACTGTCATCACTAACATATGTTGCATGAGTTCTTTTAATTGTTTATTGCATAGTAATGTCATGCATAACTTTTTTGCATGCAAGTATTGATATTTTTCGTGCGTTAAGAAACATCTTCTAAGCCAATTTAATAGGTAAATAAGTTTTCTTCTTTGCTTACAACATATTATATGGTTATTGTTAGATCTCTAGCAGCAGTTTTCTTAAGTGCCATGAATTCTGAAAATTAATCGTAGGATTCTGTTTAAGCATGTTTTCTCTCCTTTTCACAATTTAGACCATTTACATTCTCTGTATAGAGTGTGCAAGCCGTTAATACCAGCTTTAATACAAATTCTTTAAGCTTCAAAAAGACTTCTAACAAAGCAAATTTACAAGTCCACTTCCTGCAAATGGTTGAGTTACAAACCTTAAATACATACATAACTTTCAATTTTTTCTCGAGTTATCCTTAATCTGTCAAGAGATATTCATATATCGCATTGAAGATAATTTTGTACAGGCTTATCCTTCTGAATAATTTGCATATTCCCACATGATAACCTCATTTCTTGATTTCACATTCTTCTGATCTAAGTTGAAAAGAAAAAAATATATTCATTCATAGTAAACAATGCATACATTAAATATAAAGTAAATATGCATCAATCATGGAAATGGAGATGCCTTGTAACGGTGTAGCCTTTCCTTTTTTAGTCGTTACATCTGAGTACTGAAGGAGTGAATACAACCATGGATTCTTACTTCAGAAAGGGCTTTCAAGCATTTGTGAATCACGAAGAGAAGTGCGTCGTCGCATCATGGCTCTCTAATAACATGTGAAATCTAAACAAGGGTTTGTATCAATCTAATGATCAGCCTACGGAATTCCATCAAACTGTACTATAATCCCCGTTTCCAATCGTACAGAAAATTTTACGTATTTTGTATTCGATCTGTCATAGATTTTTCTGTTCTCTCCAATTAATTTTTGTATTTGAATTCATCTTTAATCTCCTATTGAGCCCAACTTGAATACTTTTTGATTCATCTGTGCGTATTTTTATACGTGCATTTGTATTAACTCTTCTCATTTTCTATCTCATACATATACATACACAATTATCACATCTCGATTATTCTCTCCCTATATTTTTATAATGTATATATGTACATGCACATCATACATCTCCACCTCTTTCTCTTCTACTTCATCTCTCAACTCTCTCTCCCTCTCTATATATTATTATTATTATTATTATTATTATTATTATTATTATTATTATGCATACTAACAGACCCTCCATATCATCTCCTTCTCATTTCCGAATTTCCCAACTGCACCCTACTCTCCACTAAATCATTAACTATCCATTATCTCCTAACCAACCCCCCACTAATCTAAACAACCCTACTAATCATCTCCTGCTCCTCCTTCTTCATATGGAACCAAAACCCAATACTCATCCTATCTCTTTCGAGCTCCTCATCTCTCCCCACCGATTGCCATCACCATTTCACCGCAGTCCAATACCCAACTCCGAGCTCCCGATCATCCCCTCCACCGAAGCCAACACCGTTGCCTCACAACTGAAGCCCCTGCCATTACCTGAACTCCGACGCCTCCAGCACAACCACCATCGACAACCCCTCCTACCCTTTTCACCACTGCCCAACCTCCTTGTTGCTGCTCCATCACCACCCTGCCTGCACCTCTGCCACCACCTGACTGTCCCAACTCTAGCCACCACCACTGTCTTCCTCCTCCACCGCAGCCAGCATTATTTCCAAACCCATCCTCACCAGCCTCATCCCGCCCCGATTGCACCACCATCGAACCTTCATCTCCCCCGACTGCCGTTGTCGTCTCCTACCATTGATGCCTCGTTACTGTCGCCGCCATTGCTGCGCCCTCGCTGAAAAGCCCAAAACTCACTGCACACTGGACCACCACTACCTTGCAACTCCACCATTGCCGCACTGCAACTCGAGCTCTCTTTTGCTGCCTCCTTACTGAGCGCCGACCGCAGCCAACTTCTCCTCTCGCTGTTGCTATGTTCGCTGCGTTTGTCATCGTTCATTGTCACTGTTGTTGCAGTCGCTTTCTTTTGCTTGCTGCCTTTCAATCTTGCAGTGAAGCTTGTTCCATTGAAGTCTCGACGTCATTGTCGCTGTCCTTTCCGTAGACCGTAGCCATCGCCATAGCTGCTCTTCTTTTCGTCGTAACAGTCGTATAATAAGAAAAGTACCTCTTGAACTCAAATTATTGTTCTGATTTAAGAAAATATTTATTGAACTCTAGCAGTAGTTATTAAATTGATTATCGTCTTCTTGATCATGCCAAGTTATTGATTTATTGTCTTCTTATCATCGTTCAAGTCTAGAATCGTTAAATCATGTTCTTGAATGCTGCCCTGTCTGTTGCTTGAACTAGTATCAAGGTTTTGACCCAGTTTCCGACACTGAAATTTACAACTTTGTACATAGAAATTGTAGCACACTGAGTCTAGAATTCAGAACATTTTACGGTTCCTCAATCCGATTTAAAGATTCTATGTTATTACTATTTTAGCACTACAACATCGAAATTTCACGAACTGAAACTGTGCACAAAACCTGTAAACAATGAATTTATAAGCATAGCAAATGTAGTTATAATGTATCATGTGAATATGCGTTGGAACCGAAAGGGAGTCTAGTTTCTAGAACCCCTGACGGAATCGGATTTGCATTCCCAAGCAGCGGGAATGTGAATTTGAGTACCAATAAGTGCTGCTGTCCATAACTTGCATTGTTATGGTTTTGCATATAAACCCGTTATTTTCCATATTTAGTGAATTTTTTTTGATGAATCGGATAGAGCCAAACGGCTCCAGCCATCAAAAAATATATATTAATCAATAAAGCAGTACAAAAACAGTACAAAAAATCAAGGGTTTTACAAGATGTAAAACAGAAAAATGCGCGCAAGAAAGAAATACAATTAAGCGAGCTACAAAGAATTACAATAATAGACTCAAAATCAGCTAAGCCGAGGGAGGAAGCCACTGCAAGATGCACCACGCCTAAGACCGAGAGCGGAGCAAACGGCCCGGAAAAACGAGTCAGGAGAGGAGGGCCATACCATGGCGCACGAGAGACCCCAAGACAAACGCCGCTACCAAAGAAGGAAAACGACCTGCCGCACCACACAGGACCCAAGAAAACGCAAACGAACATGAAGCCTGGGCCACCACTAAAGTTGATGATGGGAGCGAACATAGAGGAAGACAACCCAAAAACTCAGATGCGCGCTTGAGGGAGCGCCGACACTGAGGATACTTTTTTAGCTAATAATCGCGCACTAACACGAGTAGGCAAGTTAGAATAAACTTTCTTCTTATATTTGCTTTTAGCGGCGGGAGGATCGAATTCCCCCAACGGAAGCGAGGTCCTGCCATGGACAGGCCCGGAAGAGTCGACTTGGTTAAGACTGTTAGAGGGGGAAAGGATACTGGACGAAATTGGTGAAGATATAGGTCTGAAATTAGTTTGAAAAGAAAGATGAGAAATGAAGGAAGCTCCACTAGTCGATTGGTGCATGATCCCGATCGAACGACGAGACCTCGAAAGGTACGGCCAGAAAGGAGCGCAAAAAACAGCCAACTTATCCCGACTCAAACTCGACAAAGGCCTCACAGCACGAAAAGGGGAGCAATGCTGAAAACTGCCCGACCGAGGAAAGGAAATAAGTTTCGTGAACTCCGATCGGTTCAAACTCAGGGAGGCAAAAC
Source organism: Hemerocallis citrina (assembly GCA_017893485.1). Taxonomy (NCBI): domain Eukaryota; kingdom Viridiplantae; phylum Streptophyta; class Magnoliopsida; order Asparagales; family Asphodelaceae; genus Hemerocallis; species Hemerocallis citrina. Next base: position 637,529 of record JACEHZ010000207.1, read on the forward strand.
TAGGAGGTTGACAATGCACAAGAAAAGCATTATGACCAACGACGGAAGGAGTGGGGTTAGTAGATAGATAAGGCACCGCTACAGAGGAGTCCAACTCCTTACCCGGCTCACTACTACTCTTCCTCGCGAAGCATGAATAAAGCATGCTCTGAAAGAGGGGACAAATAAGAAGGGAGAGACGTTTAGACGGAAAAAATGTAGCCAAAGCATGATCCTTAACCAGACTCGTAAGTAGCGTGGTCCTCTCCACTCTAGACCGGGAACGAGTCTGAAAAGAACCCAACCGAGGGAAGGAAACCAGGTTCGTATGAACCTTACGATCCTTAAACATACTAGCAATATTGGAAAGTAGAAGAGAGCCAGAAGAAGCATCACTAACTGTGAGATCATTGGGAGAGTACGTTTCAGGATAAGGCACATCCGCAGTGGAGTGAAAATTCTTTTTAGGCTCAAAGCTAAAGTTCTTCTTCGAACAAGCATTAAGCATGTCTTTTAAGAGAGGATAGTTAAGAAATAAGAGAAGTTTGGCCGGTAATGGTTTGCCTATGGGTAAACCAAGAAGTTAAGAAATATTTAGTGAATTGAACTATGAATACTGCATGTTTTGCATAATTATTGATACTATCGTTCACACTAATTATATTGACTGCATGTTAATGATTGATCCCATTAACAGAATAATAAGCTAGGGTAATAAAGTGTACGACTTAGTAGTGGATAATATAGAGGACTGTACCCGGAAGGGAGCTCGTGGTTTTCCTACTGTTACTGGTTATTGTTGCTAATTACTGATGACGGATTACTGACTGCAGTACTCCGATCACTGATACTGAATACAGTATACTGTTTACATATTTTCCCAAGTACATGATCTATAAAATTCACCATTATAGTCAAACGTTCACTTGATTGTATGCATCCGAACCTGTGGTATGGAACTGTAACCTCTGTCTCCGTCTATACGCACTTTTATAGTTCAATTCTTATAAATTATCTCTCGCTCTTAAATTCATTATTTTTTTTTATCATCTTGGATCTTCTATTAAAGTCATTTCTAAATATCAATTGTATTTGTAGTTATTTTCAAACGGTTATATATTTTAACACAATTTAATTCTCTTCTTATTTTTATTTATAACCCAAACCATGTCTATTACTATTAATTTATTATTTAATTGATTTGAAACTCATTCTTTAAAATATCATTTAATTTATTAATTTTGAACTAAAGCCTAATCCATTCTCTAAATTATTTAACTATTTGTTTTGTAAAGCTCAAATCTCTAATTCATACTAAAAGTATTCCACTATTTCATCATTGAATGAAACTCAATCATATTTTATATTATTATCAACTATTGTTCACGTGCGATGCATGTTTTGATAAAGAGTTGGAGTTAAACGTGCGATATACGTAAGTCAACAGTAATTAGCATGTGCGATGAATGCCTTAATTTTAAAAAAAATGGAGCCGAACGGGTGATACACATATTTTTAAAAAATTAAGAAGGAAAATTGTACGTGAGATGCACGTGTTGAAAAATAGAATTGGATTTGCACATGCGATGCACATGTTTGTTTGTGACAAAAGTGGTGTTTCTTTTGTGACAAAAATATATTAAAAATTGTTTATTTGTGACTAACTCTTCCATTAAATAGTAAGTAAATATATTATATTATAGATAGATAGATGGATAGTAATTTACACATGTGATGCATATTTAATATTAAAAAGGAATTAAAGTAAAAAATCTGATATAGTGAGGACTCAAACCTGAGACCTTCATATTGGTTATGCACGTGCGATGCACGTGTTGGTAGATTGACAAATGACACTAAGGCCTTCTCCCATTATAATATTAGAGATTAGAGATATGCAAAGCCCAATCATAGCTCACCCTATAAATTGTTTGATTATTTATTTTGTAAGCAATAATAAATTCCTAGTTCATCCTATAGTTATTCATTTTATTTTCTAGCCTAATATATTGCTATTATATTTTTCTCCTAGCTCATCAACACAATTATTTATTTTATTTTCATGTGAAGCCCATACTTACAAGCCCACTTTAACCCAACAAACCATGACAAACTCCCAAACCCCTTCACCTCCTATAACTGCATAACTCCCCAAAAATTATAACCCATTATAACATATTAAACAAATCATAACCTACCCCTCTAACCCGAAATTAATTATCCATCTTAAAAACCCTCCCATTATAATATTACTAGTAATTAACACGTGCAATGAACGTCTTTATAAATATATATTTTTTAAAGTAAAAATTTCGCCGTTGTTTGGCACCGAACCTATATTAATGATTAATTATGAATGTGTATTGCACGTATTTGTTTGGTTATAATGCACATTTTTATTTGGTTACACAACCCCAACTCTCCCATTACAATATTAGATAGTATAATGTACGTGCAATGCATGTCTACAAAAAGTAAAGTCATCAAATTAAATGAATATATATCGAATAAGAAAAAAATAGTTTATATTTGAATGTTTTGATTTGGGCTACACGTACGGTGCACATTTATATTTGTTGAATATAGCTGGGACGTGTATTATACGTGTTTATAGTTACAAATTCAGGGTTTGTTTGTTACAAACCCCAACTCTCCCTTTAAAATAGTAGATTAATATAATAACCCCTCTTTCTCTCTCTTTCTCCCTCTCTCCTCCCTTCTTCTTCCTCCTTGTTCTAAATCCGACGCCCAAGACCCATCTCCAACCCTGGCAGCCCTTCTGTCGTCGATCACCACCTCCAACAACATCGACGTCCCCTCATCTTCCTCGTCGAGCACCCCGCACCACCTCCAACAACATCGACGTCCCCTCATCTTCCTCGTCGAGCACCCCGCACCACCTCACCGCCATTTTCGCTGAGCTCCCCTCCAGCACCCATCGGAGCCGCGACCACCGACTGCACCACCAACGCTAACAACCCCATCCGTAGTCGACCGTCCTTCCATCACCGCTCGACTCCACCTCATCTCTTGCCGCTGCCCATAGATTGCCACCAGTCCTCCACTTCTGTCACCCTCACCCTCGTCCCCACTGCCGCCATCTTCTTCCTCCGCTCGTCGTCGAGCCCACACCTCGCAGCCTTCCCCGCCTACTCCAGCCTTGACCCCAAGCCATTGCTGTCACCACCGTCCACCTTGCTTTCGTTGAACCCCTCCAGTTGCATAGCCACCTGTCCCGCTCGTGCTCGATAGCCGAGGCCCCACTATCACCGAGCCCCTATTCTTCCTCCCTTGTTCTCGACCTCGTTGCCTCCTTGAGTCACCATTGTTGTTGTTGTCATCATCTTGCTGTTATTTCATTTCGTGTCTTGTTGCCCCGTGTTTGGCACGTGATTGTCATGTGCGCATGGTTGCGGTGTACACGTGTTGCTTGTTACGTAGTTTGCACGTGCTCGTTGTTCCGTCGTCTGCACGTGTTGCCGCCATCGCTGGACTGGCTTGACTCACAGGGCAACATTGAGGTGGTGCATCAAGAGCTCTTCTAAGATCCCAGGCATATCCGCCGTGGTCCAGGTGGTGCATCAACGCTGAGGTGGCCCTCGTGGATTCTAGAGGTAGCCCCGTCCATCCCTAACGCGGCACTTAGTTCCATATAACTTGAAATCATGGGAAACACGGGCCCCCTTCAGAGTATACTTACCTGTATTGTCCACTACTATGGTCTTTCCCTTAATCCCGACTTGTTATTTATTATTATTATTATTAACCAAGCATGAAAGTGTGAAAACAGGTCAAGTAAACATGATCAAGAACATGTAACAAGTCTAAGCTAGGTAGGATACATGTTCGAGGGACAAAACAATTCAAAGTATCAAGAACGACGAGAATTCCAAATCTGGACAGCATGACGTTGCTGCACCAAAACTACGATTCCCGTCGCTACAATAATGCAAATGTGGATCCGTCAGAAGGTCTAGAAACTGGACTTCTGCCCGGTTCCAACACATATAATTAAGGTACCTAAAAGTTGTGTTAACATGTGTCAAAACAGCAAACTATACTGCATTTGTGTTCAGCCAAAATTTGTAAAACCGAGTTTATACATATGAAACAGGGTTAAAATATCATTAATTAATTCTAAGAAAATTAGGGAATGTTCTCTAGGGTGTCCAGTAACAGCATGTAAAATTTCAAGTTAATTACTTACTGGTAGCATAGTTAAAATAATTTGTAAACCAAGGTGGTGCAGCAGTTTTTAAGAATCTGCGATTCCCGACACAACAACAGTAAAACTGCGATATCTCCTAGACCGTAACTCGGAATTCGAAAATTTTGGATGTTATTGACAACTAGACACTTAGGGCTACATTTCATATTTAGGACTCAAGTTTAGATTTTGGTTTTATCGAGGTCGAAACAGTAAGGCAAGACAGAATCAGAAACCAAGTAAAACACTTTTTGTATGAAGTGAAACAAAATTTTACTAGTTGTGAACAAGTGTATCAACGAAGGGTTGAGACTCTTAGATCATGTAATATATACGGAGAAATATAAGATCATCAATGATAAACAAAGAGGAGTCACATTCACAAACTATTTGCAGTATTTTCAAGGAAGAGCTTGTACTAGAAAATGAAATGTACAAGAGATACTTGCATTAGGGATGATGATGAATCTGACGAAAGAATAACAGGATCGAAATCCCAGCGACACAGCGACACGGCGACAAGCAACGATCACGATGATCACGATCGGGCATGGATCTCGATGATCAAGATGGTGATCAAGATGAAGATCAAGCGAATCCAACAGCCGAGATCGAACATAAAATATATAAGAATTAGAAGAGTACCAAAAGAGTAAATATACCATGATTGACAATTTGATGAATGAGAATAAAAAGTGGATCAAATGTTTAACTCACCAAGTAGAAGACGAACGAGACGATCACGGGCCGAGATCAAGTGTGATCGGTCGATCGGACGACTGAGATCGAAGATCAAGATCAAGATGATGATTACAATCTCGATGATCAAAAGAGATCCGACGGTCGAGATCAAGATCTTGATGATGATGGAGATGATGATCAAGATGAGATCATGATGATCAATCGATAAGATGGTCCAGATCAGATCCATCAGATCATGATGATCAAGATGATCAAGTTGATCGGACGGCTTACATTCCATGTGATCAAAACCGAGCAAGGGTGCTTAGCGAGCTTCGGCGGCGGCACAGGGGCGGGTGGCGGGCGGCAGCCAGGGGCGGCGCGCTGGACGGGGGTGCTGCCGTCGGCTGAAGGCGACGCGGCTACAGGAGGGCTGGCGCGGTGCACAGTGGGGTCGCGATGCTGCAGTCACGACTGGCTGCTGCTGATGTGGTGCGCCGAGAGGAGTCTGGCGATGGGAGGTCGGCTGGCGGCACTCTGCGATGATAGGACGGTGGCGCTACGGCAGTGGGTGGTTGCGACGCAGGAGGCAGCGCAACCAGGAGGGTTGCGACATTGAGGCGTGCCGGAGGGAGGAAGGTGGCGACGGGAGAACTCAGAAGAGGGGGAGAGATCGGGGATGCTCCGCAGGGGGGTTGCGGGCTGTTGGCGGTAATGGGTTCAGATGCAACCAGAGGGAGAAGAAGGAGAGACGGGGAGAGAGAAAGTGAACAGGGGTGGCTGGGTTTTTTTTTCTTGTTTGGGTTTCAACTGTAGGGTAATAGGGTTAGGGTTAGGAGTTTAAATAGAATGGGTTATTGGGTTTGGGTTATCGGGTATTAAAATAGATCCAATAGGAGTTCATAGGATTTGGATTTTATTAATGGGTTTGGGGAATTAAAATGGGTATTAAAAATCCAATAAGAAAAATATACAATTAGAGAAAAATAAATAAATAAATAGATCAATAATAATATAGTAACAAAATAAATCAATTTTTTTGCATCAAATTTATACTCAAATACTACTAAATACAATAGAATTTTTTTTTCAATTCAACAATCAAATATAATAATATTAATAACAACAATAATAATTTTGATATACATATCAAAATGAGATTTGAGACAAACAAGTTTATTAAAATCCAAATAGTAATAAAATAAGATACAAATAGCCGATCACTTAGAAAATAAACATTAAAGTTAGAATATACTAATATTCGAAGAAAATACAATTTCTGGTTCGAAAAGATTTTAATAGAAGACACAAATCGAGTTTAAAATAATACTGAATTTTAATGAATCAAAATACAAAAAATATTTAGAAAATACGTATTTAGGGAAACAGGGGTTACATCGGGGGTGTTCATCTTTGGAGGTGGCGGTAGAAGACCCTCGTTCCCAATTTCCATCAAGATGGCGGAGACACTCGCATTGAGCGGAGTGAACTTTTCAACGCGGGGAAGAGGGCGACGTTGACCTCCATTGTTTTTTTGGACCTTCTTAGCTCCTTCTTCTTCAGCAGTCTTCCATTTGTTCCCGGAAAATGACCTCTCAATAGTGGGGCGGTTGAAAGCTTCTTCAGCTCGGATGTACTTCTCGCTCCTGAGAAGGAGCTCTGAGAAGTCCCGATGAGGCTTCTTGGCCAGGGACGCCCTGAGATCGAGATTAATGACATTGGACTGAAAAGCTGCCGAGGCCACGGACTGATCCAGAGAGGCAGTAGATCTGGTCTCCGCCGTGAACAGCTTAACATAGTCATTCAGCCGTTCGTGTTTCCTTTGACTTAGGAAGAGCAAAGAGGTGCTAGTCTTTTCGGAGCAGCGGCTGCTCACGAAGTGGGTGAGGAAGAGGCTTTCGAACTAGTCGAAGGAGTAAATGGAGGCTGGAGAAAGTCTGGACTACCACTCTCGAGCGGGCCCCTTGAGCGTGGCTAGGAATGTTTTGCAGAGAAGGGCATCGGAGGCATGGTGGATCATCATGAGAGTTTTGAAACTCTCAATGTGATCAACGGGGTCCGACTCCCCCGTATAAGACTCAAAGTGCGGAGGCTTGAAGTTCTCTGGAACGGGGACCTCCATAATAGTGCGGGAGAACGAGGGTATGCTCGGGCGGAGGTTCCTCGCCCGTTGTTCCTCATCTTGATCGAGTTGGCTGAGGCGCCTCTCCATCTCGTGGAGACGTCGGTAGACCGAGTACTCCCTTTGGTCTTGCCCCGTTGAGCCCCGAGACTCGTCTTCATGTAGAAGAGGGCTGGGGCTACGGCGGCGATAGCTTTGAGAGGTCTTGGACTGGGGGTGCGACAGCGATGGCTCAGGGCCGGTTGAGGACTAGGAGAACGATGACGCTGGTTATGAGCTGGACGAGGACTAGGAGAACGACGGCACTGGTTATGAGCTGGTCGAGGATTGAGGGGCCCGTTGGTCATTGTTGGGGGCGACGTTGAGTGCTCTTAGGACTGCCTCCTGGAACTGTTGAAACTCTGCCCTCGTGACGGAGGCCTCCTACTCCCGATGTGCTCGAGTGGCAGGACAGCCAGCCGGGGAGCAGCTTCTTGTCTGACGGTGCTGGGGCGACTCTCTCCGCCTCCTGGGGGAGTTGGAGCCTCTGCGATCTGTCCTGCGGGGTGAATGGTCCTTCTGATGCTCTCGGCGGGGATTCCCATCGGGTGTTCAACTCTCGTCTTGATATGGCTAAAAATGGGATTTAATCGGAACAGTTCAGAGTGGGCACGAATCTTGAGGTCTCAGGGACGAGATGGTAATTTCACCTACAGACGGGTCCGAATTGGGCACCAGGTCTCTCCTCTTGGACCCGCTAGCCCATGAACGGATCTGATAGGTAGAGAACGGGCCTCAACCTGTTAAGGACCAGATCAACAGGATATGAGCAGATCATGGCTTGTCCCTATCTTGAGGGGATGGTTGTAACCAACCCCAGCCAGCCACGCCGGGAAGTAGGGATTCACCCTTATCCTGAAAAAGATCTCCATGGCGACTATAAAAATCCCCTACCTCCTACTGTTAAAGGTGATCACTCTTTGCACAGTTGAGCTCTTTCTCTTCACTTTTTCTGTATATTGACTTGAGCGTCGGAGGGTTCGTCGCCGGGATCCATCCTAGTGTCTCGAACGTTTGTGCAGGTTCAAGGAAGCACCAAGGAGTCAACTAGTCAACAAGGAAGAAGAAGGGTTCCACCTGTTCGAGTTCCTCACGAACCTACAAATCTCATATATTGCCTCCACACCAGAATCCAGCGGCAACAGATTGGCGCCGTCTGTGGGAAATCTCGACAAAGCAATCCAACCTTCCTCCTTCCACCAAAGCCACTTCCAGCAATGCCTCCTAAGAAGAGACCCGCAAACTCTAATCGTAGGACGACCTCTTCTCATCCTCTTCATCCTCCTTCGCAGGGGGGCCTCCCTCCTCCCAACCAACCGACCCTACAGCTCGATCCACAAGCTCCGCATCAGCAGCCTTTGGTTCCCCAAGACACAGTGGGGGAACACTCTCGACGAAGCCGCCACAAGCAACCTGTGCATCAGGTTCGAGTTTCCATCCACAATGCCGACACAGACTCAATGGCTTCCTATACTCCTCCCACTCTAAAGGATCTGCAGAACATGATCAACAATCGGCAGACCGAGCATGGACCCGATCTTCGTACCCATCTGGACGAGAGGCGGGCCCAAGAGGCGAACCCCCGCCGCGAGCAACCGAGGGATCGCTCGCCACGCCGATCCAATCACGGAGGGTCCAACTCTCCCTGGAGGGGGAGAGAGTTGCTCCGGCATTGCCCAAGGTGGAGCCGCTCCCCGGCAGGCCGCCCTGCTCCTCGAGCCCATCCTGAGCAGGAGGCCCCCATCACAAGGGCAGAATTTCAGCAATTTCAGAAGGTAGTCCTCCTTGCGCTCAACGCTGCCCCTAACAATGGCCTCAGGCTCGCAGCCCTCGACCAGCTCCTCACCACCCCCATCGCTCCCGCAGCCCTCAACCTGCTCTGAGCCACCCTCGCCGCTCCCGAAGTCCCAGACCGGCTCTGAGCCATCGCCGCCCTTCTTCCGACCATCACCGTCGCTCCCGGAGTCCGCAGCCCCCGAGTCATCCCCGTCATTCCATCAGCCCACCTCCTACTCAGAGCCATCGCCGTCGCAGCCCTAGCCCTCCTCGGCATGAAGAGTCTCGAGGCTCAGCAAGACACGACCGAAGGGAGGAATCGGTCTACCACCGTCTCCACGAGATGGAGAGGCACCTCGGCCAGCTCGACCGAGACGAAGAACGACGGTCCAGGGACCTTCGCCCAAGCAGGCCCCCATTCTCCCGTGCCATCATGGAGGCCCCAGTTCCAGACAACTTCAAGCCTCCACATTTCGAGACCTACACTGGGGAGTCGCACCCCGTAGATCACATCGAGAGTTTCAAAACTCTCATGATGATTCACCATGCATCCGCGCCCTCCTTTGCAAGACCTTTCCGGCCACACTTAAGGGGTCGACTCAGGAATGGTACTCTCGACTTGCGCCAACATCTATCTTTTCCTTCGACCAATTCGAGGGTCTTTTCCTCACGCATTTCGTGAGTAGTCGCCTCGCCGAGAAAACGAGCGACTCCCTGCTGTTCCTCAGTCAAAAGAAGGGCGAATGATTGAGGGACTATGTCAAGCGCTTCACTGCTGAAGCCAGGTCCACCCTTTCCTTGGAACCCTCGGTCGCCAATGTCGCCTTTCGGTCCAACGTCCACAATGCTTACCTCAGAGCATCCCTTGCTAAGAAGCCCCATCGGGACTTCTCAGAGCTCCTACTTTGGAGCGAGAAGTGCATCCGAACGGAAGAAGCTCTCCACCGCCCCACCTTTGAGGCATCATCTTCCGCGAACAAGTGGAAGGGCGCAGAAGAAGGAGATAAGAAGCTCCAAAAAGACAATGGGGGTCAGCAGCGTCCTCCTCCTCGGTTCGAGAAGTTCACTCCTCTTAATGCGAGTGTATCTGTCATCCTGATGGAGATCGGAAACGAAGGCCTCCTGCCGCCTCCCCCAAGGATGAATACTCCGGGAAAGAAGAGAGACCGGAACAAGTGGTGCCGTTTCCATCGGGACCACGGGCACGTCACAAATGAATGTCGAGCCTTGAAGGATGATATCGAGGCTCTCATTCAGAGAGGGTAGCTCACCCTGTTCATGAAGAGGGACCTAGCCGATCCACCCTCACCGCCAGGGGGGCTAACAGGAGACTCGAGCAGCACACGGAGACTCCGGAGGCCGAAGTAGAGGGCATCTTACACCTGATACACGGATGCCCAATGGGGGGAGATTCAAACTCCTCCTAAATAGCCTTTGTAAGGGAGGTTAACTCCGTGCAGAGCCATCCTCCTTCAAAAGGCCTCGGAGTCCCGGTGACGTTCTCCGATAGGGACCTGGAGGGCATCCGCACACCCCACTGTGATGCCCTCGTCATCAATCTCTGAATGGCAAACTTCGATGTTCGTCAGATCTTGGTAGATAACGGAAGCTCCGTCAACATCCTATTCTTGGAGGCTTTCAAAGGCCTCCAGCTGTCGAGGGACCGGTTCAAGCCCGCAGGCTACACTCTTCACGGGTTCACTGGGGTCCCCATTACAGTCGAAGGAGTTATAACCCTCGACGTAACGGCTGGAAAGCCCCCGGTAACTCGCACGAAGCCAATGGACTTCATGGTGTTCGACATCAAGACCGCCTATAATGTTATCTTGGGTAGGCCAGGTTTGGCCGCGCTTCAAGCCATCTCTTCAGCCTACCACATGAAGATGAAGTTCCCCACGCCCTCAGGAGTGGGAGAAGTGAGGGAAAGCCAAGAAGCGGCTCGGAAGTGCTATATGACCTCGATGGGGGGTCCAGTTCTCTCTTTGGAGGCGCTCAAACTTCCTCAGGAAGGCGGTCAAACTATCTCCGAGCCCGTCGACGAATTGGAGGAAGTGGCATTCTCCGAAAAAGACACCATTAAGACGTTCCGCGTCAGCAAGGCTCTCTCCCCTTCCATTAAGTAAGACATCTCCCGATGCATACGGGAGAATCGCAACCTCTTTGCCTGGACTGCAGCAGACATGCCCGGGATCTCAGAGGAGCTCTCAATGCACCGTCTGAGTGTCACCCCGGGGGTCAAGCCTGTCCAACAGAAGAGGCGAAAGTTTGCCCCCATGAGGCAACAGGCGCTCTAGGAGGAGGTTGAGAAACTCCTCAACGCCCGCTTTATTCAGGAGGTAAACTACCCTGAGTGGCTCTCCAATGTGGTGATGGTTAAGAAAGCCAATGAGAGTTGGAGAATATGCATTGACTTCACCGATCTTAACAAGGCATGTCCGAAGGACCCTTTTCCTCTTCTCAGCATCGACGCCCTGATCGATGCAACCTCCGGGCACGAGCTCCTCAGTTTTATGGACGCCTTCTCAGGGTACAACCAAATCAGGATGTTCCCTCCCTACGTCCCGAAGACCTCATTCGTGACGGACCAAGGCCTCTATTGCTATCGTGTTATGCCCTTCGGCTTGAAAACCGCAGGAGCTACCTATCAGCACCTGGTGAACAGGGTCTTCCGATACCAGATTGGCCGAAACATGGAGTTTTACGTCGACGACATGTTGGTCAAGAGCACCCGAGGGCAAGAGCACACTCTCGACCTTCAAGAAGCCTTTGGGGTGCTCAGGAGGCACAATATGAGGCTAAACCCAAATAAGTGTGCGTTCGGTATCTCATCGGGCAAATTTCTGGAGTTTATGGTCAGCTAGAGGGGCATAGAGGCCAACCCCGAAAAGATCCAAGCCATTATCAAAATGGCTCCCTCTCCAACGTCAAAGAAGTACAGAGGCTCACGGGGCTCCTCGCCACGATTGGGTGATTCCTCTCCAAGTTCGGGGAGAAGTGTCTCCCCTTCTTCAAAGCCCTCAGGGGGGCTAAAGGCTTCGAGTGGGGACAACAGCAACAGGAGTCCTTTGACAAGCTCAAGGAATATCTGGCTAACCCCCCGCTCCTGAGCAAGCCAGCACCTGGGGAGGTCCTTTACCTCTATCTCGCTGCTTCGGAGCAGACGTTCAGCGCGGTCCTTGTAAGGGAAGAGGAGATGACGCAGAAACCCATTTACTACGCGAGCAAGGTGCTTCGTGACGCCGAACTCCGTTACCCGAAGCTGGAGAAGATGGCTCTCGCCCTGGTCATGGCAGCTCGAAAGCTCTGCTCCTACTTTCAATCCCATTCGGTGGTCGTCCTTACCGACCAACCGCTGAAACAAGTTCTCCACAAGCCTGAGACTTCCGGACGGCTTATGAAGTGGTCCATCGAGCTGAGTCAGCATGACATCAGCTACTAGTCCAGAACGGTAATAAAGGCCCAAGCTCTGGCCGAATTTATCGTGGAGAATACCATCACCGACTCATGTGAGTCGTTTGCCGACCCCTTTTGTCTGGACCGTTTATATGGACAGGTCCTCTTGCGCCGATGGAAACGGGGTTGGCGTCATCCTAACTGGCCCCGACGCTTTTGTCCTCCAGTACTCCCTCCGCCTAAACTTCTCGGTATCAAATAATGAGGTGGAGTATGAGGCCCTCATAACGGGGCTCTGCATGGCTCACAAGGCAGGCACCGAGCGCGTAAGGATCTTCAGCAACTCCCAGTTAGTAGTCAACCAGGTGTCCGGGGAATACGAGGCGAGGGACGACCTTATGGCCAGGTACTTGGCAAAGGTGAGAGAGCTTCTACCTCTATTAGAAGACGTTCAACTCCAGCGGGTTCCCCAATAGGAAAACACGCAAGCGGATGCTCTCTCTAACCTCGCCTCCTCGTCTCTCCAGGGTCTAGAACGGACCGTCTTGATAGAGGTCCTTCTCAAACCAAGCATCGACAAAGATGGCTCGGAGCCATTGGAAGCCTACCCCCTGACACTTGGGAAAAACTGGATGAAGCCCCTTCTCGAGTACCTCCGGGATGGAGTCCTTTCCGAAGATCCGAAAGAAGCAAGGAGGATCAGGACACGAGCAGAGTGGTACACACTCCTGGATGGGGTCATGTACAAACGCTCCTACACCCAGATCGATGGTCGGCCCTATCTGAGGTGCCTCTCCCCGGAGGAAGCGCTCTTCGCCTTGAATGAGGCCCATGAATGTCTATGTGGCGTGCATTTGGGTGCGAGATCCCTCGTCCGAAAGCTCTTGAACTACGGCTACTTCTGGCCCACACTACTAAGTGACTCCGAGGAGTACGTCCGCCAGTGCGACTCCTACCAGAAGTTCGCCCTAATCCGTCGCTTGCCCCACGCACAACTTACTTCCTTGGCGAGTCCAATCCCCTTCGCAATGTAGGGGATGGATTTGCTTTGACCCTTCCCTCCAGCACCAGGCTAGCTAAAGTTCCTAGTGGTAGCAATAGACTACTTCTCAAAATGGATAGAGGCTGAACCTCTTTCAATAATAACCGAGCACAAGGTGCAGAAGTTCTTTTGAAAGAACATCGTCTGTCGGTTCGGGGTGCCTCGCATCCTTATATTCGACAACGGGACCAAATAACAAAGGGGTCAGTCACGTGCCCCAGCCCAATGCCTCCCGTCCGGTCCAGAGCGACCTGCGGGGGGTAATCTTGAACTGACAGGCCAGCCGTGGCAGGGGAGGAGCCGCTTCCAACTCGGCTCCGAACCATCCCAGACCCCCGTCCCAAGGGCGGGAGCCTGCGTTCAGCTAGGTCGGTCGGCGACAGTCTGCCCAACCAAACCGGGCCGAAGGAGCCCCGGTTACCCACCAGGAGTTCCAGGACTTCCGAAAGGAAATCTTGGGTGTCATCCGAGGGGTCCCCGTCAATGAGAATGCTCGCCGTTCCCGCACATGGTCAGAGGCCGAGGCTAGCGTGTCTCGCCCCTCAATAATCCCCCCAGAGTATGATGGCGACATTTTGAAGTGCCTCCAAGAAATGGAGGAGCGCCTCAACCACGTTGGTAACGGCGACCCAAGAGCAGCTCAGGGGTACAGGCCGGTTCGTCCTCCTTTCTCCGCCCTCATCCTGCAGGCGGAGATACCCCGCAATTTCCGTCTGCCTCAGTTCGAGACATATGACGGCAAGGGCGATCCTGCTGATCACATGGAGGGCTTCAAAACCCTCATGATGATTCACAGCGCATCGGATCCCCTCCTGTGCCGAGCCTTCCCCGTAACACTCCGGGGTCCGGCTCGGGAATGGTTCTCCAAGCTCACCCCCGGCTCCATATATTCTTTCGACCAGCTAGAGGGCAACTTCCTCGCCCACTTGGTAACCAGCCGAAAGGCCGAAAGAACGAGTGCATCACTACTTGGAGTCCAGCAGAAGGAGGGGGAGCCCCTCCGAGTGTTTGTCCGAAGGTTCACTGCCGAGGCGAGGTCAGTCTCATCCCTCGACCCCGGCATTGCCTCGGCAGCCTTCCGCCATAACGTCCGACATGGACAGCTGAAGGCTTCCCTGGCAAAGAAGCCGCCGATAGACTTCCCCGACCTCCTCAACCGGGTCGAGAAATATATTCGAGCCGAGGAGGCCCTCAATCGAGAGGACCAGAAGGAAGTTCCCGGGAAGGGAAAGCGCAAGGCCGACGAGGTTGAGCCAGCGAAAAAAGCCCCAAGAGACGGGGGCTCCGCAAAGAAGGTCCCGCCGATCCCCCACTTCAAGAGGTACACTCCGCTGACGCAGAACGTGTCGACAATTCTCTTAGTGATTGAAGATAGCGACCTCGTCCAGTACCCCCTTCAACCGTCCAACACCAGTAAGAAGAGAGATCAGCGATTCTATTGTCGTTTTCACCAGGACAACGGGCACGACACAGATCACTGTCGCGCCCTGAAGGACGAAATTGAGGCCCTCATTCAACGAGAGTACCTCCGAGAATTCAAACGAGAAGGTGCCTGGGAACAGAGGGACAACAGAAATAGGAGGGATTCCCCTCCTCCTCGAGGCCACCGACAGCGTCCCGAGCGGGATCCGGAGCCCGAGGAGCCTGAGGGTCAGGCAATCCTGCATTGCGTCCACGGAGGGGCCATGGGAGGAGAATCGAACACTTCCTGCAAGGCTTTCATTCGGGATGTCAACACCGTCCAGGGCCCTCTCTCCGCCCAGGTCCAGCAACTCCTTGTCTCCTTCTCAGGAGAGGATCTGGAAGGAGTCCGGCTCCCTTACTGTGATGCCCTCGTCATCAACCTCAGCATGGCGAACTTCGACGTCCGGAGAATCCTCGTGGACAACGGGAGCTTGGTCAACATTCTGTTCCTCGAAGCGTTCGAGAACCTAAAGCTCTCCCGTGAGAAACTAAAGCCAGTCGGGTACACCCTGCACGGATTCTCCGGCGTCCCCGTGACCATAGAGGGGATCGTCACCCTAGACGTCACGCCGGGCACGAAACCAAAAAGAAGGGCCGAGTCCATGGATTTCATGGTTGTGAATGTAAAGGCAGCCTACAACGCCATCCTCGGCCGTCAGGGGCTTTGCTTCCTCCAGGAGGTTCCCTCGGCCTACCATCAGAAAATGAAGTTCCCTACTAACACTGGCGTCGAAGTTGTCCGAGGGAACCAAGAAGTAGCACATTCGTGCTACATGACAGCGATCGGAAGCGGGGTGTTTCCCCTCGATGCTGTTGAGCTGGGGCCCGAAAGAACCCAGCCAGAGCCAGAACCGGCGGACGAGCTGCAAGAAGTCTCATTCGAGACAGGGGATTCATCGAAGCACTTTCGAGTAAGCTGCTCCCTCGCCCCCGACCTCAAGTCCGCCCTAATCGCCTGCATTCGGTGCAATGTCGACCTCTTTGCCTGGAAGCCCTTCGACATGCACGACATCTCCGAAGATCTCATCATGCACAAACTCAGCGTGATTCCCGGGTCGAAACCAGTCATCCAAAAGCGGCGCAAGTTCGCTCCTGAGCGACAACAGGAAGTAAACGCAGAAGTGGACAAGCTCTTGTCCGCACGTTTTGTACAAGAGGTGAGCTACCCCGAGTGGCTGGCGAATGTCGTCATGGTAAAGAAGGTGAGCGGGAGTTGGAGGATCTGCATAGATTTTACCGATCTCAACAAAGCATGCCCCAAGGATCCGTTCCCTCTCCCCAGCACTGATGCCCTGATCGATGCTACCTCGGACCACGAGCTCCTCTCCTTCATGGATGCCTTCTCAGGCTATAACCAAATCCGGATGTTCCCTCCGGACATCGCCAAGACGTCCTTCGTCACAGACCAGGGACTGTATTGCTACCGGGTCATGCCCTTCGGGCTGAAGAACGCCGGTGCCACCTACCAGAGGCTCGTCAACCGAGTCTTTAAAGATCAAATCGGGCGTAACATGGAGGTATACGTCGACGACATGCTCGTCAAAAGTCAACAAGGACAGCACCACGTCGCCGACTTGGAGGAAGCCTTTGGGGTCCTTCGAACCCACAACATGAGGCTCAATCCGGCGAAGTGCGCCTTCGGCGTCTCCTCGGGGAAGTTCTTAGGGTTCATCGTCAGCCAGCGCGGCATCGAGGCGAACCCCGAAAAATCCAGGCCATAATAGACATGGCCCCTCCCAGGAACGTCAAAGAAGTCCAGAGGCTAACGGGAAGACTGGCGGCCATCGGCCGTTTCCTCTCCAAATCCGGAGAGAAGTCCCTCCCATTCTTCAAGGCGCTGCGCGGCACTGAAAGGTTCGAGTGGGGTTCTCAACAGCAAGAGGCCTTCGCACAGTTGAAGGAGTACCTCGCCAACCCTCCTCTCCTCAGCAAGCTCGAACCAGGGGAGCCACTCTGGCTCTACCTTTCCGCATCGGAGAACGTGCTCAGCGCCGTCCTCGTCCGAGAAGAGGAAGGGGCTCAAAACTCCCTGTACTATGTAAGCAAGGTCCTGGTCGACGCCGAGACCCAGTATTCCAGAATGGAGAAAGTGGCGTACGCCTTGGTCATAGCCTCGCAGAAGCTTTGCCCTTACTTTCATGCGCATTCGATCCAGGTACTCATGGATCAACCTTTGAAGGCCATGCTCTACAAACCCGAGAGCTCTGGTCGACTAGTCAAATGGTTGATCGAACTCGGCCAGTACGACATCGGCTATCAACCCAGAACGTCCATCAAAGGGCAGGCCCTCGCTGAATTCATCACAGAATGCACCATCTCCGAGCAACTCGCGAGCAAAGAAGCCGACCAGACATGGGAAGTTTACGTCGACGGCTCCTCTTGCGAAACGGGGAGTGGTGCGGGCATCATCCTTCGAGGCCCAGATGGTTTCCTCCTCCAGTATTGTCTCCGCCTCAACTTTCCGGCCTCTAACAACGAGGCTGAATACGAGGCGATGATCGCCGGGCTCAACCTGGCTTATCAAACCGGCGCCAGACAGATCAGGGCATTTAGCGACTCTCAACTGGTGGTCAACCAGATCACCGGGGACTACGAGGCCCGTGACGATCGAATGGTCAGGTACCGAGCCATGGTCCAACTCTTATTATCGTCCTTCGACGAATCGGCTGTCGTAAGGATCCCCCGGAAGCTGAATGCCCAGGCCGACGCCCTGTCAAAATTGGCTTCCTCATCCTTTGAAGGCCTCGACCGCATGGTCCTAATTGAAGTCCTGTTGAAGCCAAGTACAGACTCCCCGAAGGTTCTGTGCGTCAAAGACGGAGCCCCTCCTGAAGACTGGACCACTCTTATCAAAAATTTCTAATCAAGGGAGAGCTCCCGGAAGCCCGAGCTGAAGCAAGGCGGATCAGGGTCCGATCTGAAAGATTCGCGGTCATCAATGCCACCCTCTTCAAAAGATCCTATACAACAACTGATGGCCGACCCTACCTCCGCTGCCTAAGCCCAGACGAAGCCAAATATGCCCTCAAGGAGCTGCACGAGGGGATCGGCAGCTATCACATGAGAAGCCGATCATTAGCACGAAAGGCGCTAAATCACGGGTACTACTGGCCCACTATGCTGCAAGATGCCCTCGCCCTAGTGAAGAAGTGTGGCCCATGCCAACGGTTCTCCCCAGTGAAGAGGGCTCCTCAGGCGAACCTCCGGTCCATGGCCAGTCCGACCCCCTTTGCAATGTGGGGGATGGATCTGGTAGGACCATTTCCGAAAGCAACTGGCCAGTAAAAGTTCCTCATTGTGGCGATCGACTATTTCACTAAGTGGATCAAGGCCGAGCCATTAGCAACGATCACCGAGCGACAGACTCAGCAGTTTTTCTAGAAACACATCGTCTGTCGGTTCGGGATTTCGCAGGTGCTCGTCACAGACAATGGGACTCAATTCGCGGGTAAGCAGTTTTGCAAGTTCTGCGAAGATCTTGGGATCCAGCAGCGCTTCTCCTCAGTGTGCCATCCCCAGTCTAACGGTCAGGCCGAGAATGCGAACTGCCAAATCCTCGACGGCCTCAAGAAACGACTCGATAACTCTTCCAAGGGGTTATGGGTCGACGAGCTACCCTGCGTCCTCTGGGCCCACCGAACAACAAAGAGAATCCCCACGGGAGAATCCCTTTTCAATTTATCATACGGCGCAGAGGCCGTCATTCCCTTGGAGATCGGTATCCCTTCACCCCGAATCATGGTTTTCGACGAGGCCGCCAACTCCCAACAGCTGCGAGCCGACCTGGACCTCATAGACGAGGTCAGGGAAAAGTCCGCCATTAGAAGGAGCATCTACCAGCAAAGAATTGAGAAGTTCTACAACAAGAAGGTGCACCCAACTGACATCAAACTCGGAGATCTTGTCCTTCGAAAGCTGGCGGTATCCAATCCCGGCCAGAAGAGAAAATTGGCACCAAATTGGGAGGGCCCCTACAAAGTATCCGAAGTTGTGCGCCCGGGCACGTACCGCCTGACCAGTGCCGAAGGCAAGCCCATCAAGAGGCCCTGGAACGCGGAACACCTAATCAAGTTCCTAGGAGGAGAGTAGCCTCCATGTAAATTATCATGATTGTAATCGGCACGTCGTGCCTAGTCTGTTGTAAAGTTCAAATATATTGTAAATATGCCAGCTTTCTTAAAACAAGCCCGCACCGTCTCTCCCTGAGAACATGTGCTGGAGCTCGGCGTCGGCCCCGAGCAAGGCGGGTGCCTTCTTCAAGGCACCGCAACCTTGACGCTCGGCGGCGACCCTCTGCTATACCCGCAATTGTCTTTCTCACTGGTATGGGGGCTCGGCATCCTTTCCTCGCTCGGTTTGGGCTTCTTCAAGCTCATCAACCTATGTACGGGGCGACATCCGCCAGCCACGCCCGCACCGTCTCTCCCTGAGAACATGTGCTGGAGCTCGGCGTCAACCTCGAGAAAGGTGGGTGCCTTCTTCAAGGCACCGCGACCTTGACGCTCGGCGGCGATCCTCTGCTACGCCCGCAATTGTCGTTCTCACTGGTATGGGGTCTCGACATCCGTCTCTCGCTCAGTATGGGCTTCTTCAAGCTCATCAACCTATGTACGAGGCGACATCCACCAGCCACGCCCGCACCATCTCTCCCTGAGAACATGTGCTGGAGCTCGGCGTCGGCTCCGAGCAAGGCGGGTGCCTTCTTCAAGGCACCACAACCTTGACACTCGGCGGCGACCCTCTGCTACGCCCGCAATTGTCTTCCTCACCGGTAGGGGGCTCGGCATCCGTTCCCCGCTCAGTTTGGGCTTCTTCAAGCTCATCAACCTAGGTGCGAGACGACATACGCCAGCCATGCCAGCACCGTCTCTCCCAAACCTGGGGCTCGACAAACCGGAGCAAGGCCGCAGCTTTCTTCAAAGCTGCTCGACCACCACACTCGGTTACGACCTACAACCATGTGTTGACAAAATATTATTAAGGTTTAGATCGTCCGCCTTCGGCAGACGCCTCGAGCCTCGAGTCGAATTATTGACCACCCTCTCACCCGCGAACAACTCAGGGTTTACGGCTTTTACAAGCCTAAACCCCGAACTGTTCGAGGATGGCAGGGGGGCCATCGACCCGCTGCTCTCTCCGTCCCGGAACAAACGCTCCGAGTCTTCGAGCCGTTCAGCTGACCCTTCTCTCGCCCCCGAACAATCTGGGGTTTACGACTCTTATGAGCCCAAAACCCCGAATTGTTCGAGGACGGCAGAAGAGCCACCACGCTTCGGCTCTCATCGAGCCCCCGAACCGATCGGTCGGCCCACCGCTCACTAACGAACCACCCGGGGTCTCGCGGCTCTAACAGCCTGAACCCCGAATAGTCCGAGGGTGATCGGTGTGCCTCCGATCTGGAGTACTCGGAAATATTTTATTCTCTGGGCGCCCGCCTTTGGCAGGCACCCGAGTCAGACGACTCACTGCCTGACAACCAACAAAGGGAGGGGGGATTATATAGCCCCCTGAGGCCCACATTTATTGGCTCTGGGAATACAAAACGACGGAAGGCAAAACGTCGCCAGTTATTGCTTATCGAAAAACTAAACACCGCGACAGTCGCGCCCGTTGCAATAAGTTACCTCGGAGCTGACCCCTGCACAACGAGCCCGGCAACCGTCCCTAGCATCCAAGACGATCAGAGCATGGAAAATCAAATGTTCTTATTCATTACTCATTGCTTACAACTCAATGAACTTCGGTACAAATACAAGGAAAAAGCTCACAACTCACTCGCACTCGGCTGGGAACTTGAATTCGAGGCTCCTATCACGCTCGGCCGGACCGGCCTGGGAAGACACTCCCGCCACCGCGCTTCCTACGTCTTCGGGCTGCGCCCCATCCGATAGAAATATCGGAGACCGCCTCGGGGTCGAGTTGCTGGCTCCTTCAATCAGACTAGCGCCTAACACCAGCTTCAGCCTGCGAATCTCCAGCTCCTTCTCGACTACGGCCTCACGAAGGAAAGACTCTGATGCTGACCCACGGCTCGAAGCATCCGAGAGGGACCAGTCTGTCTCGATTACCCACCAGTCCCGGTCGGCTACGGCCTTCCTCAGGCGTGCCAACTCCAAGCAGAGCTCCCTGGACCTGTTCAGAAAATAGTTAACGGCGGCGGTTCGGTCCCGTGCCTGCTTCTGTTGACGAAGCAAAGCTGCCTCCATAACCTCCTCCCCCACTCGAACTAGAGGTACCTCGGCAACAACGGGGAGGGCGACACAGGTCCCGTGCGTCTATCAAAAGACGAGAACAAACATCACGAAAAACACAAGTCTGGAAGGGTCGGCCCAAAAAAGTAAATTTCATTTCTTTCAAAAAGTTTGATACAAAACCCGCGGTGGCCAGTCCGCTTAAGGCATTTACATCAAAAACAAAAAAAAGGGACTATTCTATTCTTGAGGGGGGGTGGCACCTCGTCGTCGACCTGGTCGCCCCCCGTGTCGTCGCCCCCCGGGGTGAGAGGAAGGTTCGGCGTCCATCCATAGCAGAGATGGTCGACGTTCTGCTCGGGGCAGATCTGCTTAAAGTGGGACTTGGCCTGTTCGTACGCCTCGTCCTGCGCCTGCATCACAGTCTCCGCCAAGGCCAACTCCATCTCCTTCAGTGCCTTCTTCCCCTTCTCCGCCTCGGCAGCGATCTTCGCCTCCAAATCCTCCCGGTCCTGCTTGTGAATTTTGCAGAGCGACTCTATCTAGGCCTCGTGGACGGCCACCATGGCCCGGGCCTCTTTCAGCTCATTTATGACCTTGTTCAGGTCGCGGAGGTACCTCTCCGCATTCTGCCGTTCGATGTATATCTCCTTCTCCAGGCACTTGTGGAAGTGCTGACCATGGAGCATCGCCTGTCCAAAGAGACAAAGATCAGAAAAACTTTCAAGTTTTTGAGAAAAGCGAAGCCAAGCCAACTTACCGAGAGGTGTGCCTGAGACCACCGCATGTAAGCCTGGTCCGCCGTCTGCATCGCCAGGGCCATCAAATCGTGCTCGGTGGCGACCTTCGAGACGAACTCGACCGACACAGGCCCATCGAGCAGAGAATCCCCCCGCATGATCGACCAATCAAGGGCAAAGGGCAGCGTACCCTGCCTGCCCACCATCTCCGCGGCGGTCGGCCGAATAGGGGGAGCCTTTTTCCCGGGGCATCCACTGTCTTGCCCGAACCACTCCCGGCGTCCCGAGCCGCCTTCGACGAATGGGAGCGGGGGGAGTGGTGCCTCTTGGCCCTCTTCACCGGGGAGGGGCCCTCGGCCTCCGGGGCCGGCCCCTTGGAGGACCCTCCGGCTTGTGCGGCCAGCTTCTGCTTTTCGGCCGCTATCCTCTCCTGCTCGGCCTTCTTCTTCTTCTCCATCCTCGCCTTCTCGGCGACAGCAAGCAACATCTTCTTAGCGTCCGCCTGTTGAGTTGTCATCCCTGCAAAAACAATAGAAGAAGAGTTAACGTTAACACGAAGGCAGGAAAATGAACATATTCGGAAAGAAACATACTAGGGTCGGCGGGACTCAGTCCGGCACGGACGAGGTGTATCTCGGTCACTCGTGGCCATGCGATACTGTGCCCCCCCCCCCCCGACTATCTTCTCCACCATCTTCCACTCCTTGGCGGTCAAGTCGCTCCGCTTCGGAGGCTTGTGGTTCGGCTTGACGAAGTTCCACCAGGTCGGAATTCCCCAAGACCCCTCTGTCGGAACAACGAAATATTTTTCTTTCCACCCCTTTATGGAATCCGGATGACCATGCATAACCTTCTTATGCGGCCTCGGTGAAAAGTAGAAAATCCCCTCCTGGTCTCCGACTGAGCCGATCCCAAGAACGGCTCAGAAATACATTAGCCTCGGCATCACTCCCTTCTCTTGGCACTTTAGTATGAAGCAAACTAGATGCTTCCAAGAGTTTGGACCATACTGCATGGGGCACAGCCCTGCTCAGTTCAGAACCCTCTTAACAAATGGATGCAGAGGCAGCCTCAGCCCCGAGAGAAAGGAGTCCTCGGGGAACATACAGTAACCCAGCGCCAGAGCCGTGGTGGGCCGAATGCCTGGGCTCAGAATGAAGATCTCGAACTCCCGCGGAATATAGTAGGCAGCCCTAATAACGTTTAGATATTCCGCCTTCAAAATGCTTGGGATGCCATCAACGCGAATCTTCACCCGAGTGTCTTCGCCCGGCACTGGAGGGATCGGTCCGATATCCTTAATGTCATCGGGATACATCCGAATCGACCCTGGATTCTTGAAGGAGACCGGGGGAAACTCGAAACCCGGTCTGGGTGCGTACTCATCTGGCGAGGAAGGACTGTCCGGTATGGTCAGGACTTTCTTCTTCCGATGAGGGCGAGCCTTCCGCTCTGGTGACGGCGTCGACAAGGGGGGAAGGGGTGGAAGATCTTCTCCGACCCCGGTCGGCCTTCCAGCCGTGCCCCGGCTAGTGTCTCCTTGGGCAGCCTCCCATTCGTCGACCTCATCCTCCTCGTCTTCCTCGTCACCCTCGGCACCCTGATCATCTTCGTCTTCCTCCTCGCCTGAAGTGCCTTCCACCTCCTCTCCCTCATCGTCCTCCTCCTGATCCTGTTCCTCCTCGTCCTCTTTGTCCCCCTCATCCTCTTCCTCCTCGTCACCCTCATCCATGGGCTCATTTCTCGGCCTTCTGGACCTCAATGGGGACACAATGAAGACTACGTCATCACCATCGTCCGACTCTGGATCGGTCAGAACTTCTTCCTTCACCCTATACTTACTCAAGGACGAGGACGTCTCCTGCTCGGATTCCTCCGCGGAACGGCCTGACGAGCTAGCCTCGGATCCGGACTGAGTTCGCAACATTACTAAAAAGAAAGTACTAACCTGGAGCATAGGAAGTAACGGTCACAGGAAAATATCGCCGACAGCAAGTAAAGATTCCCGCTCTTGTTAAAAATTGGAAAGTGAATAATGAAGTGAAGATGAAGAAATGAAGGAGGGAGAGGGGGTTTTAAAGGGGAAAAGTGACTCCTCGATTTTCGCAAAAAAAGATCTGGCCGTTGGATCTTAACTAACAAGATCCAGCGGCCACCAAGATCTGGAAACGCTTTGACCTTTGTGCCCATGATGTCAGCAATAGGCATAAAATTACCCCCACTACCCCTCCACCTTTTCTCTCCAGACAGGCTTTTTTCACAATTTCCCTTCTATTTTCACAGAAGGGTCGACGCTCGGATAGAAGCGCGAGCCAATAATTCCCCTTCTATTTTCACAGAAGGGTCGACGCTCGGATAGAAGCGCGCGCCAATAGTTCTCCTTCTATGTTATAGAAGGGTCGACGCTCGGATAGAAGCGCGAGCCAATAATTCCCCTTCTATTTTCACAGAAGGGTCGACGCTCGGATAGAAGCGCGAGCCAATAATTCCCCTTCTATCTTCACAGGAGGGTCGACACTTGGATAGAAGCGCGAGCCAATAATTGCCCTTCTATTTCACAGAAGGGTCGACGCTCGGATAGAAGCGCGAGCCAATAATTCCCCTTCTATTTTCACAGAAGGGTCGACGCTCGGATAGAGGCGCGAGCCAATAATTCCCCTTCTATTTTCACAGAAGGGTCGACGCTCGGATAGAAGCACGCACCAATAGTTCCTCTTCTATTTCACAGAAGGGTCAACGCTCGGATAGAAGTGCGAGCCAATAATTCCCCTTCTATTTTCACAGAAGGGTCGACGCTCGGATAAAAGCGCGAGCCAATAATTCCCCTTCTATTTTTACAGGAGGGTCGACACTCGGATAGAAGCGCGAGCCAATAATTCCCCTTCTATTTCACAGAAGGGTCGATGCTCGGATAGAAGCGCGAGCCAATAATTCCCCTTCTATTTTCACAGAAGGGTCGACGCTCGGATAAAAGCGCAAGCCAATAATTCCCCTTCTATTTTCACAGGAGGGTCGACGCTCGGATAGAAGCGCGAGCCAATAATTCTCCTTCTATTTCACAGAAGGGTCGACGCTCGGATAGAAGAGCGAGCCAATAATTCCCCTTCTATTTCACAGAAGGGTCGACGCTCGGATAGGAGCGCGAGCCCCAACTGCCCTCCTTTGATTCAGAAGGGCTTGGAGCTCGGACAGCACAGCGAGCCCCAACTGCCCTCCTTTGATTCAGAGGGGCTCGGAGCTCGGATAGCACAGCGAGCCCCAACAGCCCTCCTTTGATTCAGAGGGGCTCGGAGCTCGGATAGCACCGCGAGCCCCAACTAAGCCACCTTTGATTCAGAGGGGCTCGGAGCTCGGATAACACCGCGAGCCCCAACTAGCCACCTTTGATTCAGAGTGGCTCGGAGCTCGGATGGTACCGCGAGCCCCAACCGCCCTCCTCTGATTCAGAGGGGCTCGGAGCTCGGATAGCACCGCGAGCCCCAACAAGCGACCTTTGATTCAGAGGGGCTCGGAGCTCGGATAACACCGCGAGCCCCAACTAGCTACCTTTGATTCAGAGTGGCTCGGAGCTCGGATAGTACCGCGAGCCCCAGGAGCCCTCCTCTTATCACGAAGGACTCGTATGCCGACCCCTAGTGCTCGACAAACCGAGCCCCAGAAGAAGACCTCACCTCCTCCTCGCTCTTCCAACTAGCGAGGAGATCGTCCACCGACCCTTGGTACTCAACAAAACGGGCCCCAACAGGACCTCGACGCCCCTTTGCTCTTCCAAACAAGTAAGGGCCCTCGCCTGCCGACCCCAGACGCTCGGCAAACCGAGCTCCTACCCGAAAGACCTCGACATCCCCTCGCTCTTCCAACTAGCGAGGGGATCGTCTACCGACCCCTGGGAGCTCGTCGGCCGACCCCCAGGGCTCGTCTGCCGACCCTAAGGTTTGGCGAGCGTCACTCCGACTCTTCTACACTGAGCATCTCGCTCAAACTCCCATAAGGGATCCCTTCCTCCTACCCCTCGCCTCTTCGGGAAATAGCAGATCCTACTTTTTACCCCAACATCCCCCCTGCTCTTCCCACAGAGGCGGAGAGTCACTCCTACACGGCTGGCTCACCTAGCCCTACAGGAGTGTGGGGCTTGTGATATGGGTCAGGAATAATGTGGCCCGTCCTGGGCCACAGGATCCCCTCAGGATGCGCGCTCCTTCTGATCCTTCGGATCTGCCACGTCAGCACCGGAAAACCACCCGGGCCTCTGCCACGTTAGCCCGGAAACCGCCCCGGCGTCTGCCACGTCAGCCCTATACCGCCCGGTTTTCTACCGCTTCAGCCACACGGGCAACCGGGTCCAGACCCGGCCCCAAACGGGTCCAGACCCGGCCCCAAATGGGTCCAGACCCGGTTGGCTTCTTCTATAAATACGAGATCCCTACTCCTTCTCCAGGTAATCAAAACTTCTGCACTCAAACCCTAGTTACTGTTACTCTCCCTTAGTGACTGACTAGATCGTCAGAGGGTCTGCCACCGGGACCAATCCCGGTGTTCCGAGACCGTCTGCAGGTACACGAGACCCTCGGATCCGAGCCCCAAAGATCCGAGCCGAGCATCAACCTCCACCTCAATACCGCCTACCCCAGTACCATTCGCCCAGCCGAGGGCAGTCTACATTGGAGTCTCCTCCTTCAATACAAATCGAGTAAGAACTCACGCCTGGTGCATCCACACACCTCCCAAAAACAAACCGCATCAGAGAGTAAGAAAGTTCTTGTGCTTGGAGAAGCCATTGCTAGGAGAAGCCATTGCTAGGAGAATGAGCTCTTGCTAGGAGAAGTTTAGCTAGGAGCATGGAAGCGCTTGTGGAGCTAGGAGCTAGAAGGAGTCTTTTTCATTAGTTATTTTCATTCTCCAATTAAGGTGGGTGATCTCTTCCTTTCTAAAGTAGGATTTGCATGCTAAATAGTTTAAATGAGTAGTATGAGTTAAATGAAATATATGTAGAAATCCATGCTAGCATAATATGCAATGATTTTTTTGAGACTTAGTGAACAAATTGTTACCATGCTAATTATAAAAAAAGGGATAGTTCAACTAAAGAATAAATCATATGGACCATGTTAGAATGTTTGCAAATTTATGTTTGTCAAATATGTGATAGGTATGAGTAATTGTTAGAGAATATTATATTTTGACATATGCTTTAGAAACATGATGCTTAAGAAGAAAAAGAAAAGAGAAAAAGAAATATTGTTATTGACATGTCGACATATGTTAAAAATACAGGTTTTCGCATGAAAGAAACCCTTGAGATATCCATGGTTGATTTAGAGACACATATGGGTTTTAGCGCAAAAATTTTAAATTAGTATGATGATGGACTTGAACTAGTTTTTTATGAACATGATTTCTAAATTTTCGAGTTTTGAGAAGAAATGCAAATTTTTATAAAAAAAGGAAAAATCTGTTAGAAAATGAAGACATATTCTAAAATTAAGTTTAAACTTGTTGATTATTATTTTTAAGACTTCATCTCAGTCCAAAAGTGAGGTTTATTCCAATATCCTAAAGGATTAGATTATTGGGTAAACAAGTTTTATTAAAAGAAAACAAATTCATAATAGTATAAAAAAAGTACATTAGTACAATTTTTAAACAAAAAATACACTTAGACTTACCGGTTAGTTAGTGCAATACAGAGCACTCTTTATAAGAGGTATTGGGATCAAATCTTGATAGTCCCCTTTTATTTTGATTTACTCAATAAAAATCCGAACCTGTACGGTTGGTATAAAATGAATTTTAATCCAATACATGAGACAAGTCCACAATGGACTTAGTGGCTAGCCCGTTGGGCTTTGGGCACTGCTGTGAGTGGTCGGCAAACTCGGGTTCGAAACCGGCCAGTCCCTTTTATTTTTTTTTTGTTTAATTCCATTGTTAAGGCACTTGCTGACTTGAACGAAGTTTGGGAAAAATTCATTTTTTTATATTCTAAACTCACATAAAGATTTATTAAGAATTGTTCTTAAGTTTAATCTTATATTTTTGAAAGTGAAAACGGAATTGAAATAGTAAAAGCGCTTTGTTTCCAGAAATTATTATTTGAGCAAATGACTCTCTTTTTTAGAGAAAAAACATGTAATAAGTTTTTGAGATTTCTCTTGTTATAAACAAACTTTTTTTTGTTGAGTAAGAAATGCTAGATGAGATTAAAATCTAGTGATAATTCATAAAGAACTTTGGGATGAATTACTATATTCATTGTTTGATTTGATGAGATCTGTCATGCCCCGCTTGCCAAAAATATGGAATACGAGTACATGAAAAAAGCCCAGTGAATGACTAATGTCACCCATAAGCTGTTTAATCGATTAACTCAACAACATAAACAATACAGAACAATTGCGCAGGCAATAATAATGATCTCATGAACAAAAATACTTGGAATGAAGCAATATAAATATCCAAATACAATAATAATAATCCAATATCTGGAAACAATAATAAAATCCGGGACATAAGCCCAAAACAATAATAATCCCAATCCAAAAAAAAAAAAAAATACAAGTCTCAATACATTAAGTCATTTAAAGCGATAAGCAAATTAAAAGCAGAAATCTTCAAAATGTTTGTTCTCCAACTCCAGCAGGCAATTCTCTTTCATTACCTGTAAATACTTCATCTAAAAAAAATGTCCTTAGAGCAAGTCATGGACACCAAGTAGAGAAAGCAGGGAACAATGGAATAACAGTATAACAATAAAACAATTGATCAATAGGAATCAATAACATGACACGATGATAATAATCAATAACATGGTAATCAATGCAATGGTGTAACGGTGAATCAATTATTCGGTAATGGTAATCAACGGTTAATATCATAATCACTTAAACAATATTGGATACAAATAGGAACAATGATGAACAATATGCAAAGTCGGTGATGTGTCAATCCGTATGTCTATTATTCATTTTAATCCCAACTAAAGCATGCACTACTGTGTCCCATGTGTGTCGTACCACAGGTTCGATGCATACAATCAATTTCGTTTAGACTTAGTGGTGAATTCTATAGATCATGTGTCGGTACGGTAATCACTGATACGATACAATATTGTTGCACAATTCATTATAATAATACACTGATTCACGAGTTCACGAGTTCAAGACACAAAAGAGTGGGGTGCCGTAGTCAGCGCTCCACAATCAATCGGTAAACACTGTCCGACACAGTCACTATATTATTCACTACTCAAGTCATTCCCTTAAACCCCGGCTTGTTAACTGTTTTATTGATGCAACAATACAATATGCAATTCGAGACATGAGATGGACGATAGTAACGATAGGGGGACAATGAACTAGGACAACTAGAATGATAACAATAAGACACTAGGATCATGCAATACAACACACATACATTAATTCATGCAATAGTATGATATATGAACAATTAATTCATTAAAAAGTGGAATCTAAAATCCTGGACAGCAAGCGCAGTCTGCACAAAAATGCATTTTCCTGCTGACTCAGAAATCAAAAGTTGAATCCGTCAGAAAATCTAAAAACTAGACTTCCATACGGTTCCAACTCATACTTAAAGTTCACATTCCGACAACAGTAGCTAGGTCAAACACATGTTTCTTTTCAGATTTTATGTTCAGGTAGAAATTCGACATCTTGTTGTTTTAATTTTTGAATCAGCAAAAACTCAATATTAAAATCAGTAAAAATATAATCTAGACTCCTAAACATGTTAAACATCAATCTAGAAATTTTCATAGCAAAATCCTATCATTTGATCAACCTTTTTACTGTTTAAACATGAAAGGTACGAGAATCTGAAAATCTGAAATGTAAAAATACAGCTGTAGTAAAACGGGCATAACTTTTGCTACAAAAGTTGGAATTCAAAAATTCTGGATGTTATTGGCAACTAGACACTCGGGGCTACATTTCATATTCAGAAAATATTTCATTTTAAGGTCATTTACTGGTTCGAAACAGCAATCAAAGTTCAGGTCAGCAAATATGTACAGTTCTTAGTGTATTTTTCTTGTAAATAAATTAATTAAACATGTCGGGTATCGATTCTATAGTCAACAAATTGTGTAACTAGCATGATAGGTGTCCAAACATGATAAATAAAATTTAGAACATACACATATACAAGTCTAACATCAATCAATCATCAAACGATCAAACGACATACAACCTAACGAATGTCTCTACAATAATTTATTTGTGTTGTGACTTGTATGAATAACCCTATTAACAATTCTATATGCATTCATTAAAGATCCAAACTTTAGAGTCAAAGTGGCACGATGTCAAGAATATTGGGGTTAGCTCGTGTAAACCCTCAATAGACCTAACGAATAGATGAACAAATGGATAATACAATAACAAGGAGATCTACTTGCCAGAATTTCAATGAAACTTGAATTTGATACAATTAACAATTCAAGAGGACGGTAATTTGCCTGTTAATCGGTGAAAACTAATACTAAGAATAACGGGATAATGATCCCGAAGTAACGAACCCACGAACTAGAAAATCCCCAAAGCAGCACGTGCAATGTACGTGCAATCAAAGAACCCAACACACAAACAACACACAAAGAGACAGCAGCAACAGCAAGGGTCGACAGCCGGCCAAGGGGCGGTGACGCTGGCGACCAGGGGCGAGGTCGACTGATGTGAATATTTGCAAGTGTACAAAATCGCAACAAGTAGTATAGTTTAAGTGAATAGAGTGTCGAACCCACAGGGACTAGATATTTTATTGAGTACTGATATTAGTAGATTGATATGGCTAAAAACAGGGTTAAATCGGAACCGTCCAAATCGGGCACGAATCTGGAAGCCCAGGGGTAAGACGGTAATTTCACTTTCAACCGGGTCTGAGACGGGTACTGGATCTCCTCTCCAAAGATCCAATAACCCGCGAACGGATCCACCTCAATTGGGTACGGGTCCCAACCCGGAACGAACCCAGTCCAGTAGGATAGAATTAGGGTTTCTGGTTCAACCAAATCAACGGCCCTGATTCGTGTCTATCCTCTCACCGGGAATCAGGGATCACATTCCTTATCAGATCACAGGGATTAGATTCCTAATCTGTCCCCGAAGGCGACTATAAATACCCCCCATCCACCACCATTAAGAGGTAATCAATCTTTTGCCAATTTACGCTCTTTCATAATCATTCCTGATTACTGACTTGAGCGTCAGAGGGTGCGTCGCCGGGATCAACCCCGGTGTCTCACACTTTTTGCAGGTGAACGGCGGGAGTCAACGGTCAAACTCCGGCGGAGAAGGTTAAGGTTTGATTATTCAGTTTCTCTAAGAATCCACAAATACTATCTGTTTGCCCCCACACCAGATTTAGCGGTAACAGATTGGTGCCGTCTGTGGGAAACAAACGAATAGCAGCCTTCCCTCTTCCCGTTGGTCAGATCTTCTCCAGCCATGCCTCCAAGGAAACTCAGATCCAGAGGGTCCAACTGTGGACCTACCCCTCCTCCCACACAACAAGAGATTCCCCAACAAACCGTTCTGCCGACGGGACCTGCCCCTCAGCCTAATCAGGCCCTTCAGCAGAACCAACCGAGCTTCAGATAGCTCCCCTTCGAGCCGAGCCCTTTCCTTCTCAATGAACTCGAACTTGGAAGCCTCGGCGGCCAAGATCCTCTGCGCCTCGGCATGCTGAGCCTTCAAGTTGGCGACTTCGGCCTCGAGCGAAGAAGAACGCAGCTGCTCAGCCTCTAGCTCCTTCACCGCTTTGGACCGTTCCGACCGTTCATGGTCGTTCAGAACGGTCATCTCCTTCTCCTCGCTCTCGAACTCCTCGAGCAAGTAGTTAAGTGGCAGAGGGTCTACAGGCAATGAGAGAAATTGTAAGTGACGAGCACAAAAACATAAAGAAATTTTCAAAAAAGCATGATTAATACTTACCGACATAGTATTCGGAGCGATCTGCATCACCGCGTCCCCAACCTCACGTGCCTTCAACGCCGCTCGGTCTTTGGGGGTCGGCAGGTGTTTCACCGCCTGCATACAAATATTTTCGTCCCCCAAGAACCCATCGACCTTCATCACCCTCCAATCGGGGACGAAGATGCGCTTGTGCTCCTCCGTCAAAATCCGCTCGGCCTCGGCAGTGAGCGGCTGAACGTCGAGAGCCATCAGCGCGCCGATGTTGAACGCTCCGCTAGAAGATCCCGGAGCATCCGTCTGCGAATGCGGGGTAGGCACATCCGAAGCAGGTAATACGGTCGGCGTGATTGGGCCTTGCTCGGCCTCGGTCTCAGGAATCTCAATCACCGAACGCTTGGGGGTCGGAGAAACCGAGGATACTTTGGGCGCTCGGCCGCCTTGAGGTCCGGACACGGTCCTCTTCCTCTTCCTCGTCTCCTCCTCCCTAGACGCTCGGGCCTTCACCATCAGAGCTTTGTAATCCATGCCGGAGGATTCTGCACAAACCGAACTGAAAAAGTTACAAAAGTTTTCAAAAACTTCAAAAACGAAAACAGAGTAAAAGGAGCGTACTGGGGTTGATCGGACTGAGACCCCCTCGGAACAATGCCTCCTCCGTAATATCCTTCCAACTAAGCATCGGAAGAGCAAGCAACTTCTCCACGATATCCGCCTCCTCGTTGCTGAGCACGGGCTCTTTCTTCGCCCGCTTCGGAAGACCGTCCTTCAACCACATCGTCGGTATCTCCCACAGCTTGGGAGCTCGAACGAGGAAGTACTTTTCCTTCCAATGCTTGATCGAATCCGGGTTTTCGATCAACTTCACGCCCCTCCTCGGCGAGAGGTAATACCTTTGCTCGTTCTTGCTCGGTTGACAAGGTCGGTAGAGGCTCCGTAGAATGAACATATTCGGCTCGGCGCCGACCTCCTGACACTGAAGAACGAACGCCATCACATGCCGCCAAGTATTCGGCATCAGCTGAGCAGGACACAAGCCGTACCACTGCAGCACCTCGACCACAAAGGGGTGCAGCGGCAAACGTAACCAGGCATTCAGTGAGTCGGCGGGAAAAACGCAAACATCAGCCGAGGACGAGGTGCACGCTTGGAAGCCGGGGCCAGGGAGCAGAAGTCCGTACTCTGCCGGGATTTGGAACCCGCTCCGGATCCGATGCAGATCCGCCTCGGTCAGGACCGAAGAGATATGGTCCACCTCAGATATTTCCCTCGGCTCATTCTCTTCGACTGACTTTGCGGTGCCCTGTGTCACCTTCTCCAATAACTCTTCAGAATAGCTCCGCACACCGCCGATGCTCGACAGAACGATCGGCTGCTGACCCAGCTCCCCTACCATCTTCGGATGTTCAATGATCATCTCCACACCCTTGCCCTTGGACGAACGGACCTCAACCTCCCGTAGAGGCTCGGCAATCTCCCCGTCTTCTTTCGATTGGACCAAAGTCTCTTCGGTCAGCTCCACGACCCTCTTCCCTTTGTCTTTGCTCGGCCTGACTTCTCGGCCAACGCCAGCACCCGAGGAGGGGGTCTCGTCCGTGGAAGAAATCTTAACCATTTTTATAAAGATGGGGATAGATACTGACCTTGAGGTGACTATTACGGCCGGAAAGATCACCGGAGATTAAAACGCCTGGCCACGACAGCTAGCAGCGCTGCTCGAGAGCTGAAGACTTCGCTTGCAAGTAAAAATCAAGAGTGAGAAAGTGAAAGTGAGAAATGAGGTGAAGTGTTGGGAGGGGGTGAAAACTTATAGCAAAAATAATGCCTTTTGGGCTTTGTAACGTTAGGGCGCGACTGTTGGGCCTCCCTTGAACCGTTACGAAAGCCCAAACGGCTAAGCGATGAAGAGACACAACTATTGGCAAAAGAAGCAATGTTTCAACCTAAGTATAGCCGCTCGGCGCACCGTCAAACGGCTGAGATCGCCCCACGTCCCTCGGAGCCATTAGCCGAGCGACAGGCGATCCGAGCTACATCACTCGGATTCTGAGCAAGTGCCAATCCGAGCTACGAAATGGAGAAAAACCACTTTCTCCTCAAGATTCGCGCAAAATTTCAATCAGACGGCTCAGATCTTGCCAGCGCCACTACACGACAAGATAGTGTTTTCTTGGAAACTGAGCCCGCATTGAGATTCGCGCCAGGATCCGACGGTTCAGATCGCTCCACGTCGCTCGGCGTTCCGACCTGAGTCACAAGCGATCCAAGCCACTTACCGAAGGGTAAAACCGAGCTACATCGCTCGGATTCCGAGCAAGTGCCAATCCGAGCTACGAAATGGAGAAAACGACTTTCTCCTCAAGATTCGCGCAAAATTTCAATCAGACGGCTCAGATCTTGCCAGCGCCACTACACGACAAGATAGTGTTTTCTTGGAAACTGAGCCCGCATTGAGATTCGCGCCAGGATCCGACGGCTCAGATCGCTCCACGTCGCTCGGCGTTCCGACCTGAGTCACAAGAGATCCAAGCCACTTACCGAAGGGTAAAACCGAGCTACATCGCTCGGATTCCGAGCAAGTGCCAATCCGAGCTACGAAATGGAGAAAAATGACTTTCTCCTCAAGATTCGCGCAAAATTTCAATCAGACGGCTCAGATCTTGCCAACGCCACTACACGACAAGATAGTGTTTTCTTGGAAACTGAGCCCGCATTGAGATTCGCGCCAGGATCCGACGGCTCAGATCGCTCCACGTCGCTCGGCGTTCCGACCTGAGTCACAAGCGATCCAAGCCACTTACCGAAGGGTAAAACTGAGCTACATCGCTCGGATTCCGAGCAAGTGCCAATCCGAGCTACGAAATGGAGAAAAACGACTTTCTCCTCAAGATTCGCGCAAAATTTCAATCAGACGGCTCAGATCTTGCCAGCGCCACTACACGACAAGATAGTGTTTTCTTGGAAACTGAGCCCGCATTGAGATTCGCGCCAGGATCCGATGGCTCAGATCGCTCCACGTCGCTCGGCTTTCCGACCTGAGTCATAAGCGATCCAAGCCACTTACCGAAGGGTAAAACCGAGCTACATCGCTCGGATTCCGAGCAAGTGCCAATCCGAGCTACGAAATGGAGAAAAACGACTTTCTCCTCAAGATTCGCGCAAAATTTCAATCAGACGGCTCAGATCTTGCCAGCGCCACTACACGACAAGATAGTGTTTTCTTGAAAACTGAGCCCGCATTGAGATTCGTGCCAGGATCCGACGGCTCAGATCGCTCCACGTCGCTCGGCGTTCCGACCTGAGTCACAAGCGATCCAAGCCACTTACCGAAGGGTAAAACCAAGCTACATCGCTCGGATTCCGAGCAAGTGCCAATCCGAGCTACGAAATGGAGAAAAACGAATTTTCCCTCAAAATTCGCGTAAGATTTCGATCAGACGGCTCAGATCTTGCCAGCGCCACTAAACGACAAGATAGTGTTTTCTTAGGAACTGTGCCGCCTTGAGATTCGCGCCAAGATCCGACGGCTCAGATCGCTCCACATCGTTCGGAATTCCGAGCCGAGCGACTAGCGATCCGAGCTACTCGCGCGAGGGAAGAACCGAGCCACTTCGTTCGGATGTCGAGCAAGTGCCAATCCGACCCTCAAAAGTGAAGAAAAACACTGCCGAGCGTCTCCAACCGTTGGATCACTACGAAAATCGCGCCTAAGATGATGGACGGTTCAGATTACGCCATGTCCACTAAACGACAAGATAGTGTTTTCTTAGGAACTGCGCCCGCCTCGAGATTCGTGCCGAGATCCGACGGCTCAGATCGCTCCACGTCACTCGGAAATCCGAACCGAGCAACTAGTGATCCGAGCCACTCGCGCGAGGGAAAAACCAAACTACTTCGCTCGGATGCCTAGCAAGTGCCAATCCGACCCTCAAAAGCGGAGAAATGGCTGCCGAGCGACTCTGTCCATCCGATCTTTTAGAAATTCGCGCCCGCACAAGATCAACGGTCCAGATCGCGCCACGCCATAATTCGGTATTTTATTTATTAAAATCATTTTATTTACTTAAAAAATTGCGAAAAAATAATTAAAAATTCGGGAAAATTAATTAAAAATCCTAGAAAATAATTATAAAGTCGGGGAAATATTTTTGAGCCCCCGAGCAAATAATTATTGCCTAGGACCATTTATTAAGACCCCCGAACGACGAATCGACACTTCGCATAATTAAGTAAATATTCCGAAAAAATAGATAAAAATCACCAAATATCCAGAAGAGTTCAAAAACAACTCAGAGCACGCAACTAACTTAGAAAATCACCATACTGCCTCCTGCAAAGATTCGAAACCTTCCATTTGGACTCCGATACAACTCCGCCAGCCATTAAAACAGTAAAACTACTCCTCAAAGGCTGATCAAGCTCAGTCTTTGGGAGTGGGGGGCTCGTGATATGGCTAAAAAATGGGGTTAAATCGGAACCATCCAAATCTTAAAGCCTAGGGGTAAAATGGTAATTTCACCTTCCAATGGGTCTGAAGCGGGTACTGGTTCTCCTCCTCAAAGACTCATTAACCCGCAAACGGATCCACCTCAACTGGGTGAGGGTTTCAACTCGCAATAGACCCGGTTCAGCAGGATAGAATTAGGGTCTCTGATTAATACTAATCAACGGCCCTGATTCATATCTATCCTTTCACTGGAAATTAGGGATTGCATTCCTTATCTATCCACAGGAATTACATGCCTAATTTGATCCCCTAAGACGCCTATAAATACCCCCCATTTACCACCATTAAGAGGTAATCAATCTTTTGCCAATTTACGCTCTTTCATAATCTCTCTGATTACTGACTTGAGCGTCGAAGGGTGCGTCGCCGGGATCAACCCCGGTGTCTCGCACTTTTTGCAGGTGTACGGCGGGAGCGACGGTCAAACTCCGGCGGAACAAGTAAACAGGTTTGCTATTCAAAGTTTCTCAAGAATCCACAAATACTATCTGTTTGCCCCCACACCAGATTCAGCGGTAACAGCATCTAAAAAAAATTGAAGAAGAGATACAAAAGGAATACAAAATTTAATGCAAACTGGACTAAGTTCCTTTCTCTCTTTTCTGTCTCAAAAATCGAATCCCAAATTGTCGCCGTCAGCTCGAAACCCGCGCCGGTCAGAGACAGCAGCTGAGACCTGTCACGTCCAAGTTGTCTGCGTCGCCTCGGGATCTGTGTGAAAGTCCACGTCGGTCTGCTGTCGCCGTCTGGGTCCCACGTCAGCGTCCCAGGCCCCTCACGCCTGTGCTGTCGTCCTGTGGGTTCTGCGCCGAGTCAGAAGACAGCAGGCGCTGTCTTGTCGCCTTGGGAGTCCGCGCTTCCACTTCTCTCCCTTTTTTTTGCTCTGAGCCTGCCGCACGCAAGAAGGGACAAAGAGAGAGTTCGAACTCTCTCTGACTTTTCCTTTTTTTTTTTTATTTAAAGAAATTGATTAGCCGTCACCTCTTAAGAATTGTGCTCCAACCTTGGCATATATTTATAGGGAATGGGAAGATAGATTAGGGTTTGCTCTTTTGCAGCAAACTCCCCTCCTTTCATTTATTTCCTTCCTTCTTTAACCAGATATTTATTTTTTTCTCTTTTTTTCTTCTCTTTCCTTTTCTTGCAAACACATGCTGCTGCATACACAAAATAAGACCAAAATTTAGGATTTAAAAATAAAATAAATTAAATTAGTTTAAAATTAATTAAACTAACTAAAAATCATATTAGCTCATTAAAATCCTTTTAAAATTATTTATCGCACTTTGAACTCAACAAAACAATAAAAATTAATAAATCCATAGTTTTGCTTTGTTTATTGATTTTTTCCACAAAACTTCACTTTTTGCGTCAAAAATATTATTTCTTCAAAAATAATTAATTAATTGAAATCTTATAGAAATAAGATGAATTATAAACAATATCAACGAAAACAAGCAATTTTAATGGGTAAATGAGTACAAATATATATATATATATATATATATATATATATATATATATATAAATTATACACATCAAATACCCCCAAACTTAAGATTTTGCTTGTCCTCGAGCAAAAAGTAGAAGCATGAACAAGGGAATAATAATAGTACACTCAACCCATCACACCAAGAGATCTTATCATGCAAGCATCAAAATGTCAATTAACAATATAAACAATAGCAAATAAAGTAAACCTAAGCATACCACTTTCTCCAGAGCAATGATTTATTCATAATTCCCAACCCAATCGTATTTGTCATGCAATTAATGTAATTGTAGTATGTAACAACTTAATCTGTGATTATCCCTTCTCTCTACTACAAATCGAGTAGCAAACTAGAGTTTTTTTTTTTTTTTTTGGAAAATTAATTATTTTTTCAGTCTCTTCTCTAAGTTGTCACTTGCCTTTTGATGCGAATGCAAAACATTTGTTATGAATTCGCCCGGTTACTCAACAAGTCACAAACTTAAAGTGCTTTGCATACTCATATTTCAAGTTGCTGTTTTACGTAAAAGTAAACATTGGTGATGAATACCCCTAGTTACTAAGCAACTCAAAACATTGGAGTAGATTGACTTTATTCATAATATTTTTTTTATTTTTTTTATTTTTATTATTACTCCTATTTACTTAAACCCTGTTTAGGACTAGATCAAAGGAGATAATCACAAGAAAAAACATCACATTTGTCTTTAATGTATAATAGCATGACTCACACAATTTTGTAAGGAATTGTGAAACTCAATAATCCCAAAGTAAATAAGTATGCTTACTCTTGCGTTATAAGCAATTGTCTATCCCAAAAAAATTATTTCAATGCTTATCACAATAAAGAACTCAAAAGTGTAATAGTAAGCCTAATTAAAATCTCTTTTAGTTTGTTTTTCTTTGCAAAAATAAATAATAAATTTGTAAACCTTCTCCCCAAACTTGAATATCACATTGTTCTCAATGGGAAAGGAAAAACAAAAACAAAAAGAATGCAAAAAGTTTAGAATTTCTCCCCTGATTTGTCTTTAAATTTCTGCATGCGCAGTGTTCAGTATTTTGGCGATATCTGGAACTGTAGATGTCCAAATGGGCTGAATTTTTTTTTGCTGGAAAGCTAAGACGATAGGCTACAATCTCTCTTTGAATCAGTTTTCCAGATTCTGACTCCATACTGCTCAAAAACAGCCATCAATGAAGGTGTTCAAAACAGCTCCGCCCGGGGGCTTCAAAATTTATGCAATCCTACAAGATAAAATCAAAAATTAAAATAAAATAAACTAAAAGATAAATCAAACCAAAATGCAATAAAATAAAACATGGGTTGCCTCCCAAGAAGCGCTAAATTTTAAGTCTTCAGCCATACATGGGGGTGAGATGGTTATGTAATGCCAAGATCCAATAACATTAAAACATCCTTTCTAATTTTTCTCTTCAGGTGTGGATCAAGTTCAAGCTCAAGTTTGAGGCGTTTCCTTCGTGATGTTGACGTCTTTGATTCCCCCACCTCTTTGAATTTATGCTGAAAAAATGAATAAATAGAGGGTGCAGCATCCAAATACATAACATGTTCAAAAATATTTTCTTTTTCAGTTTCAAAAGTTTATGCATCTGTTGGACATACTTTTATAGGTGATTTTTCAATTTCAGCCTTATGTTTCTCGCCCACAATTAAATCAGTTTCACTTACTTGAATAGATGACTGTTCTTCAGGAAAAAACTTTATGGAATTAAAAACATCATACATTACTTGTTCATGCTGAATTTGTTCCTCCACAATTTGTTTAATCTCACTTTGCTTTTCAACCACATTATGTTCTTCATTTTCTTCTTATGGTTGCTCAATTGTCCTCCCGTTGCTTAGTGTTATAACCTCGACATGCTCCTTGGGATTGACAACTGTGTTGCGTGGTAATGTTCCTGCAGTTTTTTCGTTAACAATATTTGAAAGTTTACTAATTTGTACCTCAAGATTGTGAATGGAAGCCGATGTTGAATTTGTAACATTTTGGATTGCCAAATCTGTCTTTTGTATGTATTGTTCTGTCCTTTGCATGTAGTGCATAAACATGTCTTCAAGTGTTGGCTTCTTTTCTTGCTGTGAAAAATTTTGAGGTGGTATAACTGCTCCTTGATTGTTGTTCCATGGACAATTGGGGGTGTTTCTCCATTCTTGATTGTATGTGTTTGCATAATGATTGTTTTGCATTTGATAGTTTGACACAAAATTTTCATGTTCGGCATTTGATGGAGCAAAAGGGTTCCCCACTTGACAATCTGAACTTGAATGATTTCCTGCATAAAAATCACAAATCATATTAGATTGAATGACATTAAAATTCATATTTTCTACTTGTTTAGATAAAATATCATTTTTTGCATTTAAAGTAGAAAAAGGATCAAGTTCAAAAACTCCAGCCACTTTTCTTGGCATTGTTCTCTCTGAAGACCACTGGTAATTATTTGATACCATGTCCTCTAAAAGATCATAGGCTGCTTTGTAAGTTTTGCTCGTGAGTGCACCACCAGCTACTGCGTCAACCATAGATCTATGTGTAACTCCCAAACCATTATAGAATGTTTGCATTTGCAGCCAATTCGGTAGTTCATGATTAGGACACTTTCTTAATAACTCTTTGTACCTTTCCCATGCATCATACAAAGACTCAGTCTCAAAATGAATAAATGTGACAATATCGTTTCTTAGTTTTGCTTTCTTTGCTGGAGGAAAATACTTGGCTAGAAATTTTTGTGCAAGTCCCTCCCAAGTAGTAATACTACCGGGTGGCAGATAATGTAGCCAAGCCTTCGCCTTATCTCGTAGTGAAAAAGGAAAGAGTCTCAATCTGATTGCATCATCTGATACTCTGTTGTACTTGAAAGTGTCACAAATTTCCAGAAAATTTGCAATGTGAGCATAAGGATCCTCGTGCGGCAGTCCCCAAAATTGAACAGTCTTATGAATCAATAGAATAATCTCCGGTTCAATCTCAAAATTGTTAGCTTCAATAACCGGTCTCTTTATGCTTGCTTCATAAATTGAGGGCATAGCATAGTCTCTCAAAGGCCTGTTTTCATCGTTCGCCATGATATTGCACTTGTATGTCCTGAAATTTAAGTATTGAAAAAAATAGAAAAACCAAAAAAAAATAAAATCAAATAAAATAAAATAAGAAAAATAAATAAAAGTAAAAGTTAGTCAAAAGAAAATAAAGATGTAAAATAATAATAAAATAAAAATAATTACAAAAAATCCAAACTAGCAATAATCTAGCAATTTTCAATATCAATAAAAGAATAACTAGTCCCCGGCAACGGCGCCAAAAACTTGATGTGAATATTTGCAAGTGTACAAAATCGCAACAAGTAGTATAGTTTAAGTGAATAGAGTATCGAACCCACAGTGACTAGATATTTTATTGAGTACCGATATTACTAGATTAATCACTATTTGGAAGATCGAAATTTATAAATGATAAAACAACTAAATTAAATTAATCTAATTAAAGCTAACTAATTTTGTGAAGAGGAAGAGGGCTGTGAAACTGTGAAGCTTTTGTGATTTGTTAATGATAAAATTAGTTCTAGGGCTCTTGATTTCACCTTGTTTATCACACACACAAATTAAAACTCCTTACGAATAAAAATCACAAAAGTCCACGTCGGTCTGCTGTCGTCGTCTGGGTCCCACGTTAGCGTCCCAGGCCCCTCACGCCTGTGCTGTCGTCCTGTGGGTTCTGCGCCGAGTCAGAAGACAGCAGGCGCTGTCTTGTCGCCTTGGGAGTCCGCGCTTCCACTTCTCTCCCTTTTTTTTGCTCTGAGCCTGCCACACCCAAGAAGGGACAGAGAGAGAGTTCGAACTCTTTCTGACTTTTCCTTTTTTTTCCTTTTTTTTTTATTTAAAGAAATTGATTAGCCGTCACCTCTTAAGAATTGTGCTCCAACCTTGGCATATATTTATAGGGAATGGGAAGATAGATTAGGGTTTGCTCTTTTGCAGAAAACTCTCCTCCTTTCATTTATTTCCTTCCTTCTTTAACCAGATATTTATTTTTTTTCTCTTTTCTTCTTCTCTTTCCTTTTCTTGCAAACACGTGCTGCTGCATATACAAAATAAGACCAAAATTTAGGATTTAAAAATAAAATAAAATAAATTAGTTTAAAATTAATTAAACTAACTAAAAATCATATTAGCTCATTAAAATCCTTTTTAAATTATTTATCGCACTTTTAACTCAACAAAACAATAAAAATTAATAAATCCATGGTTTTGCTTTGTTTGTTGATTTTTTCCACAAAACTTCACTTTTTGCATCAAAAATATTATTTCTTCAAAAATAATTAATTAATTGAAATATTATAAAAATAAGATGAATTATAAACAATATCAACGAAAACAAGCAATTTTAATGGGTAAATGAGTACAAATATATATATATATATATATATATATATATATTAGACACATCATCGACGTCGCAGGGCAGGGTGGCGGCACGCGGGTGGCATTGCCGGCGACCAAAATAGGGAGAGGAAGGGAAATCAGAAAAAGGGGGGTTTTGGATATCTGCTAATGGCAGTAGGGAAGAAGGAGGGTCGGGGGTGTGCACCTGGTGGTGTCCGCGCTGGTGGCGCGCGCCAGGGGGACGCGACGGGTGGTCGGGGAGTGGTCGGAGGTGGGGATTTGGTCGGAGAGGCTGAACGGGGAAGATGGGTGAACAGTGGATGGGTTTGTTTGGGGAGAAAGAAAGAGGAGAGAGAATAGACGGCTATGTTTCGATTTGTGTGCAGAAATTAGGGTTTACAGTTGAGTTGCATTTATAGGGTACAATTAGGGTACTGGGTTGATTAATTAGGGTCCAATAATAGCGGGTTTGGGTCAAGAACAAATCGAATTGGGTTTTAGGGTTCAATTAAGGGATAGATCAAAATTAGTCGGGTTCAAAATAAAAATACTCACAATTCAAAAGAGATAATAGGGATCAACATGAATAGCCTGACAAAAAGAACGGGGATTTAATAAACAAATTCAATCAAAAATAAAATAATCAAGAAATAAAAATACTGTATATAAAAATATTCATATATACATATATGCATTAAATCAAACAGTAGACTGCATATGAAATCGAACCTATTCGGGCTTAAAACAAAATAATAATAATAATAATAATAATAATAATAATAATAATAATAATAACAATAACGATAAAAATATTAATACTAATAAAAATAATGATAACAATAATAACAAATATTTATACTAATCACAGTAAGAAAATCAATAATGATAGCAATAATAATAATAATAAAAGTAATAATAATAATAATAATAATAATAACCATAATAATAATAATAATAATAATAATAGTAATAATAGTAATAATAATAATATTCATCAAAGTAGGATTTGAGTTTAACAAATTTATTAAAATCCGAAAATTAATAAAATAAATAGTCGATCAATTATGGATAGAAATAAGTTCAAATACGCTTTAATACATGATGAGAAAAGAACTCATCACAATATAAATTTATAAAAAAATAAATTATAGAAAATACACAGAAAATACTAATTATCGGGAATGGGGGTTACAAGATCATGTAAATATGCTTGGTTGTAGTTAAGAATTTTTATGTGATTAATTTCCTAAAGGAGTTTGGATTTATGCTATAAACTCATGAAAAGAATTGTTGTCTTAGAAAGATAGTGAATGAATTGAATGAATGATGCTAAACAAGACATATACCAAGTTGTGAATAGATAAAGAATACTTTGAGTTAAGACATAATTATTGAAGGGTGTGAATACCCATGATTCTTGTACATGAAAAATTATGATTTAAGAGTTAGTAAGACCTCGGTTACCGGCACTATTGAAAGAAAAGATTTGAGATATAATTTTGAGATATTGCCATGGGGCTATCTCGTATTTTATGAGTAAGTCCGGTAGGGGGTAAAACTAATTCTATGAATGGTAACTTATTCATGTCTTGAACTTAAGAATTAGGCACTTAAGGAAAGTGTACTAAACTTGGAAAGACGTAAGTGGGGGGCAATGTACTTCGGGACTATAGACCCAGTCGGGCGGTGTACTCCGGGAATGTGGTTGTTCCGATGGAGACGAGTTTATTTTTAAATCTGGGACTATGCGTAGTCGGGAGGATGTTTTTCGTACTCAGTGTAGATACGTATACCGGGGCGAGAGTGGCACTTGCGGGGGATTTGCACGACGATGAGTCTGTATAATAGTCGGGCAGTGTACTTTGGGACTGGGATCCGTACTCGTGGAATGCCTAAACCTTGTTCTTACTACTTTATTGAGGAGTACGTAGGCGCTTGCCCTCGGACCTATATAGTATGGGATGCATAGAATCCGAACAAGTGTACATTAGTGTCATCTTAGTAAAAAATGTGTGCATTAGGCATTAAGACATGGCTTACATGTTTAGCGTAGTCACAAAATTAACACTTTATTGTTCATTCAACTTTTGTGATTTGTTAAAGTAATGAGATCGTTATATGTACGGGATAGAGAGGGTAGCCGAATATAACATTTTCGTCAGTTGTAAGTGACTGACGTGCCCACAGCTTAATATGCAGGTAATGGACTATTCATGAAGGAATAAAGATATTGTGATGCAATCGATGATTTATTTTGATAAAGTTGCATAAGTTGTATTTTGTTTTCAATGTTGTAATCTTTTATTCTTCCGCTGTATAAACAAAGCGTAATGAACTCTGATTTACTATTGAAAAGTTTTAAATTTCCTTGTAAAATTGTACGAAGTGAAGTAAAGATCCTGTGAAATCTCGAATTTGGTCTTATTTGGAATTCGAGGCGTTACAGATGGTATC
The DNA here is from genome assembly GCA_017893485.1 of Hemerocallis citrina. NCBI lineage: Eukaryota > Viridiplantae > Streptophyta > Magnoliopsida > Asparagales > Asphodelaceae > Hemerocallis > Hemerocallis citrina. The sequence continues at coordinate 681,953 of JACEHZ010000207.1, forward strand.
AGAGCAGGTTCACAAGTAATACAAATTTATAAGGAACGACACCCTAGAATGGACACTAGCATGTGTGTTTCAACTTATAGAGATTTAAACTTATGTTTGTGTTGCTCTACGAGATGACATTTTTCATCCTTTCCCTATAAGATGGCCAATTAGCATGATCCCCAGAATGAGGCGCCTTGGTTTGTCCACCTCGAGGATGAAGAAGAAGAACCAATGGAAGAAGAAGAAGAGGACCCAGAAGAAGAACCAGAGGAGGAGGAAGAAGAAGAACCATTTGAGATAGAAGAAGAATTTCCCGAGTCCAGGGAGATTACTCCACCTCCGCCTGATCTTCTCGAAGACTCCCCAGAAGAAGAACTCGTTCCAAATAACCCAAATGACATTGTTACTTCTCTTCGACGGGAATTGGACACACAAAAGTGGAGATTTAACCACTTGGAGTTACAACGGACACAGGACAAGGAGCGCATCCGGGAACTGAACTTTCAAGTGTGCGAGCTTAAGAAGGTCCGACTCGTGAATGATCGACATTTCGCCAAGTTGGACCACATCACTCGCTGGGACAAGGAAAAGCGACAGCAGAAATTTGAAGATATGTAGAAGGAAATCCAAGAACTACGGGAAGAGCTCAGAGAAGCCAAGAGAAACCGTAAAATCTAGGATGTCTTTTATTAAAAGGATATAATGGATGTATTGAAACAAAATTTTTCTTTCTGAATAAAGAGTTTAAATTTTGGGATGAATAAAATTTTGTTGTATGTGATGATTAATGATGAATTTTATGACTCAGAAATAGCATGAAGAATCGGAAACGGTGAAGGGTATAGCAGTGAGAATGGGCTAGACTTGGAAACTGAACTAGCTCGTATATACCAAACCCTAAATGCTCTCGCTGCCATTATTCCCGATAATAGAGGACCAGGGCCAGTTATGCACGTACCCGAAGCAATCAAGCTGGTCGAGTCATTCAAAAGAATGAAACCACCAGTATTTGAAGGTCAGACTAATCCAGATGTTGCTGATGACTGGATTAGGCAAATGAGACAGTCTTCGAGGTACTGGAAACCCCGGAGGCAAGCAAGGTGAAACTGGCTACCATTCAACTTGAGAAAGATGCAAGTGTTTGGTGGCAATCATTGAAGAGGAACTTGGGCGACGTACAACTCACATGGGAAGAACTCCTTGATGTATTCCGGAGTCACTATTTCCCATTGGACGTTCAGGAAAAGAAGGCCATGGAATTCCTGAGCTTGCAGTAGGGCGGAATGTCGGTAAGGGAATATGAGATTAGGTTCAACCAGCTCTCCAGGTACGTGCCTGAAATGATACAAGATGAAGCCAAGAAGGCGCGTAAATTTGAGCAAGGGTTGAGACCAAGTCTAAGGTCCCGGATGATACCTTTGGGCATTCGGAGGTTTGAGAAGCTAGTCAGAAGGGCCGCTGCCACCGAGTCTGACATGAACCAGTTCCAGGCTATGCAAGTCAAGCAGAACAATTGTAACTTGGGCAAGAGGCCTGCAGTGCCAAGCAACTACAGAAGTCAGCCCCCAGCACAGCACTTCAGGCCAACAGGTGCTAATGCTGTTGCAGTAACCGGAAAGGTACCCACGTGCTTCAAATGTTGAGAATCAAGCCATTTAGGTCCGGGTTGTACCAAGCCGCAACCGATCAGGACTTGTTTTCTTTGTGGCAAGGAAGGCCACATCAAGCCTTTTTGCCCTCAACTTCAGCGGGGAGGACCAAGTCAGCAGCAGTCCAACCCTGGGCAAAAGCAGTTCAGGCAGGGGCGGGTGTTCGCCTTGACAGAGGCAGATGCAGATGATGTAGAAAATGTGATCACTGGTATGGAGGATGAAGCCTAGTTGATTTGTTGTTCCTTTCCATTTTATGTAATAAAATGTTATGTATTGAGAGCACTCATATGTAACAGGAGACATTCTAATAAATGGAATAAAAGCATTGGTGTTATTTGATACGGGATCATCGCACACTTTTGTGTCACCATCATTTGCAAAAAAATTGGGAGTCGAACCTAAAATTTTTCCTGGCAAGGTTCTATCAGTTGCTACTCCGTCAGGAGAAAACTTGACAACTGATCGATACTATGAAGGGTGTGATCTCGAAATCGGAGGCAGACTCTTGGGCATCGACCTCATTGAATTGGTAGTTCTTGGAGTCGACATCATTATTGGCATAGACTGGATGTCAGTTTACAGTGCCACTATTGAATGCAAGAGCAAAGAAGTCATGGTAAAGGCTCCAGGAGGACCAGCTATTACATTCCAAGGTAAGAGGAAGTGTAAGCAGTTGGTAGCAGCTTTGTCAGAGCAGAAGGTTCCAGAAGAAGTGAAGCAGATCCCAGTTGTCCGAGATTTCCCAGCAGTATTTCTTGATGATCTACCAAGGCTTCCCCCTCATCGAGATGTAGAGTTCAGCATCACTGTCCAGTCAGGAAGTGCACCTATTTCCAAGGCCCCATACAGAATGGCACCGGTTGAACAGGATGAGATCAAGAAGCAGATCGAAGAATTATTGAGCAAAGTATTTATCAGGCCAAGTGCATCACCGTGGAGAGCCCCAGTTCTTTTAGTGAAGAAGAATGATGGATCAATAAGGATGTGTATTAACGACAGAGAGTTGAACAAGGTTATTGTACGGAACAAGTACCCAATTCCTCGAATCGATGACTTGTTCGACCGTCTACAAGGAGCAGCTATATTCTCCAAGATAGATTTACGGTCAGGATATCATCAAGTCCGAGTGAAAGAAGATGATGTGCACAAGACGGCTTTCCGAACCTGGCATGGTCACTATGAGTTTCTAGTCATGCCATTTGGAGTCACAAATGCACCGGCTATTTTCATGGACATGATGAACAGAGTTTTGCAGCCTTTCATCGATTCTTTTGTCGTTGTATTCATTGACGACATATTGGTCTATTCTAAGAAAGAGAAGGAGCATGTCGAGCACTTAGCAGAGGTTCTGAAGAAGCTACAGGAACATCAGTTTATGTGAAGTTATCCAAGTGTGACTTCTGGAAAACCGAAGTTGCCTTCCTCGGTCACATCCTTTCTAAGGAGGGAGTAGCTACTGACCCGCAGAAAGTTAAAGCTATGAAAGATTGGCTAAGACCGACCACAGCGAAAGAGATCAGGAGCTTTCTGGGCTTGACCGGGTATTACAGAAGGTTCATACAGGGCTACGCCCAGCTAGCTGTACCACTCACAGGGCTCACAAGGAAGAATGTGAATTTCAAATGGTCGGAGCAGTGTGAAGCTAGTTTCCAAGAGTTAAAGGAAAGATTGACTACCGCTCCCATTTTGGCATTGCCAAGAGCAGGAGTCGACTATGATATCTACAGTGATGCTTCCCATCACGAATTGGATTGTGTGCTGATTCAGGAAGGGAAGGTAATAGCTTATGGGTCTAGGCAACTGAGACCACATGAAAGGAATTACCAAACCCATGATTTGGAGCTGGCAGCAATCATCTTTGCTTTGAAGCAGTGGAGGAATCACGTGTACAGAGAGAAGGTCAACATGTACACGGATCACAAAAGTCTGAAATATATCTATCAACAGAGGAACCTGAATCTAAGGCAGAGGAGATGGTTAGAAGTGTTGGAAGACATCCGACCTGAGATCAAATACCATCCAGGCAAGGCAAATGTTGTGGCAGATGCGCTCAGCAGAAAGTGCAGTTTGTCCCAGCTGATCACAACTCAGAAGGCATTGGCAGAGGAGCTTGATCGAGCAGGAATTGAAGTGGTCTTACAAGGTGTGAAAGCTTCCTTAGCCCAGTTGAGGTTTCAACCTACTTTGACAGACAGAATTATTGACGGTCAGAAGGCAGATCTAGAGATCTAAAAGATGATAGAGCAGGTTGGTATTGGCAGATTGTCAGAGTTCCAGGTGAAGGATACAATGTTGTGGTATGGCGAGTGGCTGTGTGTGCCAGATCTAGCAGAACTGAATGAGAGTATTCTTCAGGAAGCACATGCCACTTTGTTATCAGTACAGCCAGGGAGTACCAAGATGTACAAGGATATAAAGCTATACTTCTGGTGGCCAGGGATGAAACGTGATGTAGCCGAGTTCGTTGCCAAGTGTGCAGTTTGTCAGCAGGTTAAGGCAGAGAATCAGAAACCTGGCAGTTTGTTGCAGCCATTACCCATACCAGAGTGAAAATGGGACTGTATCAGCATGGATTTCATCATGGGTTTACCCAAGAGTTCCAAAGAAAATGATACAATTTGGGTGAAAGTGGACCGACTCACCAAATCGGTTCACTTTGTAGCAATGAAACTTACTTGGTCAATAGAGAAGCTGGCAGAGAAGTATGTTGGTGAGATTGTGAAGCTTCATGGAGTCCCACTGTCAAAAGTATCCGATCGAGATACGCGTTTCACTTCGCACTTTTGGAGAAGTCCTGAAGCAACTTTTGGGACAAAGACTGATTTCAGTACCGCCTTTCGTCCTCAAACTGATTGGCAGACTGAGAGAATCAACAGGGTGCTGGAAGATATGTTGAGGTGCTGTGTGTTGGACTTCGGTGGCAGCTGGGAGAGGCATTTAGCTCTTGTAGAATTTGTCTACAACAACATCTTTCAGGCAAGCATTGGGATGGCACCGTATGAAGCTCTATATGGAAGAAAATGCAGGACACCAGTTTGTTGGTATGAAGTGGGAGAGCGGCAACTGTATGGACCAGAGATTGTGTAGCAAACCTCAGAAAAGATCGAGCTGATCAGAAAGAGGTTAGTCAACGCATAGAGCAGGCAAAAGAGTTATGCCGACAACAGAAGGAGAGACCTGGAGTTTGATGAAGGTGACTATGTCGTTGTGAAGGTGTCTTCGACTAAATGGGTGATTCGGTTCGGAAGGAGAGGAAAATTATCCCCGAGATACATTGGATCCTACAAGATATTGAAGAGAATTGGGAAGACAGCTTACCGGTTAGAACTACCGGAAGAGTTGGCCCAAGTAGACAATGTCTTTCATATGTCCATGCTACGAGGTTATGTCCCAGATCCGAGTCATCATTTGCCAGAAGTGGCAGAAGGTTTACAACTGGATCTGAGCTATGCTGAGCGTCCTATTGAGAACGTGGATCGTCGAGAAAAGGTCTTGAGAAATAAGACGATACCTATGGTCAAAGTCATTTAGAGGAACCAGTTTGTTGAAGAGGCCACTTGGAAATCAAAGGAAAAGATGATGAAGGATCACCCTGAACTCTTCCACTAAGATTTTTTTGTAAACTTTTTCTTTCTTCTTTGTCTTCTCTCGCTTCTAAGTGTAGTTCCGGAGACGGAACTATTCTAAAGAGGGAGTGTTGTAACACCCCACATTTTATTTTAAATTAAAAATGCATTTTTTGATTTTTGCACGTATGATTCACGTGCAAATTTTTATTCTTATTTTGTTACTCTCATTATCTATTTTTAGCATGCATAAGTTTTAATTAACCTCCTTTTGATCCATGGAACTATAGGATTAAATTCTAGCCCATTAGGAGAAAAGCACACTAGGATAATTAAACTAGTTAATTAAAATAAGAGCCCATGAATCAAGCCCATTAGTAAAATCACAAATTAATTTGAGCTTGGACTAATACTAGATAAGTTATAACTTTTGGTACACATTTGGAGTTAGACCATGTTTTAGACCATATTAAGGTCAGAATTCTTAATTTTTGTATTAGACATGAATTGTAGATAAATCCGTCTTCTTTTCAAACTCTCTAACCTTGATCGATTTTGTTTTCGTATGAGTGAGTTATGGCTATTTTACTACAGAGGTGTATTCTATTTCCAGATTTCGTTTCTTGATGATTTTGGTGATTAAACTATTTTGATACTAGTCCTAAATATATTATTTTGACCTGAAACTTTGCACAGTATTTCTATACCTATATAGGGATTACCCAAAAATTTTAGTACATTTTATTGATGAGTTTTATACGCCGTTTCATGCTCGTTTATGAAATTCATACTTGCTGTTTTTTGCTCGCTGTTCTGTAAAGAATCGTATTTTCACCCTATTTCCTTTTACTGTATGGAAAATATTTGTGAAATATTAAACTTAGATTCTTTTGTCTATTTTCATCTCCCTTTGACGGATTTGGATTTCTTTTCACGGTTTGCGAGATATTGATGTTTTCGTACAGCAGTGTTGGGAATTCCAGATTTGCCAAACTATCGTTTCTTGATGTTTTCTGATTTTTGTTGACTGAACTAATTTTACTGGAATATTATGAAACTTTATACTTGGATACTATACATATAGGGGACTACCCCAGAATTTTTCTGGATTTATTTGAGGAGTTTTAATGTTGTTTTTCTGATCTTGAATACGATTTACTAATTTCTGGCTGAACGTATTTTCTGGATTCAAATCAGTTTTGAGTTATGATTTTGTGAAATACTATATGGCTTATATATAATCCATAGATTTGTGTGGAAGTCTATTTTCCAGATTATTTAACGGATTCAGATTTGGATTTCTGTAGTAACGGGAATCAATATTTTAGTACTGTACTGTCATACTATCCTGAATATGAACATACACTGTCTTGCTCGTTTATGTGACCGTATATCATCTATACATATTTATTTGTTTCCCTGAACCAAATACTGATTATACCATGATAGTTTGATACTATTTCATGCACTATTATGTCTGTTGATAACCATAATAAAAGCGACTAAGCCGGAGTTTCTTAAGGGAAGATCTAGTAGTGGAAAATATGGAAACATGTACTTGGAAGGGAACTAGTGTTCCGTACTGTTACTGTTACTGTTACTTTTACTGCTACTATTACTATTATTTCTACTGGTACTGCTACTGTTACTGATACCTGAGTACACTGCCCCATTATGGTCCACTATGAAATCTAAAAGCGGAACCGTTTGTTGTAGCAACCATGAGTTATATTTTGGGGCGCATGAAGTGCTACCTAGCTAGTAATACATACAAGACTATAAGAACATTAGACTGATACTGTTAGACTGATACTGTTGGACTGATACTTTTATACTGTTACACTGATATACTAAGCTTACTGTTACTGGACACTGTTAGTTGCCATATGACACTATACTTGACACATTCATTTGTACAGTTAGTATGGCATGCTAGTTGACTTTGTTTTACTGATTCGTGCTAGTTATTACTGTTGATGCATTATACCATGCTATATTTATTTCCGCTTTTATTTTAGATTTGGCTATTCCATGTACTTGTATCCTACATTATAAGTGGCCCGTAACTTGCATTGACGGGTACTTGTTTTCTCTTTTCTTCTCCTGCAATTATCAATTGTAGATCAGGATGGTCAGCTGCCTGATGGCATTGGCGAAATGAGATATTAGTGCTGGATTTCTTGCTTATTAGTATTACTATTATTGTTGCTTTGAATAATGTGTTTTGATTACTTGGATGATTACTTTGTATTTGGGCGATATGACCCAAGATTTTGTCTTGTCCAGATCTGATTTATTTGAGATTAATACATTTTGTTTCAAGTAAATTCTATTGGTTTATTAATTCAATTTTGCATGTGTGTGGCTGACTCTTTTGCTTCCGACTCTGATTATTTTGTGAGATGTTGTAAAGATTCCTGAACAGCTTATGGATGATGCAAATCATTCACTAGGTTGAGTCGCGTATCCGTATTCCGTATTCTTTTTGGGAAGCGGGGCGTGACATGTACAATAAAAACATTACGGAAAATTATTGAAGTTCTATTCGATTATGGTGGAGTTGGTTGTGGAGTGCACTCCTCCATTAAAAAATTATGTCTTGCTGCTGAACACTTGATTTTTTGCCAAATTTTGTGGAGAAAGTTACGGAAAAGACAAAATTTGACCTGATTTTTTTGTACTTCGAAGCTTGAGGCAGGAAGATTTGGTTTGCAATCGCCCGTTGCTATAGAGTGAATTACTAAATTATATCGTGGAACACTTTTGTTTTTGTTTGGTGAGCATAAATATGTTTGGGAGAGATAGATTAGGTTGTCAATGCTAACATTATAAAATAAAACAAGTGTTGATAAAAAATCTCCGAAAATCAATGATAATTTTGTCTTCTAATATATGTGGATCATGCTTGTATGTTCTATTATCGAAATAGTTTGACACAAAAATTGTATCATAATATCTTTCGTCTTATAAACTATCCGGAAATTCTAATCTTTAGTTTAACATCAAATGTAATCAATGTTGAGCTATTGGAGAAAATCAAAATTGATAAATATGAAAAAGTAAGAACATTGGAACCCAAGCAATGATTCAGAAAATCAAGGAGGGCAATTGATCATTATGCCACCGAGTGAATATTCTCAAGTTAACAATACTACTTTTGTTTGAATGATTACAAGGTCCGTGACTTCGACTTTGAATGACTTCGGATTTTTCTCATGCTCAAGTGAGAGATGACAAGCGAGAGATTTCACGCTCAAGTGAGAGATGACAAGATCAATTGAGCTAAGATGAAATTAAGGGTGGAATTTTTTTGAAACTTTAAAAAAAAAATCATATGTAGATTCTTTATTAAATTTTCTTTAGTTGATTATTAATCCATTGTTTGTAAGTAAGATACAATTTTTTTCTACTAAAATCTTGGTCATTTTCCTCTTTCTCTACTGATTATAACTTCGAATTGATTAATTATCACCAAAAAAATTATGAATTCTCTTTTGGTTAGGTATGAGGAGGCACTCCCCTAAAAGAATTGGGTGCTTCAAGACTTCTTCTATGTTTTAGAACTTTTTAGGTGTTTTAGGAGTTCTCAAATGGTAAAATCTTGCTCATCTCATGCTGCTATTGTCTCTATCTCTCTCTCTCCCTCTTTCTTTTTACTTTTAACATTTATTTGAATTGTTTGCACGTAGAAAACTACATTCCCACCTTATATGATTATTAGGGAAAGGAAAGACAAGGTATTTGATTAGTAGACTTGCATACCCACGACAATGAAGAGTCCATTCGAGTGCAAATTAACGAATCTTCAAGAGAAAATCAAGGTAACAATTAAAAGTCTGCCTAATATTTTATTTTTTCTTACCAATAGAGTTTTGTAAATAAAAACTAAATAGCTTAGGTACTTTTGGATAGATCAAAGAGGCTTTACTTAATTATCTATTTTTAATGTAGTTGTTAGAGATTATTTTTGATTGCATGTTCTTATGCTTAATCGAAATATATGATGTTCATCAAGGACCTTAGATGGTAATAATACTGGATTTGATTGCTTCTATAGCTTGGAGGTTCTAATAAGTATTTTATTTGATTTCAAAGAAAAGAGGGTTGTTGGTCATGTAAATATTGGTTTGATTTTGTAAAGTTTTGATTTTGGGGGGTTATTAGGGTTGTGGTTGAGTAGGGTTTTTTTTGGTTTTGCTTTGGTGTAAAATGAGGATGGGATGAAGGTGTACAATCCATTTCAGTCAAAACTTGCAGCTGCAATACATGGTGGTGTTGACAGTATCTATATTGTGAGTGGTAACTCGATTTAGTGTTCTAATTTGGTTAATTAGTTTTAGTTGTTTTTTTAAAAAAATTAATTAAATGCTTAATAAATATTTCTAATCATCTTAAGTTTGTTTTTTTAGTTCATTGCCTACATGTGCTTTCTCACTTTTTTTTATAATAATCATCGTTGTCTTTGTTTTAAAATTAAATAAAAAAATATTAGGGCGTTCATTGCACGTGCAGATTACTAATTGTTATGGGCAATATTTGCTGGAATTTGATATTGATAGTGAATGATTTGATCCTAACTTGACTGTTGTAGCTTGATTGCTAATTGTTCTCTTTTATTTTCAGAACAAATTTTTGATATAGGCAATTAAATAATTTCCTATATCTTGTCTGATGGAGAATTTATTTAATTTAGTGACTATACTTTTTCTAGGCGTGCATATCACACGTGCATTATACTAGTTTAAATATAAATGTTGAAACATGTAAAAACCATTATGTCCAGCTGTACCACATTCACCGTCTAAAACCACAAAAAGGAAGGTAATCACAACTGTTGGATTCAGTCCACAAATTAAATAGCTAACTCTTATCCCAATTTCAAAATTCAAATACCAACAGCCTTTTATATTCCGAATAAAATCCCATATAACGGTTATAACTCTTCTATCTCTCGGACCAAAAATACTCTCCCGTGAGTTTTCTCTCTATAGAATTCTAGAGAGAGAAGCTCCTAAAAGAAACCCTAACCCTAGAACTGAACCTTGGGGGGGCGGCAGCGGCTAGGGTTCCCCCCCCCCCCCCCGTCTGCTGTTTTCTTCCCTCTTCTTTCTGCTCCGCTTCTTCCCCGCCATCGCCAGTTGCCGAAGCCAATGCCATCTGCCCCTCTTCTGATCCTCCCTGGGTTCCTATGCTGGTGGGATGGCTTCGTTGAAGAAGACGAAACCTGGGTTCCGATGGGTTCCGATGCTGGTGGGATGGTTCTGTTGAGGAAGACGAGACATTCGTCCCTGGGTTCCGATGTTGGTGGGATGGTTTCGTTGAGGAAGATGAGATTGACAACATGGGGTACCGGATGTCGGACGGCGTCGACTTGGGTCATGGAGTCGGTCGCAGGGGCCCTCGTCGGACTTTGGTGGAGTCGCAATCTTGTCGGGTGTGTCCCTCAACGTCAACAAAGAGATGGCTGCAGCTAGTTATGGACAGGAATCAGTGGTATGCAATTGTGAGGGTGATTCTTTCTGGATGGGTGTTCATCGTAATGTCATTGGTGTTTACGGTTCCTCGAATGCGCAGTTTCAATATGCGGCTTCGATTGGTAGGTATGGTTTATTTGGTTTGGTGCGGGAGAGTGTTAGGTGAGGCAATTGGAATGGGGGAAGTGGTGTTTGAGCTTGGGAGATGTGTTGGGAGATGTGGGGAAGGGGAGAGAGGAGATTGGGTTGTGTGTGGGAGAGAGGAGTAGTGGAGGAGTCCCTAATATCCAATTTTTCTCCCTAAATATCCAAATTACAACCAACTTACAATTAGCAATAAAATGTACCATAGTTGGTGGGGCGACGGTAGTCCGACAATTTTATTGTTTGTGGTCTACTTTGTCCTATTCAGGTCAAAGTGAGGGGTGCCTACGGTCTCTCTCATGTCAGGGGGCTTGGAGGGGGTGGTGGCATTTGTTCAGCAGTCAGGGGACTGGACAACCTATGTTGCGAGGGGCTAGTGAGAGTTAACGAGGGTCAAGCGAAGGGATGAGAACCATGACTCAATCTATACAGGGAGTTATCAGATTGGTGGAGTGCCTGCGGTCTCTCATATGATGCTTGAAGTTGACGCGTGAATCATTAATGGTAGCGACAGAGGTGTCCGTGTGAGCAGTCAGGGGAGAGAACATTCTTCGTTGCGAGGTGCCAGTGCGAATCAACAAGGGTCAAGCGAGGGGAAGAGAACCAGAACTCAATCTATACAAGGAGTTGTCAGATTGGTGAAGTGTCTGTGGTCTCTCATATGGTGCTTGAAGTTGACGTATGAATCACTGATGGGGGCGACGGAGGTGTCTGTGCGAGCGACGGAGCGGATAAACGGTGTACATGCAAGGGACTGAGAGAGAGAATAAGCTCAAATTGGCACGAAAAATTGACTTGGACGAGGTCACCTGATCAGTAGGATTAGATTTCGTTGTATTTTTGTTTGTTGGTTGGGGTGCATGAATTCCAGAACCCAGCCTGTTGGGTTCTAAACTTCATAAGCCTTATTAATTTATTTTTTTGTTAAATTTTTTAATGAAACACCGGGGGGAGGACGCGAGTCTCCCCCCCGGATAAACGGTGTACAAGTAAGGGACTGAGAGAGAGAATTAATTCTAATTGGCACGAAAAATTAATTTGGACGAGGTCACCTGATCGGTAGGATTAGATTTCGTTGTATTTTTGTTTGTTGGTTGGGTTGTAAGAATTCCAGAACCCAGCCTGTTGGGATCTGAATTTTTCTCTCGCGTTCTTGATCGATCCCCCGGATAAACGGTGTACAAGCAAGAACTGAGAGAGAGAAAGAACTCAAATTGGCACGAAAAATTAACTTGGACGAGGTCACCCGATCAGTAGGATTAGATTTCGTTGTATTTTTATTTGTTGGTTGGGTTGTATGAATTCCAAAACCCAACTTGTTGAGATCTAAACTTCATAAGCATTATTTTTTTATTTTTTTATTTTGTTAAATTTTTTAATGAAATGGGGGAGAAGGCCAACCTTTTACCGAAAAAAAAAAAAAAAACTCTTCTCTCTTTGGCGTTCCTGATCGATCCCCCACCCACCCACAATACACACATACACAAATCTCTCAGAAACACGTGATGTGCACGTGCTAATAACTCCTAAAAACCCAACTCCCTGAAACAAAATTTCCCCAATCGCACACACATCCAGTCCCAAATCCAAGCAAATCAAAATCATGGACAACAACAACTGTTCGCTAATGTGGGAGATCGCCGGGCCGGGCGTTTCCGGCGCGGTGTTCGGTGCGGGATGGTGGTTCTGGGTAGACGCCGTCGTCTGCCGCTCCGTCAAAGTCTCCTTCCTCCATTGCTTGCCCGGTACCTACCAGTTTCTTATTTATTAGGGTTTTGATTATCTCTAATTACTTTAGGGTTTCTAAAGATGGTTTCTTGATTATCAACAGATCGATTCAAGAACAAACCATGGGTGAGAGATCCAAAGCTCTCAGCCGTTGAAGGGATCACCCAAGAATTTGAACCCCATGGTATATATCTCTTCGTCTTTCCTCCAAATTTTTAGATTCTATATATTTTTTGTTCTCTTTTGATTGTTTTTATGTGGGTTTTTTGTTTCTGATTCTAATGGCATGATAATGTCCGGATCTTGATGTTTCTGATTGTTTTAAAATGGGGTTTTTTTGTTTCTGATTCTAATGGTATGATAAAGCACGGATCTTGATGTTTCTTGTTTGTTTGTTGTGAATCAGAAGATGGAAAGAAATTTTCCCGAGAATGGATCATGTCAATTAGTTGAATTAATGTGTGCTCTATTTGATTTTATTGATGAGTTTTTTGATTATTTCCTTTTTCTGGGTTTTAGTTGTCCTTTCAGATCAAGACGATGATTTGGCCAATTCTGAAGAGGCGGATGATGAACAAGTCAACATTCAGGTAATCTCTCTCTCTGTTTTTCTTAATTGGAATTTAATTTTGAGAAATGGGTTAATTTTTTAAAATTTATTTTTTTATTTTTTGTATGTTTGGTTTTGTTTTAGGGACCAAGGACAACAGCTTACTGAAGAAATGTCAAAGACCACACTTCTGAAGCCGCAGAATTTTGCAGGCTGTTTGTGAGGGTTGACCAACAAGTGCATTCAAGAGTGTGAGCCAAAATATGAGGCAATGTAGAAGTACACTCAGGAGTGCTTGGAAAGAAAGCATTTGTACAATGAGATAATTGAGCTGAAAGGTAATATAAGGGTTTTCTGCAGATATGTTGAATGGATATACTTTTGTGGTTGAAATCGATCAAGATTCGGAATTGTTAGTTGTTTGCTCTGATAATTTAAAGAAGCAGTGAAGATTTGATCATGTTTTTACCTGAAAGATAATGAAGGTACAAACACAAAGTTTATGTTATAGAGGGTTGCAGTTTCTTAGTTTTACCTATGACATTTTTTGGGTTAAGTAAGTCCGATATCTTTTTACCATCAATATATCAATTTATAGGTATCATCCCTTAATTAGTTGCATAGTTAGCTCCACATCGTTATATGCTGATGCAGCATATAACCATGTGGATCTAACTGTATTATTCAGTTGTGTCTTGTATGTATGCATATCTGGCTTACATACTTAGTGTTATTTAGTGTTTTCACATTCTTATTAAGTTAACTTTACTTGTGTGTAATTTACAGCAAGATGTTTTACATTAACTTTACAAGAGAGTTTTCTATTTCTTCAATTAAGTTATTAATGTATAATTAGTACATGTTAGAACACGAATATACATCCCTCAACCCGTATGAAAAATTAGGAGTTTTAGTTTAGTCACGAGGACAATACGAACACACACGGACAGGGGGATATTTTAAAGAACTACCATAAAATATCCAGTACTGTGTCATATTTGTGTCTGACACTTTATGGTTACCAAATCGAAGTGGAATATAACTCGATTCAGTGTCCGTGATTCATAGCTTAGGTTCGGCTCCTTCCATGCACATGTTTAAAGTGGAATATATTAAATAATATACCTTCCTTTCAGCCCACAAAATGGGATCTCAACTTGCATCTGCATACAAGAATGTCACTGTAAATTGCTCAACCTTTACTACTACTTCAATGTTTTGGTGTAGTGAGTAGACACTTTAGCTTGTGATAACAAAGCATTTCTCTCTCTTATTTTGTAGCAAATATCTTCTTTGTTTAAATAAGTAATTTGTGAAGTTCGGTAGCTGTCAAATGAAGCTAATGAATCCATCAAGCTATCATAGCTTTATATGAATAAAATCAAGATTTCATAGCTGGCGTATATTTACATTTTTTAGTTATTTGTACACTTTTAAGCAAGTTAACAGTTCTGATATCAGTAATGGATGGATATAATGTCTGTATACTTGCTTACGGGCATACTAGAACTGGCAAAACTTTCACTTTGGAAGAAAAACCCACCTGGAAAATTGAGATGTCAAATATCAGACATTGAAAGAACTATTTAAAAGTTCCACAGAGAGGTTTTCAATGATCAGATACAAGTTTACTAGTTTACTGTGAGATGTTGAAGGTTTACAATGAGAAGATCAAAAACCATCTCGTGAGATGTTGAAGGTTTACAATGAGAAGTTCAGAAACCATCTCGTAGAGAATTCTGAACAACAGACAAGTAAGTAATCATATATTTTTTGCTTTTGTTTTTTTAAATTTAGTTGAATTTAGTTAAAACCTGGTCATATATTCAACATCTAATTGTTGTTGTAGGTTGGAAGTAAAGCAAGTAGCAGATGGCACTGAGGATGTACCTGGCCTTGTGGAGGCTCAAACCTTTCAGCATAGAAGAGATGTGTGGGAGATACTCCAAATGGGGGAAAATAACATATCGGTTGGATCTACCAAGGCAAATGAACTCTGTAGCCATTCTCACTGGTAATATTGTCGCAAAAGTATATCTTTTCAGTTCATTTTTCGTCACTCAATGAAGCCGACTTCTAAGACTGGTTCCTCTCATGAGTACTTGATATCTGAATTGAAAAATAGATATGGTGCTTAAATTTGGTCTATGACTTGTTTGTCATCTAGCATAATTGTCTTAAAAAGTGTTGTCAAGAAAATATTTTTGTTTAACGGTTTTTTCTGGAGGACTTTGTATGATACAACAGTCAGTTTTAATTCTAAAAATGCTTCTAAGTTAGAAAAGTAGTTTAGGGTCTCCAAAAGCAACATTAGGTCATTATATTATTTCGTCTTTCACAGCATGATGAGAGTTATTTTAAAGGGCGAGAATATGGTGAACGGGCAAAGGAGCAAGAGCCACATGTGGCTTGTGGATTTAGCTGGAAAGGAGCAAGTGGGCAAAACTGAGGTGGAAGGTTAAAGGTATCACAGTTCATAAACAAGTCCGTCTCTGCACTTGGGGATGTTATATCATACCTTGCAAATCTCTATCTTTTTGTTTTGTCTCTGGTAACTGAAACTATCTCCTGATTTGTTTGCCAGCTCTAAGCGTACTCGCTTGCCACAAAGCTCTCTAGGTGTGTATTTCTTATCCTTTTTTTCGCTTTCAACTATTATAGGAATTAACTTGGTTTTAGATATTAGATTTTTTAAAGTTTAGGGGATACATTTTATAGGCCCACTGTTGTACCACAGAAAGAAACAATTTTTTTAAAAGAAACTATTTTTTGACAGAAATATATCTGTCATCATTTACTTGGTCTCACGATGTATTTAAAATGTACTTTTTCATAATAAAAATATGCTGCTTTTGGTTTATGTGCTGTTGTGTTTACAATTTACATTTTAAATATAACGTGTTCACATCTTATTAGCAGTTAATCTAGCAGTCAGTCAAGTTTAGCTGTATTTTAATAAAATGGGTTTCTCAAAACAGTTTTAAAGGTGAGGGAGGAGGGTTTAAATTGTATAAGAGGTAATCATAAGGCTAATAGATGAGAATAAATTTCCTTATCTCAATCTTTACTCTTGCTTTCATGTTTCCATGGACAATGAAGGAATAAAGCTTTTTGTACTCTGGGATGATGGAATTAATGCTTTTTAAACTGTTTTCATTGTTCTTCATACAGATGAATGATCTTATTGTCCTTTTCCTTTCTCCAGAGAATCACCATATCAAGGCATGAGTATATCATAGCGTTCATTTTCGTGTTCCTTCAAAATTTAATTAGGTTATGGGAAGTTAACTGCTCAGACATTTCCATCTTGCATCTTATGTTGAACAAACCTTCCTATAGTTCTCTGGTGCACGTGATTTTTTTGGTATTCTGGCCTTTCAAGAACGATATGTGATGATTGCCAGCTAGTTTGTTCTCGTTCTTGGTAGATGATTGCTCCCCTATTGATCGTTACAGCAATTTTACATTATTCACATTGCCACTAATTCAGTTTCACAACACGAACACTAGAGTTGATGGATGTTTTAGCTCGATCGTGTAACAGACCAGTTAAAATTACTTTAAAAGGTTTATCACGGACCAATACCTGTACTGGTTTATTTGGAACAAACAATAAGATATAGTTGAAAATGATTATACACACTTGGCCATATTTAGATGAAATTAAAAATAATACAATTCATACTACTTAAATTGATCTTTACATCGTTTATACATAGAGGTGATACAAAATTACTAAATTTGCATATGTTTTTCTCTTCGATCATGTGGACGAGAAAAATTATTCATATTGCAATCACGTGATGGATGAGCATGTTCAAATTAAGCGATTTTGCATCACCATGTATATGATATTGACAACATTTTCATTGATCATTCCCCCCCCCCCCCCCCCCCCCCCCCCCCCCTATATGGCCAAGAGTATTGGCTATCTAGCACAACCTATCATGTTTATTACTTTATACAAAATAGTGAGAACATTAACTTCTCTGCTGTTTATTGAAACTTTCTATACAGTAATAATTTTGTCGTTGTCGTGTTGTTGATCACGACTTTAACTAAAGAAGAAATTAAGACTTTAACTAAAGAAGAAATTAAGAGATCAATCTAAAATCTATTTTGTTATGTCAAATTCTGATTGCAATGAGTTAGGCATGAGATGTGTGACACACTGTGTGAAAAAGTAATATGATCATAATAGTTATGTTATTTATAGGTTTAAATCTATAACAAAAAAGAAGAATATTTTAAGTAACCTTCTGTGCAAAATAGTTACAGGTAAAGATCTTTAACATTGATTAGGTGCTAAGATATTGGAGAAAAATCAAAACTTACAAAGACGCACTTTACAAGACATAGGTATTTGTTTAACATATTTGTCTTTATATTTTATATAATTTGTATCAGTAGCCGCTAAATAGAAGAAAAGAATCGAAAAAAGCTAGGTCTTTTACTTTTTGGTAAAATTCATATAATGTCGTGTTCTTTATTGTATATGTATAATTTTATTATTTTAAGTTTAAATATGTGTAATTATTTTTATTTTTTTCCCTAACGTGTATTATTGTATTACTGTCTTTTGGTATTTATATGAAAATATAAGAGATTAAATATCCATATAATTTGTTTTGTTGCAGCCCTAATCCATCGTGAAGTATCTCCCTGCAAAATTAAGGGAATTATTAAAAAATGGAATGCTTGGGGAATTGAGTAATTTAAATACAATATTATATTTTCATTAGAAGAAGAGGACGAAGATAAAGCAGTCAGACACTGGTTATAGAGGTTGTTGGCTTACCATAATTGTCTTTATATTTTATTTAATTTGTATCAGTAGCCGCTGAATAGAAGAAAAGAAGCGAAAAAAAAGATAGGTCTTTTACTTTTTGATAAAATTTACATAATGTCGTGTTCTTTATTATATATGTATAATTTTATTATTTGAAGTTTAAATATGTGTAATTTTTTATATTTTTTTCCCTAACGTGTATTATTGTATTTCTGTCTTTTGTTATTTATATAAAAATATAAGAGATTAAATATCTATATAATTTGTTTTGTTGCAGCTCTAATGCATCGTGAAGTATCTCCCTGCAAAATTAAGGAAATTATTAAAAAATGGAATGCTTGGCGAATTGAGTAATTAAAATACAATATTGTATTTTCATTAGAAGAAAAGGACGAAGATAAAGCAGTTAGATTATAGAGGTTGTTTATAGGGGTTGTTGTTAAGTTATTTAATCCCAACATTTTGATAAATAAAAAATTATGATTTATATTAAGTTGTTAATTTTTAACACAGAAGTTAAAAAAATAAGACATGTAAATAACCTTATCCCTACTTATAAAAAAATAAAGATATCCTTATTATGCTTTTTCATACATTCTCTTACATCTACACTTTCTCATTCTCTCTTCCTCGTATCATCTCTTCTTCTCTCTCATTAAGATAAATAAACAAATAATACAATTTGACAAATATATACCCTAATGAAAATACTATAAATTTTATAGATTACATATACTAGTAATTTACACATGCAATGCACGTCTTAATAAATATATTTTTTAAAGTAAAAATTCTAATGTAGTCTTAACATCCAGTTGCACCTAACATCTCAAGTTAGACATACTCAGGGGCCAAACCCCTACTTGAGGTAGTGGAGGCGGCCGCCTCGGACCCGCGAATTTTTCACAATTTTAGGAGCCCCCAATTTTTCTTCTCTTATTTCTGTAGTAAAATAAAATTACACTATGAATAATTGTGATTAGGGACCCCCAATTTAATTGTTTGGCCTTTATAATTTTTTATTATTAATTGGGCTTGTGCTTTAATTGAATTTGGGCATTTTGTTGATTTATGGATTGAATTTGAGGCTTGAAATCCCTCTCCAAATCCAATCCGCACCCGACCCACACTCGCACCTGAGACCCGACCCGCACACTTCAATACCCTACCTTCCATTCTACAAATCCAATCCATCTCCATTCTCCAAATCCAAGTCATCCATCTCCAATTTGCCTTGAACAATGTGCAAATTATATATATACTAGTTTTTCTCGTGGGCACGTGCGTACGACACGTCTTTGAACGATACATCATATAAAAAGCCTCATATAAAAAGCCTTGCAAACAGTAAAACAGCAATTATTTAGCTGAAGTTTGAATAGTATGACAATAATTAGTTGTAACTAAAAGTTCATGTTATGAATAGTATATGTTGAAAAATAATTATAAATGGGGTGTAAAATTCAACTTCTTAGAACTTTGAGGGTGGAAAATGATGAAATTTAATTGTTGAGGAGATATTTGTTATTTTCAATGTAACATGAGCAATAAAAAAAGCATAAAAAACCTGAAAATTTATAAACCTGAAATCTGAAAATCTAAATTTCTGAGTAAATAGAGAGAAAATGAAAGAGAGGGAGAGAGAGAGAGAAAGGGAAAAATATTTTTAAAAAAAGTGAAGAGAGAAAAGAGACATGGTAATAAAGTAATGAGTTTTTAGTTTAGGGGGAAATGTAATGCTTTGGCCCCAAACTCAGACAATTTAATATTTATTTATTTATTTGTACAACTGCCCACCATAGGTTGTCCCTCAGAAGGTGGTTGATGTGTCTAATTTTTATATAAATATTTGTACTCAATTACTCATAAAAATTGTTTGTATTCGTCTATCTTGTTAAAAATTCATCTTATTTCCATGAAATTAAATTAATTAATTATTTTTGAAGGAATAAGATTTTTGATGCAAAAGGTGAAAATTTTTGGTTTATTAAATCGATTATCGTCTTCTTGATCATACCAAGTTATTGTTATAGTCTTCTTATCATCGTTCAAGTCTAGAATCGTTAAATCATGTTCTTGAATGCTGCCCTGTCTATTGCTTGAACTAGTACCAAAGTTTTGACCCAGTTTCTGATACTGAAATTTATAACTTTGTACATTATAGCACACTGAGTCTAGAATCCAAAACATCTTACGGTTCCTCAATCCGATTTATATATTGTATGTTATTACTATTTTAGCACTACAACATCGAAATTTCAAGAACTGAAACTGTGCACAAAACTTGTAAACAATGAATTTATATGCATAACTAATGTAATTATAATGTGTCATGTGAATATGCGTTGGAACCGAAAGGGATTCTAATTTCTGGAACCCCTGACGGAATCGGATTTGCATTCCCTAGCAGCGGGAATGTGAATTTGAGTACCAATAAGTAGGGGTGGACAACTATTATCCAAACCGACCAATCCGAACCAATCCAACCCAAACCGACCGGTTTTTAACCGAACCAATTGGGGATTTGGGTTGGTCCGATTCTTGATCTTCAATAACCAACTGGACCGGTTCGGATGTTGGATGGGACATTCAAATAACCGATGAAACCGAACCGACCGTACCTCTATGCATTAGTCAATAAAAAATATGGTTCTCCTTTAGTTTCTTGAATATACAAACAGTCATTCTTATTTTCTTGGAAATACAAACAGTCTCCTTTAATTTCTTTAATTCAAACCGAGCAGTTGTTCTACGTATGTTTTGATTCTTCATAATCTTGTGTGTTATGTTGTTGAGAAATGCTTGATTTATAGTGTGGCCCAGCTTAATAGAATCATAAAGTTGATGTAAAATTTAATAGTTACTTAATTTAGTCAAGTCAAGCAGAAATTATTTTCTAAATCTTTTTTATTGTACCTGAAATTCAATTAGCTATGGTTATTGATGTTCCTTTTATGAGAATAAATTAAGATTACAGAAGTATGCATTTGAAAAAGCAGTGTATCTCACCTATTTAAACGTTATCATCTCAATCAATTAATGTAAAATTCATTAGCAACTTGTGGTTTTATGAATCTTCATTTTAAATTTATTTCTGAACAACAAATAGCAGATTATTTCTTAAGTTTGATTGAACTTGATCTTTTAAATTTCAATAAAATTGTGAATGATGTTGGAGGTAAAAAGTAGCACGCCAAACTGACCATTCAATTCAATCCAAACCGAGCATAATTGGTTTGGATGAAAATCGAGTCCAATTAAGGTTCGGATTGGTTGCGGATGAGAAAATTAAAAAATCGATCTTCTTTGGATCGGTGGTGGATGGTCCATATTAGATCGGATACCGGCCGATGCCCACCCCTACCAATAAGTGCTGATGTCCATAACTTGCATTGTTATGGTTTTGCATATAAACCCGTTATTTTTCATATTTAGGGAATTGAACTATGAATATTTAATGTTTTGCATAATTATTGATACTATCGTTCACACTAATTATAATGATTGCATGTTAACGATTGATGACGACTGTTCCACTGATTATATTGACTGCATGTTAATGATTGATCCCAGTAAAAGAATAATAAGTCAGGGTAATAAAGTGTACGATTTAGTAGTGGATAATATAGAGGACTATATCCGGAAGGGAGCTCGTGGTTTCCCTACTGATACTGGTTATTGTTACTAATTACTGATGACGGATTACTGACTGCAGTATCCCGATCACTGATACTGAATACAGAATACTGTTTACATGTTTACATGATCTATAAAATTCATCATTATAGTCAAACGTTCACTTGATTGTATGCATCTGAACCTGTTGTATGGAAGTGTAACCTCTGTCTCCGTCTATATGCACTTCTATAGTTCAATTCTTATAAATTATCTCCCGCTCTTAAATTCATTATTTTTTTAAAAATCATATTGGATCTTCTATTAAAGTCATTTCTAAATATCAATTATATATGTAGTTATTTTCAAACAGTTATATATTTTAACACAATTTAATTCTCTTCTTATTTTTATTTATAACCCAAACCATGTCTATTACTATTAATTGATTATTTAATTGATTTGAAATTCATTCTTTAAAATATCATTTGATTTATTAATTTTGAACTAAAGCCTAATCCAATCTCTAAATTATTTAACTATTTATTTTGTAAAGCTCAAATCTCTAATTCATACTAAAAATATTCCACTATTTTATCATTGAATGAAACTCAATCATATTTTATATTATTATCAACTAGTATTGTTCACGTGCAATGCTCGTTTTGATAAAAAGTTGGAGTTAAATGTGCGATATACGTAAGTCAACAGTAATTAGCATGTGCGATGAATGTCTTAATTTTAAAAAATGGAGCTGAACGGGCGATTCACATTTTTTCAAAAAATTAAGAAGGAAAATTGTACGTGCGATGCACGTGTTGAAAAATAGAATTGGAGTTGCACATGCTATGCACATGTTTGTTTGTAACAAAAGTGGTGTTTCTTTTGTGACAAAAATATATTAAAAATTGTTCATTTATGACTAACTCTTCCATTAAATAGTAAGTAAATATATTATATTATAGATAGATAGATTAATAGTAATTTACACATGTGATGCATATTTAATATTTAAAAAAAATTAAAGTAGAAAATCTGATATAGTGAGGACTCGAACCTGAGACCTCTTTCATATTGTTTATGCACGTGTGATGCGCGTGTTGGTAGATTGAAAATGACACTAAGGCATTCTCCCATTATAATATTAGAGATTAGAGATATGCAAAGCCCAATCATAGCCCACCCTATAAATTGTTTGATTATTTATTTTGTAAGCAATAATAAATTCCTAGTTCATCCTATAGTTATTCATTTTATTTTCTAGCCCAATCTATTGCTATTTTATTTTTCTCCTAGCTCATCCTACAAATTTTATTTGAGAAGCTCAACACAATTATTTATTTTATTTTCATGTCTAGCCCATACCCACAAGCCCACTTTAACCCAACAAACCATGACAAACTCCCTAACCCCTTCACCTCCTATAACTGCATAACTCCCCAAAAATTATAACCCATTATAACATATTAAACAAATCATAACCTACCCCTCTAACCCCAAATTAATTATCCATCTTAAAAACCCTCCCATT
Organism: Hemerocallis citrina; assembly: GCA_017893485.1. Taxonomy (NCBI): domain Eukaryota; kingdom Viridiplantae; phylum Streptophyta; class Magnoliopsida; order Asparagales; family Asphodelaceae; genus Hemerocallis; species Hemerocallis citrina. Next base: position 704,984 of record JACEHZ010000207.1, read on the forward strand.
ATAATATTACTAGTAATTTACACGTGCAATGCACGTCTTTATAAATATATATTTTTTGAAGTAAAAATTTCTCCGTTGTCTGGCACCGAACCTATATTAATTATTAATTATGTATGTGTATTGCACGTATTTGTTTGTTAATAATGCACGTATTAATTTGGTTACACAACCCCAACTCTCCCATTAAAATATTAGATAGTATAATGTACGTGCGATGCATGTCTACAAAAAGTAAAGTCATCAAATTAAATGAATATATATCGAATAAGAAAAAAATAGTTTATATTTGAATGTTTTGTTTTGGGCTACACGTACGGTGAACATTTATATTTGTTGAATATAGTTGGGGCGTGTATTATACGTGTTTATATAGTTACAAAGTCAGGGTTTGTTTGTTACAAATCCCAACTCTCCCATAAAAATAGTAGGTTAATATAATAACTCCTCTTTCTCTCTCTCTCTCCCCTGCACTCTCTCCCCGATCTCTCTCTCTCCTCCCTTCTTCTTCCTCATTGTTCTGAATCCGACGCCCAAGGCCCATCTCCAACCCTGGCAGCCCCTCTGCCATCGATCACCACCTCCAACAATGTCGACGCCCCCTCATCTTCCTCGTCGAGCACCCCGCACCACCTCACCGCCATTTCCGCTGAGCTCCCCTCTAGCACCCATCGGAGCCGCGACCACCGACTGCACCACCAACGCCAGCAACCCCATCCGCAATCGACCGTCCTTCCATCACCGCTCGACTCCACCTCATTTCTTGCTGCTGCCCATAGATTGCCGCCAGTCCTCCACTTCTGTCACCCTCACCCTCGTCCCCACTGCCGCCATCTTCATCCTCCGCTCGTCATTGAACCCAAACCTCGCAACCCCCTTGGAGCCTTCCCCCCCTACTCTAGCCTCGACCTCGAGCCATCGCCGCCACCACCGTCCACCTTGTTGCCGTCGAACCCCTCCAGTTGCACAGCCACCTCTCCCGCTCGTGCTCGATAGCCGAGGCCCCACCATCACCGAGCCACTGTTCTTCCTCCCCTGTTCTCGACCTCGTTGCCTCCTTGAGTCACCATTGATGTTGTTGTCATCATCTTGCTGTTGTTTCACTTCGTGTCTTGCTGCCTCATGTTTGGCACGTGATTGTCGTGTGCACGTGGTTGCGGTGTACACGTGTTGCTGGTTACGTTGTTTGAACGTGCTTGTTGTTCCGCCGTCTGCACGTGTTGTCGCCATCGCTCGTCTCGGTTCCGTTCATCGTCACAAAAGGCAAGCATCTCTTGCACAACTCTGTTTATTCATGTGCAAGCACTCTTCTTGATCTTCACAAGTAGTTTTTGCCCTCTTTTATATCCATGTTAATCTTATTCGTTTCCGTCGATTATTGTTGAATTCGAATTATCCATCGTTCATTCAATTTCCATCAACTCGAATATCATTGAAACACATGAGAAATCATTTGTATATGCATATGATACACAAACACGAACTGGAAACACGAAACCATAAAAGAAAGAGTGATTTGAATGAATTGTGCTTGAATTTTATTATGTGGTTATATTCATAGTTTAATATCATTAAAGTGATCATATCCATCATGTTAATAATAGAAACCATGCTGATTTTTAGATGTAGTCGTATGTTCATTTCTAACCATAAAACTATACACTTGGAAATGAAAGATTGTTAAAATCAACTTAGTATATTTCTGGACTGCCATCTGCTCCACCTTGGAGTAAGAATTCGGCCAAGTTACTATTGTTATTATCTGAAACTTATTAAATAGAAATTGTAGCACGCTGTGTCTAGTTTCTAGAACATCTGACAAATCATCAATCCGACTTATAGATTATAAAATATGCAGTTTCTACCACTATACGGTCGTAGTTTCATATTACTGCTTTATAGTTGCCACACCACGTTCAACTGATCAAAACAGTAGGTTAATATGAGAATTAAAATCCCAAATTTACAAGAATGTTAGTAGGCAATGTCAGAAACTCATTGATAATTTTTGTAAGAATTTTAGTTAAGTTTTTAGTCGAATTATACATATAATAACTTGATGTTGAGTGGTTGCCAAAACTGTAGACTCATAAAGAATCAACTAGTAGACATAGTTAATGCGATCTAAATGTATCATATGAATATGCGTCGGAATCGGCAAAGAGTCTAGTTTCCAAAACCTCTAACAGATTCTGATTTGCTTTCCCTTAGCAGCGAGAAAGTTAGTTTTTGTACAACAAGGTACTGCTGTGCAGAATTGCGTTCTCATGTTTTTTTTAATAAATATAAACATGTTAACTTTGCATCTATGAATTGCACTACACATCGATCATTGCACAACCATTGGTACCTCATTATTACTATTTCTTGACACTGTTCCATCGATTGCATATGCATGATTCATTGTTAAAAAATAATGACAAGCCAGGGAAAAGAGTGGAAACGACTTAGTAGTGGATAATATAGGAGAGTGTAATCGGAAGGAGACCCGTGTTTTCCATGTTGACATGTTTTTGTTTTATCGATTGATTGTGGATTACTGACTGCAATATCCAAATTTCTCATTTATTGTATCGTGTATTATTTTTTTTATCATTGAATATTGTTATTACAAGATCAGAGTACATGACCCTATAGAATTCACCACTAGAGTCGAAACGCTCACTTGGTTGTATGCACCCAAACCTGTGGTTTGCGACATAGGATTGCGTGTATTAGATAGATTAATAAAAGACTAATAGACATAAGAATAACACTGAGCATTGACACTGCATTTCTACTATTGTTCTTGTTACCAACCATCGTGGTGTAACCGTTGCTTATCAATTGATTCAATTTCACAGTTATACTTGCATTTTATTGTCCTTACTGTATCGTGCATATTGCATCGTTCTAGCTCATTGTATTGCATTATCCTGTTTATTGTTTACTGCTTTCACTACTTGTTGTCCGGGCTTGTTCTAACAACCCCCCCCCCCCCCTAACAACCCCCCCACAAAAAAAAGTAAAATAAAATAAACCCGTAGATGTCTAGATTGCAGGTATCAAGGAGGAGTTGACTAAGGACTTGGAGAACAGACCTTCAAGTGAATGGAGTTGAACCATTAGTCTTCAATAATTATATTGCATTAGCATGTTTATTTTACTTTCAGTATTGTTGTTATTATCGCACATTGTACCGGACTTTGGTGACCCGAAGTTATTTTATTTCCAGATATTAGTTATGTATGAGACAGATCATGGATTGTTCATGTTATGTGATTATCTTATGGTATGTGTGGTTGTTATTACATTTTATATTGTTGAGTTAAACTGTTACAGCTTATAGGTGATGTATATATCATCCGCTGGGCCTTAGTCACGTGGTTGTATTTCCGTATTTTGGGAAGTGGTGCGTGACAGGGACACATGATTGCGTGCATTAGATAGGTTAATAGACTGATAGACATAAGATTGACACTGAACATTGACACCGATACTTAATACTGGTTACTGAATATTGATTCCTAATTACCGATTCCTGATCCATTGATTACTGACTATTGAACTTGTTACCGACTACTGCTTACCGATCACTGTATTGACTGTTGTTTAACTGAATAGTGATTATACTGTATATCGACTATTGTTTATCGATCACTGATTGTCAACCAATGCATGAATGACTATCGAATATTGATCATATTATTGACTATTGTTTATCGATTACAATTTTAGTGATTATTGACTATTATTTATCGACCATTGTACAATTGGCTATCGAATTTTGATCTTGTTATCGTATATCATTTATTGATCTCTGACATCGTTCCAGTTCATTGTTTATTGTCATATTGTCTTTTATTATTTCACTGCTTCCTACCACTTGTCGTCCGTAGCTTACTCTAACCCCCCCCCCCCTCCCCCCCCCCCCCCAATTTCTAGATGTTGATCTTACAGGTACCGTGGAAGAACTGATGGAAAGACTTAGCAACCAGATCGTCTAGGGGATGGAGTCGCACTCTGTTGCATTAGTTTATCTAGTTCATGTTTTATTTCCTAGTTATTATTGTTGTTAGTTATGCATTGTAATTCTGGGTGTATTGGCCCAAAGTTTATCTTCTTCAGATGTTGGTTATTGTAGACTTGTTTATGAATCACTCAAATTATTTATTGTTCATGTGATTATTATTGTATGGTTGAGCTTACTGGATGATATGAGTTGGTATAATTGTATCATTTGCTGAGCCTCAGTTGCATGCCCGTATTTCCGTATAACGGGAAGCGGGGCGTGACATCTACAGTGTGACTTAAACATAACAAAATTAATTCTACTAATTGTAACGCCCCGAATTCCAAAATACGGAATTTCATAGCACAACAGGATCTTTACTTCACTTCGTACAATTTTATTAGGAATTTGAAATTTTTTATTACATCAAGTTATTTTACAAAAACAACGCAGCGGAAATAAAATGAAGTACAACATGATATGAGTGTACAATTTAAAACATCAACAACTTAAAACGGGAAGTAATTTTTAGCATCAATCATCTTTATATCTTCTTGCAAATCCAATGTATGCATTTGAAACTGTAGGCACGTTAGTTGTTTATAATCGATGCTATATTATATATTACAGCGATCCTCACTATGCTATTATATAACGATTTACTTACTTTAGCAACCACGACACAAACTTGAATGTAAAACAAAGTGTAAATGAGAGACTACCCTAAACATGTCAGTGTATGATATGCCTTAGATACCTAATGCAGATGTTTACACTACGATGCACTAAGGTATACTTGTTCGGATTTTATGCATCTCATACTACATAGGTCCGAGGGCAAGCCCTTAAGGTACTCCACATTGTAGGGTTTTACGTCCCACGCTATGCAACCTAACCCAATGAATATACTCCACCGTGTAGTCACCGAAGAGTCGCACCCCCAGGATATTGGACCTTACCGGCCTATCCCTAGCCCACCTCAGTGGATTTACTGGGTGTATCCTGTCCGTTCCGAACATTCCTAGGGACTGCAATCTCTTTACCGGCCTTTCCGATGATAGATGGATGTACCCCAGCCCATATACATGGATTTACCGGCCGTACTCCTCTATCTCGGACCCCTAGGAGCTGCACATCCTTTACCAACCATGTTCATCGTTGTTTCTATTATATATTCTTCTAGTGCCTTTCCCTAGGTTAATTAACATCGTCACAACCTAGATGCTGATTTACACTCCTTCCGGGCTTAACAAACACCGAGAACGATGACTCCATATTGGCCTCTTCTTATATTAATTAATCATTTCATCACTTGCCGGTACATGAGTCTCATTTAGCATCTAAATTACAACAATCATCGCATTAATAAAGATCAATTAAATCATGACTAAATTGAACATAAATCTCTCGTTCTTTATACAAGTATCATTCACTTAATTCATTTCCTTCACAATTTTGATCGTGCAATAATTGACTACCTTAGTAACATTTAGAAAACAATGCCTTTAATAAATTTCTTAAATACCAACACTTAGTTAATTTGCTGAAATTATTTACTTCAATCATTTCCCACATTCTTTGATTAATAAAGCTTCTCAAATTATCCATAGTTTGAGTACAACTTTCATTTCTAATATCCAGTTCTATAAAAGCGTCTGAATAAAACAGTTTAGTTAGGAATTCGATTTCAAAAACTCTCGTTCGTATTTTTCATTACTTATTCAATCTCTTCCATTATTTTTCCTAAGCCCAAAAGTCGTATTCACAATACCTTGTAAAAGTACTCAATTTCTTTGAACAATTTATTAAACCCAATTTGTTTCTTAATAACCCATAACTCATTAACATAAATACAAATTTTTAGGCTCCCAATATATATTCAAAATAGTGAGAAAATATTTCTAATTGTCTAAATAATATTTAGAATAAGTCCTGTAGAATTTTAAAAGATCAAAAACTACAAAAAAAAGTCAAAAAGTCAAAAATTGCACAATTCTGTGCATAAGGAGTTTCAAACCCAGAACCCCCAAAGGCAATGACGACGTGCGGCACTTCGCGCACACACTAGCCACTGAGGACAAGCGTCCAAGCTATCTATAGGTGGGTTTTAATAATTATAACCCCAGTCTCTGTTCATTTCTCTATTTTTATTTCTCAAGTACTCTACAATTTTATTTGTTTTCCCAATTTAATAGTTTGTAGCTTATATCTAAAATCTCTAGAAATATTTGTATACTAGTTTTAACCACAATAAAAATTTATTTTTATTCATACATATTGTAAAAATGGTGATTGTTAGAAAAAAAACATAATCATACACTTTCATTTATTAGTAAAAATACTTCTTTCAACCTCAATTCAAAACTTCACAATTTCATTCCATCTTTGTTTCAATTTCATGAGAATATTTCATCTTCCATCAATTTACAACTCTCCCTATTGTTTACCCAATTTTATTTGTATAATTTAACAATTTGTGCAAAAGATCATTTTCAATTCCTTCAACATAGTTATGGCACACTAACTTGTACCCAACAACACTTCCACAACTCTATTTGTATTTTCAAGTTACTAACATGATAAATTAATGAGAATCTTTCCACCTAGCATGCAATTTCTACTAACAAGATCAATACCACATGCAAAAGAACCACACTAGAAGTCTAAGAAATCATGCCACAAAATCATCACAACTACCCAATTTTATTTGTATACTTTAACAATTTGTGCAAAAGATCATTTTCAATTCCTTCAACATAGTTATGACATACTAACTCGTACCCAACAACACTTCCACAACTCTATTTGTATTTTCAAGTTACTAACATAACAAATTAATGAGAATCTTTTCACCTAGCATGCAATTTCTACTAACAAGATCAATACCACATGCAAAAGAACCACACTAGAAGTCTTAAGAAATCATGCCACAAAATCATCACATCTAGTTAAGCATGCATACTACAAATTATCTAGAAAGTAAGGAAATCACCTGCCTTTTTGAAGAAAACGAAATTAGAACTCCTAGAATGAAAGCTCCTAGTTCCACACCGATTGCCTAGCACTTCTCCTCCTAGCAAAATCAACTCCAAGCTCCAAGAATGAAAAATCCGAAATCTCCCTCTAGCTCTTTTTCTTTTCTCTCTCTTAATTCTTTAGATTGGGTGCAAATAATATACAATAGGAGGGGGGGTTATATAGGTAATGTTAGAAAATGAGTGTTTATACACTATTTTCGAACCGATTTTTGAGCAACTTTTTGAGTAAGATCCTCAATGAATTATTAAGAGATCTTGATTGATTTGTGTTCTCCTTCGTGAGTAGATCAAAATCATATATTGGTTCGCTAAAATCGGTTAAGGGGTGAATGAGAAATTGTCTCTCAAAGTGAGACGTTTTCATTCTTGAAAATGGGTTAAGGGAACATAGTCCCACATCGGAAATAACAAGGGAAATAGAAGAGGATATATAGTAATCTCCTTCTAAGCATTGTAAGATGGCTAGAAGAGAGGCTCTCTCTCGCGCGCGCAGGGGGGGGGTGCAAATCACGGACCGGATTACATGCGACTTGTGTGCGCCCGCACGACCTGCGGACACGAATGCCGGACCGATTTGATCCCACCCCGCGCAGAGCCACTTTTTGCTACAGTTTTCTTTTTGTAACGGCTGAAATGAATGCAGAAACGGTTCTGTCTGCCGTTTCAGTGCTGTATTTAATATCTGCCGTTACGCTTAAGGCATTCAATTCACTGTCTGCCGTTGCAGTGAAGGCTGTTAAAGGCTGCCGTTACAGTGAAGGTTGTTAAAGGCAGTTAATGCCTTGTCTGCCGTTACAGTGAAGGCTGTTAATGCCTTGTCTGCCGTTACAGTAAGGGCTGTTAATGCCTTGTCTGTCGTTACTGAATAACCCAGGCTCTATAAATAGAGGCCTCCCCTTCACAGTTCTTCCCGGCACAAACCAGATCCTATTTCCAGATCCTATTCTCTCCTTCTCTTCTGTACTGTTCGTCCGTCCTGCTGTTGTTGGTAAGTCAGGTGATAGGTTCAAGCGCTTGTGCTCAGTTCGGGAGTGGTACGTGGTGCCTACGGGATCGCTCCAAGTCGTTGCATCCTGGGAGACAGACGCCTCCATTCAATCCAGCAACCGGAGAGAGGCGAAATCTGTTTTAAGGACACTGTGTGATACACAGGCCTCGGCTTTCTTGGAGTTGTACTTTTCATTTGCTTATTGTAAGTTGTTTAATTTATTTTCCTTTTCCTTTTCTTTCGGATTACCCTCCTCTGTTCCCTTCTCGGTTTTCCTGTGCCTCTCTATCTTCCTTTGTAAAAGAAATTTTGTAAACATTATTTGTAACAGGTAATTTGTATGGCTAGAATTAACTCCACTACCCAAATAACTACCCATGAACTCACCCCCACTCTCCACTCTCCCATGAACTAAAAATTGCCGGCCAACTATAAGGTGTCAAGCACGTGCACGTGTAGTACACATGCACACTTCTCATTCATTTTATATTTTGTTAATTTGTTAGCAGCTACTAGTTTGTTACAAGACAAGTGTAGAAAAAGTGTACAAAATAAATGTAGGATTTATTAGTGGGCTTCTCATTATTTTCTAGTGGGCTTCTTATTTATTTATTTTTCTATTTTTTATTTATTCCAATGAGCTTAAATTAGTCTTTTAGGCCTATGGACCTAATTAAGAGAGAAAAATGAGACAAAAATAAAAGAAAACTTATGTATAACTTAGGAAAATTTTTAGAACAAAAATGAGGTAAAATTGCACGTGCATTTCACGTGCAAAAAATAAAAATTGTATTTTTATTTAAAAATTTAGTACGGGATGTTACACTAATCCTGGTTCACAAAATAAAACATAAAGACTGGATTTGACAATGTAATGACAAAAAACTATGTTCTAGTCACATGAATTGCCAACTTCTTATAAAACATATTACACTAGTAATAATAGATTGTAAAAATTCCAGCTAAGATGAAATTATAAGCCAAAATATTTTACAGATTTGAACAAAAATAGAACTTGCAGATATAAGTTGATATAATAAGCTAGCAAAACTTATACACAAGATGAAGTCCACTAAAATGATAAAACAACAAGTTCATTTCTTGCTAAATTTTCCCAAAACAGAAGATTTGTGAAGATGTATACGCCGATATAGTCCACTTTAATTTATCGACGAGGATCGGAAAGGACAACCTTCGATTACTAGTTCGAGTTAAAGTTCTTGTAGTGAGCAACTATGGTGCAAGTTTAGTCACACAAGTATTTTGACAAACACATTCTGTGCATAAATTCAGAGAACTCATATCAACAGACTCTTGCATTATCTCAATACTATCTCGATACATATTGACCCAGGTTACAAAGCTTCACCTATCCTAACATAACTTGCAATCATTTTCATCTAAATGATCTACATAAAAAAATCAACACCAAATCAACAAACAAACAAAAAATTACAATCAGTAGAAAGAACCATACCTGATGAATCTCCCTTAAGAACTCTACCCGCTTCCTCACCACCAGACTCAGACTCTCTAGCATGTCCGCCACCTGCTCCACGGATAAGCTCTGCAACTTACACTACAACCACAAACACAACAAAAAAATTAAAGCACCACCAAAAATCAAGAAACCCCTACAAAACCCTAACATAATTGCTCACCAAAATAAACCTTGAGAGCGCTAACAAGGCCGGCTTTCTCATCTGCGCTAATATGTAACAAAAACACACAAATCAAAGCATATCAGTAAAACAAAATAGAGAAAGATCGGGAGAGATGGAGGAAGTCAGCAGCGGTGAGGTTGGGGAGGTTGGAGGTGAGATCGGTGACATTGAAGTTGTTAGATTGGTTGATTTTGTCGGCCATGGCACCTATTTTGAGGGGATTGGAGAAACTCTAGCTGTTGTAAAACCCTAGATGAAGAGGACGATTAGGAAAAAGGGAGAAGAGAAAGGGGATATAATGGGAGAACTATTTATATCTAGGCCTTTGAGTTGAGTTTGCAGATTTGGACCAATTTTAGTCCGGTCGGGTAATCGTCGGTCAAGATCTAATCATTATATAAATCAAATGAACGACCCAGATTAGATCTGTAGATCTAAATGTCGCACATTTTGTATACTTTTTTCCATCAAATGCATAATCCACACAGTACAATGTGATCAACATGTCTTACTCATATATCAAGTCGTCTCATTTTTCCTCTGCTGAAAAATGTAAATCACCCTAAAGGGGGGTGAATAGGGTGATCGTGCGGAATTAAAAAAATTAAAATAAAGTAAAGGCAAGAGTGATAAGAAAAGCAAACACAGATGACGCAGCGATATAACGTGGTTCGACCTCCAGGTCTACGTCCACACCACCTACTTGTAGCAATTCTCCGCAACAAGCGTTCCACTATACTCAAAACCCTTGTACAGTGATTCTCAGATTCAGGCCGAGAGACCTATTACACCCACAGGACTTCTATTCCAAGTCCCATCAATCTCACCGAAGTGGAAAAGAAATGAAAAGAAAACCTCAAGATCGTTAAAGATCTTGACTGAAGAATACAACCAAATAAACGCTCACACTCGGATTGATTTAGTGAAGGATTAGTTCTCAAGAATTTTATCAGAAGTAAATAGGATTTTAAAGACAGAGTGGATTCGTCAATATTAATAGATGGGAAAGAGTATCAATCCAAAAATGGAAACGATACTTTCCAAGAATATACACAGCGCAGTGTGCGGTCGACCGTTTAGCTCTCTGACGTAAAGTAGAGAGGTGAAAGGTCGACTGCTCCTCGAACAACTAAAGTTGCGGTCGACCGATCACTAGGTGCGGTCGACCGGTCATGCTTTGTTTATTCCGAATCCACCCTGTTTTCTTACCATAAACTAATCCCTCTTTAATCAATCTCATACAATTATAATCTCACGAAAATAGAAAGAAAGATTCAGATTTTGATATCTTCCTCTTTTGCTTGTGAACCAATTAATGAATAATTCTTTTTGAATATCTTCCTTTTTTTTGCTTGTGTTTGCCATTATTCTTTGTTGCTTTCCTTGTTTGTGTATTTGTGAATCTCTCTTGGATCTCTTTTTGATATTCTTTGATCCTGAAAATCTGACACACTAAATTCAAACTTATTAGTATGAGGGAGCACGTTTTGTGCACACCAAACTAGAGGTCAACAATCTCTCCCTTTTGGTGTGAACAAAACATACATGAATGTTTGAAACATTTAATGCACAACATATGAATACTCCCCCTGAATTTAGCACATCTTGTAATACAGATTTTCATATAATGAGAAATCATATTGTAAACATTCAATAGTTATAATTCTCCCCCCTTTTGGAACACACCAATTTGGGATAAATAGAGGAGATATAAGCTCAAAAATAAATCTTGGGAAGTTCGTAGAATAAATCATCATTGAAAACATCAAAGAGAAAACATATTATGATATTATAATGAATACAATCTTGTTCAAAAAAATGGAAGAGAATCTTCTTACATGATACCATTGATAGCGAGACTCTTTACTATACAGTAAGAGCTCTTCATAATATCATAGATTCGAGATTCTCCCCAATACACATGAAATCAACAAAAGAAAATCAAAATTTTGAGAGAGGAACAGTAATTTTAGAAGACTTTGAAAATATAGGCCAGAAAGAGAACCAGTCGACCGTACTATGCAGTTTTTCAAAAGATTTCCAAAGAGCATACCGGTTGACCGCAAAACCAACAGAGCCCACAGAGGACGAACCAGTCGACCGCAATAAGCAAAAGTTATTTGAGACGAAAAGTAATCAAGAAACCGAGAACATGTCAGTCGACCGTATAGCCGACTGGAAAAAAAATCGGCAGAAAGATCAATAATATTTAGTGCGCCTCTCAAGAAGTAAAAATGTTTTTTGTCTAAAGGTTTTGTAAAAATATCAGCAAGTTGCGATTCAGTAGAAATATACTCAAGTAAAATATCCTCCTTTTGAAAGTGATCTTTAATGAAATGATACCTAATATCAATGTGTTTCGTGCAACTGTGTTGGTCAGAATTTTTGGTCATATGAACTGTGCTAGTGTTGTCACATTTTATTGGAATATGATCAAAGAATACCTTATAATCCTCGAGTGTATTTTTCATCCATAATACCTGCGCACAACATGCTCCTGCCGCAATGTACTCAGCTTCGGCAGTAGAGAGAGTAACAGAATTTTGTTTCTTGGATGCCCATGAGACAAGGCAGTCGCCCAAGAAATGACATGTACCACTAGTGCTCTTTCTATCTGTCAAGCTCCCGGCATAATCTGCATCAGAGTATCCTACAAGAGAAAATTTTCTATTTTTCTGACATGTACCACTAGTGCTCTTTCTATCTGTCAAGCTCCCGGCATAATCTGCATCAGAGTATCCTACAAGAGAAAATTTTCTATTTTTCGGGTACCAAAGGCCAGTGTTCGGTGTGCCTTTAAGATATCGAATAATACGCTTAACAGCAACCAAATGTGACTTTTTGGGACACGATTAAAAACGTGCACATAAACAGATACTAAACATAATATCCGGACGAGATGCAGTAATATAAAGTAAACTACCGATCATGCCTCTGTAAGTAGAAATATCAACATTGTTACCAGATTCGTCTTTGGATAGCTTAGTGGTAGTGGCCATCAGAGTTTTGTAAGCATTAGCATTATCAAGTCCAAACTTCTTGACAAGATTTTTTGCATACTTGGATTGGTTTATAAATATGCCATCCTTTCTTTGTTGTATTTGAAGTCCAAGGAAGTACGTTAGTTCTCCCATCATACTCATTTCGAACTCATCCTGCATTTGCTTTGAAAACTCCTTGCAAAGATTTTCATTAGTGGATCCAAATATAATATCATCAACATAAATTTGAACGATTAAAATGTCTTTAAAAACATGTTTTATAAATAGTGTAGTGTCTACTTTTCCTTTAGAAAATCCTATGTGAAGAAGAAACAAACTCAGCCGTTCATACCAAGCACGAGGGGCTTGCTTCAAACCAAAAAGAGCTTTATCAAGCCAAAAAACATGGTTTGGGTGTGTGGGATCAGTGAATCCCAGTGGTTGTGCCACATAAACTTCTTTCGAAATAAATCCATTTAAAAATGCACTTTTAACATCCATTTGAAAGAGAGTAAAATCCATATATGCAGCAAAAGCAAGTAAAATACGAATGGCTTCAAGCCTAGCAACTGGTGCAAAAGTTTCATCAACATCTATACCCTCTTGTTGATTATAACCTTGTGTAAAAAGACGGGCCTTATTTCTAGTGATGGAGCCGGATTCGTCTAACTTGTTCCTAAACACCCACTTAGTGCCAAGTATAGTAATGTTGTAAGGTCGAGGAACAAGTCTCCATAGTTGATTCCGTTCGAATTGATTAAGTTCTTCTTGCATTGCAATGATTAAATCATTATCTTGCAAGGCCTCTTTAATATTCTTAGGTTCAAGTATGGAAACGAAAGCGGTAAAACACATAAAATTTTGAGCTTGAGTGCGAGTAGTTACCCCTTTGGACATATCACTTCGTATAAGAGATTTTCCATGCGGGACGTCTCTCACTTGTTGAACCATGAAGTTGTATATTTTCATCTTCCATGGCATCAATTTGTTGTGTAGGAATCTCATTGATTTGATTTTTGGGTTCATCTTTGTCTTGAAGCACCACTTGATTTTGATCATTTGCTTGTGGTTCTTCTTCAATATGAACTTGTTTCTTTTCAACATGAACCCCTATCTCATCATCATCAACAACATGCAATATTTCTTTGGAGTAGGGATTAGTTTCATCAAAAATAACATCAATAGATTCCTGAATTGTGCATCTTCTTTTGTTGAATACACAATATGCTTTGCTACTAAGAGAATATCCTAGGAAAACACCTTCATCACTTTTACGATCAAACTTTCCCAAGTTATCAAGGGTATTTAAAATGAATACTTTGCATCCGAAGACACGAAAGTAGCTTAGGTTGGGAGTTTTACCATAATATAGTTCAAAAGGAGTTTTCTCAAGATATTTTCTAATGATTACTTGGTTTATGGTATAGCATGTTGTATTGACAGCCTCTGCCCAAAATGATTTGGGTAAATCTTTTTCACTAAGCATGGTACGGGCCATATCTTGAAGAGATCGATTCTTCATTTCAACAACCCCATTTTGTTGGGCAGTGCGAGGACATGCAAACTCATGTTTTATTCCCTTTTTATCACAAAATGATGTGAAGAGTTCATTTTGAAATTCTCCACGATGATCACTACGAATAGTAACAATGGTGAGGCTTTTCTCATTTTCCACTCTACGACAAAATTTTTGAAATACATACACTGTGTCATCTTTTTGTGGCAAAAAGGCAACCCAAGTAAATCTACTATAATCATCAACAATTACAAAAGCATATCGTGCACCACCATTACTACGTGTTCGTGATGGACCAAAAAGATCCATGTGTAAGAGTTCAAGGGGTAAAGAAGTAGATACCATTTTCTTTGGTTTATGAGAGCTTTTCATTTGCTTACCAAATTGGCAAGACTCACACGGTTCGTCTTTTTCAAATTTGATTTTGGGAATTCCTCTCACAAGCTCCTTGCTTACAAGTTTGTTGAGATTGTCCATGGCCGTGTGACCAAGCCTTCGATGCCATAGCCATCCATCCTCATTTCATGCAACAAAGCATCTCATACTTTCTTGTGCTAATTCATTTGAATTTATGACATATACATTGTTGCATCTGTTAGCAAGAAGTAAATAAGATTTATTGTCATCTAGTACAGTGCATGTTTTTATCAAAAGTGATAGTGTACCGTTTGTCACATAGTTAGCTAATACTAATTAAGTTGTGTTTTAGACCCTTACCAATAGAACATCCTCAATGGAGCATGAGGAACCAAAGCTAATTTTACCTTTACCAATGGTTTGACCAGTGCTATAATCTCCAAAGATGATGTCCTTCCCTTTTTTCCTTGATAGTGAAGAAAAATATCTGCTGTCACCAGTCATGTGATTTGAGCATCCACTATCAAGGTACCACCGATCTTTAGTCTTGATGCGTTGGGGTACCTACATCAAGATTAGTAGGTATAATTTTGCGTGCTCAAATTTGTTTTGAACCTGCATTTGTATCCTTTCTCATCCATACAAGGTTAGTATTCCTTTTTAGTGAACAGTTATAAGAAATATTTCCTAGTCTACAGCAGAAGTTACATGTGATTCAACTATGCCTTCGGCCATGCACACTTGCATAACTTTGGATTGGTTTATGTTTTAGTTAGATTTTATGCAAGTGTGTGTGACTTGATGATTTACATTTTTGATGATGTATTGGCTCTTAGTAACCAAGCCCTCGATTATCATGATAGGATCTTGAATCTTTTGTAATAAAGTAACTGCGCCCTTCATGTTTTTCAACAATCTTTTCAAGCTCAATTACCTTTTTACATAATCTTTTTCCAGTTATCTCATCGTCTTTTGTGTTCCAACGAAGAGTATCTAGTGTGGCATCAAGAATCCTATTTTGTTCAAGGGCTTCATTACATCCTTCCACTACTTCATCAAATTTTCTTTTTACATTCATCTAAATCATTTGTGAGCTTGACAATATAAACAGATTTCTCCTGAATCTCTTTTAAGTGATCATCATGTTTTGCTAGCGATTCACAAATTTGTTGTTTTAAAATCTCATTTTCTTCTTGCAAAATATCATGATCATTTTACATGACTCAAGTTTTTTCAAAATTAGGGCATTCTTATTTTTCAGTTTGTGATTTTTTGTTTTGCAAGCGTCATGTATTTCATTAGAATTTTGCTTATATTGCTTAAGTTCATGACTTAGTTTCTTGGCATAGTCTTTCAAATCGTTACACATATCTACAAGTTCATCATAAGTTGGTTGTTCGATTACCTCTTCTTGAGAGAGTGATTGCACCTCACCACTCCCAAGAGCCATGAAGCCGACGTCGTCGTAGCCTTGCTCTCCCTCACTTGAGTCTGAGTCTAGCCAAGTTGCTTTTAGCACCTTCTTTTTTTGGCTTTGAGTGATAGTATTCCCTATTCCTGTCTTGTTGACTATGGCAGTTTGCACGGATGTATCCCGGCTTCTTGCACTTGTAGAACACATCCTCCTTCTCATTTTTCCTTTCTTCTTGATACCTGCCATATTTTTTTGTTTTTGAGGTACTTACGAAATTATCTTGTTAATAATGTCCTCGTCTGACTTCTCATGGTCTGACTCAGCTTTTGATAGTCGGGCCTTTTCTGCCTTTAGTGCAATGGCTTTCTTATCAGTCTTTGGTTCAATCCCGATATTTTTCCTGTATCTTTTTGTCTCCAACATTTCCATGTCGTACGTTTTTAGCTTTCCTTGAAATGTGTATTAGTCAAATCCCTTCTCTTCGAGAGTCTCTCTCATTGCCGCGGGCATTAACGTCCCACTCTGGCGTGAGACAGCTTATGAGCTTTTTGACCTTTCGGTCATCATCAAGCCCCTTACCCAAGCTCTCAAGCTCATGGGCAATGATATCGAAACGGGCGAGCATTTGGTCCATACTTTCACCTGGCAACATGCGGAACACATCAAATTTATAAAAACACAAATTCACTTTAGCTTTTACCTCGGAAGCAGTTCCTTCATGCCGCTTCAGCATGTTATTCCAGATCTTGAAGGCTATTTTGCAGTTACGCCCGCATCGCATTAGCTCTTCATTGTTCAACCCTGCATAAAGAGCCGTCATGGCTTTGGAATTTGCTGTTTTGAGGGATAACTCCGCCGGTGTGAATGTCTTCTTTCCATTGCTAACCGGATTTCTGTTTTGTTGATACATACATTCCATACCTCTTCTCCGAGCATCTGTAAAAAATGAGACATACGAACTTTCCAGACGTCGTAGCATTTTCCATCAAAAAATGGTGATCGTGTAAGACTTGTCCCATTGGAGACGAAAGGCTCCGATGAGTACAAGTTTTGGGGAGGAGGGATTTCGGCCATTGGACCTTTTGCTTAAGCTTTTAAGCTTTTTATAAGCACCTCGCTCTGATACCACTGCAAATCACCCTAAAGGGGGGGTGAATAGGGTGATCATGCGGAATTAAAAAAATTAAAATAAAGTAAAGTAAAGGCAAGAGTGATAAGAAAAGAAAACACAGATGATGCAACGATATAACGTGGTTCGACCCCCAGGTCTACGTCCACTCCACCTACTTGTAGCAATTCTCCGCCACAAGCGTTCTACTATATTCAAAACCCTTGTACAGTGATTCTCGGATTCAAGCCTAGAGACCTATTACACCCACAGGACTTCTAATCTAAGTCCCATCAATCTCACCGAAGTGGAAAAGAAATGAAAAGAAAACCTCAAGATCGTTAAGGATCTTGACTGAAGAATACAACCAAATAAACGCTCACACTCGGATTGATTTCCTGCAGGATTAGTTCTCAAGAATTTTATCAGAAGTAATTAGATTTTCAAAGACAGAGTGGATTCATCAATATTAATAGATGGGGAAGAGTATCAATTCAAAAATGGAAGCGATACTTTCCAAGAATATACATAACGCAGTGTGCGGCCGACCGTCATATTGGTACGGTCGACCGTTCAGCTCTTTGACGTAAAGTAGAGAGGTGAAAGGTCGACTGCTCCTCGAACTACTAAAGTTGCGGTCGACTGCCATGCGGTCGACCGGTCACTAGGTGTGGTCGACCGATCATGCGTTGTTTATTCCGAATTCACCCTGTTTTCTTACCATAAACTAATCTATCTTTAATCAAACTCATACAATTATAATCTAACGAAAATAGAAAGAAAGATTCAGATCTTGATATCTTCCTCTTTTGCTTGTGGACCAATTAATCAAGAATTCTTTCTGAATATCTTCATTTTTTTGCTTGTGTTTGCCATTATTCTTTGTTACTTTTCTTGTTTGTGTATTTGTGAATCTCTCTTGGATCTCTTTTTGATATTCTTTGATCCTGAAAATCTGACACACTAAATTCAAACTTATTAGTATGAGTGAGCACGTTTTGTGCACACCAAACTAGAGGTCAACAAAAAATCGCTCATTTTGCAAGTAAATGATGATTGTTCAAAACATGTTTAAACCTCATAATTTGGCATATGTAAATATTTTATGAAATTTTTTTAAACAAGGCCATAGCCACACACATACACCACGCGCACACACTCACACAACAATTCCATAATAAATGGATGATACAAGTGGGGATTGAACCTCCGAGCCCTTGCTCAATAGCTAAGAGTCTCATCACTAGACCATTGTGACAGTTGCAGTTTTATGGCATATTAATCATATTGAATAGTGCGGATCAATCATTCGATAGAGAAATGTATGCCAAATGAGTGACACTTTAGGAAATTTTCCTAGAGTGAAGAGAGAGAGAGAGAAGGGGGGGAGGAAATATGGCATAAAAGGAAATTTCCACATATGACACCCTAGCTATTCTACTCCCTCCTTCCAAATACATGATCCACACCGTTTAAAGTATTGAAAATGTCATAAAATATTTAAAAAAGGAAAATAAATCTATTTCTATTATAAAAGCAAGAATAAATATGTCCAGAGCGAATCTCAACCATCCATTTCTTTGATTGATCATCTAATTGACAGCTGAGATGACTAGACTTAATTTAAGTGTGTATTGCGCGTACAATTGTTTTTAAAAAAATTAATCTGTCCATCTAATCCCAGCCATACAGATATTTAAATCTCTTATATCTAATTAATTAACCTAATTTCCTACTTATTAGAATCCCTAATACCCACGCTGTCTTTCTCTCTTGCTCACTGCTTTCTTCTCCCACTCTGATTTCTTCCCTCTCGACCCCCCCCCCCCCACGCTAGTTTCTTCTCATGGCCATTTGTTGTAGAGTCCTCCTGCCCCCCACAACTCCGACGAGCTTGATGACTACAATTCCAAAAAGTTTCCAATCCCCCCCCCCCATTTAGTAATTTATTGCGGATGATCTTAGGGCCGGTAATGGGGACATTGATCAAGATCACCTTCATTGTAAGTTGGAGTATGTTGATAAATTTAGTTCTAATTCAGCAAGGTCCCATTTTAAAAGAGTAATGTGAGCCTCATATTTGTATGAGGAAAATTTCCTCATATAAAGTGATTATTCTCACTTGGTGGGGCTTTTATGGAAGATCCACTCCGTCCATTATGTTTATCATGTCAATGGATGTATGTGTAGAAAAAATCAAGTGATTTGGAGGTCATTCACTCATGCATCATGTGAGTCCAATTTGTGGTTCGATTTGCACCACTATTGAAATCATTCATTTTTCAACCACATGATGCATGGGAGAATGACCTCCAAACCTGTACTAGTGTCAATTGTTGCATTGGAAAGTGTTTTTCCTCTTGGTGGCAGAATTATGAGTCTGGACAGAAATCGCTTGATGTCAAAGAATTTGGAGATGTTGGTATGCACCGAAGATTGGATGAAAGCGGAAGAGAGGACTCAAGATTTACAAGAAGCACAAAATGGATCAACAAGTAGTGACGAGTGAACATCTAGTAGAATGTAATTTGTATAATATATTGTAAATAATTGAAAAAATTTAGGAGGATGAGATTCTATAATTAGGTTAAGTAGAAGTACACGACAATAGTTCACTGCCTTCTCTTCAATCAAATAGAGGCCATCTCGATCTCTAAATACAAATGTTTTCCTCGCATTGTAATTTGAAGTTATTTGAATGAAATGAAATTTTACTCAGTTATTTGGTTACATATTAAATTCTGTAATTCATAAATATATTTTTTGAATATCTCTTTTATCTATATGATTTTAACAATTGTGATTTTTTTAAAAAAAAGTTTCAAAAAATTAAAAAAAAATATTTAAAAATGAAAATAAGCCCGAACCGGCCCGGCCCCCGAGCTAGGGGTCAAGGGCCGGGGTCGGGCCTCAATATCCCAGCAAAATCCCGGCCCGCCTTCATCGCTAGCCCGATCCGCCTTCATCGCTGGCCCGACCCGTCTTAGCCCGGGATCGGGTCAAAACCGCCGGGCTTCAGCCCGGCCCGGCCCGGGAGGACCGAATGCCACCCCTATGCCCTCCTCTTGTGACTCAACCTTCGTCTCTAGTACGAATCAAATAATGTATGCATCTTCATATGTAAAAGTCTTCACAAATCTAGGCATGAGACTGATAATAGGGCTTCAGATCTTGATCTTTGCCGAAATCACTTCTGATCTTCTCACTATCTTCAGATCCACTTCCACGACCGTTGTAAAGATTGATACAATCTCTTCGAGCGCTTCTTTTTTCTAGCAATGTAAGGGGACATTGTGTACCCAAATCCAGAACGAGTCACCTTGTGGGCGCTCTGCTTCGAACTGTGGCGTCCATTGTGTGAAAGATGCAGTGAATTGCCCAAAATCCACTATGCCCATTGTTGATACATCCTTCATCTTTTCCGGCGATTAGAAAGATAAGAAGAATTTCAGATGGCACATCTTTTTTCACTATCCAGTCTCAATCGCTTCGCATTGGCCACTTCCGAATCAGGACTTTTAGAAAGTGATTTTCGGAAGGTCTACCAGACTTGATTATGGCAATGTTACACCATTGCCGAAGCCAGTTGCTCCTCATGTTTCTGATATTTTCAGTCGACATGTTCTATTGTGATTTTCGACCGGTTGACCACACAGTCGACTGGTCCCTACTATGTTGTTTTTTTACAAACGAAACTTCTCTACATTGTGTTTTTGTCCCCTCTTTGTGTGTTCCAAAAAGGGGGAGAAAATCTTCGAACTTAGAACTTAGAATTTAATTTATCTACCATTTCAGAATTTAATTTATCTATCCTTTCCTCTAAATGTGTGTTCTTGATTTTCTGTAACTCACATAATGTGTGCATGTTTTCAAGTTAGATGAAACGCATCAACTTTATACATTTCATGAACACATCATTTAAATTTGTACATGCATGAATTTAGGGAGAGTATTGGATTAAGGGGGAGAAGTTGAATTTGATTTTAAGTATGTTTTGTTCACGCCAAAATGGGGAGATTGTTTAACCTAAGTTTGGTGTGCACAAAACGTATCATGTACAACTAATATTTTCAGTTAAGATGTGCAGGAAATACAGAAAAAGGAAACCAAAATAAAGATCCAAAATGATTTGAATCCAAGCAAAAGTGGCAAGAATCAAAAAGATCAAGGAAGATTGCAACACAAGAAACATGTGCTTCAAATCCTCAAGGAAGCAAGTATAATTAAATTGTTCATGTCTTTTTTTTTTGTGAGAAAATGCTATGTAAAGGTCGTTTGATTGATTGATTAATTTTTGGTATAAATATAAAGTAGGTTCTCTAAATAAAAGTCGAATATGCATGCTAGTGGTCGACTGCACAAAATGTCGGTCGACCGTCCCAACAGTCGACCGCACATCATAGTTGAAAAGATGAGTCAGTCGACCGGTCATCGCTCGAATTTCAAGTTGAAAGATGAACGGTCGACTGCTCACATGTGGTCGACCGTAAACATGCAGATTTGATTTTTTCAGAAATATCTTTTCTTTTTGGAAAGATACATTTTCTCGCTCTATAGATAGAGGCGAATTTACTGAGTATCCTTCACCCATTGCAATTATAATTCTTCTGAACTAATCCATCAATCAACGATCTGAGTGTGAGAGCTTTTATTGTTTTCTTTAGTAAGTATCATTTTACATCTTGAGAGTTTTTCTTTTCTTCCACTTCGGTGAGTTTTTTGCGGGACTTGCTAGTAAAAGCCCTGCGGATGTGATAGGTATCTCGACCTGAATTCCGAGAATCATTGTGGGTTTAGAGTATAGTGGAACGGTTGTGGCGGAGAATTGCTACAAGTAGGTGGTATGGACATAGACCTAGGGTCGAACCATGTTATATCGTTGTGTCTTGCCTGCTTACTTGTTTGCTTTCTCTAACTCTTTATTTTACTTTACGCATTATTATTTGAGCTTTTAATTTCTGCACAATCTCCCTATTCATCCCCCTAAGGTGATTTACATCTCTTATATATATATATATATATATATATATATATATATATATATATATATATATGAGAAACGCTCCGTTGAAAACCAGTTTGTTTTCACGGGTTGGAAAACAGCAATCTAGACCGTTGGATCGCTCTTGATCGTGATCAGCGGCTCAGATCGCCTCCGCCCATCACCCGTTATCACTTAAGTGGCAGAGGGTTATTTTGGGAATTTCGTCCCAAATAACTCTTCGCCTGATTCGTCCTAAAAAAATGAATTAATAATGTGTCTATTTTTTATACAAATATTTGTACTCATTTACCCATTAAAATTGGTTCTTTTCGTTTATCTTGTCAATATTTCATCTTATTTCTATAAGATTTCAAGTAATTAATTAATTTTGAAGAAATAAAATTTTTAAAGCAAAATGTGAAGATTTTTGGAAAAAATCAACAAACAAAGCAAAACTATTGATTTATTATTTTTTATTGTTTTGTTGAATTTTAATTTGTCAATTGTGCTGAAAGTGCAATAAACAATTTTAAAGGGGTTTAATTGAGCTAATATGATTTTTAGTTAGTTTAATTAATTTTATTTTTAAATCCTAATTGCTGATTTTATTTTGTGTGTGCAACACGTATTGGAAGAAAAAGGAAAGAGAAGAAAAAGAAGAACGAAATAAAGAGCAAATCAGGGAAGAAATTAAATAAGTGAAAAAGATGGGACTTTTCGGCAAAAAAAAGCAAACCCTAATTCTCCTTCCCGTTTGCCTATAAATACATACCAAGGCACGCACGTCAGAGACAAGAGGTGGCGGCTACTAAAGGAAAAAAAACAGATCAAGTCTCTCTCTTTTGCACGTTTTCCAACAGCGAGGAGAAAAAGACCGCACGTGGGCTGACATGGCGCTCCTTCTTCTGCTGCTGGCGTGCTAATCGAGACGACGTGATAGCAGGACGGGACAGCACCTAACAGACACATTTCTGGGTGCTGGCTCTGGACTCAAACGAAACAAAGAGAGGACGGTGACGTGGCTTCCACCTGGCGCTCTACAGGCGCTGATAGGCGGGGCCCCTGACGTGACAGTCGAGACGCTGACGTGGCAACAGCACTTTATAGGGACTTCGGCGGTGTTCGAGACGCTGACGTGGACCTGGTGTGGGCTTCGAGATGCTGACTCAGTGGTGCGGTTTTTAAGACAGAGGAGAGAGAATGGCTTGGGCTCGATTTTTTAGGAGTTCGGTTTGCAATATTTTTTATATTTTTTTGTATCTTTTTTCTCTTTCTCTAATTTTTATCATGCGATCCAAGATAGTATTTGTTAGTTGCAAATTTATTATGAACTAAATTTATTTTTCTAGGGCTTTGATGTAGCCTAGTTTTGAGAACACAATTTTAATTTCATATTATTTTTCTATTTTTTCATGTTTATGTGTTGGTTTTTATTCTTAATGCGTACAATTGGTGGATAGACATTTGTATGATCTATTAAATCATGAAGAGACCGAACTGGTAATTTGTGATTAATAAAAATTAAACACCGTTATAGGAGCGAACTGTTGTTAATGTGATCGTTAAGAAATCCATAGATCTTAATGAATTTTCAATTGATGATTTGTGAATGAACTAAGACAAATAATTAGTTGAAAATATTTTTGATACTGCTTGAAAGAGAGTATTGAATAATTTTGGAATTTTGGTCTACAACTTTGAAAAATAATATTTTTATTTATATAGAGTTATAAATTGTGTGTGATAAACTAGGTGAAGTCAAAAGCCCTAGAATTAATTTTGTTATTAACAAATTACAAAATTTCAGATTCCGTCCCTCTTCATTAATTTAGTTAGTTTCTTTAGATTAATTTAATTTAGTTGTATTCTTTATTAATTTCAATTTTCCAAATATTGATTTATCTAGTAATTTCGGTACTCAATAAAATAATTAGTCCATGTGGGTTCGACACTCTTTTCACTAAAACTATACTACTTGTTGCGACTTTGTACACTTGCAAATATTCACATCAAGTTTTTGGCGCCGCTGCCGGGGACTAGTTATTCTTTTATTTTTATTGAAAATTGCTAGATTATTACTAGTTTGGATTTTATTTTTAGTTTTGTTTTATTATTATTTTACATCTTTATTTTCTTTTGACTTACTTTTACTTTTATTTATTTTTCTTATTTTATTTTTTTTAATTTTTATATTTTTCAATACTTATATTTCAGGGCATACAAATACATTATCATGGCGAACAACGATGAAAACAGAACTTTGAGAGATTATGATATGCCCTCAATTCATGTAACGACATCAAGCATAAAGAGACCGATTATTGAAGCTAGCGATTTTGAGATTAAACTGGCCATTATTCAAATGATTCAACAAACTGTTCAATTTTGGGGACTACCGCACGAGGATCCTTATGTTCATATTGCAAACTTTCTACATTATCTACCACCCGGTAGTATTACTACTTGGGAGGAACTTGCACAAAAAATTTTGACTAAGTATTTTCCGCCAGCAAAGACAGCAAAACTAAGGAATGACATTGCCACATTCATTCAATTTGAGACCGAGTCTTTGTATGATGCATTGGAGATGTACAAAGAGTTATTGAGAAAGTGTCCTCATCATGAACTACCGAAATGGCTACAAATTCAAATATTCTATAATGGTTTGGGAGTTACACATCGATCTATGGTTGACGCAGCAGCTGGAGGTGCATTTATGAGCAAAACTTACAAAGCAACCTATGAGCTTTTAGAGGAGATGACATCTAATCATTATCAGTGGTCTGCAGAAAGTACAATGCCAAGAAAAGTGGCGGGAGTGTTTGAACATGATCCTATTACTACTTTAACTGCACAAATTGATATTTTATCTAAACAATTAGGTAATACAAATTTTAATGCAATTCAATCTAATATGATTTGTGATCTTTGTGCAGGAAATCACTCAAGTACAGATTGTCAAGTAGGAAACCCTTTTGCTCCATCAAATGCCGAACATGAAAATTTTGTGTCAAACTTTCAAATGCAAAACAATCATTATGCAAACACATACAATCCAGGATGGAGAAACCACCCCAATTTTCCATGGAACAACGATCAAAGAGGAGCAATTAGACCACCTCAAAGTTTTCCACAACAAGAAAAGAAGCCAACACTTGAAGATATGTTTATGCACTACATGCAAAAGAC
The DNA here is from genome assembly GCA_017893485.1 of Hemerocallis citrina. Classification (NCBI taxonomy): domain Eukaryota; kingdom Viridiplantae; phylum Streptophyta; class Magnoliopsida; order Asparagales; family Asphodelaceae; genus Hemerocallis; species Hemerocallis citrina. The sequence goes on from JACEHZ010000207.1 coordinate 730,211, forward strand.
AAAACAACATACCAAAGATAGATTTGGCAATCCAAAATATTGCAAATTCAACTTCGACTTCCATTCACAATCTTGAGATACAAATTGGTCAAATTTCAAATATTCTTAACGAAAAAACTGCAGGAACATTACCAAGCAACACAGTTGTCAATCCCAATGAGCATGTCAAGGCTATTACACTAGGAAGCGGGATGACAATTGAGCAACCACAAGAAGAAAATGGTGAACAGAATGTGGTTGAAAAGCAAAGTGAGATTGAATAAATTGTGGAGAAATAAATTTAGTATGAGCAAGTAACGTATGATGTTTTTAATTTCATAAAGTTTCCTCCTGAAGAGCAGTCGTGTATTCAAGTAAGTAAAACTAATTTAATTGTGGGTAAGAAACATAGTGCTGAAATTGAAAAGTTACCAATCGAAGTATGTCCAACAAATTCAGAAGCTCTTGAAACTGAAAAAGAAAATATTTTTAAACATGTTATGTATTTGGATGCTACACCATCTATTCACACATTTTTTCAGCAAAAATTCAAGGAGGTGGGGAAATCAAAGACATTGTTACCGCTGATTTCGGTGTGGGGGTAAACAGATAGAATTTGTGAGTCCGAGAAAAACCTGAACAGTTGACTCAGCCTTCTTGCTCCTACCTCAACCTGTAAGGAAGTGCGAAATACCGGGGTTGATTCCGGCGACGCACCCTCCGACGCTCTTGTCAGTAATCAGAAGAGATTAAGAAAGAGCTTAAGTGGTGAAAAAGTGATTAACCTGGTCATAGAGGCAGAGGGATTGTATTTATAGTCGCCAGGGGAGTTGTTTAAGGGTTTGATTTCCTGTGTAACAGCCGGGAGCAAAATCCTCAGTCTGTTTAGGAAATCTTTCCTTGATTCCCGGTGAGAGCAAATCAAGGCCACTGATTTGGCCAAATCATGGATCCTGATTTGTCTCTTGTTGGTTTGGGTTCGTCTCGGATCGGAACCCGTACCCAATAGGTGTGGATCCATTCGCGGGTTATTAGATCTGCGAGAAGGAGATTCAGTACCCACTTTGGATCCGCTTGTATGTGAAATTACCTTTTTACCCCCGAGCATCAAGATTCGTGCCCAATCTGGACGGTTTCGATTTAACCCCATTTTTAGCCATATCACGAGCCCCCCACTCCTAAAGACTGAGTGTGATCAGCCTTTGAGGAGTAGTTTGACTGTTTTGTTGGCTAGCGGAGTTGTATCGGAGTCCATATGGTGGACTTAGAATCTCGAAGGGGGTAGTGAGGTAACTTTTTGACGCCATGCATTGTTCTCCAGCCATATCGAGTATTTGACGGCTTTTATTCATTTTTTTCGAGCTATTTATTTAATTTTGCGATGTGTTTACTATTCGTTCGGGGGCCTTAACAGTACTTTCTAGGCGATAATTGTCCGTTCGGAGGCTCAAAAATGTACCCCCGAATTTTAATTATTTTTCAGAATTTTTAGTTAATTTCCCCGAATTTTTAGCAATTTTTTCGCAATTTTTTAAATAAATAAAGCGATTTAAATAAATAAAAAATGATTTTCAATACTGATTTATGGCGTGGCACCATCTGGACCTTTGATCGCCGTCGGGCGTGATTTTCTGAGAGATCTGACGGTCTCCTTCGCTCGACAGATTTTACCTCCGTTTGCGAGCTCGGAAGGGCACTTGCTCGGCTGCCGACCGGAGACTAGGGGGGTTCGGCGTTCCGAGCGACGTGGCGCAATCTGAGCCATCGGATGGTGGCCCGTTTCCCAAGAAAATGCTATCTTGTCTTTTAGCGCACGTGGCGCAATCTGGACCGTTCATCATCAAGAGCACGAATTTTTGGAAGATCTAACGGTTGCGAGAGCTCGGTGTCTTTTTTCTCCGTTTTCGAGCTCGGAATGGCACTTACTCGGTCGCCGACCGAAGACAAGGGGTCTCGGAATGCCGAGTGACGTGGCGCGCTCTGAACCGTCGGATGGCGATGCGCATCTCGAGACGGGCACATTTCTCAAGAAAACACTATCTTGTCGTTTAGTGTCCTCAGCGAGATCTGGGCCGTCTGAGCGAGATCAGGCACGATTCTTGAGGGGAAAGTGAGTTTTCCCCATTTGCGAGCTCAGAAAGGCACTTGCTCGGACACCGACCGAAGATGGGTGGTCTCGGCGGGTCGAGTGACGTGGCACAATCTGTTCCGAGGTGATCCTGCTTCCAAGGGCATTAATGGTGCCTTGGGGTTTGTGCGGCGTTCCACCTTCTTCAGGTCATTAAGGATAACTCCTTCAATTAATGTGAGGCGTTTCAACTTCCGAGGATCATAATGGCTAGGTCTTGGAGGTTAGGTTATAAGTACTCCACTTTCCTTTGTCATTTCAATCGCAATCAACATAGAGTTTCAGACCTCGGAGGTATCTGCCTTGGGTAGCTTCTCTTTTGAGGTCCAGAGGGGTGGTTGCTCTTCTGCCTGGTTTCCCTCTATTCCTGACGGCCCCAAAGTGGATGTCAGGAGCGGGGGGGGGGGGGGGAACGAGGCAGTAGTGGTGACGACCGTAGTCCGGACCCGAGGGATGAGATGAGTCGCTTCGGAAGGACGGGTGGTCGCCCTGTTGTCTTGTTCTTTTCTCGTTCCTCACTGCTCCGAAGGGGATGTCAGGAGCGGGAGGGAATGAGGCAGTAGTGGCGATGACCATAGTCCGGACCCGGGGTGTGGGCTACTTAGGAAGGACGGGTGGTCGTTCTTCCACCAAGATCTTTAGCCTTCCCTGTTTGCTCTGCAGCGGGTGTCAGGGTCGGTAGAGATCCTGGTGGGAGAGGTGATCATCCATGTCCGAATCCGAGGGGTGAGCTTGTTCGGAAGGACGAGCGGTCGTTCCTCCACCATGATTTTTTCCGGACCATCTGAGCTCGTTGTTTGCAACTGTGAAGGCACGGTTGCCAGAGTCCTCTGCCAGGCCGAGCCTTCCAGTTGCAACCAACTAGCTCGGAATGGTGCGCTTCTCCTGATCTCTGAGTGTTGATGGGCCCCCTCCCATCTCTGTCTTCCTTCCGGGCTGATGGCTTCTGATGGATGTCAACCCGGAGGAGTTAGAGATGGGGGGAGTGCCGATCTGTTTTTGACTGGGGCCCGTGGGTCGGCGGAATACCGACTGAGACACGGGACCTGGGGGGTGCTCGCCGAGGGCGGTGCCTTAAAACTTTGAATCAAAATTTTTCCTGGTTCTTCTTGACATAGGTGGGGCGTCCGAGGGTTCAATCGTCTGAGCGACGTGGTGCAATCCGGGCCATTGGATGATGGCGCGCATCTCAAGACGGACACATTTCTCAAGAAAACACTATCTTGTCGTCTAGTGTTCTCGGCGAGATCTGGGCCGTCTGATCGAGATCATGCGCGAAAGTTGAGGAGAAAGTGTGTTTTCTCCGTTTGCAGGCTCGGGAAGGCACTTGCTCGGATTCCGACCAAACCCTGTTGCAGACAAGTTCGGATTGCGTGTAGCTCGGATTCAGACCCCCTGGAGCCGAGCTAGTTGACTTGGTGAAGGAGACAGTGGTGATGGGCCTTCGCGACGTTTCGAGAGCAGCCCAAAAGTCGCACTTATTCGTTTGGAAGTCCAAGGGACGTTCCATTTTTACTATAAATCTTCACCCCCCTTAGACCAAGTCTCATTTTTTACTTTTACTCTCTCTCTTCAGTTCTCACTTTGCTTCGAAGTTTTCAGCTCTCTGGTGGCGGTGCTAGCTGTTGCGGTAGCGTTCCTTGCTTCCGGTGAACTTTCCGACCGTACATATCACTTCAAGGTCAGTCTCTTTCCCTTCTCTCTTAGAAAAAATGGTTAAGATCTCGGATGAGACCCCCGCCTCGGAGCAAGCCGTTGGCCGAGGGGATCAAGGGAAGGAGGTAGTGGAGCCGAGAGATCAGAATGTCGTTCGTCCGGATAGAGAGGGCGAAGTGGCTGAGCCGCCTAAGGAGGTTGCGGCGGTGTCCCGGGAGGGCAAGGCCGTGGTCACGATCGTGGAGACGCCGAAGACGGCGGGAGCGTTCGGTCGGCAGCCCATTTCTCTGTCGAGTGTGGGAGGTGTCCGGGACTATGCCGAGGATACCTTGGAGAGAGTCACCCAAGGCACGGCTAAGCTGGTGGAGGAGAACGAGCCGAGGGAGCTGTCCGAGGTGGACCATAGGATCTCGTCTCTTACCGAGACCGATCTTCGTATGATCCGAGAGGGTTTCCGGATCCCCGCCGACTACGGACTGCTCCTCCCTGGGCCGGGTTTCCGAGCCAACACAAAATCGTCGGACGTGTGCGTCTTTCCGGTCGACTCCCTAATTGCCGGACTCCGGTTTCCCCTCCACCCGTTCGTTGTGGATGTGTTGACATGGTACGGGTTGAGCCCTGCCCAGCTGATGCCGAATACTTGGAGGCACGTCACGGCATTCGTCCTCCGATGCCAAGAGGTCGGCGGCAAGCCGACTATGTTCCTCTTCCGGAGCCTCTACCGACCTTGTCAGCCGAGGCGAGACGAACAACGGTTCTTTCTTTCGCCCCGGACGGGCGTGAAGCTGATCGAGAATCCGGACTCGATCAAACATTGGAAGGAGAAGTATTTTATTATCCGAGCCCCTGCGCCGTGGGTGATACCGACGGTTTGGGCGAAGGAAGGCCTGCCTAAGCGCACAAAGAAGGAGGCGGCGCTGAGTGCTGAGGAGGCGGAAGTCCAGAAGAAGCTCCTCGCCCTGCCAGCGCTAAGCTGGAAAGATATTACCGAGGAGGATCTGTTCCGAGGGGGTCTCAGTCCGATCGACCCTAGTATGCCTCTGGTATTTGTACTCTTTGTTTAAAGTCCATGAAAATTTTTCTATGTTTTTTCATTCGGTTTGTACAGAGACGATGAAGTTGGATTACAAGGCTTTGATGGCAAAGGGTAGGTCGGAGCAGGAGGCGAAGAAGAAGAGGCCGGCGACAGGACCTCAGGACAGTCGAGCCCCGAAGAAGCCCTCGGTGGCGAAGCTCGCCGACCAGCCGAAGGTCATGGTCCTCGAGCAGGGTGAAGTCATGATCCTCGACCCTCCGACCTCGAATGCGCCGGTCCTTGACCCTCCGACCTCAGATGCGCCGGTCCTCGACCCTCCGACCTCGGATGTGCCGACACCAATCTCGAAGGGAGATGCTCCCGGCTCGTCGAGCGGTGTGTTCGGCGCGAAGGAGGCGTTGTCCCTCCAAGTTCCGCCCCTCACTGCCGATGCGGAGAAGATCTTGACCGAGTGTCATAAGCAGATCTTCGTCCCCGATTGGCAGGTGATGAATGTCGACGGCTTCTTGGGCGACGGGAACATCTGCATGGAGGCGGTGAGGCACCTGCCGACCCCGAAGGATCGAGCGACCCTGAAGGCCGGGATGGCAGGGGACGCCATAATGCAGATTGCTCGGAATACTATGTCGGTAAGTGGGCCGAACTCTCCGAACCCTCCTTCATCCAAATTTCTTCCTTAGAATTTTTCTAAGTTCTTGGATTCGGATTTTAACGTGTTGTTCTCTTTCAGACTCTCTGCCACTTCAACTTCCTGGTCGAGGAGTTGGCGAACAAGGAGCGGGAGAACGAGCGGGAGAGGGCGGAGCGCGTCAAGGTCGCGCAGCAGCTTGATGCCGAGCAGCTTCTCTCGACGAAGAGGGCTGCTGCAGTGGGGGGCCTAGAGAAGCAGCTGGCCGACGCTATTCAGCTGTCGAAGGACACGGCGGCCAAGCTTTAAAAGGAGGCAGCCGAGCTGAAGGAGGAGCTGGCCAATGCTCGGTCGGGAGCAGAGAAAGAGGTTGCCGAGCTGAAGGAGGCGCTGGCCAAGGCTCGGTCGGAAGCGGAGACGGCTTGGAAGAGGGCCGAGAAGATCAAGGCCAAACACCTGAAGAAGGTGAAGAAGGTGAAGAAGGTCGTGCAGGAGGAGGCCGCGCAGCACATGCTCCAGAACATGGAGGATGCCTACGGTCGAGCCTTGCAACATGTAGCCGCCAAGAACCTGGGCTTCGACACATTCATCTACCACTTTTACGACCCCGTGGAAGGGGAAGAGAGTGTTACCGAGGGGCTGCTAGGTCCCGAGGGAGAGACAGAAGTCGTCGAAGGCCCTGGGGAGACCGAGGCCGAGGGCGAGGAGGAGGACGACTCCGAGGAGGAGAGTTGGAGCGAAGGCGGAGGCGAGGACGATGGCGAGGACAAGACCGGGGGGTCGACGGACCCGAGCGGCAAAAAGGTCGACCCCTGACTCGGTTGTCTTTTTTAGTCTTTTGTTGTTTTGTTTCTTTTTGTAAGCCTTATTGCGGACTAGCCACCGCTTTTGTAAAACCTTCTCTTCGGTTTTGAATGAAAAACATTTTGTTTGGCCAAAATTTGTCCAAGTGTTGAGCTTCGGATTTGTGTGTGACTAGTTGTAGATGTTTCGGTGTATTGTCCCATCGGATTTATCTCCACTTTTCAGGTAAAGTTCGGTCCGATCACGGAGGTTGTATACCTTCGGAAGGAGCTGGCAAAAACGAAGGGCGAGTTCTTTCAGAGCCGGCAGAATCGATTTCTCCTGCTCGGCAGGTTGGAGGAGACGAAGGCAGCTCTGCGGAGGTACTGTCACGAGCTGTGGCAACTGCGAAAGTACCCCCCAGCTCCTTGTCCCGAAGGCGAAGTCGAGAGGCTCCGTAGAGAGCTCACCGCCGCCGAGCAGAAGAATGACGACCTTTTGGCGGAGGTCCAATACTTGGAGTTAGCGGAGAAAGAACGCTCGGCAGAGGGAGAGAAGCTGACTTCCGAGCTGGAGAAAGCGTCGACCGAGCGTAGGAGGCTATTGGCCGAAGTCGACAAGCTCAGAAGGATCACGATAGATAGGGGGATCGAGGTCACCCATTACCGACGGCTTGCGACCGATAGTGCCAACGCCTCGGGCTCGTCGAGGGCCCCTCGACCGAAGAAGTTGGCGAAGGACGACGCCTTGAGGGATAGAATCATCGAACTGGAGGAGGAGGTCGCGTCGCTCAAGCCCCTGCCCGAGAGAGCCAACGTCCGGAGCACATCGTGTACCCACGAAGAGAGCGAGAGAGGGATTACATTTTACAAACATGCGACACGCTTGCCCTCGGTCAGACGGAGTCCAGCCGACGCTCAGAGTAGTGCGGCCGTTTCGTCGAGCGGGGCTTCGGTCGGTGCCGCAGTTAGGACCAGCAGCGAAGGGGGGTCGCGCTTCGTTGGTTTAGGGTCGAGCTCGGAGGGCAGGCCTCGTTGTCCTCGCGTTTCCCTAAACCGAAGCATTCCCCTTCCGAAGAGACCTTAATCATGTCGTTTTCCATTTTTGTTGGTTGTTGTAAAAACCTAATTGTAGGGTCGGTTCGGCCGTCTGTAATACTATTATGTCTGAATGCGAATCTTTTTGGAAAATTTTCAAGTGTTGGACTTCGGCAGTGTATTGAAACTTTGCTATTTGTTTTCCCCTTTTTTCAGCTCGAGGCGTCCGATTCATATGCTGATCTGTACGGCTCGGATGATGGCTCTGAATCCGAAGCCTCTTTTGGGACGGCGGCTCTGAGTCCTAGGAACGTCGAGCTGGAGTTACGCCGAGCTGAAGGTGAGCGGGCTCACCTTTTGTCCGTCCTCGACCTTCGGGAAGCCGAGATCCAGCGTCTGGAGAATAGGATCGCCGAGCTGAACCCTGTAGAAGGGGACGAGGACCCGCAAATCGCGTTCAGCAACGCTCTTCGGGTTAAGTGTATTCGGCACAACCAGTCGAAGATTATTGCCGAGCGGGATGATTTGCTCTCGGAGATTCGACACTTGCAGACTGTGGTAGCGAAGCTCCGGAACGGTGCAGGGGAGCTTCCAGCCGAGTCTGCCAAACAGTCCAGTGAAGATTTTTCCATATGAGGGCTAAGTGTAGTGGGTCGGCGTTGTGTACTTTGTTTCCAAACACTTTGTAACCATGTGTTTTGTATTGAGGTCTGATTGTTTAATAAAATATCTTTCATTGCTCTGCATATTTGTCTTGCCTATAACTGTGTTGGTCGCGCCGAGGTCCTTGGACCGAGCGTGTTATTTCCGTCGGCGAGAGTGTTTGAACCGAACGGGTTCCCACGAGTATGGTATGTTGTCGTTTAGCGATTCTGACAAGGTACGACGCGAAATCCTTGGCGGCTCTGTCCCCAAGAAAGCGCCATTTTGTCGTTTAGTGGAGGTGCGAATCTCGAGGCGGCTCAGTTCCCAAGAAAACGTTATCTTGTCGTTTAGCGCAGGTGGCAAGATCTGAGCCGTCTGATCGAGATCATGCACGAAAGTTGAGGAGAAAGTGCGTTTTCTCCGTTTGCGAGCTCGGGAAGGCACTTGCTCGGTGACCGACTGGAGACGTAGGGCTTCGGTCCTCGGCTTCTGGCCAAGATCGCTCGGATTACGTAGCCGTCCGAAGACAGGGGGTCTCGGCATCGACCCTCTGGGAAAGCTTGGACAGACTGGGTGCCAAGTGCTGGAGCCCGGGACCATCTTTGTAGCTCGACAGTTGTGGGAGCAATTCCGAACGGCGATCTACCCCTGGCTAGTCCTGAGACGAGCCGAGGAGGTATAGTCGAGCCGAGTGTTGGACTCCGAACCATCGGTGTAGTTCAACGATTGTGGGAGCAATTCCGAACGGCGATCTACCCCTGGTTCGTCCGGAGACGAGCCGAGGAGGTAAAGTCGAGCCGAGTGTTGGACTCCGAACCATTGGTGTTGTTCAACGGTTGTGGGAGCAATTCCGAACGGCGATCTACCCCTGGTTCGTCCAGAGACGAGCCGAGGAGGTAAAGTCGAGCCGAGTGTTGGACTCCGAACCATCGGTGTAGTTCAACGGTTGTGGGAGCAATTCCGAACGGCGATCTACCCCTGGTTCGTCCGGAGACGAGCCGAGGAGGTAAAGTCGAGCCGAGTGTTGGACTCCGAACCATCGGTGTAGTTCAACGGTTGTGGGAGCAATTCCGAACGGCGATCTACCCCTGGTTCATCCGGAGACGAGCCGAGGAGGTAAAGTCCAGCCGAGTGTTGGACTCCGAACCATCGGTGTAGTTCAACGGTTGTGGGAGCAATTCCGAACGGCGATCTACCCCTGGTTCGTCCGGAGACGAGCCGAGGAGGTAAAGTCGAGCCGAGTGTTGGACTCCGAACCATCGGGGTAGTTCAACGGTTGTGGGAGCAATTCCGAACGGCGATCTACCCCTGGTTCGTCCGGAGACGAGCCGAGGAGGTAAAGTCGAGCCGAACGTGGACTCCGAACCATTGGTTGAAATCGCAATTTAAAAAGCAGGTGATAAGCGGGGAGAGAAACATGCGAATTCACAAACACAATGGAGCTTTCTTTATTGATAATTGACGGCGAACCGTTTTACATAGTACAATTTATGAAAATAGGTTACAAGTCGGAGGACTGGAGTGGCTCGATACTCCGTGATACTTAGAGTGGCGCCGGAGCGCTTTCTTGGTATTTTAGGAGGTGGTCGGCATTCCAGGTCCTCGGAAGCTCTCTGCCCTCTAGGTCTTCAAGTCGATATGTTCCGGGCCGAACTACCTTTGAGATCCTGTACGGCCCTTCCCAGTTCGGAGCCAGTTTGCTCTTCTGACTGGGTAAGGATACGGCTAGCTTTCTCAAGACCAAATCTCCTTGCTTAAGGTTGGCGGGTCGGACCTTTTTGTTGTACGCTAGTTCAACCCTCCTTCGGTAACTCTACTGCCGAATCGCCGCTCTTTCCCTCAGTTCATCTATCAGGTCTAAGTCTGCTCTGAGGTCTCTGGCATTCTGTGCTTCGTCATATGCTGTGAGCCGAGGGGAAGGTATTCCGACCTCGAGAGGTATCACGGCCTCGGACCCATAGGTGAGGTTGAAAGGGGACTCGCCTGTGGGGGTCCGCTTGCTCGTGCGGTAGTTCCATAGGACATTGGGGAGTTGGTCGACCCATAAGCCCTTGGAACTTTTGTCCAACCTTTTCTTGATGCCCGCGAGGATCTGCCGATTAGCGTTCTCAGCTTGTCCGTTCGACTGAGGGTGGGCGACGGACGAGAAGCGCTATTGGATGGTGAGGTCATCGTACAGAGCTCGGAATGCCGCGCCAGTGAACTGAGTCCCGTTGTCCGTTACGAGGACGCGGGGGACGCCGAACCTGCATATGATGCTCTTCCAGAAGAACTGTACCACTTTGTTCTCGGTTATAGTGGCGAGGGGCTCGGCCTCGACCCACTTCGAGAAGTAGTCGATGGCCACGACTAAGAACTTGAACTGACCCGAAGCCGGAGGGAAGGGTCCTAGCAAATCCATGCCCCACATTGCGAAGGGGATGGGACTTGATAAGGAGGCGAGGTTGGCCTGAGGGAGGCGTCGGATGCTGGAGTGTCTTTGACAAGAGCTGCATTGCCGAACGTGTCGCTCGGCGTCTTGAAGGAGGGTTGGCCAGAAGTACCCATAATTCAAAGCTTTTCGGGCCAAGGACCTAAATCCTGAGTGTGCCCCTCCGATGCCTTCGTGGAGCTCTTGCAGGGCATATTCGGCCTGATCCGGAGAGAGGCACCTTAGGTACGGTCGGCCGTCTATTTGAGAAAAAGAGCGTTTGTATAAGATGCCCTCGATCAAGACATACCGCTCGGCCCGGGTCCTGACTCGGCGAGCCTCTTTGGGATCCGAGGGCAGAACTCCATCCCTTAAGAATTCGACCAATGGCTTCATCCAATTGTCTTGTAACATGACCGGCAACCACTCCGCCGAGGCAGGCGTCTCGTCTTCGATGCTCGGCTTAGAGAGGACTTCGATCAGGACGGTCTGTTCAAGACCTTGTAGGGAGGAGGAGGCTAATTTGGAAAGGGCATCGGCCTGTGAATTCTCCTCCCGAGGGACTCGTTCGATGATGGCTTCTTCGAACCGGCTCATGAGGTCCCGGACCTTGGCGAGGTACTTCGCCATTCGCTCGTCTCGGGCCTCATATTCGCCCAAGACCTGGTTCACGACTAGTTGGGAATCACTGTGAATCCGGAGGCGCTGAGCTCCAGCACTTCGGGCTCGGATGCATTTAATCAGGTCCGAACACAGTGCGGTCGGCAAGGATTTGCTGATGAGGAATTTCTGGCTCGGATCCTCGTCCGAGAAGAGCACTTCTTCTAGCTCGTCCGCCGGCTCGGACGTGGGCCGGGCCTTCGGCTCGGGGATTTCTAGTGTCTCGAGCGAGAGCACTGGTCCCCCGGTGGAAGTCATGTAGCACTTCCGGGCTGTTTCCTGGCTTCCCCTGACTTCCCCTACTCCCGACCGAGTGGGGAACTTCATTTTCAGATGGTATGCCGAGGGGACGGCTTCTAGGGCGGCTAGGCCGGGTCGGCCTAGGATGACATTATATGCTGTCGGGACGTCGACGACCATGAAGTCCATCGGCTCGGTCCGGGTAGTAGGGGTGCTTCCCGCTGTAACGTCTAGGGTTATCACCCCCTCGACAGTTACCGGGACCCCCGTGAACCCGTGGAGTGTGTAACCGGCCGGCTTGAGACGGTCTCGGGACAGCTGCAGGCCTCGGAAGGCCGAGAGGAAGAGGATATTGACCGAACTCCCATTGTCTACTAAAATCCTCTGCACCTTGAAGTTGGCCATGCGGAGGTCGATGACGAGGGCATCACAGTGTGGGGTTCGGACCCCTTCGAGGTCGGCATCGGAGAAAGACACAGGGACGCCGAGACCTTTTGGGGGAGGGGCACTGTGGACCGAGTTGACCTCTCGGACGAAGGCCTTCCGGGAGGAATTAGAGGAGCCCCCCATGGGGCCTCCGTGGATCAGGTGCAGAATCCGTTCCTCCTCGAACTCGGGCGTTTCCTCGCGCCGCTCGGAGCGCTTGTTAGCCCCCCGAGGCGGAGGAGAGTTGCGATCCGTCCGATCGTTAGCCTTCACGAACTTGGCCAACTGCCCCCTCCGGATGAGGGCTTCAATCTCATCTCTCAAAGCCCGGCAGTCGTTCGTGTCGTGGCCGTGGTCTCGGTGGTAACGACACCACTTATCTCTGTTCCTCCTCTTCACCGGGGTGTGCATCCTCGGAGCTGGAGGAATGACTCCCTCCTTCTCCACTTCCATTAGGATAGTAGAGACGTTGGTGGTGAGGGGAGTGAACTTTTCGAACCTGGGGGGAGGGCGGCGCTGACCGCCATTGTCCTTCTGAGCTTTCTTGGACCCCTCTTCCCCAATCGCCTTCCTCTTTGACCCTGCGGAGGGCCCTCCGAAGCTCGGAAGGGCTTCGGCCTCCTCTGCTCGGATGTACTTCTCGCACCTCAGGAGGAGGTCGGCGAAGTCATGCGGGGGCTTCTTGGCTAGGGACGATCGGAGGTTGGCGTTGAGGACGTTCGACTGGAACGCCACGGTCGCCACCGACTGGTCTAAGGAGGCGATAGACCTTACCTCTGCGGTGAATCTTTTCACATAGTCCCGCAGCTTCTCTTCCCTTTCCTGCCGCAGGTTCAGCAGGGAGAGACTTGTCTTCTCGGCTCGCCTGCTACTTACGAAGTGAGTAATGAACAGTGTTTCAAACTGCTCGAACGAGAAGATGGAGGAAGGGGCGAGCCTGGAATACCATTCCCGAGCCGAGCCCCTGAGGGTGGCAGGGAAGGTCCTGCAGAGCACAACGTCGGAAGCTTGATGGATTAGCATCAGGGTCTTGAAGCTTTCGACGTGATCGACCGGGTCGGATTCCCCTGAGTATGTTTCAAACTGCGGAGGTTTGAAACTCCTCGGTATGTGGGCCTCCATGATCGACCTTGAGAAGGGGGGTCGACTGGGACGGAAGGTTCCTGCTCGGGACTCCTCCTCCTTGTCCATACGGCCGATATGCCTTTCCACCTCGTGGATACGGCGGATGAGGGCGTCGTCCCTTCGCTGGTAGTCGTAGGACCCCCCGGACTCCTCTTCATAGGAGGGGGAGCGCGAACTGCGGCGCCGGTAGTCCTGGGATCGGCGAGGACTGTATTGCTGCCGCTGGCGGCTGGGAGCCGGGGAAGGACTTCTAGTTCGGCGGCAAGGACTGGGATCCTCGGGGGCGTCAGAGCCCTCTGAGCATTTTGGACGTTCTGCCGAAGGTTGAGAGCCTGCAGAACGGTATCTTGAAATTGCAGGAACTCGGCACGAGTGATCGGTGCGTCATTGTTCCTTCGGGGATGCCGATCTGCTGGGGACTGTGGCCTCCTCCTTCGGCGCTCGGGAGATGCCGCTCGACCTCTGCGGTCCGGAGACCTCCTACCTTCTCGGCGACGAGGGGACCGCTCACCCTGACGCTGGCGGGAGGCTCCCTCTCGGGCCCGCCTCTCGTCAAGGTGAGTGCGGAGGTCGTCATCCTTCTGGCGGTTCAGGAGCGTCTGGCGGAGGTTGGGATTATGGGAAGCCATCGAGTCCGAGGACCCATTATGGACCGAGACATGGTCCCCATTGAGGGGCTGCTTCTGTTTCCGGCCGTTAGGGCCTGAAGGGCCATTGTTGGGTTGTTGCTTGGGATGAGGAGGTGGGACCTGCTGGGCCGGCGGAGGAAGATTAGACTGAGGGATAGGATTGACAGGGGCTTCCTCCGTAGGGTTGGCGGGATCGACCACCCGGTTTGAGCCTCTTGATCTGACCTTCTTCGGAGGCATGGCTGCAGAGGACGACGAGGAAGTAGCTGAGGCTGTTCGGACGGTGTTTTCCACAGACGGCGCCAATCTGTTACCGCTGATTTCGGTGTGGGGGTAAACAGATAGAATTTATGAGTCCGAGAAAAACCTGAACAGTTGACTCAGCCTTCTTGCTCCTACCGCGACCTGCAAGGAAGTGCGAAACACCGGGGTTGATTCCGGCGACGCACCCTCCGACGCTCTTGTCAGTAATCAGAAGAGATTAAGAAAGAGCTTAAGTGGTGAAAAAGTGATAACCTGGTCATGGAGGCAGAGGGGTTGTATTTATAGTCGCCAGGGGAGTTGTTTAAGGGTTTGATTTCCTGTGTAACAGTCGGGAGCAAAATCCTCAGTCTGTTTAGGAAATCTTTCCTTGATTCCCGGTGAGACCAAATCAAGGCCACTGATTTGGCCAAATCATGGATCCTGATTTGTCTCTTGTTGGTTTGGGTTCGTCTCGGGTCGGAACCCTACCCAATAGGTGTGGATCCATTCGCGGGTTATTAGATCTGCGAGAAGGAGATTCAGTACCCGCTTCGGATCCGCTTGTATGTGAAATTACCTTTTTACCCCCGAGCATCAAGATTCGTGCCCAATCTGGACGGTTCCGATTTAACCCCATTTTTAGCCATATCAGACATCATCATCACGAAGAAAACGACTCAAACTAGAGCTTGAACCTGATCCACACCTGAAGAGAAGAATTAGAAAAGATGTTTTGATGTTGTTGAATCTTAGCGTTACATAACCATCCCACCTCCATGTCTGGCTGAAGACTTAAAACTTAACGCTTCTTAGGAGGCAACCCATATTTTCTTTTACTGCATTTAGATTTGTTTTTTCTTTTAGTTTATTTTAAATTTTTAATTTTGATTTTATTTTGTAGGATTGCATATGTTTGAAAGTCGCTGAGCGGAGCTGTTTTGTACACCTACATTGATGGATGTTTTTTAGCAGTATGGAGTCAGAATCTGGAAAACTGATTCAAAATGAAATTTTAGACAATTGTCTTAGCTTTCCAGCAAAAAAATCAGCCAATTTGGACATCTACAGCTCCAGATATCGCAGAAATACTGAACGCCGCATGTGCAGAATTTTTAAGACGAACCAGGGGAGAAATTCTGAACTTTTTGCATTCTTTTTGTTTTACTTTTTCCTTTCCCATTGAGGACAATGTGATATTCAAGTTTGGGGGGAAATTTTACAAATTTATTATTAATTTTTGAAAAGTAAAACAAAATAAAAGGGATTTCAATTAGCTCACCATTACACTTTTGAGTCCTTTATTGTGCTAAAGCATTGAAACATTTTTTTTAGGATAGACAATTTCTTATAAAGCAAGATTAAGCATACTTATTTACTTTAGAATTATTGAATTTCAAAATTTCACACACAATTGTAAAAGTCGTGCGACTATACATTAAAAAAAAATGTGATGTTTTTTCTTGTGATTATCCCCTGTGATCTAGTCCTAAACAGAGTTTAAGTGAATAGAGTAATAATGAAAAAAAAAAATATGAATAAAGTCAATCTACTCCAATGTTTTGAGTTTCTAGGGGAATTCATCACCAATGTTTACTTTTACGTAAAACGGCAACTTGAAATATGAGAATGCAAGTATTCTAAGTTTGTGACTTGTTGAGTAACCGGGTGAATTCATCACAAATGTTTGCATTCGCGTCAAAATGCAAGTGACAACTTAGAGAAGAGACTATTAAAAAAAAAACTCTAGTTTGTTACTCGGTTTGTAGTAGTGAGAAGGGATAATCACAGATTGAGTTGTTACATACTATAATTACATTAATTGCATAACAATTATGATTAGGTTTGGAATTATGAATAAATAATTGCACTGGAGAAAGTGAGTATGCTTGATTTTACTTTATTTGCTATTGTTTATATTTTTAATTGAAATTTTGATGCTTGCATGATGAGATCTCTTGGTGTGATGAGTTGAGCTACTATTGATTATTATTCTTTTATTCATGATTTTACTTTTTGCTTGAGGACAAGCAAAATCTTAAGATGAATTATTTTGGGAATGTCGTCCCAAATAACTCTTCGCCTGATTCGCTCTAAATAAATGAATTAACCTAGGCCGTTATAAAAAATTGAGAACAACGGCCGTTGTTCTCAATTTTTATAATCTAGGCCATTGTTCCCAACAACGGCGGGGTATACTGAACCTACCCCGACATTCTTAAAAGCACCGGTGTAGACTGTGAGCATTCCCCGCCACGTGCAACTCCGGCGGTTGGTGTGGCATTTTTCAAAGCACCGGTAGGGGATACCCCGACATTTATAAACGCCGGGGAATCCCAAAAAAATGCCGGGGAATTCCAGATCCGTTGTAGTGTTAGTAATTCTTATATTTACTTTCGTAATTTTGTAGTCAACTCTGTTTGTTAGACTACCCAGATGAAAATTGTAACCTAATTAGCCAGATATTTTAAATATTTGAGTAAGAATATATAAAGTTTTATATCTATATTAGTTATATTATAGTTAGATAATGTTGAAATGCTTGATGTTTTTAGTATTTAGAAATTTCAGAATATTGCATGATATATATAGATGAAAGAAGAAAAAAAAAAGTACAAGTGAAATTCTACCGAAATTTTAGGAGAATTGTTGATTATGTTTCAACTTTCGGTTACCATTTGTATTTTTTTAAAAACCTCAAGCATATATTTTTTTAAAAAGATTTGTACAATACTGCACATGGTTATACCGGTGACAAACAAGAGGCCTACAAGTTCTAAAAGTAGCAGGTTTCACCAATTTGTCATTGTCTCATCCACGTACCAATCAATATCTATATAATAAAACACAAAGAAAGCTATCAAGTGGCTCTCATTCAATAGGATTGAAATTAATGGTCCAGATCTAACCTCACAAAACATATTTTCCCGCCAAAAGTTTTCCTTTAAAACTCAAATTTAAATTCCCCCAAAACAACTCCTTTATTTATTTCTCTCTCTCTCTCTCTCTCTCTCTCTCTCTCTCTCTCTCTCTCTCTCTATTTACTCAAAAAATTATATTTTCAGATTTCAGCTTTGTAAATTTTCATATTTTTAATGTATTTTTTTATTGCTCATGTTACATTGAAAATAGCAAATATCTCAGCAACAGTTAAATTTCATCATTTTCCACACTCAAATTTCTAAGAAGTTGGATTTTACACCCCCACTATAATTATTTTTAACATATACTAATTTTTTGTCCTCATCGAAAAGAGAAAATGCGTAAGGAACCTCATCCGCCCACGAGTTTATGGTTCCAGCAGGCAACCTGGCATACCAATCGCAGTCTCGGGGACTTTTATTTACAACTAATTATTATTTTACTATTCAAACTTGAGCTACATAATTATTGTTTAATATTTACAAGACTTTCATATGTTGTATCGTTTTGAAGACGTACCGTAGACGATCACGGGTAAATCTAGTACATAGTAAAAATGATATGAAAAGTATTTTTCTTAAAGTCTCGGCCAGACAAGGGTTGTAAAGTAAATTTTCCAATAAACAAATCCACCACCAAATCCAAGACGGTCTTCTAAAAGTAACTGATCCTAACAAGCATTACCATTGGAGAAAGAGAGAGAAAAAAAGAAACCGACTTTCCAAGTGAGTTGGATAGCCACGTTGCCTTGTTCACTTCAGGCAACCCATGTGCTCCTCACATGCCTACATTCATCAATTCAAGCCATTGAACAAGAAGAAGAGGAAGTTGTAGAAGCTCAAAAACCAAGAAACAAACAAGAGTGAAAACTGAGAGAGTTGAAACTTTGAAAGAATGAACGAAGGTGGTGATGGGTTTGTGAGAGCCGACCAGATAGATCTCAAGAGCTTGGATGAGCAGTTGGAGCGCCATCTCAACCGAGCACTAACCCTTGAAAAGAGTATGAAAGACAATGAAGGAGAAGATGAACTAGTAGGGAATTCAAGAAAGAGAGAAGAATGGGAGATTGACCCTTCAAAGCTCATTATCAAAACTGCCATTGCTAGGGGAACCTTTGGTACCGTTCATCGTGGAGTCTATGATGGCCTTGATGTTGCAGGTCAATATATTTTCTAATTTTTTATTTTTTTAGTATAATTTTGGATGCCCATGTTGTATTTTTGTTGATTTGTTGTTATTTTGGATGCCCATCTTTTAATTTAGTTTTTTTTTTTTCAATGTCTATTTTTGAATTTTGTTGATTTTGTTATTTACTTGGTGTTATTTCAGATGTCCATCTTCTAATTTAGTCTTATTTTGCAATGGAATTTTGTTGATTTTGTTAGTTATTTGGTGTTTATTTCAGATACCCATCTTTTAGTTTAGTCTGTTTTGCAATACCCATTTTTAAATTAGTCAATTAACTATTTTATCCATTGCTATGGTCCTATGGAGTTAAATTGGGTATACATTACACATTAAATTTCGTGTTTTAAGTAGAGAATAATTTCTTAGATTTTATTAGTTACACATTTTTTTTCAGCAATACTGATTCTTTGTTTGAAAGGTGATTTTTCCTATTTTTTACCACTGGCAATTGCTTTAACCTAAATAAGTTGTGCTGTGCATCTTTCTGAAAGATTAGAATCATTGGCCACAAACTCACATTTTCCATTTCTGTACGAAGTTATTACATAAGATACTTTGCCTACTGCTTATGCTCTTTTAGTATTTTTAGGTTACTGTTACTACAAAATCTTGATTTTATACTTCAACCTCTAATCAGATTGGGGTTTACCCATCATTTAAGTGTCATAGACTCCAAACCTTGAAAAAGCCTAGCATGTAGAGAGTTGGTGGGTCTCTGTTAAGCTTGCTTTACAATTAATTGCTTGGATGACTCTTGTGATGTTTATTGGATATGGGTTCTTTTGTCAGCTTTCATGTGATCTCCAACTGCGCCGTATGGGTTTTGATCTTCTCTTGAAAGGATTAGGAAGTAAACACAATTAATGTAGAAAGTAAATAAACCAAGTGGCTACATATTTCAGAAGCTATTATTTGGTCAATTCAGAAACATAGATATATATATTATTTTTTTTCCTATGATTTGTTCTTTTGTACAAAACTTACTGAAGAAGAATAAGAAAAATAAATTTCCTGTGTAAAAAGAGAGGGAAGGGCTTATTAGGAGAGAGACAAATAGCACATGTAGTTGTTGTTGGTTACTATTCCTCTAACCCCAGGGTCTCTAGTTAACCAACAACCTTATGAAGAGGATGGTAAATAGTGCATCTAGGTATCAAAATTTTTTGCTTCAACAGTCTTCATTATAAAAGAAATAATATCCTGCACAAAAAATGTACCAATATTAGAAATTGTAAAATGTATATCATAATGTTAAAAAAGAAATAGAAAAAAAAAAATCAAAATCAAAATCAAAATTTCACTTTCAATCTGAAGTTAACAGCCTTTTTTGCTTTAGAAGTCTGGGAAAATGACATCGCGGGTTGACAAGTTCACTGCAAAGTTGCTATCATTGCTTCCTTATCAATAAGCTTTAGAGGTTGCTTTGATTGTTTAAAGAGCAACGCTGTCGGTGTATTAATATATGGCTATTGTTTATTTAAATATTTTGGAACTCAGATTGTTGGCGTGAGCAGCTAAAGTTCATGAGTCTTTATAAGCAAATCTAGTAACTGATACATGTGATGCATAATTATTATATGGCAGTATTCTTGATCATTTAGAGTTATTCTAAAATTAACCATCATACACAAATATTATTAATTACTAAAGAGAATTGAAAGAAGAATATAACTAACGATATAATATTGATTCTTCTGTAATACATATTTTTTTTAGATCTGAAAACAAAATTAAATGAAAATTTTATTCTATGAACTATTATTCTAAAAATGTCTAGTTGTGCACTTGTTCAGATCTCAGCTTCACTTATGACATTCTTGCAGAAATCAGCTTTCTCCAAAAATTCATTGTAGTCATAAGCGTGGAAGGAATCTATGAGATTATGACATTTTCATCTTCTCTGACTCCTCACACTCTATGGTAGTATATATATAGGCTAGTGCAGAAACATCTACAACCAAGCTTGTTTTATTTTTTTAAAGGGTATTGGGAAAAGAAACTAAAATGGAAGGATACGTATGGCATGTTTGTAAGAAAGTTCGCTTATTTGACTCAGTTAACTTGCTTATTCAAGATTTTTTGCATGGCTGGTTAGTTGGATTTCTCTATGAATGCAATCCAATGAATCATTAAAATGTGCACCATATTCTTCCACAATATTTGTATTTCTTAGTTTAAAGTAGGGCTCGGATGTAATTGACTCGAATTTGATTCGAGGTTTATCTGAATACGTGAAAATCTTAGGTTGACTTTGGTTTTCCTGCAGCGATTTGATTAAGGTGATCCATCTACCAAGTTACTAGATATCCATTTCTGTGACATACATTTGTACAATACGTTTCATAGGTCTGCAGGAGTGAGCCTTTTCTGCATATATGAAATTTTTGGTATACCAACTATGACTATGACGTTAAACAAAACAAGGACCTTTCCTGCCATCATGTTTTGAACTAGGCTAGATTCATGCATTGGCTAGTTATAGTTTCATGCTATCAAACATTTAAACAACTCAAAATTAGGCATTACAAGCTGAAGTTCTTTCGGGTTCTGATCCTTATCAAATTAGTAATAGTTATTCTCTCCATTCTTTGTTAGGTTCTAATGGGATAACATTAAGTACTATTCATGGTGGCGTAACATTGTGACATCTCAGATCAAGCTTTTTAATAACTTAGTTTCAAATTTCTTATATTAAATTTTTGTTACACTGATATGTGGTCACTTCGTTTCTTTCTTAAATTCACAAACCGTCATCGTTGACATAGATTCTTCATATAACTGAGTTTTGCATTGTAAACAGTAGATTCTAGTGTGGCTTGAGAGAAAGAGATTCTTGGCGAGAGAGTATTGGGACCACTTTTATCGTCTCTAATTAAATGATATCTTGGTTATTTCCCCGCCGGATTAGGTTTGCGAACCGGGACGAATTGTGTGTTGGTGTAGTTGGTGTGATCTACTTTCTTGCTTGGTTGTTTGTCATGATCGGTTGTCGCCTCTCGCTTTACTTCCTCTACACCTAATAGGCGGTATTTCCGCAACATTAGAGTCATATCAGATAAAGCATCTCTTTGCATTTCGTCTTGAATTCCATATGATAAACTTCAGCAACATTCATGGGGATGGGTGATCATTAAGTTCTTTGCCTTAGATGCACAAACAATCTTCACTCAAATGGAAGCATATCAGATCAAGAGTTTTTTGTACTTAGCTTTAAATTTCATATATTGAAATTTTATAATGTTAATGGAAGCATCCCCTATCAATCATTTTTTGCAAGTCTTTTATTTGTTTGCTAACTACTGAAAGTTTAGAAGTGTTTCTTTTCAGTAAAGTTGCTTGACTGGGGAGAAGAGGGTACCAGAACTGAAGCTGAAATTGCTTACCTTCGATCAGCATTCACCCAAGAGGTTGCTGTTTGGCATAAACTGGATCATCCAAATGTAACCAAGGTATAATTTTCATCAGTTACGCATACCATTTACACTCTTTCTATGCTTTAGTTTCACTACTTTTTGGTTAACATTTTGTTGATTAATCAATATGATTTCCTATATAAGTTTCACTAGTTTGGCATGTGCGTTTTGAAGTGGGAAGTAGGGGACGTGGGGGAAACTCAAATGAGTTTTCCATTTGAGTTTCCACCACTTTGCCCACTTCTCACTTCAAAACCCACTGCCAAGAAGGACCTAATGAAATCATGACTTCAGATTCTCATAAAATATCAATAGGGTTCTTAAATAGGCCTGTCTTCCAAATTCTTGTGAAGTTTCTTGTTCTGATCTTTTTCTAGATGTTCATTATACCATTAAATGAATCTTACCGTGCAATTTCAAATTTGTGAGAACTTCTATCCTTACCAACTGAGGTTTAGAGAAAAGGTTTTTTTCTGAAAGCAACTAGGAGTGTCAAACCTTGTATAGTCAAAAAGCAACTTCTCTTAACAATATTCATAAAAAGGTTTTTCATATATCACCTAAATCAACTTTACTTTGATATAACCCCCATTAAACTTTAAGATTTATCAGATAACATCAAAGAGTCACAAAGTACTTACCTACTGAGGCCATTTCCATTTTAATAAAGACTTCTTTTTTGGCATAATCCTTTCCCATATGACTGATTTGTACGGCACTTTTAGTTGATTGAACTCCACATCTAATTAACTTATTTCAAAATCTTACCATCATCATAAGCTAAGACGAATGCCAAAAAATCTTAGTAATACAGAATATTCAATTTTACAAATTTTAGAGTGGTGCTTTTAAATTAACATTCATTGGCTACTTCAAAATTTGTGTTGCTTCCCTAATTTATCTTACGCCTTATGCCAAATTCTTTGGTTCAATCATTTTTTTCGTTTTTCCCTTTCTATATTCTACGATTTCCTTAAGATTTGCTATGACAAATTATACTTATACATAATTTTTTTTTAATAGTTTATAGGGGCTACAATGGGTGCAACTGGTTTAACTATCCAAACCGATAATGGTCGACTGGGCATGCCAACTAGTGTTTGCTGTGTTGTTGTGGAGTACCTCCTGGGGGGTACACTAAAAACGTATCTGATAAAGAATCGAAGAAGAAAGCTTGCATTTAAAGTAGTTGTCCAGCTGGCACTTGATCTTGCGAGAGGGTGAGCACTTGACGTCTTTTGGTTTTAATCAAACATCGTATTGGAATTTTATCTTTACACATGATTTCTAATTTTCATGCATATTTTCCACATGTGCACCCCTAATAGGCCTTCTAATTTTCAAGTACTTTCCCAATAAATTGTAATTGGCCTTAAGTGAGTTCAAATTAGTAGAATTTGATGATATAACTATATAGAACAGTAGATTCTTGTTCTCTATTTTGCTTATTTACTAATTATGATATGGTCAATTTTAGGGGGTGTTCGGTTGGATTTAAGATGATGGAAATGTAAAGAAGAGAGGACAAGAGTAAGGAAAAGAAAGGAGAGGGACAAACATATTGAAGAGCACTATAGCTACAGTGCTCTTCAATTGTTTTCTCTCTCTTGGCACATATTTGGAATGAGGAGAGATGCGACACTCTCTTATTGGATCATCATTGGAGCATGGAAAACTGAGGGTCCATTCTCTTACATCCATCCAAACCTTCATGAGCAACCCTTGTTCCTCTTTTGTCCCCCCAATTAGTTTTCAAAATAGTTTTTCCACCTCCGGACAACCATGTTTTTAAAGATCAGCTGATCCTGATCTTATACGGGTCGTTTTTCAAGGGGCCGAACCAAAACAACCCCCAAATATTGGGATCGGCGAGATAACTCTGGGATTAGTCGAGTTAGCAATTGGATCATATGGATTAGCCTGATCTCTATATGAAACCACCGATCCTATGATTAAAAAAAATCCAATATTTGGATTTTCTATTCATGTGGATTCTCTTATCCAACAATGAAGATGTAATTATGTAATGAACATCATTTAATGATTATTTTGTCTACCTATTTCTATTGTTCTAGTTTTATTCTACACTAATAATTCTCTAAAACTAATTAAAATGTTCATAGTCGGTATTGAACATTTTAAATTTGTAAAAAAAAAATTTAAATTCATCAATTCTTTTTTTTTATATAAATTAATTACTATTTAAAAATAATAATTTAATTATAGAAATATACTAGATATATTTTTTTAATTTTAAAAATGCTCAATCCAAAAGACCCGATACACCGATCCGATACTACCGATCCGGTTGATATCGATCCCAGTCCAAATATTTGGCAAAATCAGATCCTGCTCCCGATCTCGAGTTTAAAAACCTTGTGTACAACCAACCGAGCACACCCTTAAATGAAAATTACTGTAGTTTACCTACTTTTGACTACTATTGGTAATCTGAGGGTCCTAAGAGACATTATAACCAGTTAGTAGGTGA
The DNA here is from genome assembly GCA_017893485.1 of Hemerocallis citrina. Taxonomy (NCBI): domain Eukaryota; kingdom Viridiplantae; phylum Streptophyta; class Magnoliopsida; order Asparagales; family Asphodelaceae; genus Hemerocallis; species Hemerocallis citrina. The sequence goes on from JACEHZ010000207.1 coordinate 753,847, forward strand.
CCAAACAGAAAATACTTGTATATGAAGGGGATTGTGTGGATACTATCATGTTCTAAAATCAAACATATTTGTATTGTACAGTTTGAGTTATCTTCATTCGAAGAAAATCGTTCACCGAGATGTGAAGACGGAGAACATGCTTTTGGACAAGAGTAGAACTGTAAAAATTGCTGATTTTGGTGTTGCTCGTGTTGAAGCACAAAATCCTAATGATATGACGGGGGAGACAGGAACTCTAGGTTACATGGCACCTGAGGTATGCATTATCTCGTAATATGTTTCTGTATAGGAAAGATCTAATGGAAATGTGATGTATACAGCTTTGGAATCTGCCTATAGAAATGCTCAATTGGTTATAGACACCATATATGAAGCAACATAAAGCTGCACCCCTTTACATTTAGGAAAGATTGTTTTAAGTCCGTTATTTGGCCCTAAATTTTGTTAGCCCAATTGATTATTCTTTATACACTTAAATCTCTCCTTTCAAACTCATTGAATAGCTTATTCGGTTGCATATGGTAGTCAAACCTATTTCTGGACACAAGGACAGTATACTTTGAACTGTAGTTTAACAAAAAATAGTACTCCTTTCTCTGAAAAATGTACAAGGAAAACTAAAACAACAAAAACAACAACAACGAAGCCTTTTTTCCAACTAGTTGGGGTCGGCTACATGAATCCTGGTTTTCCATTCTGCTCGATTTAGCGCAATATCTTCTCTAAAGACCGCCACAAGCTATAAGGAAGGACTACATGCATAAAAATAATAATGATATGATAAAATAAAACAAAATAAAATAAATTTCTATTAAATGGTTATTATAACAAAACAGTTCTTAAAAAAGTTCTGCTCCTGAGAAATTCGAAGTGTATAAAACAAAGTCAAATGGGGGTAAGGAAAGGTTTCCCCTTATATTAATAGCTTTGAATTCTGGAGTGATTTTCAACTGCTAATTAACACTGCAAATTGCTACTAATTGCAGGTTCTAAATGGCAGTCCTTACAACAGGAAATGTGATGTATATAGCTTTGGAATCTGCCTCTGGGAGATATACTGCTGTGATATGCCATATCCTGACCTCAGCTTCTCTGAGGTTACAACTGCAGTCGTACGACAGGCAAGCACTTAATTTCCTACTCAAATAACACGATCAATCGAACAAAATTAAATTCTTCAATAATAAAAATTAACTTTTCTTTTTGTTTTTTTTTTTTTTGGAAATTTGCAGAACTTGAGGCCCGAGATCCCCAGATGTTGTCCAAGCTCGCTGGCGAATGTCATGAAGCGATGCTGGGATGCAAGCCCAGACAAGAGACCGGAAATGGACGAGGTGGTTGCAATGCTGGAGGCAATCGATACATCCAAGGGTGGAGGAATGATCCCTCTTGATCAGACCAAGGGATGTTTGTGGTTCTTGGGAAAGCGCCGAGGACCTTGATTTCACTTTAAAATTTCGTCTTTAACTTAGTTTGTGACCGACCTGTTTCAAAAGAGAAATTGGAGTTGTGGACATTGGGCATTGTTGGAATCAAATTGGGGAAGTCATTTATATGTGAAGATGTTGTGGTTTTTTCTCCTTCCCCTTTCCGAATATTGTTAATGAAATGATTATTATTGTTTTGACTTTTCAGATGCAATATATATTGGAGATGAAATTTGATTTCATATGGTAAACTATATGTTAATAATTTATGTAGCTTCCTCGTTGCCTAGTTTACTAAGCTGGAAGCATTATATACCAGAGCTCAATCAGACGAAGACTAGAAATAAATCAAAGTATATTTCCACACTGAGGGAAGCTATAACTGGGCATTAGTAGATTTGTTTCTAAACACTTCACATACATTGTTGGGATACCAATAGAACATAAAAATCTATTCAATTCAACCCAACCCAACCCAACCAGAAAAAAGATTTGGGATTCCTCACATGCGAGATTGTATATATGCACCTCAAGAAATTTTTGGGAACCTGCAAGTGGATGTTCAATATCCAATACGAATTTGTTTTTTTCTTGCATCGTCTGCACGGATCTCTTAATCTGTATTCAGCTAGTAGAGGTAAGACCTTTTTTTTTTTCTTTTTTTCTTTTTTTGGGTCCGTTTAGTCTGAAGCTCAGCTGAGTCATATTGGGGCTGTCCTCGCGAGATTGACATCAACAGTCTTTTCGATTAGCAATGAAGAACCATCCTAAATCTGAGTTGGTGCCGGTTAGAAACTTGTTTGCTATGATTGAAAGACCGACGGGCCACCACACTGGTTATGTAGAATGACAGGTTATCATATTCCTTCAATCTTTCATCTCTTTTAATTAAGGTCTCACTATACATAATGCTTGGGTTGGTAGGGTCCTGTGCGAATCAGTTGCGGTTGTTCAGGTTTGATGCAGGGCAAAGGGTTCCATTACTTGTTCAGGTTTGATGCAAGGGAAAGGGTTCCATTGCTTTCTCTTTCGGCCACAAGAACATATTGTAGGGCACTCTCTCAAACAAAGCCTTCTATTTCTCAGTCTCACTCTAACAATCCGCACCCAACTGTTAGCACGACCGGCTAGTACATAACCTGACAATTCTTGATAGTTTTGAGGGAAATTAGGCTTCATGTGGTATTGAAGTAAAAACTTGAGAGAGAATAAATCCTGGCCTCATATTTCCTAGGAATGCAAGCAAGATCCTTGCATCCAGAAGAAAATTTAGTCGCCAGAAAATAAGAAAATGTAGAGGTTCAGAATTTCACTGACAAAGTTGAAGACAATACATTCTTGGACTGTTAAAAAACTTAAAACGTCCAACAGCAGTCCAGCAACCAACGCTATTGATTGAACAGAACAAATACATAGCACTAGCCACATTATTACTGACTAGAATACAACAGGAAGTGAAGTAAACTAACTAATTATTCTACATGCTACAAACAGAAATTGAGTTCTCATGAGTTTACTGCTGACCACTGTACATTCATTTCGTCGAAATCTGTCTACTTACAGAACGAGGGATCACATTTCCAACTTCACCTGAAGCAGTTACAGATACTGTCAGCCACTCCCCGCATCTAGGTCTGGAGTTGGAAAGCTATAAATAAATATGGAGCACTAGTTAGGATCACATTCTTCTTTAACATCAGCTGTATTAGGTGATGCATGTGATTCTTCAACTGCATTCTCCAACTGGCTAGTTTTAAATAATTTGATTAGATCCTCTTGTATCGTCTTTCTCAGCCCAGATGCATCTGCAGGATCAAACCACTTTCTGCCAAACTATAAAAACAAAGATGGAACATCATGAGAAATGAAATTTTAAAAGATACAAATTTAATGAAAACTACAAAATTTTGTTTTGATTTTTTTCTAACCAATGAGAGTTCTTTCTTTCTTAGCCTTTTGGGTGCCTGAACAATAAACTGCTTCATAAAAAAAAGTACAAACAGGCCACAATCATAGTCATTCTTCTGTTGAGGTACCTGTTAGATGCATGCAAATAACAATTCTGTCAATCAATACATTTTGTGCAACATTTCAAAGGGTGCATTTCATGCACTGAACAAAAGACAAACTTTTACGCATCTCAAAGCCAATTCAAAAAATTGAGAAATTTCTACTCCGGTCCAGTTCCATAACACCAAAGCATAAGATGAAGTCAGCAATTCTTTGTAAAATTGATGGTAAAACCTTTAAAAGGGCTAAAGCATAAAAACAAATGGTGCCCAATGTCTCAGTGACTCGCTCTAAAAAGGCACACAATGTTGTTCATCGTTTAGTTTCTTCAGAGAGCATTTTAAAGTAGTTAAACATTTGACATAGGGGTCTTAACAGGCACAACAAGACAATGTTCAGATGGATTTAAGGATGTTCAGATGGAGTATATAACAGATCACCATGCAGATTGTCTTCTGTGTCAAAACTCTTAACAATACTCTTCCGGTTTCCTCTTTTCCCATAATATCTTCAGTCTTTCTCCTCCATCTATTTAGTCTTTCTCCTCCATCTATTTGGAAGGAAGAGGGGGGATCTCATTGATTTTGTATCTGAAGATTTTGTCGATTTTCCTTCTTCTCACATGCTCCATTGAATAACAATAATAATAACAACAGTAATAATAATAAATAATAAAATTATATTCAGAGAACAACTAAATGAAGGTGGAAGAATCAACGAAACCCTTGATTTTCTGAATCTTATGTGAATATAAAACACCCAACAACAGTACAATGTTTCTTATGTTAACACCATTTAGTGTGATCGCAACATTGAACATTCCCAACCTTGCCTTTGATTATGCTCTACTGTGGAGGTATCTTTTTCCCCTTTAAGACAAAAGGTTACAAATCAAAGGATTAAAAAGTGTCTTCCTAAAATAAATAAAACAGATGCTAAGAGGAAAGTTCCCTTCATAGTTATTATCCACGCTTACCAATATGACCAGCTTACTTCTAACACAAGCCAGTTGACACAACATCATCAACACTTACAACATACATAAGCCATACACAAATGAATTTTTTTCCATGCTGACACACTTTTTGAAAATATTGAGCGATCTAACGCACTTTTGAAAATATTTACCCAACTAACCCAGTTTTGAACACGTCAGCATTAACCGTTATTAAAAATAACGGCATATGTTAACACCATGCCGTTGTTTCCAATAGCGGCATCTGTTTAAAAAAAGTTCGCATGCCGCTATTTGGAGTAATGACATGAATTAACTTGTTCTCAATCGTGTGCTCTGTGACTGGGAAAAAAAATACAAGTGTGAAAAAATCATATAGATGATGCCGCTATTCCCAACAATGGCATTCTCATTACAAGGGTCTGTGCCGCTTCATGACGGTCAGTAAAGTACATGTTGAGACGAAAGAATATCATTTCCACAATTGCCGTGACGGGCAAGCTACGGACACCTTTTAAAACCAAATTGAACACTTTCGATAGATTTGTAGTCATTATACCATATCGACGGCCTCCATCAGCGGAAAGTGCCCACTTCTCAATCGGTTTGTCCTTCAACCAATTAGCCGCTTCAAGCTGTGCAATCTTTGCCTCAAACTTCTTAGACTGACTTTGACACACGATAACCTTGAGCTTGTTCATTAAAAACTTGTTCCCAATTTTTTTTTGAAAATTAGTAGCAAAATGCCGCATACAATAACGATGATATGCAAGTTGCTCCTTCCATGTTCCGAACTCATTGTCCATGGCTGACAAAATGCCTGCATGACGATCAGAAATGACACAGACCGGCACGGTCTGTGACAAAGCACCGAATATAACTCATGAACCATGTTCAGGTTTGTGTGCTCTCTCCATCCATTATTGCAAATGCAAATAGAAACAACCTACCGTTTGCCTCGGGCGAAACAGCTATCAACAAACAACCTTTGCATTTTTCATACAAATGTGTTCCGTCAACATTCATTACTGTTCTGCATACCTTCAACCCCTCGAACGAGGGGCTGAATGTCCAAAAGACCCCCTTCAATGTTTCTTCGGCGACACAATCTTGGCCCAATGGACGGCTGTTCCTGAATTTGAGGCTTGAATTGGTGTGAGAAGATGAGACAATTTAGTGTAAGCTTCTTGAAAGGAACCATACAACCGCTCAATCGCTTTATGTTTTGCCTTCCAAGCTTTCCTGTATAAAATAGTGTAATTGAACTGAAGCTTGACTATCTCAATTATGGCTCTTGGTGTTACTCCTAGTTGTGCCTTCACAATATTCAATTTCATCGTTGATACAATTGTAGAATCAATTTTACTATGATCTTAATTCAATGTCGGATTCACACATGTATGCGGACCTTCAATGTTCACGAATAAAGATCGGCCTTTTGGAATAATTGCATGCAATCGACATGGACAACCCGCTACATTTACAAGTTCCGAATTTTCTGCAATCTCCTCGGATGAATGTTTGATCGGTGCGTATTTACATTTAACATAGTATAAACTAGGGGTCGATTTTACCGTCACGAATTCTCAATGGTTCTTCACGAAGTACATCTTCACTTGATGTTGTATACTATCTTTAGTTGGGAACCTTTGACCTATGGAGAGTTCATCCGTGTTCGAAGAGCCGACGGAAGACTGTGCATGTTCATGTACAGTCAGACAGGATATCCATTCACTCGATTGAACCTCATGTACAGATACACTAATGGACTGATTTGGCAACACATTGTTAACCGGCACATGAACGTTGACATCATTAACCGGAGCTTCATCGGCATCCTCCTCAACTTCAAGACCGTAATCCTCATCTTCTTCCTCTTCTACCAAATCGTTATTTACAATGGCATTATCAAAGACTAGTATGACTATGTCGGTATGGACAATATTTTGTGTCAAGGTGAACGGATGTACCGGCTCATATTCAATGATAATAGGTTCTATTGGAGTTGTGCTAATGTCTTCTTGTGTAACTGGTATTCTTGCATGTGAGTCGGCAGATGGTTTCAAGCTCCTAACGGGACTTGGACTTGGAATAACAACTGGCCTAGTGTTTGGAACTTGAAGCTTCATTTGCTCAATATATAACTTCAATGCAGTCCAACTACAATTTGGATCAAGTGTCCTGTAATCATGGACCTCAAAGAATTATCATTATCTAAGGGAACCACCATGAAATATTGCCATTCTCCTTTACCGACAGCACAACGGACTTTGATTTTGACACTCAATTCACATATATCCCAATTCGTAACTTCAAATATCTTATCTACTAGTTGTGAGTATATAAAGTTACGAGGAGCACAAATATTGACCGGTTCAACATCGCTATAACATTATCCAATCTTTGGATCTCGAATTATTTCACCCCCAAAATATAACCAAATAGGTATATCATATTCCATACCTAAACATAAAGATTCACACATATTCAAGTCATTAACTACTCATAAGTATAACCTATGCAATACATATTAAACATATGGTTATAATAATACCTTCAAATTAGACCGTATCTTGGATAGCTAAAAAATATGTCGTGGATGAAGAATGAGATGACCCAATACAATGTTGGAGATTTTAAGAATGGGGGAGTTGAATTTGGGTGGGAGAAGAAGAGGGAGAGTGAGGTAGGAGATATGAAGTTTGAAAGGAAATAATTGAGAAATTTTGGGTTTTATGCATCTAGGATTTTTGGGTTTCGGGAGTGAGAAGGGAAACAGATCTAAAGTGAAAGGGAAAGGAGAAGAGGGGGCACTATTTATATGCAAAAAATCATATAATTCGCTATCCCTAACAACAACATTTGTAATGAGAATGCCGTTGTTGGGAATAGCGACATCATCTATTAGGGCTGTTCATCAGTGCGAAACCGATCCGAACCGAAAATAACTGAACCGAACCGAAATTTTCGGTTTGGTATATTTGAAATCAAAATCCGAACCGAAACTGATAAAATTTGGTTTGAACCGAACCAAATTTTATCGGTTCGGTTCGGTTAATAACCGAACTAACCGAAATTTTTAGTACAATGGTTCTTCACTTCAAACCAGTTTGATCAACAATGGTTGGGAGGCTTCAACAAAGTGTGAGCCAGCAGCTTCTAGTTCAGTTAAGTCTTCGTGTACCATTGAAAGAAGTGAAGGCTATAAGTCTCAAATTAACCTGTGGATTGAAAATGGTCAGAAACTGAACTGTGATAATCATTCTGCGGAAAAGGTTGCTGAAGTGGGTAAAGTAAGTAGAAAGAGATCCAGACCTGGAGAGAACCCCCGACCAAGGCCGAAAGATCGGCAAATGATTCAAAACCGTGTAAAGGAGCTGCGTGAAATTATTACCAATGGAGCTAAGGTGACTTAATCAAATTTTGAAGCCTTGAGTTGATTATTTTGCTTTACTTTTCTAATCTTATAATTTGAGATGGAGATTTTGAAGCGCACTTGCATAGGAGCTTAGTTTGAGATAGATCCTAGGGGTATAATTTATTTTGGTCCAAAAAAAGTTCGGTTTTTTGTTCGGTTCGGTTTATTTAGAAGCCAACCAAAAACCGAACCGAACTCTCTGAAAAAACTTCGGTTTGGATCAAAACCGAACCGAAAGCCGAAAAACCGAACCAAATTGGTAAATTTCGGTTCGTTTCGGTTCGGTAATCGGTTTTAACCAAAGTATGAACAGCCCTATCATCTATAGGATATTTTCACACTTGCATTTTGCCCAAGTCACATAGAGCACACGATTGAGAATAAGTTAACTGATGTCGTTACTCTAAATAGCGGCATGCGAGGAAAAAAATTAGACAGATGCCGCTATTGGAAATAACGGCATGGTGTTAACCTATGCCGTTATTTCCAATAACGGTTAATGCTGACATATCCAAAACTCGGTCAGTTGGGTAAATATTTTTGAAAGTGGGTCAGATCGCTCAATATTTTCAAAAAGTGGGTCAGCACGGAAAAAAACTCTACAAAAATAGTTGTAGTTTGTGAGACTACAAGAAGCCAAACTTACAAATTATATAGTGTTAATTTTTATTTCGAGAAAGGTCCATAGGAAAGGATTAATTACCGTGATTTTTTCCTTTTCAATCCTGCGTGGAAGAAACTTCCATAACCTTTGTGAAACAGGAGGATCTGAAGAAGGCTCATTCTCGTTTATGTACTTATGTTCCGCTTTGAGATAACTACAACAACAACAAAAAATAATAATAATTAATTAATTATATAGGCCACAACTCAAATCAATGACTTAATAAAATCTACTTGGACATAGTAAGATGGCCATCATTTTTATATAATCTAAAGTAAGTAAGAATCTGTAGGAGAATGTAACATATAGAATGTATTGTTTAAGAATGGTTATGTTCAAGAACTGAGGATCAATTATCAGAATCAGACTCATGCAAATTAAGTGCTTAAGTAAAAACAATATGGTAAATGTAATTTTATTTCACATAACCTTTGAAAACTTAGATGCACATATTTTTTGTTTCATTTCAGCTCTATCGTGATTATTGAAACTAATAAACACCATTGATCTTTACTAAGGTGTGTGAAGCCTACACAATTTGAATAGTGTGCAACATTAAACCTACCACATTTAATGCCCTCTTTTATAACATACATTTTTGTATCTAAAAAAGAAGTAAATATCCTCTGTTATCCTCTGTGTGAGGTTACTTTTGGTTGAGTTGGTGGTGTTTTTTATCCTCTTTGTGAGGATATTTTGCTCTGTTTTGTGACCACCTCTCTATTAGAGTCTGTATGAACTCTATTTCCTTTTATTTTATCTTGGCTGAGGTCTTCGGACTTCATCCCTTTTATCAAAAAAAAAAAAGAAGTAAATATCATATCATTTTATTCTAAAATTAAATTCTTTTTTTTTTCCTTCAAACTAATGCTATATTAAGTTTATAATATATATGCTATATTAAGTTTATAATATATATACTTTTTCCTTTGAAGTGTTCACGTGTCAAATATCTAACCAGAAAAAGTGAGTGCAATGACAGAAGACTGTTGTCATAGTGACAGCATATCTACAATCATCCTTGGAGAAAAAAACACTTAAGGAAATAAAAATAAAATAAAATAAAATCCCACTAGTTGCCAATTCACAAAACAATTACACTGTATCTAAGCAGAATCTCAAAGAACGACGGTACTTTACCTACTAACCACAGAAAATATCTGATTACTAGCATGAACTCCCAGAGAATCCAAATGCAGTATATGCAAACTTGATTCATCTTCCTTTGCTGGAATGCATACAATCACCAAGCTCCAGTGCATACTAATTTCAAAAACAACTTGACTCAATGATTAATGCAACCAACATAAACTGACACTTCATAAAGAAGTACAAATTAGTAATTTATATTAAAAAGACATGCAAAAATTTATACGATGATAAAGAGTTACGTAACCCACCCCCCCCCCCCCCCCCCCCTCTCTCCTCTCCCAATCGTTCTTTAAAAAATTAATAAACCCCCTATCATTAAATTTGAATCTATTCACCCCGTCGTTAGTTTGCTAGTTTGTCGATAAACCCCTACTATAGAAAGACCATGTTATCCAAAGGTCAGAAGATAAAATAAGGAAAAGGTGGAAGAAAATTCTGAAATGAATATAAAATAAAAGAGGGTACAGTGGCAAAGCACTTTAGGCAGATAATAAAAGAAAAAATAATCCAGGGGTGAACAGATTCAAATTTAACGATAGGGGGCTTGTTCATTTTTCATAAAACAATAGGAGTTTTTTTATAGCTTTTTACCCATATATATATATATATATATATATATATATATATATATATAGGGAAAGGATCCGTTGCACACTACTTTGGTGCTCACCGCGTGAACACTACGCCTTCGGGCGTTCATATCGAAAATCCGAACCGTTCACATTGATCTACACATCTAAATTAGTCTAAATATGTAAAATCAAATCATTTGAAATTCATTTGCCCATTCATTGAAGTGTTACAAAATTGTATGGCTGAAATTCATTGTTTTTATAGTCACATGATGGATGGGCAAATGAATTTCAAATGATTTGATTTTACATATTTAGACTAATTTAGATGTGTAGATCAATGTGAACGGTTCGGATTTTCGATATGAACGCCCGAAGGCGTAGTGTTCACACGGTGAGCACCAAAGTAGTGTGCAACGGATCCTTTCCCTATATATATATATATATATATATATATATATATAACAGAGTTGGACTGTGAATGAAGAAAATGTCAATAAAAATCTCCAAAGTTATACTACCAAAATATTCTTCACAGTAAAGGCTGATTTAAGATACTCAAAAGCTGCAGGTCTTCTTCACAAACTTGTACTTTATGGTAATAAACTAAAAAAGGAAAGGAAATTGAAGCAATTTAGAAAGTAAATGATTGAATTTTCATAGTATATGAGGGTTCAATAATCCAATGAAAATAATAGTACAGAGTATCTTCATACGAGCAAATTCATAAATGAGAGATTCTTTCCACAGCCTAAACATACTATTTTGGTAAAATAACTCTTGTGAGAATTATGATATCAAAAATGAAAAACACCAAGAAATGTCATAGATGAAGAGGCAGCATAGAAAGCTCGCAGGATCCAATTCATGGATCGGAACAGATAATAATGTCAAAAATACACATGTAATGTCGTATGTAGTTTGAAAGACACATATAATGTCAAAAAATCGAACTGAGACTTGTTGGTGTGTGGGTTGGGGGGGTGGGGGAGCGGTGGCCGTGCTAACAAGATATATTCAAATGATGGATTTATAATATGATGATGTGTTATCATTCTCAGTAACAACAACCAACCACAATCCCAGATGTTTCGGTTCACTAAAATGAATTTAGGGTCATCCCCAGTGTCAATGTAACATGTCCGATCCTGTCCTTTTTAAATTATTTAGCCTAAATTACACATGGCATGGTGGCCACGCTATCTCTAATTCTCTTCCTCATTTTACCTTCCTAACAAATACAGCCGTTTATTATCCCGACCGCCAATATTTTGCCACCTATCCATCTTAGCTTCTCATTTTAGCTATCGTCATGTCTAAACGTGTTTCTTTATGGACTGGCACTTTGAACATATATAATGGACGGTCAAATGAACTTATCATTTTCAGTACGAAAAAAGTATTAAGTTCAAATATAGTATAGCATATCGTGTTCAGTTATTTGAAACTTTACAAAATTCACTCCATACAAAACTACATGTCTTCAAAGCAGTTCCCAAGTTTTCAGGTGATGAGCAGAATGCTAGATGTTACAAAACACGTGCTCAGTATTATCCAGTAAGTTATATAATTCATAACATCAATGTCACAAAGCTAACCCAATTGAAGAATATATTAATGAAGTATATCTAACTTAAAAATGTCAAGGGGCACTTGGATGAAGAATAAAATTATGATTTCAGAAGCTGATTTTCGTCTATATTACTCTGTAGCATAATTTTGAAATCCCTCAGAATTAGCTTCTAATTTCTTATTAGGTTATTATTCATATTGAAACGTTCTCACAGTATCAACATAATAACATTTCGAAGGATTTTTGTTTAGAATAGGAGGAAATGTAAGTATTTTAGTAATAGTAATAGGAGAAATATAAAGGAAGATGGCATAAATGGGATGTACTCAACCTAAAATTCGATGCCATGGGATACCAAAAAAGATATATGGGTTCAGTATTCAATCTGCTCTCCATGAATGAGATAAAAGACAGAATTATAGTAGTATACAGTTCCCATTTTTAACACACTATTTTTTTAAAAAAAATTGTGGATTCTTTTTGAAAGGTAGTGAGTGATATAAATGTACCAAGATAAGAGTTAGTATTTTATTCTATTTACTAATTACATGGCGGCTATCTATCCACATATGACATTTATTATTTGTTGTAATTTAACATGGGGTAGGTCTCAGCCGCTTCCATCAAAATTTGTCTTCTCTCTTCAACCAGTGAAAAACTGAAGTTGAACTGAACCAACTTCAGAGAAATTCCCCAAGCCCTTTTAAGAGAAGGCTCTCTCTTCATGAAAGAAGCTTCATTCAAATCCAACCTCCCACTACCAACTCTATTCGTTTTATAAATATGCAAACTACTACGCAATGCTTAGTTTTGTAGACATACATGGTACGACTTGAGACTTCATTAATAAAATTGCAGTCATCTACATGTCCTGGAATCAAATGAGTCACTACTCTTCCATTAACTCCCCTAAACAATGGCATCTTCCTCCTCTCTTTAGAGCCCAACCTCCAAACAAAGGGATAAAGATCAGATTTGCTGAAGGTATCTCAGACTGTTTGGAAAGTTCCAATTTTATGCAGTAGGTCCAAATTTCTTGACTATGGCATGGCCCAATATTCATATGCTCTTCAGTTTATGACAAGTGTCAACGGGAAGCCACCACCACAAAATCACTATCATCAAAATCAAATTGGCGAATGATGTTTTCGGCGAAAACTTTCCCACTTAAACTTGCTACATGGGTTCCTTGAACTTATTCTTGAATCTCTTTAAATGTGAACCATGCGGTCAGCAAAGTCTTCGGCTTTCAAAGGATGTTTTCAGCATAATCCTTCTACTTTTTGCTACATGGGTTCTTTGGACTTATTCTTGAATCTCTGTTAATGTGGACCACGTGGCAAGAAAAGTCTTTGCCTTTTAAGCGAAATGTTCTCATACTTAGAATTACAACTCTATCGAGAGTATGAGTTGGATTGATCTAGGTATGTTCATCTGTTTGAGAATGGTAAGCCCTTAATTGCAGTTTAATGTTTACGAGTTTCCACAAGATCCTCCAAAAATGTCTTACAAAAACTGTGTCCCGATCTAAACTAACAGTTTCTGGCACTTGAAGCTGAACAATCTCCTTCAAACAAAAAAAATTTGCTACTACAAGGAGTAAAGTGGGACATTTTAAAAAAATATGAATAACAATAAATATAGAACTGTTACATTGTTGTCTTAGTCATGATCATGGGACCTTTTATGAACCCCGTCTGATCGTGACTAATTCGAAGTGTGGCATTGATGGATGGTCTCATTAGTCACGATCAGACGGGGTTCATAAAAGGGCGATATATTCAGGCCAGTATAGCTACGGCTGAAGAAGCTATCCACCAATGTCACACTTTGAATGCTAACAGCTACCTCCTGAAGCTGGACTTTAAGAAAGCTTATGATTCGGTTGAATGGGACTGTCTCCTGGAAGTGCTTGCTGAGAGAGATTTTGGGGATAGATGGATCAGATGGATCCACACGTCGTACCACCAGCAGAACTGCAATTTTGGTAAACGGGATGTCGGGACACCCTTTTTCGTGCAAACGGGACCTCAGACAAGGAGATCCGCTATCACCCCTTCTCTTCATCATTGTGGCAGACGTACTTCGGTCCATGATGGCTAATTGCAGTAGAGCATGTTGGATTGTGCTGGTGGCCAAGGGAGTCAATCGCCAAGGGTGCTCTATCCTCCAATATGTTGATGAGACTCTCCTATTTGGTTTTGGCAACCTAGGGAAAACTACCATCTTCAAAGAAATTTTATATAGCTTTGAAGCTTGATCTGGCCTCAGGGTTAATTTTCACAAAAGTGCTCTCATCCCCATTGCCCTGACAACAGAGGAGGCACTAGAACATACCACTATTCTCAATTGCTCCACCGAAAGTTTTCCCATTCACTACCTGGAATTGCCACTAAGGTCCGAAAAACTCAAAAAGACTGATTGGCTACCCATTATTGACCGGGTTGAGAAGCGTCTGGCAGGTTGGAAGGGTAAAGCCCTATCAATGGGAGGGAGAGTTACGCTCATTAATGTGGTCCTCTCAAATCTCCCAACCTAGTATTTGTCCATTTTTGAAATGCCAAGATGAGTAATTCAGAGAATTGACCGGACTCAAAAACGATTTTTATGGAAAGGGGCAGACCCGGACCAAGGCGGCTATCACCTTATCAGATGGGAGAAGGCATGCATGAAAAAGATACATGGAGGACTAGGTATTATTGATCTGCGAGACATGAATCTTGCACTACTAGGTAAATTGTGGTGGAAAGTTTTCCACCATAATTGAGAAGGATGGCAAGATTTTGTGCAGGGATATCTACATGGGAATGGAACGAGAAATTTGGGCTTCAGGATTGGACCACGAGTCTCCTGATTCTGGAAAGGCATCAACTAAGGCCTATGTACCATTCAGTAGCTGTGTGACATCAGTTATCGGCAACGGCAGGCTCACCAGATTCTGGTGGGATAAGTGATATGCTGATCACACACTTAGAACCCTGTTCCATGATCGATATGATCATACGTCACAACCACACTGCACGGTGGCTGCAGCCTGAAAAAGAGGCGCCTGGAATTACAGTGTTCTAAATGGCATCCACCTCGGACACCTAGGCGGCGCCTAGGCGCTCAGATGGAGGAGAGCGAACTGCCTTTACATTAGACGGTGGTCTAGACGGTTAGAGGCAATTAGGCGGCCGTCTTGTTGAGTAGGCGGCCGTGGCACTGATCAGGCGTCCGCCTAATGTCCAATGCCCAAGCGTTTTCTATATTTTAAAATTTTAAATACTATAAAATAACACACAAAAAAAAGAACTACTATTAATCAATTAAACTGTTATATAATATGTATGGATCTTTAATAGTAGTGGAATTGTTTTTACTTTTTTTTGTATTACTGGTAATGGATTCATATTACAATAGTACATGTTACACATATTACACATATTGGCATATTGTACATATTACAATTGGACAATTATTTTTTTAATTGCACGAGGAGTCTTTTTTATGCATAAACACCCTGTAATTACACATTACACAAGAACATGATGAATATTTGCAATTGGATTGCATGATTATAAGGGCTGAAATTAACTAAATCGGCAAAATAAATTCAACTGCCTAGGCGCTGTTTAGGCGCCGCCTAGGCACCCTAGGCGCTAGGCACCTCTTGACTGAACCGCCACCGCCTAACGCCGTTTACAACCTTGCCTGGAAACCACCATTTAAATAATCACTCGATCTGGGCACTCAGAGTAGACTCATGGAACTTCAGACCTACATCACCAACGCGGGTATTAGTTGCTCTCAGGATCCAAATAAGAAATCCTGGGAATTGGAAAAGAACGGCACGTTCACCGTACACTCCCTGTATAATCGCATTCACTATAGGGATGTACCCCAAAGTGGGCATGCATCATTTGGACGACGAATGCCCCGCAGAAAATCAAAGTTTTCTTATGGCTAGTGCTGAACGATGCGATTTTGACTAGAGAAAATCTCACTAAACACCAACCGAATGTGGACCCCTATTGCGGGTTCTGCGACACTACCCTAGAAACTAGAGACCACCTCTTCCTACAGTGTCCTAGGAGCAAAGCGGTTCTCGTTGAGGTTCTCAGCACCCTGGGGACGAATTAGTACCCTAGTGTGTATGAGGACCTGTGGGTCGGCCCAAAATTTGCTACTGAAAGAACTATGAGAGAAGCGTGGTATATCGCTATCGTCACAACGACCTGGGTTCTTTGGCTAGACAGGAATAATTATTATTTTTGCAGAACTTGTAATAATATTTCTGGTAATTTGACTCACATTATGCATTTTATTTCATTTTGGGCTAATGTGACAGTAGCAGGTCCCAGGGGGAGGATAGCGAGCATATTCCAGGTTGAGAATTTTGATGATGGTGAAGTCGAGATTGAGCCGACGATCGACTGACATACAGCTTGGCCCTGACCATTGATAAATACCCACCGCCCCCGAGTTTGTTGGGGGATATGATGTATTTTGCTTAGTCGCATGTATGTTGCGACCATTCGGGTACTCTTTTGTCCCACCCCCAATGTTTGGGGTAGAGTTTATGGTTTATTGTTTTGTTTGTACTTTGGTTATGATTGTAGGACCTTGTATTTGGCTCAGTACTCTGAGTTTGTTTTATTAATCACTTATTAATGAAACGGCCATACTTCACCTTTTCTTCAACAACAAAAAAATCACAATAATATTTCTGAAACAACATTGGTTCAATTGTCCGCAATTATTTATCTTCCCCTTTGCTACTTGACAAGTCGTATATTGTTCAATAAAATAATCATCTTTTTACATTTTTGGTAAAAATATCGTTCTTGGACTAATCAACATTTTTATCCCCAAAAAAAAGTCATCCTATGCCACCTCAACGCAATCATTTACATGAAGACAAATTCATTTCGGATGCACAGCTGATTTCCCTTAATACGTTGGTATCAACAATGAGAAAAATAATTCCCTACATAATTTCCTTGCCTTGCCAGATTCAATAATTTTATGCAAAATACAAATCATACTAGAGTAACAAAACAAACCAGAATATTCGGGAAAGCCATTGTTGTGTGAGGACAAACATTTCTACTTACAGCATTTGCTACTTTTTTTAAATTTAAACACCTGCATTTATGCAAGTGCCCTAGAGGCCTAGTAGAAAGCTTCTTAATTAGTGAGAAGTAAGTTGGTGATTCGAACCCCGCTTGCACAATTCTCCAATTATGAAATGAGAGATAAGAGTGTGTGCATGTCGGATGGGTGTGGCTACGGGCTTCCAAACCCTCCCCCCCGCGAAAAAAAAAACCTGCATTTATGGTTAAGTGAATATTTCATTTTTTTTTAAATAAGATACCTATTCATATGTATGAACTTTAGTTTCTTCTGAGCGACTAAAAATTGGAGAGCTTCCTGATCAGAATGTAAACAAACTTTGTCCTAAGCAAATTCAAATCATATGTTGAATATCATTTTCTTGGCTCAAAATGATGTGATACAGACATGAAATGCATCAAACTCTACCCAAAACAGCCTATCAAAATTTAAACTCTACCCAAAACAACCTATCAAAATTTAAAAATGCAAGCATAGTAGCGTCCATTAATTTGTTCCAATTCAGATTGAAACTTTCTTCCGCTTCTTTAGTACAATTATAATGTCTAGTTTTCATGAAGTTTGTCAGTTAAGCAATAAGAGAACTAAAATTCTTAAGAAAGTGACAATAAAAGTAGCTAAACCAAGAAAACCTTCTACCTAGGTGACAAATTTTGGTGTTGGTTAGTCAAACAGTTGCTCAGACTTCCTATTCATCAACCTTCACACTGTTCTGTGAAAGATGTCCCCCAATTTAAAAATATGCTACAATTTCTCATGTCTTAAAATTTGAATTACACTATTACATGACGCATATGCCCCAACATGATAGATAGCACATTTCCTAAGTACCTATAAAGAGGCTACCACCAAATTTGTAATAGACTTGATGATGAATGGAAACAACCTTAAAACAAGGATGACCTATAATGAGGTGATTTTTATGCCTTTCAGGATGCCTTTTATGTACCAGCACATTTATGGGTTAAAACTAAACACAAATGAAGACAATTTATTAGAAAGTAATCTTGTTTGCTTGATGTTAAACTACTTTTTACCAAATATTGAATGACCATACTTAGCATGTGCATCAAGCAATGCAAATCTCAAGAAATGAGAAATTGTACAGTAATTTTAACAACTGTTCATTTATAACAACTGTTGGGTCATGTTATTTATTCAAAGGTGGGGAGGTTGATGAGAAAAAAGATCAAAGGAACTGTTGAATGACCAACACCAAAGTACGACACTACGATACTCTTAATAGTCCAATGAATAATTGCACAAAAGGTCAAAAAATATAAATGGACTAAAGAAGCGGAAGAAAGTTTTAATCTGATTAAGAATTGAACTGCGGCTCCTGTACTTGCACTGTTATATTTTGATGAGGTTCTGAGGTACCGCGTTATGTATCACAAGTAGGTATTGTTGCTATTTGGTCCAAAAAGGGTATCAAATAACATTCTTCAGTGGAAACAACAATGATTGCAAAAGGCATTATCCAATATGACTTACATTTTAAACAATTGTACAATTCTGGCAATACTATTCAATCCAAAAGGAGTTTGTACTACATTTTGTCATGAAAACTTCTAATTAACATATACTCAAAAGAGACTAAATTCTACATATGCAAAATGAGTATCCAATCTCCACGAATTTGCATTTCTATTTATCATAAATCTGGGGTTAAAAATAAAGTAGCAGATGCTTCAAGGGAAAAAAGAGTCTTTCAAAATAGTTGTCCGTGATTTACTCCCAGAGCATCAAACATATGATCCACATATTTTTCTACCCCTTTTAAGTTGTCAGCTGCAATTTTTAAAAAATTACATGCACTACACAGGGTTCCTTTAGACACTTATACTCCTCTCCAATATTTTACTAACCCTTTTACAAGACCCTTCATCTTCTCCAAATTCCACCTTCTAAAAACAGTATGGATCTTGAGATTTTCAGTTCTAAAAACAGGATGGATCTAAAAACTGAAAAAAATATGTTGGTCTTATACAAAGCTCTTCATCTTCTCCAATGCTCCAACACTCCCTTCTACTATAAAATCATATTCAGATACAAGGAAAGACCAAGTCTGTTTCCAATCCAGAAGTGGGCATTTAATTTCTTTTTTGGTTTAGATTAATGACTCCATCCCTCTCTCTTTCCTCTCTTTGTTTTCAAACCAAGAAAGAGAAAAGGAGAGGGATCACTTTCGAAACAAAAACATTCACTTTATTCTATTTTTCCCTTTTGTCAGTGTTTCATTTTCTTTGACTCCAAATATCTGCACTTCTCCACCTTCTCTTCACCCTTCCATCATTAACTCTTAAGAAAGAGTATCTTGGTATTTCAAATAAAGGAGAGGAATTACAAGCTCTAAGCCCTGAGTTCCCGGGGGGGCCGAGGTGAAAGGCCCAGATAAATATTTTTGGAGGCCCATAATTATACTATAATTTTTACGCGCAAAATACGGGGGCCCCTAGGATTGCAAAAAAATCGGGGGCCTGAGGCGGCCTGCCTCAAGGTGGGGCCGGCCCTGGCGCTAAGTTGCCTCAAGATATGAGTAATCATCCTTTTTTATGCCCATTTTATTCAAATTTTGTTAGATGGTCAATTTTTCTTATATGGGTTTATCATTTCCATGGGTTATTCTGCAAGTACTTGAATCCGATATATGTTTATTGGATTGATCTACTGGTGATTAAATGCTATTGTGGGTGTTTTCTATGGGTTGAATGATTTTGATCCCTTTCCATAGTTCTGTCAGGGTTTTGTGTTTCATATCCTTTAAATTATGAGATGTGGTTTTTATTTTATTTATTTTTTTGTTTTTGATAAAAAAATATGGTCTTTTTAATATGGGTTTGTTCTGCTTCAGTCTTTGTGAATGTTTGTAAAGCATTTTTTCTATTCTTCTAAATGATTTGTTGATGTTTATAGGGAAATTTACTTGGTTTAAGATGGCTTTTGCTGTAATACGAGGGAAAAAAGTGTCCAAAAGAATTACATGCATTGTCCATAATTTTATATAAAAAACAGTAGGCAACTCAAAGGACCCCACTGGGCGGTTGCATTGACCAGAAGCCCAGGGCGCTTTCTCGCGTTGACCCCTAAATATTGGGGGGTTTGAAAATTTAACCCTTGTAATATTTATGAAGCCTTCAAAGAAAAGAGTATTAGTTGTTTGACGGTTGTGTTTTCAAGGGTACCCAGGTCTCCACACTCAAATGAATAATTGCAGTTTCAAGTAATTCATGCATGGAAGTGGTTTATTTTATGAGGACAGTTTTGGAGATATTTAAATAATTAATTCAAGAAAGATAAGGTTTTGGCTAAAAATGGATAAGGATCAAGATCATTTTTTTAAAAAAACAATGTATGACTAGTAACATATAACAGGGAAGAGGCAATATTGTGATCCTTGGTATGAATTCTTTAGTTGGCTTAAAAAGAACAGGAAGAGGTAAAGAGTATAATAGTGGTTGTTGATAGCTTTTCTAAAATACCGCATTGTATTTCTTGTATGAACACTATGTGATGCATCTCAAGTAGCAAGCTTAAATTTCAAAGAGACCGTTCAGCTTAATGGAGTACTAAAGCCCACTACTTCAAGTTGAGATATGCGGTTGATGAGCAATTGATAGAGGATTTTATGGAGGCCTATCGGAACCCAACTATTGATTCTTGGTTTTGATGACTACAACACAATACAAAGTTGTTCTACATCATATCTCTTGCAGAGTGTATCAAAGTCAATACCATGGTGAAATACACAAAGGCAACACAATCTGATGAAACTTTCAAGAGTAATTGATCAAGCTTCAAGACATCTAGACAAAGGCTCAAGCTCAAGACAAAGACTCGAGTTCAAGACAAGATTCAAAGTGCTTCAAATGTTTAAACAAAGTGTCTTATAATATTGTTTTTTTTCCTGAGTCTTAGAAATTTGTAATAGCCTTGTCACACACACACACCCATATACTTTAAATAATCTGGGTGTTTTACAAAATCAAAATGTCAAAACAAGCTTGAATAAGTTCAGCTGTATGAGTACCAGTCGACTGCTTCTTTGAACCAGTCGACTGTCATAGTGCGAAACTGCCTGAACTCATACAAGCTCTGGCCAGTCGACTCATTATGGCAACCCAGTCGACTGTTCAAGCCGTTTCGACAGCTTTCTGATTTTAAAACCTGTTTTTCAAATTCAAAACTTTTATATCCGTTTTATTACGGTTTATGGAACTGTTTTACAACGTTGCTTGATTCTTACTCTATAAATAGAGTATAGGAATCATTTGGAAAAGGTTCTAAACATTCTTTAACTCTCAAGTCTTTTATTTTCAATAAGAACAAGTGTTTCAAAAGCATATAAACTCTCTAAGACTTTGGTTCTCTGAATTTCAGTTTAATATAACATTGATTTCGTTTTAGACTGAATTCAGAAGTTGACCTAATAGCCACTATACAAAAGCATTATCACATACAAGGCTATAGGTTGTTGTAAACTCAATTTTTTGTTGTTTTTCACTCTCGAGTTGTGAGAGTGGTCCTCTCGGTTGGAGAGTAGGACTCTTGGTTTTAGAGTCGGTTTCACTTTAGGGTGTAGAGTGGGTTTGCTAATTCTAGTGACGAGAGAGGTCTACGGATTTGACATTGTTGTTGTCAAAGGCCGTAGAGTATTCTTGTACTTTTTTCAAGAATAGTGAAAAATCTCAAGTTGGTTGCTTGGAGACTGGATGTAGGTCGGAAGGACTGAACCAGGATATATCGTTGTGTTTTGGCTGTGATTGAGTCTCTGTGGTTGTATTCTCTCAACTCACAATTTCAATTTCTCTGAGTTTTATTTCAAAAACTTGTCCAGTAAGTCGACTGGTTTTCCGCTATAAGTCGACTGATCAGACTTGCAACTCTTCAGTAAAATACTCTTCTTATCTAACGCACCAGTCAACTGTATATATTTTTTCAGTCGACTTAACAGTACGAAAAGTTCAAGTTTTTAATTAATTTTTATACAACACTGTTCACCCCCCCCCCCTCTAGTGTTATCTGGCTTGCCTATAGGATCGAACACCAACTACAATTCTCAAGTTCTAACCATCCTGTAGTAACTCAAAAATTGCATTCATCCATTGGTGATTTACATAAATATTTTGCTCGGGACTGATCCCAACAATGGGACCTTGCTCTTCCTCAAGCATGGCTCTCCCAGAACAACTCAAGGTGTCATTATCCTCAAAAGGCACCGTTAGAGATTTGAGTCTTCCCATGACACAGTCTTCATAGAATAAAAAACCCAAAAAGATGGCCACAAATTGGCTTGAACATCATCGTTAGGTACAACAGGGCCAAATTATGCTACTGAAATTCTTTTACTTCACAACGTACTAAAATAAAACAAGCAATCATACTGCACATTAATACTTATCAAATGATTTGTGATTCATGTGATCTTCTAGGTGACACACTTAATAGAAAAAATCACAAATCCAAGGACCAATATATAAAAATCTTGATACCTCCTTTAATATTTCTTACAGTTATTCAAATACTTAACCTGTAGTAAGAAACTTTAAATGAATTAGGAAAACAAAGGGTAGGTCATAATGACTGAAAGGTTGTCTTTGCTACCCATTTGGATAAGTACTCAATTAGTAGCTTCACATTTTTTTTTCCTTTTTTGAGGACAAGGTACCGTAATATATGTCAATATCACCTATCAGAACATCATAGAATAAAATCTAAAGGTTTGATATTCATGGGGAAAAAATTAAAACAATAAAGATACGTTAGAACACATGGCAATTATACTGTCAAACAGAATGAAAGAATAGTATACTTACTCCCCATGAATTGGCAAGAGGATATACGCCTTGCGGAATATATCTACACCTTTCCACCATCGTCTCAGCTTTAAGAAAGTTGAGGTTCTATCATCCTAGAAATAATGAGATATGTAAGTCAAATATGTGCCATGCAGATATTTTGGATTTCGCAAATCAATTAAAAAGAAATGTTATGGTACTTAAATAATCACCAACCGTGCAAGTCCAGCATCACCTCAAAAGGTCGGGTAATTATTACATTAATTTCAGAAGAAGAAAAAACAAATAGGAAAAAGAATGATGGACAGCTCGATAAAATGAGAAAGCTCCAGTACAACAACCAGCTTTAAGGTTCGATTAGAAATTGAGTGAGCACATTATAGGAAAAAGTGTGGCAGAAAGAAATAGCAATCAATGAATATTTACTAGGATGCCCATTGTTTTGGAATTGACTCATAAGGATTCAACAATTTATTACCTACCGCAAATTTAAGCTTATATACGAATTGAATACTGTTTTTTTTTTCCTTTTTTTTTTGTGGTTATGAAAACAACTAAATAATGTTTGTCTTCTCTTAAAAGCAAGAATGCATACACAACCACGTTTTTTGAGTAATACATAATTATAGGCTCTTCTCATGTTGGCAACTGACAACGGATCGTCAACTACCTCTTGACTAAGTTCTCCATCCTTCTTGAAAAGTTATGATTGATACATTTCAACATCTTGGAGGCACTAACATCATCCTAAAGGAGCAAGGAAAGCAGACCCAAGTACATTGGCGAGTTATATAAATCCCCTAACTCTTTTGGACACATCTCCTCTGTTAAATTAGGAATATGCTATATCCTGCCTAGAACCATCTTCGTTTGGATCACACTGACATCACTGGCTAGACCAAAATGACAGAATAAAAACTAATCATATAATCTCATGTTCCTGCACTCGAACTAGACTGCAAGTTTGCAGATTTAAATCTAGCTTAACAGAGTTGATGTAGAATCTCAGTTCATAAGAATCCTTTTTTTTCTATTAAACTGATAGACATCACATCTGCTAAGTTCAAAACTATCATATCCATTTTCACTGTCTACTCCATTTTAATTTAGATCACATTATCACAATAGCCAGAATTAAATGGAGAATACATTTTTTTTGCTGCCTACTCCATTTTAATGTAGATCACGTTATCACAATAGCCAGAATTAAATGGAGAATACACACATGTGCAGAAAATAAAATCATAAGGTGGATGTGTGGAAACACTCTAAAAGACAAAATAAGAAATGAATGCATATGAAGGAGGGTAAAGGTTTGCTTTATTGACGATATAATGCATAAAAATTGATTGGCGTAGTATAGACACATACAACGAAGACCGATATCAGCCCCAAAGTGGAAAATTGATAGAATGAAAATTAGGGGAGCAAAAAGAATTATGGGTAGACCCAAACAAACTTGGGTTGAAGCTACTAATAGGAAATTGGAATGTGTCAATTTGACGAAGGACGTGGTCGACAATAGAGTTGATGGAGGAAAAGGATTCATGAAGCCGACACCAAAAATGTGGGATAAAGGCTTTGTTGTTTCTTCCGTACAGCTTTGTTGTTTATTCCGTACAGATTTGTTAAGATAACAACAATCATCTTAATGTCAATGTGATAATGAAAGAGAAGAAAAGGAAAGTAAAGAAAGAACAGAGATGACAACCCCATCCAAATTTTCATTCTCGACAGCTTGTTTCTGATAATATTACAGCCTTCAGATAGGCAATAAAATGACTTACTGTAAAGAATTTGATACCACCACTTGTAGTGCCAACAGTGGCACACACACTACAAAAAACAGATATGCCCAAGAACTAGATGCACCAAGAACAAGTCACCACAATAATCACAAGATCTCGCAACCACACTAACACAATAATATGCAGAGATAACCAATACTTCTTATTTCTCAAGAAATACAAAGATTACAGAGATATCAAAATTCTCAATCTCTCTCTCTCACCTTTGAAACACTCGGCACTCAACTCCCTTGAAGTTGTGCTTGATAACGGCTCACCAATTCTCTCTTCAGTGTTACAAATCCTTGAGTCTACGGCCTCTTATATAGTCCTCAAGTAAACCCTAAAATATATACACAAATACAGCTTTTTGGACCCGAAATCACAGCACAAAATAACAAACAACGCCGCTGCGGTTGACCGCACCCAATTGCAGTCTACTGCAATTGAGTCTCGCCAACACCCGAGCGTCGGGCAGTCGACTGCATGTGACAGTTGACTGTACAGTCAACCGTCTCCTCATCTGTTATTGTTGCCTCTTGTTGTCTTGTCTTGTCTTCTTCTCCAACTTCAACTCGTGCCTACGTGTATTTAAGGCCACACTTCCTAACAATCTCCCACTTGGACCAAATACAGAACGCTTCAAAGTTTTGTATCTTTAACTCCAATTATCTTTGCCAGTCTTCCAAAATTCATGAAAGACCTAAGTACTCCTCACACTCATGAAGAGCACCCCCGCTACTCCACCACGTGGAGTGCACCAACCACCCCTCATAGGCTCATGAAGGATGTGCCCCACCAATCGCATTGGGCACGAACAACAGAGAAAGAACCTCCTGTGTCGGATTCTGTTACAAGGCTCCCAAATTCGCAGAATCTTCATTAACACCGAACATGGTTCAAAGCATCTCAATGCACCATCTGCACTAGAAGTCTGCATGGACGATACCTCCAAAATATCCGCAGATAGCTCAACCCCCACAGCCTCAATTCCGTTATTCATCGATGTCACCTTGCATATCGATATCAGTGCTCTCTACCTAACAAGAGCGACTTGAAGCTTCTTGATGAGAACATCGGTTCAAGACAATTTGGACGATTCTATCAGTGCAGGCATCGTCTAGGACAGCTGCTTCATTAGCTTACGATTTTATTTCAGTACCATATTTGTTTTTGCAATTATATGTCATATGTAATCTTTCTTTTATGCATTAAAATATTTCTGAGATTTTAGAATAATATTTGTTTTGAGTCTATATATAGGCCTCGAGATTAATGAGAAGTTATGTCATTCTTGTTTTAAAAAAATTATTGTGTTGAGTTTTGCTCTCCATACCCTCTATGTGTGATACAATTGAAATCCAACTTTAGGGTTTGTGATAAACTCTAAATTTACCCCCAAATCCAAAAGAAATCCCCCAAATAAAACCCAAACCCTAATCCCCTTCTCTCTCCTTCTTCCAACTCCCAACCGAACCCCCCTTCCTCCTCACCATCTTCGACCACCACAGCCCTCACCCGAGCACCCTCATCGCCGTGATCTCAACCACCTCTGTCGTCAACCCCCTTCACCATCGTCATCACCCCTGCCGCCACCGCCAGCCACCGTCATCCCCTCCACTGCAAGCAGCCACTGCCATCTTCACACTGCGACCTCTCCGCTCCTCACTCCTCGCCAGTCAGCCCCCACTCGAATCCCCTAACTCCCGTGGTGCCTCCCTCTTCACCATCGACGCCACCAGCAACTGACGGCCTCCCACCGCCACCTCCACCATCTGAAGTCACTGTTGCAGCCGTGCCCCTCCTTGCTGCGCCGCCATCGCAGCTGCCCTCGATCGCCAACACCCGCTCTGCTCCTGTGCCTTCGCAATACTTTTCTTCGAATCCCAGTAAACTCTTTCCACTTTCAAATATTTGTGTTATACTACTTTATCATCTCTATTATATCATCTAATGTATTTGTCGTTCACAAATATTGAGAGTGAACGTTTCTACTTGCTAATTAAAGTACAATTCAATATTGCATCTTTTACTTGCTAGAACGCTTAGGGATAATT
Organism: Hemerocallis citrina; assembly: GCA_017893485.1. NCBI lineage: Eukaryota > Viridiplantae > Streptophyta > Magnoliopsida > Asparagales > Asphodelaceae > Hemerocallis > Hemerocallis citrina. Next base: position 780,375 of record JACEHZ010000207.1, read on the forward strand.
ATTATTGATTGTTAGAACTAAATCGTTAATTGGGCTTATTAAACTTAATTCGATTCATGAAAATCCATCGAACCGATTAACTGTTTTAATTTCTAACTTGATCCGCATTACATGTTGATAAAATTAATCCTTTAAAATTCTTAAAAATTCTCTATTTAGGATTACGTTTTACATCACTTCTTCTGCCATATCACAAAGAACTCTCACCGCAGCAACATTTTGCTCTCTAGGATCCCTCTCATGGCTAGCAGCTCCCACTAAATGTATAATCGGCTCTGAATCCGCCCCACAACTGATAGAACTCAGTTGCACCCCACGCAACCTACTACTCGATCCCGACTAAGTCAAGTACAGGAGAAACTCTCCCTAAGTCTCTAAGCAAATAAAGTGTTCCCTCATGCTTCCCTCTTCCTATCACCCTTTAACCTGCAGCTATACACCACTCCTCACTACCAAATGTAGCAGACAAACCCTCGTTGTCTAGCTTTCCCATCGAAATAAGATTTTCCTTAAGTTTGAAACATGTCTTGTCTCCTACAAAACAATACTCTAATTATCATTGGCTTTCACATGAACAGTAATAACTCCACTTAGGGGACACCTCTGACCGTTCTCCACGATCACATTTCCGAAAGAACCCTCTCTATAGTCCTCAAACACCTCCCTCCTCGAAGTGTAATGAAAAAAAGCTCTCGAATCAATTCACTAATCTCGTGTGTCCAACTCTACCCAAGCTAACAAGCACAACTCACCGGCAGTGGTTTCCAAGGCCACCACATTCGTTTCTTTTGATTTTTCTTGCTTCTTCATAAAGGCCTTACAATTGCACATCATGTGATCCCACTTGTGGCAATGCCAACACTCAGGTCCACGTCTCTCATTGCTATCATCAGACTCACTCTTAGACGAACTACTCTAATCCTTTCTTCTTCGCCGACTCTTAGATCTCACATGTCTCTTCTCAGCTGACATTGCGGAATCCTTAGAAAATGATGGTGGAAATCCTCTGTTTCTCACCCATCTCACATCCTCATTCAGAATGAAACTCACATTTTGTAGAGTCGTCGAATCTGTCATTGTGTTTGTAATAGTCTGTTCTATTGTTGTAACCCCCATTCCCGTAAATACGAATTTTCTGAATATTTTCTGTATTTCGATATTATAAATTCATTATTTGTTAAAATCATTTTGGATTTTGTATTAAAGTGTTTTTCTAATCGATAATTATATTTACTTCGAATAATTATGTATTTTAATCTACTTTCTATGTCTTATTGATCAACTATTTATATTTGAGTTTAAAACAAGTATATTATTATTATTAGATGATTTTAATAAAAATTGTTAAACCCGAATATTATTTTGTTGTATGATGTGTTATTTTAATCAATTGTTATTCTTGATTATTTATTTAAAATTCATCTATTAAATTATTTTATTATTATACTTGATCTAATTTTGTTGATGATATCTAATTTATTTTCCAAGCCCAATTTATATATATATATATATATATATATATATATATATATATATATATATATATATATATATATATATATATTTCTTATTTGTATTATTTATGTATGTATTGGGATTCAAATATTTGTTCATGAAATTCTTCGTTCTTCTTGATCGGGCCATTCTTATTGATTCTATTATCTTTTATTTAATTGTGAGTATTTTTATTTGAACCCTATTGATTTCGATCTATCTTTTAATTGAACCTTAAAACCCAATTTGATTTGTTCTTGACCCAAAACCGCTTTTATTGAACCCTAAACCACTAACCTAATACCCAAATTGTACCCTATAAATACAACTTTACTGCAAACCCTAAAAATTGCACAAATCGAAATCCTAGCCGTCTATTCTCTCTCCTCGAGTTTCTCTCTCCTCTCTCCTCATTCTCTCTCCCCGTTTGAACCCAATCCCGACCTTCCCTTTTTCCGGCCTCCTTCCCAGCCAAACTCCGGCTACCCTTCCACCAGTGACCCCCCATCCCATCTCCACCCCCTTTCCGGTCGGCGCCGCCTCTCCGCGCCACCAGACAAACCCCCCGACCTCCTCCTTCTCTGTCCTCGACATTAAAGACCAGACCAAAGCCTCCTTCCTCTCCCTTGTTTCGATCGCCGGCGACGCCCTAGCGCCACCCTGCCCCTCGCGCCTCGCCGTCGCGCCGCCCCCTGGACGCCAGCGCCGCCAACCGTTGCTGCCCTGCTCCCTCTTCCCTTGCTGGTGTTGCTGCTGTCTCTTTGTGTTGTTTGTGTGTTGGGTTCTTTGATTTCACGTATATTGCACGTGCTGCTTCGGGGATTTGCTAGTTCGTGAGTTCGTTGCTTCGGGATCCTTATCCCGTTATTCTTGGTATTCGTTTTCACCGATTAACAGGAAAATCACCGTCCACTTGAATTGTTATTCGTATCAAATTCAAGTTTTATTGAAATTCTTACAAGTAGATCTCCTTATTATCGTATTACCCTTTGTTATCTTTTTCGTTGGGTCTATTGAGGGTTTACACGAGCTAACCCCAATATTCTTGACATCGTGCCCCACTTTAACTCTAAAGTTTGGATCTTTAATGAATGCATATAGAATTGTTAATAGGGTTATTCATACAAGTCACAACACAAATAAATTATTGTAGAGACAATCGTTAGGTTGTATGTCGTTTGATGATTGATTGATGTTAAACTTGTATATGTGTTCTAAATTTTATTTATCATGTTTGGACACCTATCATGTTAGATACACAATTTATTGACTATAGAATCAAAACCCATCATGTATAATTAATTTATGCTCAAGAAAAATACCCTAAGAACTATACATGCTTGCTGACCTGAACTTGATCGCTGTTTTCGAACCAGTAAATGACCTTAAAATGAAATACTTTCTGAATATGAAATGTAGCCCCAAATGTCTAGTTGCCAATAACATCCAGAATTTTTAAATTCCGAGTTTTGTAGCAAAAGTTATGCCCGTTTTACTACAGCTGTGTTTTAACATTTCAGATTTTCAGATTCTCGTACCTTTCATGTTCAAACAGTAAAAAGGCTGATCAAATGATAAAATTTTGCCATGGAAATTTTCAGATTGTTGCTTAACGTGTTTAGGAGTCTACATTATATTTTTACTGAATTTAATATTGAGTTTTTGCAGATTCAATAATTAAAACAACAAAATGTCGAATTTCTATCTGAAAATAAAACCTGTAAAGAAACATGTGTTTGACGTAGCTACTGTTGTCGGAAATTGTACTTTAAGTATGCGTTGGAACCGTGTGGAAGTCTAGTTTCCAGATTTTCTGACGGATTCAACTTTCGACTTTTGAGTCAGCGGAAAACTGCATTTTTGTACAGGCTGCGCATGCTGTCCAGAATTTTAGATTCCACTTTTTAATAGATTAATTATTCCTATATAGTAGTATTGCATGAATTAATGCGTTTATGTTGCATTGCATGATCCTAGTGTCCTATTGTCATCATCCTAATTGCCCTACTTCATGTTATTACCTTATTGTCCCTCTATTGTTACTATTATTCATCTAATGTTTCTACATTTCATATTGTATTGTTGCATTAATAAGATTGTTAATCAAGCCAGGGTTCAAGGGTTGACTCAAGTAGTGGACAATATAGGAACTATACTCAGATTAGGGGCTCGTGGTTCCCTATACCGTTATCTTGTGATCTTGTAATCTTGTAGCATCTTATGGATAAATTACCGTTATGGATGGAACATTGTTATCGTGTTGAGTACATGAACTATAAAGTCCACTACTAAGTCTAAAACGTAACTTGTTAGTATCTAGCAACCATGTAGTAAAATGATAGATGCATGATGTGCTACATTAATTAGGATTAAAATGATTAATAGACATAAGGATTGACACATCACCGACATTGCATATTGCTCAACATTGTTCCTATTTGTATCCAATATTGTTTAAATGTTACTGATATTAACCGTGGTTTACTAGTTACTGAATATTGAACCATTGTTACACTGTTGCATTGATTACCATGTTATTGACCGTTACTATCGTGCCATGTTATTGATTCCTATTGATCCATTGATTCATTGTTATACCATTATTTCATTGTTCCCTGCTTTCTCTACTTGCTGTCCATAACTTGCTCTAAGGACAATTTTTCTCCTCTTTTTAGATGAAGTGTTTACAGGTGTTGATGGAGAATTATCTGATGGATTGGGAGAACATTGGTGAAGATTTTGATTGCATCGCTGCTTAATATTTATTACTTTGTTATGAGGACTTAATTATTGGATTATTGTTATTTCATTGTATTGGGCTTAGAGCATCTGTAGTCGTTTGCCAAATATCGATAAAATGGATATTTGGCAAACGAACGTGCTGCACTCGTTTGCCAAATATCCATTTTATCGATAAATCGCTACAGTCGATTGCTATAAATGAGAATCGATATAGCTTTTATCGATAATTGAGGGACGGCATTCGAAGTGCCGTCCCACGAAAAAAAATATTTTTTTTTTTCGTCGGACGGCACTTCAAGTGCCGTCCGTAATTAATTAATTTTCCGCATTAATTATCGCCAAAAAGAAATAAAAAACCCCGAATACAATTCCCCTCAGACGTCACTCGGAGTGCCGTCCCACCCCATTCCTCTTTTCCCGGACGGCACATCATGTGCCGTCCGTTGAGTTATTTTATAAAAAAAAAAGGTGAAGCGATTGACGATAATGCCCCCAGTTTGATTCAACGGCTATTTTATGCGCTTATCCACAATCCAACGGCTATATTTTTCATCAATACTGTGTTTCACAATATTTTCCTATATATAGTACTCAATCTCAACCAAATATGAGCATAAAAAAATCTAGTAAATTATTCAGATCTCAACTTTCTTCTCTGTGTTGTATTATCACAAATATCTTCTCGGTCTTCAATTGAGTTGCCAAAGAAAACAAATGGCAAATGTTAAAAGTGCAAGGGGAAGAGCTTATACGGCTCAGGAAGATCTTCTGCTATGCCAGAGTTGGATTAGTATTACTCAAGATCCAGTTATTGGTACTGATCAATCCGGAGCACAGTTTTGGGATCGTATTTATTCTACATTTAAGGTAATATTAGGCTCTCCCACCGACAGAACAGCGACCTCACTCACTAGTCGGTTTCAAATAATTTCCAAAGAAGTAGCTCTATTCATAGGAAAATTGAGCAATGCAACAAGTCGAGCCGGTAGCGAAACAACAGAGGCAGACAAGGTTTGTATAATAAATGTATTATTTGAAGTCATTATTTGTATAATTTGTTTACCTAATAACGTTTGGAATATAAATGTGTTCTCAGATTCGCGAAGCGAGAGTACAGTATTTGGCATCTTCGGGGAAAGCATTCAAATTTGATGAATGTTATGAGATCCTGAAAGAGCAGCCAAAGTTTTCATTGCGCACAACACAAGTTTTTGATCAAGTACCAAATACCCAATTCGGTGAAGGTAGTGAAAGCCCAAACTCTCCAACAATCAACTTGGACTCAGATCTACCCATGGATACAGATTCACCTACACCCCTTACCCGACCACCAGGTCGCAAAGCTTCTAAAAGAAAAGGCAAAAGTGTTGCCGAAACATCAGGCATCAAAGATATGGCCGAAGAAACAGCCATATTTACAGTTGTATACAAAGAATCGCAAGTTTCAAGGAATGCGATTAAAAACCGAGAATGCGATCTTAAAGAACGGAACGAGGAAGATCGTATTATGGGTATGGATCTAAGCACATTACCTATGAATCAACGATATTATTTTATGTGTAGGCAAACTGAAATTCTACAAAAACGAGGTTATAACGATGGGTGAAGAACTTGATCCCAAAAAAATCCGTATTTTTGTATTAGTACATGCATTATTAATTTGAAATGAAGAAGATTGTTTTTTTTTTTGCAGTGAGTAGACCCATAACATCCTGTTTGATGAACATGAGCAATTATATACTACCATAGTTGAAAATGAGCATTAATTAGTGAATGTACGATTGACCCAAATACAGCATATATCACCATAGTTGAAAAAACTACAATAACTACTTTTATGATTCTACCATGAAATTAAAAGTTACAATACAAAGGGAATACATAGTACTACAGATCAAGTGCAATTACTCATCTCCAAATTGGTTCCACATATATGCCACAAGATCTTGACGAAAAGCATGATGTCTTTGTCGATCATGTAGAATGACATTACGAAACGTTCGGCTTACTTCATCAATTGGTCCACATGTGCTAGGTTCGATCCCAACTGAGTCAGGAATTTGATCATAATCATAGTCGAGATTTCCATCATCACGTTCATCCTCCACAATCATATTGTGTAAGATGATACATGTTTTCATAATATAGGACAAACTATCTGCATCCCACATGCGTGCTGGACCCTTCACTATTGCAAAACGTGATTGTAAAACACCAAAAGCACGCTCGACATCCTTTCTTGCACCCTCTTGTAATTCTGCGAATTTTCTTTTTTTTTGGTATCTGGTGCGGTGTAAGTTTTCACGATGGTTGCCAAATTATTGAGAAAGGAGTGCGCATCTCAAATTGATCACGGGCCATCGACTGATTATACCGAATAGGATCAGAGCGACCTGAATCCAAGAATTCTTTATTCCATCGCAAAATTCTCGGCCATACATCAGAATTAGACACGTGGGCTGCAAAGGGGTGTTCCTATCTCTAACTGGGATACAGCAATTTGTGTACTCGTAAGCCCAATACTGTACAGCATAATTATCGATTATGTTACGAATAGATAAATTGAAATTATATCATGACATTTTTGGTCTAAAATTAGTCATTAAAAGGATTAGTATTACCTCCAACACTTGCCACGGCCCATTAAACGATTTCACTTTGAGCCTGCTACATGAATCCAAATACAAATACAACAGAGCAAGTGCATGACTACCCCAATCGTATTTGCCAACAGCATTGAGGTCTACAACTGCGGCTAGCCAACCACACTTTACTAATCCAGAACCATTTGTGAAAAGAAATGCACTGAGAAAGAACATAAAGAACGCTCGAGCGATCTTAATCTCTACAATTCTGTCACTTTGGGCTTCTTCAATTAAAAGCATTAGTAAAATAATTTTTGAAAAAACCAACCCGTATACCTTATGATTTCCAATCATCATTCGTTAGTTCTGGAAAGAAGCGTTGCTGAACAACTTCAAAAGAATACATCTCATCGTTGCATGGAGGCAAGTCGCCGACACCTATAGAAATTCCCGTCAGCATTACCCAATCTAATGGAGTGAAACCCAACTCACCACACGAAAAGTGGAAAGTGTGGGTAGTGTCCCACCATCTCTCTACGAGTGCCTCCACGAGCCGAACCGACGACTTGTTTGTATTGATAGTCATGAAACGGTGTCATCCCGCCCGCTCTACTAGTAGTTGAATTAGTGGAACCCGTGAGCAGTACTGATTGTACATTTTGATCGGTTCCTTCCAATTTTCCCTGAATTTATAGAAACCACCCTCAGGAGTAACAATAACATACTGACTAATATGTTTCGAATCGTCTACTACACGATTCCAGTTGGACTGATCGGCATAGTCGACATTTGACATATCCACTTCACCCTCAGTGCTTGTGCCGGGTTGAGCTGGCACGTGTTCTCGCTTTGATTTCAAACGACCAATAAATCTTCGTATCGAAGACATTATTTTCAACTAAATAATAAATTGAGATTGAGAGTTGGGTGAGATAGAATTGAGATTGATATTCTAGATTGCCGAGAGGAGAGAAGAGGTAGTTATTTTGATAGAGTGTGAGAAAGACAGAGTTTTAGTTGGTTTGAAGAGAGCAATATCAAAAGTTTTATGTTGGTTTGTGATAGGGAGAGATAGCCAGACTTACGTTGGTTTGTGGTTAGATATATGTATATATATTAGTGGAAGGGTAATATGGTCATAAAAATTTTAATAAAGCCCTAAAACATGGAAGATATTCTGGAAAAGTGATAAATGGGCCAAAAAAAGTTGCTCCCCTGTCGGACGGCACTTCATGTGTCGTCCATCATTTATGGCCGGATTTTTTTTTGTTCTCGGACGGCACTTCATGTGCCGTCTGACAAATTTACTCGCTTTTTACAATTTTTCCACTCCGACGGCACTTCATGTGCCGTCGCTCAATATTTTATTATAGTTTGCTAAAAAATAGCTTTGCACGAGTGCAGCAAAATTGGGAATCCTATTTCTATTTATCCATATATGGATATTTTTACATTCAACGACTACAGATGCTCTTATGACCCGAATATTGCTATTTGTTTCCAGATATTGGATTATTATTATTGTATTTGGATATTTTTATTGCTTAATTCCAAGTATTATTATTCATGAGATTATTGTTATTGCTTGCGCAATTGTTCTGTATTGTTTATATTGTTGAGTTAATCGGATAAACAGCTTATGGGTGATGTTAATTATTCACTTGGCTTTTGTCATGTACTCATATTTCGTATTTTTGAGAAGCAGGGCATGACAATTGTACCATAACTATTGGACAAAGTAAATAGAAGTAGCAATAACTGTCCTCTTTCTAAAAACTTCAATCCTGTAGCTTCCATCTGGTTGTAAACCATTCAGTAATTGTTCACATATTCTGTTACTGAACCCCCTTCCCTCAACTCCAAGTTGACCTACTTCTTCATATGAAGAATTTGATTAGATGTCAAAGGTTTCCCATACATATCTGTGAGAATCTCCAGAATCTTTGTTGTGGTCTTTGCCTTCGAGATATGAAACACCTTCCTGCTCAGTCTCAACAAAATCTGTCCTAGCGTCTTCTGATCCAAACGATTCCATGCCGCCAAGATCTTTGCATCCTTGACTGCACCTTCCAACTTTTCATCAAACAACAAACCATCTAGATCTTTCTGACGAAGATACGATATCATATGAATCTTTTACATCGTGAAATCACTCCCATCGAACCTCACAACTTTTTGACTTGCTATTAGTCATCACGAAACCTTTGCTCTAAACCAATTGTAGAGAATCTGATACCACTTGTAGTGCCAATAGCAAAACACGCACCACAAGAAACAGATACGGCCAAGACCTAGCTGCACCAAGAACAAGCCACCACAATAATCACAAGATCTCGCAACCACACGAACACAATAATATGCAAAGATAACAAATACTTATTTCTCAAGAAATACAAAGAGATCAAAACTTTCGAACTATCTCTCACCTTTGAAACACTCGGCACTCACCTCTCTTGAAGTTAACGGCTCACCAATTCTCTCTTCAGTGTTACAAATCTTAAGAGTCTTCAGCCTCTAAAATAGCCCTCAAGTAAACCCAAAAATATATACACAAATATAGTTGATTGGACCCGAAAACCGCAGCCCAAAATAACATACAACGCCGCTGCAGTCGACCGCACCCAATTGCGGTTGACTGCAATTTAGTCTCACCAACACCCGAGTATCGGGCACTCGACTGCCCCCTCCTTTGTCATCGTTGCCTCTTGCTGTCTTGTCTGATCTTCTTCTCCTGCTTCAACTCGTGCCTACATGTCTTTGAGGCCACACTTCCTAACACTTATTGGCCAAGATATTCAAAATAGACAGAACTGAGATATTAGCTACCTTATTCTCAATAAATTCTTGATGAGCTTAATGATGTATTTGTCTTTTAAATCATGTAGTTTGGTTCGTGGGAATGTACAAGGGATTCACGCATTCCCCCTAGATTATCTTGTTCCGTAAGTGGCAATCATATTTTTGGAAGGATTAATATGGATTCCCATTGGAATCAAAATGTTTGTTAGGAAAGATTTTTCCCGCAAAACAATAAGATTTGAGGATTCACATGAGATTTCCATAAAGAAGACCCCCAAAAAAAAAAAATTAATAATAATAAAAGATTACCAAGAATGCAATGTATTATACCAAACACAGTAATGCAACATTTCCAGAAATCCCCTCATTCTTGGGGTCCTCCAATCCATGTACCAAGGCTAAATTTATCTGCAGAAAACTGCCTTAAACTTTTTTTTGTGCAAAAAACACCCCTGAATATGTTTTGCAAAAAAACACCCCGTTAGGGTTAGGATTTTGGATGTTTTTGGACAAAAATAAGAAAGATATATGATGCAAAGTTGAATGAGATTATCTAATACAAGTAGAAAAGTTTGATATGGTTTTTCTTTACAAAAACCTCCAAACCATAACCCTAACGGGGTGGGTTTTTTGCAAAACATACTTCAGGGGGGTTTTTTGCGGCAAAAAAAAATTTAAGGAGGTTTTAAATTTAGCCCACGTAACAAACGCCCCCTAAGAGAGCAAGAGAACGGAGAAGGTGGAATTGGCTGGTGCAACATGTTGCATATCAACTCATATTACCATAAATCCACAAGCAACTATGATGGTTCCTTGTCTTAAGTCTACTTACGCAAAATTCCGCTTCTAACACAAAAACAAAAAATACAAAAAATACAAAAAAACAAAAAACAAAAAACAATAAAACAATAAAAACCAATAAACCAATAACCAAAAAAACAAAATCACGACCATCCGGCCTTGTCAAGACTCTTTCTTGGTTTTTATCAGTATCAACGACAATTTCCTATTTCGAATATATCGATAACTTAAGCCATAACTACCCTATACTACCATGCCCTATAGAATCATGATAAAGTAAACAATAAACTAGGGTCCAATATTCTGTGAAAATCATAAAAGTTAGACCGATCACGATTGTAAATATCCAATATATCCTCCCAGTTTGAGTCAACTTCCGTCTTTTGTATGTTTTTATCCTTTATTAATGATAGATTTTTTTAAAAAAATTGGGCATATCCTATATTTGTTCTTAACTTTCTTTATGATTAAGTGGTAATCTTCTTCAGCTATCTTGTTCTTTAGTCCTTACAACTGATGTAGGAAACGAACCAAGGTAGTGCTCGATCTTTGTGTACTGATAGTATACGCTTGTGGTTATAACCTAAGGCACCATTGGCCATGAGGCTTCAGAGAGCGAATTTTTTCCGTACTGACCCACTTTTTGAGAATATTGACCAAACTGACCAACTTTCAAAAAATATTTACCCAACTGACCCAGTGAAGAGGACATCAATTTTATTTAGTTTAAAATTTTATTTCAATACCATATTTGTTTTTGGCAATTATAGCCATATGTAATCTTTTTTTTTATGTATTTGAGATTCTGGAAATATTTTGAGATTTGTATCAAAATGTATTTTGAGCCTATTTATAGGCTTTGAGATTAATGAGAAAGTATGTCATTCTTGATTTTAAAAAATTGTGTTTTTTTGCTCTTCCTCTCTCTTTTTGTATGATACAAGTGAGATCCAAATTATTAAGTTTTGTGATAAATCCAAATACAATTTTAAGGGTTAGTGATTAACTCTAAAATCTACCCCAAATTAAAATTCCCAAATAAAATTACCCAAACCCTAATTTCCCAACCCCCCAAAACAAACCCTAATCCCTCTTCTTCTTCCCCAATTCCCGATCAGATCCATCCACCTCTGCCATCACCCGATCGACCATACTCACCATCGCCATCTCCAAACCCTAACCTTCTCGCCATCCTCCTCTTCTCCTTTTCTTGTCTTCGACCCCAACCGAAACCCCCACCGTCGCCTCCTGTTCGTCCTCCGTCAGCACCCCCCCTGTCGCCTCTTCGCCCTAACCCTCTCGCCATCCTCCTCTTCTCCTTTTCTCGTCTTCGACCCCGACCGAAACCCCCACCGTCGCCTCCTGTTCGTCCTCCGTCAGCACACCCCTGTCGCCTCTTCGCCCTAGACCCCCAGCGCCTCTTCACCTTCTTCAATCCCCGTCGAACCCATCTGTCGACCACCCCTCCAACACCCTCAGACCCCGTCACCTGCACCAACACGTTCTCCACTACCAAAGCAAGTCACCCTGCCCACCTCTCTTCCCGTCGACAGCCAAGCACCCCGTCGCCTCCAGACCAGTCGTCAACGCCCTCGCCCAGATTCGTCGCCGTCCGCTCCCCCTTGGCCCTTGCTCCTCTTGCTGCCATTGCTGTTGCTTTGAGTGTTGTGTTCTGCGTGCGGTTCAACCCTAGATCTACATAGAGGTCTTCGAACTCTCGGTATACTCTTTCCACTTTTAAATATTTGTGTTATACTATTTATTATCTCTATTATATTATTCGATTTAACTGTCGACCACAAATATTGAGATTGAGCGTTCCACTTGCCTAATTAGAGTACAAATCAGTATTGAATCTTTTACTTGCTAAGAACGCTTAGGAATTTAATTATTGATTATTAGAATTGAATTATTAACTGGGATTGTTAAACGTGATTCACTTCTTGAAAATCCATCAAACCGATTAACTATTTAAAATTTCTCACTTTAATCCGCATAATGTGTTGGTAAAATTAACCCGTTAAGATTCTTGAAAATTCTTTATTTTAGGATTAGTTTTACATCATTTTGGTATCAGAGTGAAGGTTCTTAAAATCCTAGTTCTTGCATCGTAGGCATCAATTTTGCATTCATTTAGGATTATATAGTCTTTTATTTTTCTTTCTTTATTTTAGGTCATTTCAGATTCATTTATAAATAAATTATAAAAAAAAATTTGGGACACACACGACCCCTAGTTTCGACTTTTGGTGAATGCGTCTTCGCAGTACCATTACAGATCCTGACGAGCCTTTCTTATCCCTCCCAAATCACCCTATTAAGAACCCTAGACTTCCCCGACCTGAAATGGACAACTCTGATTTCTCCGCTACCCTAGCTGTCATTCAAGCAACTCTTGCCAATATCAATCAGAGGCTTGACAAAGTGGAATTAAATCAAACCGTTGTCCCTGAGCTTCATGCCAATCGTCAGATCCCTCAAGGAATGTTCGTGATGATCGACGTCAAGAACGTGACCCTGACAAACAATATAAGAAGAACGTTAAGGCTGACGTTCCCCATTTTGAAGGCCACATGGAACCTCAAGCTTACCTCGATTGGATCCGTGCCATGGACCACTACTTTGTGTGGTTTGACATGAGCGAAGCCCTGAAGGTTAAATTTGCCACTATGAAATTGACGAGTAAAGCTCAATAACATTAGACCAATCTTGAACATGCCCGCAGAGGCCGAGGCCTGGCACCCATAGCCACTTGGGAAGCCATGAAAGAGAAGCTCACTGAGAGATATGTACCGTTATCATTCCACACCCGATTGCTAGATTTGTGGAACCAACTTTATCAAGGAAGTAAATCCACACAAGACTATGTTGATAAGTTTAATGACTTCCTTATTCGGTGCAATGCTTTAGGTAAAGAGAGTGAAGAACAAACTCTCTCTAGGTTCAGAGCTGGACTACAAGCTGATCTTAGGAACGAGCTAATTCATAAAAACGTAGACTCATTAGCGGCAGCTTATGCTCTTGTTCTCGATATGAATTCCCTTAAAGCAGATTCCCACTACAAGTCCAACGATTCGATGGATCATTCCTCTAGAATGAATCCTCCTTATCCATCTAGATCTGAGTACTCCTCTCCTCAGTACCCTAACAAGTCTTACTCAAACAAACATACTTCAAATTCCTATTCACATAGAAATGACAACACGGGTAAGAACACTGAAAGATATTATTCTAAAATTGATCCTCTCACTAAGTGCTATAAATGTAAAGGATATGGCCATATTGCTAGCAACTGTCCCAGCCTAAGTAGGATCAATATAGTAGAGGGTACCGCAGTCAATGCTGATGAACCTAACAATGAGTTTACCTATGAACCTAATGTAAGTGATGACTTTGATGAAAATGAAAATGACCAGTCTCTCAATTGTATTCAGTTTGTCCAGTCACCTCCATTGAGTGTACCTGAGTCACCCATCATTTCCCAAGTCACTTGGCAGCCTATAGATTTTATCCAGGTGTTAGAACATCCTAGAGTCACAGAGTCTGCTCCCACATTTGCATATCACATTCATGACTTGCATAGAGAAATTTCCAAGGAACTTAATGAGAATAATTTTAACTACAAGTTAATAGCAAATACTAGAAGAAAATTTATAACTTTTGATATTGGTGACGAGGTGATGGTTCGGATTCATCCGGAACGGTTTCCTGTCGGACCCGTTAAGAACTTGAACATACGTGCTGTAGGCCCATTTAAGATTCTATATGCAATCAATGAAAATACCTATGTCGTTGACCTTCCTGAAGGTTTTCGTATAAGACTTTCAATATTGAGGATCTAATATTTTATGAGGCTCAAAATTCAACCCTAGAAATTTTCTTCTAGATGAGCCTACCCTGCAGCCTAATGGTGAGATTCCCACATTTACCCCTTTACCTGATACTATTCACCCACCGACAAAAGAATTGAATAATATTTTAGATGATCAGATAATCTCCACAAGAGATGGTGGTAGGGACAAGTATTTGGTGAGGTGGAAAAACAAGCCGAAATCGGATGACACTTGCAGTGATCGTGAGGGGCTCCCGCAACTGGATCCAGATCTTTTGGAACACCATGACAAGATCACTTGTTTTGACTCGACTGGGTCGAGCTCTCTCCCACCCGGAGAGAATGATAAGGACATCAATTTTATTTAGTTTGGGATTTTATTGCAGTACCATATTTGTTTTTGGCAATTATAGCCATATATAATCTTTTTTTTATGTATTTGAGATTCTGAGAATATTTTGAGATTTGTATCAAGATGTATTTTGAGCCTATTTATAGGCCTTGAGATTAATGAGAAAGTATGTCATTCTTGATTTTTTTAAAATTGTGTTGAGTTTTTGCTCTTCCTCTCTCTATGTGATACAAGTGAGATCCAAATTATCAGGATTTGTGATAAATCCTTATATAATTTTAGGGTTAGTGATTAACTCTAAAATCTACCCCAAATTAAAATCTCCAAATAAAATTACCCAAATCCTAATTTCCCAAACCCCCATAACAAAACCCTAATCCCTCTTCTTCTTCCCCAATTCCCGATCAGATCCACCCACCTCTGCCATCACCCGATCGACCATACTCACCATCGCCATCTCCAAACCCTAACCCTCTCACCATCCTCCTCTTCTCCTTTTCTCGTCTTTGACCCCGACCGAAACCCCCACTGTCGCCTCCTGTTCGTCCTCCGTCAGCACCCCCCCCCCCCGTCGCCTCTTCGCCCTAGACCCCCAGCGCCTCTTCACCTTCTTCAATCCCCGTCGAACCCATCTGTCGACCACCCCTCCAACACCCCCAGACCCCGTCACCTGCACCCGCACCTTCTCCACTACCAAAGCAAGTCACCCTACCCTCCTCTCTTCCCGTCGACAGCCAAGCACCCCGTTGCCTCCAAACCAGTCGTCGACGCACTCGCCCAGATTTGTCGCCGTCCGCTGCCCCTTGGCTCTTGCTCCTATTGCTGCCATTGTTGTTGCTTTGAGTGTTGTGTTCTGCGTGTTGCTCAACCCTATATCTACACAAAGGTCTTCAAACTCTCGGTATACTCTTTCCACTTTTAAATATTTGTGTTATACTACTTATTATCTTAATTATATTATTCGATTTAACTGTCGACCACAAATATTGAGATTGGGCGTTCCACTTGCCTAATTAGAGTACAAATCAGTATTGAATCTTTTACTTGCTAAGAATGCTTAGGAATTTAATTATTGATTGTTAGAATTGAATTATTAACTGGAATTGTTAAACGTGATTCAGTTCTTGAAAATCCATCAAACCGATTAACTGTTTAAAATTTCTCACTTTAATCCGCATAATGTGTTGGTAAAATTAACCCGTTAATATTCTTGGAAATTCTCTATTTTTGGATTAGTTTTACATCACCCAGTTTTTGACACGTAAGCATAAAACTATTGGTAATAACGGCATCTGTTATTTTGAAGCCGTTGTTGCCAACAGCGGTACCTGTAAAAAAATCTGTTGTCGCTATTGGAATAACGGCATCAATATATATCTCATTCACTTAGGAATTCTACGATTTGAGGAAAAATTTGTAAATGAAAATCGCTTATAATTGATGCCGTTATTCCCAATAACGGCATACTTAGCCTGATATCGTTATTGTCAATAGCGGCATTAGTACAATCCACAGTATACTCCAAATTTCATGCAAGTGCATCAGCTTCAAGTCTAATTCGACCTTGATACAGCCTGTATCTCTCAAAACTCAAAACATGAAAGTTGTAGATCTTTTTCTTGACGTTCCATAGCATTTTGAATCATCTCAATCGAAGTTCAAATGATAAAGTCATGCTCATATTACGTTGCGATGTCAAAACTGTCCGGAAAAAATTGTAAGTGAAAATTGCTTATAACTGATGTCGTTATTCCCAATAACAGCATAATTAGCCTAATGCCGCTATTAGCAATAACAGCATCAGTATAATTCATAGTGTACTCCAAATTTCTGGACAATTTCGACATCGCTATCTAATCTGGGCATAACTTTTATCACCCGAACTCCAATTTAGATGATTCAAAATGCTATGGAATACCAAGACAAATCTCTACAACTTTCATGTTTTGAGTTTTGAGAGATACTGGATGCATTAAGGTTGAAAATGGATTTGAAGTTGTTGCACCTGCACGAAATTTGGAGTATACTGTGGATTGTACCAAGGTCGCTATTGCCAATAGCGGCATCAGGCTAATTATGCCATTATTGGGAATAGCGGCATCAGTTATAAGCAATTTTCACTTACAACTTTTTTCTCAAATCATAGAACTCCTAAGTGAATGCGATATGTATTGATGTCATTACTTCCAACAGCGGCAACAGGAGAGAAAAAAAATTACAGGTGTCGCTATTGGCAACAACAACATCAAAATAACAGATGTCGTTATTGTCAATAGCGTTTTATGCTGACGTGTCCAAAACTGGGTCAGTTAGGTAAATATTTTCGAAAGTTGGTCAGTTTGGTCAATATTTTCAAAAATTGGGTCAGTACGAAAAAAAATTCTCAGTTTGCTAGGTTTGTTAGCCATAAGGGCAGACTCAAGGCTTAACCCTGCTATAAATCTACGGTTAGGGGTACAATGCCGCCGCAAAGAATAGGGTCAAAACGGACTAAAAGAGTAAGAAAGATTATGAAGATAACATTTAACCTGGAAGAATAGGCTATAAACAAATATAGAATATGTTAAAGCTTTCACCAAATTATGGAAAGTCCAGTAATTTCTACTGAAAATGATTGTGTAAATATGGTCTAAATGCAGACCATTATGAACATTTTATTCACCTTCCCACACAAGTTAATTCGCCAAACACTAGCATATTTAATTATATAGTCGATTTATTACATGAAATTAAAACAGATGTTAAAGCAATTAGAACAATAAGTCCACCCAAAATAAATCAACCAACTCATAATGGAACTAGATTCATGCTTATCTAAGATCAACATGGTTAAATATACTTCTGAAGAAAAGAACAGAATAAATATTGAAGAAATAGATAGAATATATTTTGAAGCTTTTCTTCATCTACAAGAAAAGGAACTTACAGGTGAAATAGATAGCACAGATGTCTATGCATACTATGAAAAACATTCTGATGCTATAAACTATTTTAAATTTAAAAAAATGGAAGAAATCTCCTCACAAGGAGAAGAAGAGTTTGAACAAAAGTCTTGCGATTCCACAGAATCCAACTCAATGTCTGACACATCAGACGAACTCCAGTACACAATATGTACAAATGGAGCATCATTAAGTGGATCAGCCATGTTGCTACCACCTCCACCTGGCTATATACCTCAACCACCTCCTCCAGATCAAACTGATGAAGACATCAGTTCGAGAGGATTTGGCCACTTCTATCAACATAGGCATCGTCTAGGATGGCTATTCCAGTATCCTAACTATTTTTATTTCAATACTTAGATTTGTTTTGGCATTTTAGTCTTATGTAGTAGTTTTGCTATTTGCACCCTTATTTTCTGAATTTTGGATATTTGTATTGAGATTCTGTTTTAAGCCTATATATATAGGCCTTTAGACTAATGAGAAATAATGCTTTGATTGATTAAAAAAAGTTGTGATAGTTTTTACTCTTCATTCATCTCTTGTGTGTGAGACCTTGAGATA
Organism: Hemerocallis citrina; assembly: GCA_017893485.1. Classification (NCBI taxonomy): domain Eukaryota; kingdom Viridiplantae; phylum Streptophyta; class Magnoliopsida; order Asparagales; family Asphodelaceae; genus Hemerocallis; species Hemerocallis citrina. Next base: position 798,489 of record JACEHZ010000207.1, read on the forward strand.
ATATTAGGGTTTGTGAGAAACCCTAGGCTACACCCCTATCCCCTTTTACTATCAGCCACAAGTCTTTTTTTCTTCTTTTTGTTGATCCCGCACACCCCACCCGCTGCCTCTCTCCCTCCTCCACTGAAACCCATCCTTCCCGTCTTCTTGAAACCCATCAACCGAAACCCATCCACTCCCCCTCTTCTTGAGACCGTCTTCCTCCCCCCCGAAGCCCCCGATTGCTGCCTCCGACCACCACTACCCTCAGCCCCGCCAGTGAACCCGAACCTACACCAGTTGCCGCTCCTTATCTCCTCACCTGTGCCTCACTCTCTCCTTCACCCGACCACCCCTTGCCGCCTTCCTTCCCCTTTCGACCATCCCCTTTAGCCCCACTCACCAAATCCACTTCAAATCCTAAACCTTAATCCCCAAATCCTTATCTCAATCCTAACCTTAATCTTCATATCAAGAGAATGATTTGCGGAGTACAGTGTTGTTGATTGCGACAATTGGCATCTTCTTCCTTCATCCGTAGCAACTCGTTCATCGAACCCCGATAATTTCTTTACATTGCCCTTTATTTGTGGTACCGCATATCATCTCTAGAATATTATCTAATTTTACTGTCGTCCACAAATATTGAGTGTGTGCGCTTCTACTTGCCAATCAGCATACGAATCATTATTGCATATCTTACATGCTAAGAACGATTAAGCATAATTGTTGATTGTTAGGCGTGAATCTGTAACTGGGTTTGTTAACCTTATTTCAAATCTAGAAAATTCATCAAACCAATTAGTAGTTTTAATTTCTAACCTAATCGACATTACATGTTGGTAAACTTAATTTTTTAATATTCTTGAAAATTCTCTTCTTAGGGTTAAGTTTACATCACAAACACAAGCTCCACCACCTACTCTTCAACAAGAAGTAATGGCAGAAGCTCAAGGTGAAAATAATCCTGATCCATACCCCAATATGTCAAGATACGGTATTAGATATGACTGGATTCAATACCATTCTTCTAGAGATTTGTCAAGAACAATAAATTCTCAAGGCTCAACAAGCCAAGGATTAATCCTAAATACAGATCATGTCTCACATAAAAATCTTTGAAATGTTTTAGGAAATTGGTTACAAAAAATGAAGAGAACTCTCTATCTACTGCCAAAATTGAAATTATGACAGTGCCAGATTTTGTAAACTTTGCTACAAGCCACTGGGAAGGATATACTTTACGATGGCTAAGCAGTTTAGAAACTACCAATAATAAACCAGCTCTGGAAAAAATAAAAAATATAGAAAATAAAAAAGATGCTCTGCGAGACCTCGTAAACCTATTACTAGCAGGCTTTACAAGAGAATCTTTAAACGAAGATAATGATTATGAAAATCAACTTATGAAAATGGTATTATGTGACATGCATGTTGGAAGAATTTGTTTCCACATACCTAGGTCTCACATTCCATTTAAACACTACAGAACATAATGTATTTTGGATAAAGGATTTTTTTTGCAAAAAAATCATATCCTTTGAATAATAGATAAAAGAAAGGTATGAACAACTCAAAATAGTGGTAAATGTAAAAGATGCATAATCTACAGGACATTTGAAAAAAAGCCTGTATGGAAACAATAGAAAGGGTTTGTGAGCAAGCCAAAACTCATATATAAATGAACAATAAAATAAAAGGTACAAAGCTTACATATGCCTGTTGTTCAAAATATAGTGAAGATACTAATTTATAGTTCGGTTGTCCACCCGACTATGGGTATAAATACAGAAAAAGGCCAAAACCTTTCAAGAGAAAGAAACGACCAAAATTTCATATTGCTCAAAGTGGAAACCGGAATATAAAAAGAAATATAAAAAGGAGAATTTTCTCTAAGGAAAAATTTATTAAAAATCGAAAATTCAAAAAAGGTTGCAAATGCTTTAAAAATGCAACAGAGAAGACATTTTGCTAATGAGTGTCCTACGAATATAAAATCTATTATAATAAACGATATAGAAGAATATGGTATAAATCTAGGAACTATCGAAGATATACCTCTTGAAAGTGTATATTCTGACAACTCTAACTCTAATTCATCAGAAGAAGAGCAAGAGCTTGTCGAATCTCTGGATTCATTTAAAATCAATATGTTAACAATAAACAAAACTTTAAACTCTATTACTATTATTCCATTAATAGAATTTGCTATTCTTCATGTAAAGGAAAAAAGAGAAACTCCTAGATATATGTTATATGTCAGTAGAAACAATAATCTAAAAAGATACAGGACAACACCGAAATATTTAGACATAATTATCCAAATTCCATTGGGATATTATGGGATAGTCCATAATTTACCACGACATGCAAGAAAAAACATTTTATTACAAATGGGAGTATAGAACCCATGTTTACAAGATACAAGGCTTTATTATTTAAAAGCACTAGTCTAGAAGATCGAGACTAACCAATAGAGCAAGGTGATCCCATAGGATTACTTATTATACAAATATATGAGGATATTCCCATAATAAAGGGAGATAAATATCAAACCCAAACTCAAAGTTCTAAAGGTAAAGAACCACAATCATATTTTGAATACATAATATACATGGATACAATTACTACAGAAAATACATTCTCATACATTCTCATATGAGGAAATAACAAAACCCAGCATACAAGATAGTATGGGTGAACAATTTGTTATCACAGAGGAAGATTTCGAAAAACTGAAAGAGGCTATACGTCATTCAGATAGAAGAGAAATATACAAAACACCATCTAAGTCCAGATTCCTCAACATACTTATATCTTTGAATGTATGCAAGGAAATATAGAATTAAAAGGAGATGAAGATTTTTCTTCAGTCAAATGTCTTGATCAAAACAAAATTGAAAAATTTTTTTAAATATATCCAAAAATGAAGTATCTTCATATTGGATTAATACAGATCAAAATAACTGGTTTATTTCGCTCAAAAATACACTCCTATAATGATTGTATGTATGCATGAAAAAATCATCAATAGTCCTTTAAATAGTATTATTAGTGGTGCTAAATCCAATCTAGCAAATAGACTATTCGGAGCCAACATACATCCTGACTTCTGTACAAGTCTTGAAGATAAAAATATTGAAAAGGTTTGTACATTATCAATAAATCTACAAGGAATAGAACTTTTGCCAGGTTCTAAAGTACTTCGTATACAATGGGAACATTGTATGACTATGAATGATACGTCTACATTGCAAGTATTTATAAAATCCCTAAAACCTAAAGTACAAGTACCTGTAGAATATTTCACAGCATCAGGTAATACAATATCTACTGTTATTAGAAATCATCCAGGGGAATCCTCATCCTCAACCCCTCCTCTCAATATATCTTATTCAGCAAGGCAACTTGTTGATTGAGAACAATTACCAATATTTAATCCTAGGCAAAGCTTTCAACAAGAAAGACTAGAACCAGTAGAAGGACAAACAAAAAAAATTGATTCAAAAACAAAAAGAGACTGATCAAAATGTACTAAAAATACCTCTAGCCCAAATTCAAGCCAATGAATCGGGCTATTGATCTAAAAAATCAAGCTCAATTACATATATACATTCCAATAACAATCTGTATCCCCGAAATACAGGAATTTATATTACACACTTTAGTAGATACAGGTGCTCAAGCATGTCTGCTTCAAGAAACCTTCATTCCACAACAGTGTAGAACCCCTCTAGACAAAAAACCTTTTAAGTTTTTATGAGTTTTTGAGTGTTCTACTAGTCCGCTGAAAATTGGTGACTCAATGAGGCATAATTGGTGACTCAATGAGGCATAAAATACAATTTAATTCTCAATGCGTTGACCCATCCCCATACTCATTTAGTAGACACAATCACTGACGTCGTTAAATGGTCATCATTAACATGTCTCCGCATTCCACGTCGTTAAATGGTCATCTCAAAGAGAGTACTAAGCTATGGTCATCCACTTTTCCAATTCTTAACAAGATCAGTTAACAAATTGTCAAAGGCATAACAAATGGGAAAGCCAAAATAATATTAGGGTCTGTTTCTTTTGGTTTTTTAAAACAGTTTTCTGTTTTTGGAAATGAAAAATATTTGAAAATGTGTTTGGCATGGATTTTTTCGCAAAAACAATTCCGAAATTTTTTGCGGAACCTCCATTCTGAAAACAGTTTTCCCAAAAGGGATTAAACCTGTTTTCTAAAAACTCAGATCTATCTCCTTTACTCTCCTTTACTCTCCCAAAACGTCTCTCTCCTTTACCTTCTTCTCTCCCGATCTTGAACCCAAAACCTCCCCAAATCGTCTCCTCGACTTTACTCCCTTCAACGTTTTCGTTACTCTCTTCAACGAGAACGTTCTCTTTCTCCCTTGTAGACAACAACCCTCATTGCCTTATCCCCAGATCTACCCAAAACCGTACACTTATTTCAACGAATTTTGACAAAATCCACTTCTTCTACTCCACCATAAGATTAGTCACTCGGTGAGAGCATTTTGCTGTAGAGGTTGGTCGGATTTGTTGCCTCTACTTCGATCTAGGGTTTCATGGTTTGTGAGACCAGATCTGCTTACAACAGACGTAGTCGAGCTAGGTGTAGTCGAATAAAACGTCGTTTGAAGCTTGAATCCTGTGGAGACAACTTCTCTATTCTTGAAAGCAAGGTATGAATTCTTTGGAACCCAATTTTTTACAGCAAGATCGGGTAGGATTTTGGGATTGAAATCAATTTTTTTTTCTTTTTCTGAGATGGGATCTGAGATGGATTTTGGAGACAACTTCTCTGTAGAGAATGGGTTTTTAAATTTTTTTTTCCTTTTATGCTCTGCTTTGAGATGGGATCTGAGATGGTTTTTTTTTCCTTTTTTTTGTCATCATTGTCCATTTATTTCGGGAGTGCAAAATAGTTCGGTTCATTTTGATGGTGTGAAAAATTGAGACCGCAAAAAATTGTCAGAACAACCCATCATCTCCAAATTTGTTCCTGTGAAATTTGTTTCGGTTCATTTGGGTAGTGCAACAGTTTCTCATTGTTGCATTTATATTTATACCGTTTATGTTCATAATATAGATGACTAGTAAGGGGAAAGAGATGGAGGTGGATGTTGATGTTGATGTTGATGTTGATGTTAAGTTATGGAATCCAGCTGTTGAACGGGTGTTTGTCAATTTGATGGAGGAAGCGGTGGACCAAAATAGTTTGAAAAGTTTCACATTTGAAGCAAAAGTTTGGCAACAGTTTACCATTGATATGCAACACATTATTAAGCGAAAATTTACGGTAACACAATTAAAGGGCAAACATTCGAGACTTAGAATTCAATGGAGGGAGTTTCAGAATTTGAAGAATCAGAGTGGTTTGGGTTGGGATGAAGATTCTCAAACCATCAATTGCGAGCCACTAGTTTGGGAGACATGTTAAGGTTCATATATATCTTTATCTTGATAATAATATGTGATTCACATCTTATTAAACTTAAACGTAAGATTATTACTTGTAAATTAACACCAGAAAATTTTGTGGATAGGCACACCCGAAGGCCAAAAAATTTTCGTTACCGGGGACTGGCAAATTATGATGCCTTCACGAAAATTTTTCAGGGGTCTACTGCCCAGGGCTTACTTGCTAGGGCTTCAACACAAAAGCCCCTTACATCCGATGAGGAACGTAGGGCCGATGAAGAGTTCGTCCAACACGATGTACCGTATGTAGCGTCGGATGATGAGGGTGATGATGCACCGAGAGGGCAGGGGTCTCGAAAAAGAAAATCTGGCCATTCAAGTGGTCGAGCAACAAAAAGCTCGAAGAGTTCTATGGCGGATATGGGTTACGATTCGTTTACCACTACCCAACTTGCAAAACAAAAACACTACGAGGGCTTAAGCCGAGAGCAAAGTCAACCCCAGCCAAGTCCACCCCCGTTTGTTGAAGACCCGTTCCCCATTGGAGATTGCATGAAAATAATTAATGATATGAGTGGGCTTACTTACCAACAGATTGGGAAGGCATTTGACTTGTTTCTGATCAATCCAACGGCGCGTGAAGCCTTCATTTGTATGAGTGAGGATATTAAGGTATTGTGGTTTAGGAGTATCGTGGATTGGGGATCTCACTTTGTTTTTACATTTATTATTTGTGTATGATTTATTAGTTTGTTTTCTCATTATTTCATGGCACAATGAGGTGGATTTTTAATTGAATGAACCTGAACTATTACTATGTTATGTTTTGGTTTTATTTGCTTTGTCATTGTTAGATAAATAAATATGTTACTGTAAACTTAAAAATGCATCATACTTTTTGCAAATGAATTCTAGTTTTTCCACAGTGAAGTACTATTGCATGTGCTACCATAGTGATGGACTGGTCAGACGACCTTGACGATTTGGAAGACTTGAGGTCACTCAAGTTCCTAAGGTCCTTAGAAAAAGAACCACATTCCACTCCTGCACTAACAGGGCGAGAATATTTGCAAGAAATGTTATATGGTCCCGCGTCTAAGTTCCATCGCATATTCCGTATGAATCAAGATTGTTTTCTGGCTTTGTGTGAATTTTTGAATAATGGAAACTACCTCGAGGAGATGCAGTCGGAGTCCCAACGTAGATGCGTCTCTTGAAGAAAGTGTCGCCATTTTTTTGTATATTGTCGGTCATAGCCACATACAAAGAGTGGCTTCTGATCGGTTTCAACACTCGACACATACAATAAACAGACATTTTAAGGATGTGTTGAGAGGTTTGGCCAGTGCAACAACAGTTCTCATTACTCTCCCAAATACGACACGTATACATGAAAGGATTACTAGTTCCACGGATTTTTATCCATGATTTAAGGTATGTTTTAGAAAATAAACATCTATATAAATCATCCCTTACTGTTTACATGATTTTTCATATATTGTATCGTTCCAAATACGTGTCGTAGGCACGTGCCCACGAGTATACCTAGTATTCTTATAATATTTCAATGTACACTGATATTGTAGTTTTTAAATTCAATAATGTAGGAAGCTATCGGTGCTGTTGATGGCACATTAGTCGATGCTTGCATACCCGCTAGTCGACACAATGCTTGTCGGGCACGAAAGGGTCACATAACGCAAAATGTCCTAGCCGCTTGTGATTTTGATATGATGTTCACATTTGTTTATGCGGGATGGGAAGGAAGTGCTAACGACTCCCGTGTAATTCAAACTGCATTATCACAAGGATTGTTTCAAATCCCTGCAGATGATAAATATTATTTGGTAGATTGTAGTTACACAAATATGACAGGTTTTTTAGCACCATACCGTGGTGAGCCTTATCATTTGCAAGACTTCGAAGGGGCCAATCATGCACCGACTCATCATAGACAACTTTTTAACAAAATGCATGTAAGGCTACGAAATGTCATTGAAAGAACTTTTCGAGTCTTCAAAAAAAGGTTTCCTATCTTCAAGTATATGTCAAACTACAAGCCAACAAAACAGGTTCTAATGGTAACTGCTTGTTGTGCCGTTCACAATTTTATACGAAGACATTTAGTAGATGATACATTTTTTTTGGATTTTGTAGATGAAGAATTAATTCATCATCTACAAAATGAAGAGAATGCATCAACATCTCAAGGGTTGGATTTGTCAGCTTCCCAATTGAACCGTATGGATAGAAAAAGAGATCAAATTGCTACGACAATGTGGAATGCGAGACAGTGATGTAATTTGGATAATTATGTATCATTGTAACATTTAATGTTATGATTATAACTGCATTTGTTCCTTTCGTTTTGTTACTGTGTGAGATGGTATCTTGACCAATTGTTGATGTACAGGCATTGCACATGGATTCAATTTTGTTAGCAATGATGGTAAGAAGAATGAATGGAGTTTTCACTAACAGGAAGTGCTTATTATATAATTTTTTACTCACCAAGATGGTGTCAGTCTAGGCAATGATGAAATGCACAACTTATTTTTGAAAGTGTGCCCCCCCCCTTCTGCCTGGTTGTATTGTATATTGGTGCTACTGAAAATATCAAAATTAAGAGTGAATATCCATTGAAATGATGAGAGTTTTTAAGCTGATCCATGGTAATGGTGAGAGTTTTTAAGCTGATCCATAGAAATGATGACAGTTTTTAAGCTGATATGTGGTTTCTGTGATGGCATTATGTGAAGTCCAGCTTGGTTATTATGTGGATTTTTTTCCATTGTACTGAGTGTATGATTGATGAATTCAACTATGGGTGGCGGAGGTGGTGGACACATAATTAGTACTAGTAGGAATGACATTGTAAAAAATGCAGCCCTAGACTAATCTTTATGATTTATTTGAACAATTGTTATATATAACTGTGTTCTGAGCCTACGACTAATTCAATCCTTCCTGTGATGGGTTTTGCTGCTGCTCATGTACCTTCCGGTGATGGGTATTGCTGCTGCTTATGTGTTCTGATGGCTTCTGTTGGATTGTGATGACTTCTTCTACCTTTACAGGGGATTATGGTATGAATTTCACTTTCAAAATAACCTTCTTGTTACTATGTTATAATTGTGAAGGCTGTAAAGCCTTCTGATGCTTGTGTTGGGTTCTCATGTTTGGGCAAAATCATTCTAATAAAAGGATTTTGCACATGTGTCTCAGATGAATCTCAAGATGATGGCTTTATGAACCTACAAAATTTTCCATACTATGTACAATTTTCTTGCTGTGATGGCTTCTGATGCTGCTCATGGCTTCTGATGACTTCTGATGGATTATGTTGATTTCTGATGCTGTGATGCTTCACATGCTGTGATGGCTTCTGATGCTGTGATGCTTCTGATGCATGCAGTTTCGGTGGAAGTGCTTCTTGTCATGTTTGTTGTCAGTCTCCATCTAACAGGAAGTGCTTCATTTAAATCTGATTTAAACCACCCTTACTCTTTGACCTCTAACAGTCTAGGCAATGATGAAATGGACTAATGAAAGCTTATATTACTCGTGATGGGTAATGCAGTTTCTGATAACTTATTTTGGAATAAAAGTCATCATATCCACATTGATCATTTTATATATTGGCCTGGCATTCAAATGCATTAAAATGCATGATTAGAACTAGTTGGCATGGCATTCAAATGCAGCCCTAGACTAATCTTCGTGTTTTATACAAATATTTTTTTCTATACATGAGTGTTCTGACCCTACGACTAATTGTATCCTATACATAAGTGTTTGTGATGCTAGTGATGCTAGTGATGCTAGTGAGTAGTGATCACAATCCATCATGAGCCATGAGTATTTGACAAAAAAAATTTGCCCAAGCATGAAAAGCCATCACAAGCATCGGAAGCCTTCACAGTTATAAGATAGTAACAAGAAGGTTATTTCGAAAGTGAAACTCAAACCTTAATTCCTTATAAAGGAAGAAGAAGCCATCACAATCCATCAGAAGCCATCAGAAACCATAAGCAACTGCAGAACTCATCACAGGAAGGTATTGTACACAGTATGGAAATTTTACTATGAAAGTAATCAATGGTTTAGTTAAATAGCATTTAAAGCCATCATTTCTAGATTCATCTCAGGCACATGTACAATTTTGTGTTTGTTTACTAGTATTTCATAATCCGGAGATGATGATGATTTATTCTGATCCGATATAACCTTTGTAGTATTGAAATTTTTGAAATACAAGTAACCACGCGGTGAGCCTTGGGTTCTGATGGTAGTAACCAAACACAAATATCTGATAAATTTTGTATATGTCCCTATGATGAATCTGGAGATGATGGCTTATGCTCCTATTTAACTAAACTATTGATTTCTCCTTTTCGTGTAATCTCACTGTGTTAAATTAGGCTTCCTATGATGGGTTCTGATGTTGCTCATGGCATCTGATGGCTACTGATGGATTGGGATGGCTTCTTTTTCCTTTATAAGGGATTAAGGTCTGAGTTTCACTTTTTAAAATTTCCATAGTGTGTACAATTTCCTTCCTGTGATGGCTTATGATGCTGCTCATGGCTTCTGATGGCTTCTGATGGAATGTGATGGCTTCATCTTGCTGCACTAAGGGATTAAGGTCTGATTTTCACTTTAAAATTTGAGTTCTTGTTACTATCTATAACTATTACAATGGGAGAGATGGGGTTGTAAACAAATAAACAATTTTTTATTCCTTAGTGTGTGTGTGTCAACACGTGCAGCGCACGTGTTGGTAGATTTTTTTTGTCATTTTCATTCCCCCTCCCTATTTTCCCCACGTGCATCGCACGTGCATTACACTAGTGTTATAAATGTGAAGGCTTCTGATGCTTGTGATGGATTTTCAAGCTTGGGCAAAATCAGTTTGTGAAATACTAGTAACCAAACACAAATTTTTAATAAATTTTGTACATGTGCCTCTCATGAATCTGGAGATGATGGCTTCTGATCCTATTTAACTAAACTATTGATTTCTTCCCTTGTCAAAATTTCCATACTGTGTACAATACCTTCCTGTGATGGGTTCTGCAGCTGCTCATGGTTTCTGATGGCTTCTGATAGATTGTGATGGCTTCTTCTTCCTTCATAAGGGATTTAGGTCTGAGTTTCACTTTCAAAATAACCTTCTTGTTACAATCTTATAACAGTGAAGGCTTCCGATGCTTGTGATGGCTTCTCATGCTTAGGCAAAAAAAATTGTTAAATACTCATGGCTCATGATGGATTGTGATCACTAGCATCACTACCATCACAAACACTTATGTATAGAATACAATTAGTCGTAGGGTCAGAACACTTATGTATAGAAAAAAATGTTTGTATAAAACACGAAGATTAGTCTAGGGCTGCATTTGAATGCCATGCCAACTAGTTCTAATCATGCATTTTAATGCATTTGAATGCCAGGCCAATATATAAAATGATCAATGTGGATATGATGACTTTTATTCCAAAATAAGTTATCAGAAACTGCATTACCCATCACGAGTAATATAAGCTTTCATTAGTCCATTTCATCATTGCCTAGACTGTTAGAGGTCAAAGAGTAAGGGTGGTTTAAATCAGATTTAAATGAAGCACTTCCTGTTAGATGGAGACTGACAACAAACATGACAAGAAGCACTTCCACCGAAACTGCATGCATCAGAAGCATCACAGCATCAGAAGCCATCACAGCATGTGAAGCATCACAGCATCAGAAATCAACATAATCCATCAGAAGTCATCAGAAGCCATGAGCAGCATCAGAAGCCATCACAGCAAGAAAATTGTACATAGTATGGAAAATTTTGTAGGTTCATAAAGCCATCATCTTGAGATTCATCTGAGACACATGTGCAAAATCCTTTTATTAGAATGATTTTGCCCAAACATGAGAACCCAACACAAGCATCAGAAGGCTTTACAGCCTTCACAATTATAACATAGTAACAAGAAGGTTATTTTGAAAGTGAAATTCATACCATAATCCCCTGTAAAGGTAGAAGAAGTCATCACAATCCAACAGAAGCCATCAGAACACATAAGCAGCAGCAATACCCATCACCGGAAGGTACATGAGCAGCAGCAAAACCCATCACAGGAAGGATTGAATTAGTCGTAGGCTCAGAACACAGTTATATATAACAATTGTTCAAATAAATCATAAAGATTAGTCTAGGGCTGCATTTTTTACAATGTCATTCCTACTAGTACTAATTATGTGTCCACCACCTCCGCCACCCATAGTTGAATTCATCAATCATACACTCAGTACAATGGAAAAAAATCCACATAATAACCAAGCTGGACTTCACATAATGCCATCACAGAAACCACATATCAGCTTAAAAACTGTCATCATTTCTATGGATCAGCTTAAAAACTCTCACCATTACCATGGATCAGCTTAAAAACTCTCATCATTTCAATGGATATTCACTCTTAATTTTGATATTTTCAGTAGCACCAATATACAATACAACCAGGCAGAAGGGGGGGGGCACACTTTCAAAAATAAGTTGTGCATTTCATCATTGCCTAGACTGACACCATCTTGGTGAGTAAAAAATTATATAATAAGCACTTCCTGTTAGTGAAAACTCCATTCATTCTTCTTACCATCATTGCTAACAAAATTGAATCCATGTGCAATGCCTGTACATCAACAATTGGTCAAGATACCATCTCACACAGTAACAAAACGAAAGGAACAAATGCAGTTATAATCATAACATTAAATGTTACAATGATACATAATTATCCAAATTACATCACTGTCTCGCATTCCACATTGTCGTAGCAATTTGATCTCTTTTTCTATCCATACGGTTCAATTGGGAAGCTGACAAATCCAACCCTTGAGATGTTGATGCATTCTCTTCATTTTGTAGATGATGAATTAATTCTTCATCTACAAAATCCAAAAAAAATGTATCATCTACTAAATGTCTTCGTATAAAATTGTGAACGGCGCAACAAGCAGTTACCATTAGAACCTGTTTTGTTGGCTTGTAGTTTGACATATACTTGAAGATAGGAAACCTTTTTTTGAAGACTCGAAAAGTTCTTTCAATGACATTTCGTAGCCTTACATGCATTTTGTTAAAAAGTTGTCTATGATGAGTCGGTGCATGATTGGCCCCTTCGAAGTCTTGCAAATGATAAGGCTCACCACGGTATGGTGCTAAAAAACCTGTCATATTTGTGTAACTACAATCTACCAAATAATATTTATCATCTGCAGGGATTTGAAACAATCCTTGTGATAATGCAGTTTGAATTACACGGGAGTCGTTAGCACTTCCTTCCCATCCCGCATAAACAAATGTGAACATCATATCAAAATCACAAGCGGCTAGGACATTTTGCGTTATGTGACCCTTTCGTGCCCGACAAGCATTGTGTCGACTAGCGGGTATGCAAGCATCGACTAATGTGCCATCAACAGCACCGATAGCTTCCTACATTATTGAATTTAAAAACTACAATATCAGTGTACATTGAAATATTATAAGAATCTAGGTATGCTCGTGGGCACGTGCCCACGACACGTATTTGGAACGATACAATATATGAAAAATCATGTAAACAGTAAAGGATGATTTATATAGATGTTTATTTTCTAAAACATACCTTAAATCATGGATAAAAATCCGTGGAACTAGTAATCCTTTCATGTATACGTGTCGTATTTGGGAGTAATGAGAACTGTTGTTGCACTGGCCAAACCTCTCAACACATCCTTAAAATGTCTGTTTATTGTATGTGTCGAGTGTTGAAACCGATCAGAAGTCACTCTTTGTATGTGGCTATGACCGACAATATACAAAAAAATGGCGACACTTTCTTCAAGAGACACGCATCTACGTTGGGACTCCGACTGCATCTCCTCGAGGTAGTTTCCATTATTCAAAAATTCACACAAAGCCAGACAACAATCTTGATTCATACGGAATATGCGATGGAACTTAGACGCGGGACATAATAATTTAATATGAAAGAATTAATTCATTGAAACACATGGCCCGGTCTTGTCAAAGCCAAAATGAGTAAGAATTTTAAGCAAGCTTTCATGTCATCCTAACATCTCCAAGACCAAAATACGCTTAGCTCAGCTCCACGTGAAACAACAATACAACCTTATAATAAACCCTAAAGTCATCACTACTGCTAAAACTAGATAGTGGAGTTTAATAATTTGTGTAGACCAACCAACGCTTAAATCTCAACCACATATAATTAACACGAAGTCATATATTTAAGGTTTTAAAACTTGGGATGGGAAGCGGGATCGGGGTTTTCCAAATATTTGGATCGGAATCGGGGATTGGTACTATCCGGTCGGTGTATCGGGCTTTTTGGAACATACATTTTTTTTTAAATAAAAATAAAAAAATGCTAACATGTTTTTATGATTAAATTATTTTTCAAAATAAGAATTACTTTTAAAAAATGAACTGATGAAATTAAATAATTATATTTTCAATACAGACTTGAACATTTTTAATTTCAGAGAATTATTAATGTAGAATAGAACTAAAATAATAAAAATTGGCAATTCAAACAATAAAAATCTTATTTACATACAAGGGAAAAAATAAAATATAAACTAGACATGAAATGAATTACTTACACAATTGAATTATTTTTTTATAAGACACTTTTTGAAAATATTTGCAATAAGAGGACAGTTGCTAAAGTATTTGCGCTCGTGGACTCCACAACTAAACTCGTCGTTCCCAACGGCGAGTTTAGTTGTTTCATGCTCGCCGTTGGGACACAGCGAGTTTAGTGCTAATTTTTTTTGAAAAACTTGCCGTTCCCAATGGCAAAATTTTTAATGAAGACTCGTCATTCCCAACATTTACACTTGACTCGCTGTTGGGAACAGCGAGTTTAGTTCAAAATTTTGAAAGAAGATTCGATGTTCCCAATTGCGAAGACATTTTTACTAGACTCGTTGTTGGGAATGGCGAGGATGTAGGAAATTTCACGGAGTGAAACACTCTGTTGGACTTGGTGGATTTTCGAAAAAAACTAAATAGAAATTTTTTTTTGAACTAAAACTCACCGTTCCCAATTGCGAGTCTAGTGTAAATATCTTCGTCGTTGGGAATGGCGAGTCTTTTAAAAAATTAAAAAACGAACTAAACTCGCTGTTCCCAACAGCGAGTCTAGTGTAAATGTCCTCGCCGTTGGGAAGAGCGAGTCTTCCCCCAAAAAAGTATATATACTTAACTCGTTGTTCCCGACAGCGAGTCTAGTGTAAATGTTCTCGCCGTTGGAAACGGCGAGTCTTCATTGAAAATTTTGAACTAAACCCGTCGTTTGGAACAACGAGTTTCTATATAAAAAAAAAACTACACTCGCCGTGTTCCAACGGCGCCGTTGGGAACGGCGAGTTTAGTTGTTGAGTCCACGAGCGCAAATACTTTGGCAAATGTCCTCTTTCTACAAATATTTTTGAAAAGTGGCATAGAAAAAAAAAATCTACACAATTACATCTTCATTGCTTGGATAAGAGGATCCACATGAATTGAAAATTCAAATATGGATTTTTTTTAATCATAGGATCGGTGGTTTCAAGTTGGGATAGGGCCAATCCATCTGATCCAACTGCTAACTCGGCCGACCCCCGAGTTATCTCGTTGATCAAGAGATTTATGGGTTTGTATCGGAGCAACCCCTTGAAAAACGATTCGGATCGGCCAAATCGAATTGCGATCGACTTATCTTTAAACCAAGGTTATATCAACCATCCATTTAAATCTAGCCTCAATAAAATCTCATCCACACATTTCTAGGTCAATTATCCATTGAAAATGTAGACTCAAAATCAAATAATTACCATCTTCTCTCCAGAAAAGGAAAAGAATACTACTTTTAAGAATTTCAAGAACGACTTTTCCATATATCAAATAAACAAACTAGGACTCCTCCCATCAATCAAGTGAATTACTACAATCCTACTACAAGATCAAATGCTAACCAACATAACTTCATATTACAACTCATTTTGATGAGTTCCTTAAATGTGGGGATGGAAACCCTGTTTAAAATGAAAGCGTGATTATTAAGCAATTATATCTGTGTAAAGAGAAATGAGAATTCGGCAAGTTATATAGCATTTTCAACCCATCAAAAAAAATCAAGGCTAGAAAATTATTAGTACCTCTGTAATGAAATACACAAATTAATACAACCTAAAAACTATGCTAAATACTTGCCAGAAAAATAAACAACACCAAGTTGTAGTTCACACAGGTGTCAGTGAAAATACAAGTTAAAACAGTGGAAACTATTATCTGAGCATTAACCAATAAAGGGAAGTCAATTCATTAAGCAGTTACTGTACATTATAACTGAGCAGGGCAGGTTGTATCTCTGGGTTTAGCTGATAAATATTTTTTCATCCCTTCAGCTATGGCATCAATTTATGTCTGCAAGAAAGATTGATTCCTAAATATAATTTTAAATTTTTAAAGATCAATACCTTACAAGTCATTGCTTCTTCAAGTTTATTGTAGAAATAAGTGTTGAATACATAGAACTCCTCTTTTCTCGCAACCATAGAATCTGACCTTTGGAGTTGCCTGCAATACAACCTAGCATTTAACATAATACCAAAAAAGATCCCCAGAATAAGTACATGACAACACTTCAAAAAGAATAGCTAAGGTCATGATTCACTTATAAGTGAACATTGTATAAGAGAGTTTTAGTTGATGAGGAGAAAGCCAAACTGCTTTAGTATGTACTCAAGCCTTCTCATGCAACTTATTCTGCTTGGATAAGAGTATAGACAAGTATAATTGTCACTGTTGGCCACCGATATAAGCTTGGATTCATCCATATTTTAGGTTTTGGTGACACAACTATATGTACATATTTGATTTTTTGTTGTTACACATGGAAGAATGCGGACTGTAAACTAAATTCAGAAAAACCCCGGTCAGCCAAAATCAATTTACTCCGCACAATTTCCTTCTTCACACTTTGACTCTCTGAGTTTGGTTTTGGCCATTTCAGGGTGGAGGGGGGAATTATTAACTAATACCATAAAGATGTGTAGAAAAGTGATTGTTTTACCCCCTTCTTCCTCCCTCTTCCCCTGGTTTCCTGAGAATAGTCGCTAGCACTAACCACAACCACATTCTTCCTCCCCAAAACTCGAACGTTCTCCTCTTTCGACCATTGACCCTCCACCACCATCATGAATCTCTTCCTCCCCTAAACCCTAACTTTTTTTTCTCTTTCCTTCAAGGCCACCACCACTATTGTCAACGCCCTTCCTTCCAAACCCTGCCCTATATTCTCTTGCTTTCATGGCTACCATCACCACCATCAACCCCATCCTCCAAACACCTAACCTTCTCTTCCCCTCCCTCCATAGCTGTTATCATCACCACCACACCTACCACCATCAACCCCTTTCCCCACAACCCCTAACCCATCTCTTCTTCCCTATGACCGCCAGCACCAGCACCTAATTATCTTTTCCTGCTCTAAATTAAATGACTAATTTTAGTTCAAGGATAGATTAGTCCAAATAAATTAACAATACATTGACGGCCGGGAGAAGCAAAACGAAATCCAGCAAATCAAGTCATGTCTACAAATGATGGTTGGGGTTTTCATTATTCATGATTTAGAAACTGGGGCGAGGGGGGGAATGAAATTGAGGGGGATATATTAATTTTGTCGGGGTGGGCAACAAATTTAGCATATATTCTAGAAAAGTGAAATAATTTGGATTTATTCTTCGAACACAGAGACAAAAAGAGAAGTTCACCAGAAGAATACTCACTGAATGAAAAAGTTCATTACGGGTGATGACAAAAATGATTCAGGATCTAAGCATTTAAGGTCCGAATAAGTTATCTCAACGCATTCTGGGTCATCCCTGTCCAAATAAATGCTATATATTATTACTTTCGACATTGACTAGTCATACATATCGGTCGAAAGGAATCTATATGGGCCAATTTTCTAGAGGTGCACCTTGAAGGGTAATACAGTTTGTCCTCCTTCCTACAAAAATAGGTCAACAAGAATATTTTTTAGTACAACAATTGGGGGAGCCACAAGTCTGGAAAAAAGTTCATATGATTTTAACTTCTACCAATCATCAGAAGCATCTCCACCCTGTATTGAGTTTATAGGTTGTGCATCATCATCCAAAAGAACAACATGCTGAACCTGCCTCCAATTGAAAGAATCTTGTCAAGACCCATATAGGAAAATTATAAGTCCATTAATTTGAAAGATTATAAAAGAACATGCACCAAAATTAAATAACTAAAAAAAAAACTGAAATCACATTTGATTCATGATATAATTGATGAACCCTATTGATGGGCACAAAAAACTAAAAATAATAGCGGTGGCATGGAGAAGGTAGGGAAAGATAAGGTTGACCCTTACCTTCCATAAATATAAGTAATATTTACACTTACCCTGTCAGGTGTTTCCAAATTTCAAATTTCAAATTCGAAAAATAAAAGATAAAATTTCATTCACTCTATAAAGTAACTGGTGAGACAGTTTTAATGCATTTATAAGAAGGAAATGTTTGATTGAACATTAACAAAAAAATTAATAAGGAGATTATAACAAAATGTTCTAATATGATATTCTTAATGAGACCATAGAGAATTGGAACAAAAAATAATTAAAAAGTAAATTTTGTTTTGAGTCCCTCAGTTAACTCTTTGTTAGCAATAAGCCCTTTCACTTTTCACTTTTATCCCATGAAACTATTAAAGATTAGTGCTATGCCTCTAAGTACAGTACCCCCCACTTTACAGATTTATAGAAAACAGGATAATGGTAAAAACATAGTACATCTGAAAAATAAAATGTAAATTTGAATGGAAAGCACGTTTGGTTAGATAAAGAGTTGGAATATCAGCAATACAAAAGAAGAAGAAAAAAATACATTTGTACTGATTATCCATATGCTATTATTCGTTTACTTATACTTTTTTTCTAAATGTATTGTTTTTCTACCAAACGTCATTTTCTTATGAGGCTGAAAAATGGAGAGTACCATACTGAGAGGCCTAACATTAATTTTTAAAAGTTTGGGGTTAAAAGTGAAGGTTTGACAAAATCGAAGGGCTTATCACTATGAAAGTTAAATGATGGGGTTAGTACAAATTTCCCCTAAAATAAAAATTAATTTGACATAATACGAGATAAAACTGAATGATTATGTTAGCAGACTTTAAGTCAATGCAAATCGACATTTTTTTTCAATCAAGTGACCCTTGGGACTAAAGTTGGTGGTTAGATATGATCATGTGAGTTTCAAAAGGCCAGATTAAAGTTCGTACTTAAGCTTCAAAGTTTACACAGATATTGCCAAGATGAGGATTAAAACACCGGATAACGTTCAGCTATATGAATAGCACTGTAGAATACAAGTTTAAAATTAACATTAAGCTCTAAGTATTTAACTTCTGAATCTATGGGAACCATTAATACCATCTAACTGTGAAGTTACTACATATCAGAGTAATCAAAAGATTGTAACAGATTGATCCATGCATGAATGGCAGCATGAATGTCAATTGTAAGGTTTAAGTGCCTGAGGAGGCCAAGGTTGTTAATTCAAATATGTCCATTTGTGTAGTATCCCCGATGTCTGCATTTTGAAGTTGGAAACGACAATATCTATTCAGTGTTATGTACAGAAAATACTGGAAGTGCTACAAAGAACACGGGCAGTTGTGTGGTTGGACAGCGATTTATGATCGGTAGACAAAACATAAGTTAAAATTAGTTAACTGTGCATATAACTGTGTATCTATTATATAATATTTACTATATATTTTTCTATAATCGGGTAAAAGGATATATATAAACCCTTTCCCATACCCTGCCATTTTCTTAAAACGGGTATTCTCTACCATTATCCTACAAAAAAGTAATAAGAAATCCATTTATACCCTTACCCAAAGAATGAATTAGTTTAGCCTCACCCAACAATATAATAACAGCATATTTGATTATTAATTGTTTCATGTTTTTTCTACAATCCCCGGTGCACGCCAGTTTCTTCTATTTTAGAAACTGTCATCTAAGCATTCAGTTCTTTGACAACTGATGATTAAGTTAGAAGCACAAAGAAGAATTACGTAATTGCCTATAACCACATAAACTCAAAACTTCTTTCAGGGTTTTCAATTAGAAAATATACACTCAAAGGAAAACCAGTAAACCGTGACTTAATGGATAAAAATCAACTTATAAAAATGATGACATTTATGAGATATGATCATATGATGGTTTTATTATAATATCAAACTCATAAAAAAGTAATCAAGTATTTGTGAGTTTTTTTCTAATCTAACTGAACAAAAACTTGACAATAATTATGAAATTTTAATCGGACAATAAATACTGATATGCTTCCATAATTTCAGTGACTAGGTTTTAGGCTTTTATTGGACTAAACTAGAAATGCAGATGAATCTCATTAATTAGTTTAAAATTTTTAATTAGAACATCCACATTCATTTTCACGCCACATGGAAATGGATAGATGAAAGAAGTGTTTGGGGAGGGTAGAAGAAAGATTATATAGAAGTATTTGCTCATGATGACTTGAACTATCCCTGAAGTATTCTAGCAAAAAAAAGGTCCCCGGAGTGAAAAGACTAAGACGACTCATTTCCATGTACCCTAACCCTACACAGATTATTTCTATTTGAATAAATGAATTAGGAGAGGGTAACAGATTTATGTTGCCTTACCATTTGTGTGTTCTTAATGAATAAATATAAACTGTTTTATATTATCGAATTATGAAATTCACGGCAACTAGTATTCTGATTGGGGTAAATCAGCCTTGTGCTAGCTGATCCATCTTTCCTTTCATTCACTTGAATATGTTCCTAGTTTAATATCTAAAACTACATTTCTAGTATTTAATTCATTATCCACTAAATGACATGTAAATATTGTAAAGTTATACCAGAAGAGTGTTTAACCTCACAACATAGATTAATGGTATTGGATGTGAAGATTGAGAAACACATATGTGCAAGGAAGGAGACTAGAAATCCAAAAATTAGGTGGTGGAACTTGAAGGAGATAAACTAGAAGTTTTTAAAGATAAAGTCCTTAAAGGAGCATCACGGAATTGGGAAAGGAAGACAAATATGATGTGGACTAAAATGGCTACGTACATAAGAGAAATTTCAAAGGAGGTACTTGGAGAGTCTAAAGGTGGTGGCAAGAAGAACTCCTAAATATTGTGAGAAAAAAGATCAACCTTCAAAATATGGCAAAAGAGTATAAATGAAGAGGTTTTAGAGAGATATAAGACGGTTGGAAAAGAAGTTAAAAAAACGGTAAGAGATGCAAAAGAAAAAGTTTATGATGATTTATACACAAAATTAGAAACAAAAGAAGGAGAAAATAATATTTATAAGCTTGCTAAACAAAGGGATAAAAAAAAATCTGAATACAATTGTGTATTAAGAGCGAGGATTCAAGAGTCCTAGTAAAAGATGAGGAAATTAAGGGAAAATGGCGAAATAACTTTGAGAAGTTATTAAATGAAAAAGTTGTGGGCAACTTAATTTTAGAGGACTCAAGGGAGAGTCGAGAGCATATATTTTTCGGTAGAATTAGGTCCTCGGAGGTTCGAAATGCTTTAGGAAGAATGAAAATAGGAAAAGCTTTAAGGCTGGATGATATACCCATTGAAGTTTGAAAGTATCTTGGAGATGTAGGAGTGAGTTGGCTAACAAAATTATTTAATGAAATTTTGAGGATTAAGAAGATGTCCAATGAATGGAGAAAGAGTATTTTAGTACCTATATATAAAAATAAAGAAAATATACAAAGTTGCTCAAACTACCAAGGAATTAAATTAATAAGTCATACGATGAAAATTTGGGAGAGTGATCGAACATAGACTGAGACTAGAAACTACAATGTCTGAGAATCAGTTTGGGTTTATGTCGGGGAGGTCAACAATGGAAGCAAATTATATACTGAGGAGACTTACAGAAAAATATAGGGAGAATAAGAAATATCTACATATGTTTTTATAGATCTAGTAAAAGTATATGATAAAATCCCTTGAGACATAGTATGGTGGACATAGTATGGTGGGTGTTAAATAATAAAAGAGTAACTACTTGGTATATTGAGGTAATTAAGGATATGTATGAAGGGGCAACAACCATAATTAGAACAACCAAACAACCACAGGGAGAGACCAGCGATTTTCCTATTACAGTAGGTTTACACCAAAGTTCGGCTTTAAACCCCTACCTCGTTACTTAGGTTATGGATGAATTGAAGCGAGGAATACAAGATGAGGTGCCTTGATGTATGCTTTTTGCCGATGACATCGTCTTAGTTGACGAGACTAGTGCACGAGTCAATGCTAAATTAGAATTGTGGAGAGAAACTTTAAAAGCTAGAGGCTTTAAAATTAGCAGAAATAAAACAGAGTATATGGAGTGCAATTTTAGTGATATTCGGAACACAACTGAGGAAGTAGTGAAGCTTAATGGCCAAGAGATACCTAAGAGAGACCGTTTCCGATATTTAGGTCCAATTATACAAAGAGATGGGGAGATTTGTGAAGATGTTACACATAGGATCCAAGTAGGGTGGCTTAAGTGGAGAAGTGACAGTGGTGTTTTGTGTGACAAACATATGCCTTTGAAGTTGAAGGAAAAATTTTATAGGACGGCTGTTAGACCAGCAATGATGTATGGAGCAGAGTGTTGGGCAACAAAGAAACATGTCCAAAAAATGTGTAGTGAAAATGAGGATGCTAAGATGAATGTGTAGTAAAACAAGAAAGAATAGAATTAGAAACGAGCATATAAGAGACATGCTAAAGGTAGCTCAAATCCAAGATAAGTTAAGAAAGAATCGCCTCAGATGGTTTGGAAATATCACACGTAGACCTAGTAGTACCCCCGTTAGGATGAGTGATTTGATAAGTATTGAGGGTAGAGTTAGGGATAGAGGAAGACCTAAACTAACTTGGATGAAAACGGTGAAAAAAGATATGATAGCTAGTGACCTTACGGAAGATATTGTACTAAACCGAGCAGAATGGAAAACCATGATTCATGTAGCCAACCCCAACTAGTTGGGAAAAAGGCTTTGTTGTTGTTGGTGTTGTAATTCATTATCCACAACAGTTCCTTCGTGTGTAGGTCATTTAACAATGCCATACATGGTTGAATTTGGCAATGTTGCGAATCTGAATTCACAATGTTTTCAATGTTTCAGTCTTGTATAGACAAATGAGTTGAGACCTTGCATATTCAAACGAGTCATAATGAAATGTTGCAATATCTAAAGGAAAACCGTTAAATAGCAGCCCACCTCCTCCAACTCCAAATTTGTCGAACCCTGATTTGAAACTCTTCTCCTAAAACCAGACAGAAGAAGTGTCAGAGCAAGCTTTATTATGCCATATAAAAAAAAACATGAAGATAATGACAGAAAATTTTAATGCCATAAACTTATATATATATATATATATATACACACACACACTTTTCTTTTTTTATTTTTTTTTTGCAATCGGCTGTAGTTGCCCACAATGGGGAGAGAGATTTTCCAACATCCCAAATTAATTCCATCTAAGGTCACAATCGAACCTGTGATCTCTCAGGTGTGGGAAGCTTTGCCACTTGCACTACAAGTGCTTGGCAACTTATTAACTATATTATTATGTAACTTCCGCATATCATAATATCACAAAACTATTTCACATAAAACAATAACAACAATGCCTTCGCTCAAATGTACGGAGATTCAAACATTAATGGTGTCCTCTCACAGTAATATTTGGCTACCACGTAAACTCTGATAAATTAGGGTCTCAATCTGAATTTTGGGCTGCTGGTGTTAAAGAAAGTTGGGAGGGAATTCAGCGGGTGTGCGTGTCTTGACTAACAACACTAGAACAGTACAAATGTTGCAGTGAGAAATAATTACAAGTACGAGTAAAATTGAGATC
The DNA here is from genome assembly GCA_017893485.1 of Hemerocallis citrina. Taxonomy (NCBI): domain Eukaryota; kingdom Viridiplantae; phylum Streptophyta; class Magnoliopsida; order Asparagales; family Asphodelaceae; genus Hemerocallis; species Hemerocallis citrina. The sequence continues at coordinate 821,929 of JACEHZ010000207.1, forward strand.
AACTCATGAAACATTCACTTTTCCTTTTGAATTCTCAGCACTTGTTTGCATAGCCAATTAAATGATATTAAATTGACAATATGAAGAAAGTGTAACTGGATAGTACTTGCTATCTCTAGCAACTTTAAAATGTTGCTATCAAGCACCTGCAACTGCTATTTAAGTATGTCTAATCCATATACAAATGAGTTAACATTCCAATTCTTGTAAGGCAGTTCGATGCAGTAACTCTCATTTAAAGATACGAAGATAATACGTTGCAATATTTTAACCTCTTTAGATTAAATAAATAATACTGTTCTCTGCAAACTTGTTACCAGTTCTCTCATAAATCTCATCATAATCCACTTAATCAGTTTTAATAGTTTTTATACCCCATTACTTGAACACCATAACAAATTTCCTCCAGGTCCATTTAATAATCATTTGTATCTACTTTCAAATTTTATCAAAAACTCACACTTTTCAAGGAGGTCGTGCAACAAAAACTATTTAAAGAATGCAATTATTAAGAGAAATACCTCTATCTTTGATTTAATAGAAAAATATGCACCTTGATTGCCAAATTCAAAACCATTGTTCTGGACTTTTGATAGATCAATTCATTTGTTAAAGTGGAACAGTACTGGGTTTCGATCTTTCTACTATTTTTAATTGTATATAGAAGAAGAAATAATTGTTCTCTAAATATGAAATAGATATAACTTCACAAATATGCAAATTGAGTGTTGTTTTGTCTTGACTGATAAGATAAGACTTTCTTTGAAAATTCATACAACTGTGACTGAGTTATAAAGTAGGGTAAATATGAGTTAGTCCCCTGGCTTGACACTAAATTTCTATTAGGCCTGTTCACCTTTTCAACTCTGTTATAGAACCCTCAATCAGTATGTAACCCTCAATAACAGTACATAACCCATATAACAGTACGTATTATACTGTTTTGAGAGTTATGTACTGTTGTTTGTGGGTTATGTACGTCTTGAGGGGTTTATAACAGAGTTGAACAAGTCAACGGGCCTAAAAAATATTCAGTGTCAAGCCTGGAGCCTAAACCATATTTACCCTATAAAGTAATCTCTTATAATCTGCGTTCAAAACATATAAATTACTTACTTGCAGAAAGACAGCACTTGAGATAGTATAACAGCGATATTAGATAATAAAGAATCTCATAGAGTTTTAAGTAACTGCTCGTGAACTTTAACAAACATGAAATTATTATATAAAAGCGTATAAGATAAAAACTACAAAGAAATATACCTTTTAGATACACGCCTAGATAATGCTTTTCCTGCATGTGACGAATATAAGTTGGAAGCTCCAATATCTGTCGACTTATTGTTAAGTGAATTTTTTCTCTCCCTCCTGTTGTTGCCAACAGAATGGGAAAGATCCCTGGAAGAAATATGGGCTTCATCTTGTGGTTGCAATCCATCTTCCTTCAGGCTTCTATGATTGGCATAGCCTACAAGCCTCAATTCCTCTCCAAATGCAACACCTGTCTGTTAAAAGAAAATAAATTTGCTTCTGCCACCAATTGTACAAAGGTACCTGAAGCCTCTTGGGAATATTCATAAGAAATGTCAATACCTTGTCATCTTCTTCCCCTTGCGAGTAAGATTCAATTAGTGTAGTCGTATCTGCAAAATTACTATGACATCAGTATTTTGAACTTTGAAGTATAATCTACACTATAGTAATGCATTAACAATCCAAATAGATTCCATCTGACAAGTTTGCCCTTCATGGGAATAAATTAATGTGACTACAAACCTTGATTAACCAGTGTTAAGTGTTACCAAGTTCGCAGTATGTCTCGGTTAGGGGTGGGTTCGGGGTCGCGGAACTCCACCTTCAGAGAGATGCAATATGGTGGGGGTAGGGTGTGTTGGGACACTTATTTGAGTAATAGATATATACACTCAAATATATACATACGTAAGTATGTATGTGTATAAATGGAGACAGAGATAGAAAAGTAGACTATAAATACATTAGTTACTTGCATTGCCAGATATAGAAGTATAAACTCTATGACGAATTAAGGTGAATTTGAAGAGAATTTAATTGATGGATTAGTGAATAAAGGTGTTCATTTTGAACATGTGAAAAAGAACCGTACACGGATCGCTAATTTAACAAATCCGGATCAAAGCGAGATCCAGATTGTGGTATGGAGGGAGGGTGGAAAAAACTGGTAACCCTGTGATAAACATAGAAAGAACCATGAGTATTGAAATAAAATTTCCATTATATTTGTTTCTTAGTGGAGTTTTCTTATGTTTCCTTCGTGTGATATAACTCCTTAATTTTCTCTTTCATATCGCCCTAAAAGAAAATTCGACTCCATTTTCTCTCCCATATCTCCATAAGAACTAATTACTGTCTTATTTGCTTATGTAGCTTAAATAACTTGTATATATTCACACAACAATACAACTGCATTCTAAGTGTTGTATGTGTATGACTTCAGTGTCATAGGCAAATGAACACCATTAAACTATGAATTTTCAACAACAACAAAAAAGAACATCCCAATTCCCAGGCCCCTTTAAGATTTCCACTCTCTTTTATTGTTATGTGATCTCTACTTTAACTTAAGAATGCGATCCTTTGCAATTATTACACCATAACCTAATCATTTGGTCAAGCATTATACTCCAGAAAAAATAGTATATCAGGAAAGGAAAAAAACTGAAACAAATCTGTCTATCATGTAAGAAAATGAAATCACTCCTAAGACTATTTCAGTTGTTCACTTTTCCATTAATCTTCCATATGTGCAGTAGATTTAATAAAATCCTAGACTGTTGCTTGATACTCCATCAGTTTGATGTCCATCAAACCTACAGATAGTACTTCTCTTTCCGTATTGCCAACTATAAGTGCCTACAAACTTCTCTACTATTGTGGCTTCAAGAAAGTGAGATGATAAAGCATGCAGCTGAATGGTCTACTGTGTGTAAGCATACCCACAAATTCACGCTTTCGGAATAACTCAGCGATATTACATTTCAGAAAAAAACTGCAAGTTCCGTAAAAAATCGGAAAGAAAAAAGTTATATAGTATTAATTATGTATATAGAGAGAGAGAGAAAGAGAGAAATGCTCTATTGCAAACGGGTCCCATGCAAACGGGTCCCGTGCAAACGGGTATGCAAACCACTGAAGTCGTTGTTGGAAACAACAGCATAGATTTATAACCGAAGCCGTTGTTTCCGGTGTTAATATAACCTAAGCCGTTGTTCCCAACAACGGCTTAGATAGATATATATATATATATATATATATATATATATATAAGCAATGCTCCATTGCGAACGGGTCCCGTGCAAACGGGTATGCAAACCACTAAAGCCGTTGTTGAAAACAACGGCTTAGGTTATAAACATAAGCCGTTGTTCCAAAACAGCGTCTTAGATTATATACATATTGTCGTTGTTCCGAATATAACCTACGCCATTGTTCGGAAGAACGGCTTAGATTCAAAATAAACGAAGTCGTAGTTCCAAACAATGGCTTCAGTAGTTTGCAATGGAGCATTGCTCTCTCTATATATATATATATAAGTGTGTGTGTGTGTGTGTGTGAATTTTCTACGCAAAAATTGAGAAATTTCATCAAAGTTTTAGATCTAATAAGGTACAATAGAGTTTCCTCCAAAGGAAGGCTAGGAAAATAATTTTCCTTTAAAGTATTTATACCATGTTCTTCACAAAAGCACGGTCCACCTCTAAATGAGAAAGTACAAAGCGCAACACCATCAATTACCCAAAAACTAATCATTGTAAACTGTCAATTACCCAAAAACTAATCATCGTAATCTTTCTTAGTTCTTATTCCTAGCGCCGCAGATGCCATTGCACTCGATTCTTACAACGAATTAGTCTTCCTTATTGTGATTGTAATTTATTTTGCGAGATGTGCGAATGATTCACGTAGCTACGGCTTTATCCATCACTTGACAAGAATTTCACAAATTTGTTTGTCCGCCTGTCTATTCGTGAATTGTTTGCAAATTTTTTGAAAAAATTGTGAATGTTGTTACTATGAGTGTAAGTACTTGGCCATTTTCTTACATTTATTACTTCAAGTCAATACAATATTGGAAGTTGGTGTGCTTAACGATTCATTAACAAAACAGATGAGATCATTGTGAATTGTGAATATATCGTGCAATAATGGACTAAATGGGTCCCTTAATTAGCCAGAATTACAAGGTAAAAAAACACATACATTGCACGTGCTTAAAAATTTAGTGTTGTATAAAAATGAAAATCTGATATTCCTCTAAAGAATACAGTGTAAAAAGCAGTAAACCACCAACGTTTCACAAAACACTACGACTCTATTTGGGAATGAGGTTAAGTTTGGCTAACTAGAGTTTTGTAAAGCAAGGAAATAAACCTTACCCTCACTGAATTAATTTCTACCTGTCCGAAACTTCAACTTCGGTTATCATAATTTAGCCTCGTTACCAAACAGGCTCTAAGAAACATCCTAAAGTTATGTTTTGAGCACTAAATTTACACTAAATTTCATATATCAAACACCATGTTTGCTCCTTTCCTGAGTTTAAACTCAATTCAAGATCTCCTTCCTCCTCGTTCCTCCCCATCGCATCAAATTTAACAGAAGTTTAACGGCTGAGGGTTTAGTGCTCAAATTCTCAACGTTTCATCAAATTTAATGCCTTTCACCCAACAACATATAATAATTAAGCTTGCTTAACAAATTCCCAAAGCTCAACTCACCAGTCGGTTTCTCGTACTTAATTTCTCCAACACCCTACAAAACCACCAACAAATCAAATTCACTCCACTAAATCCTAAATTGAATCCCCCAAAAAATCAATAATTACTTAATAAAAAGCCGCCAAAAATCCACCTTTTGGATTCGAACGAGGCTACGGCGATCGAGCTCGTGGCTGAGCTGGCGAAGGGTGGAGCGGAGCTTGTAACCGCCGTCGGGTAGGGTTTGGGCAATGCCGGAGGTGATGGTCTTCGAGATGCGATTGATCTTCTCTTGGAGCTCGTAGTCGGTGAGGTCGGAGGCGTCGACGACGATTTCTTCGATTATGGGAGGGTCATCGGCGATGTGAACGGGGATGAGCTCGTTCCAGAAGAGGGGGAGGGGGGTGTTGTTCGCCATTTTTAGCAAGAAACGACGCTTCTTTTGGGGGGAATGTGAAGAAAGGGAAGACAGAAGGAAATAAGGGTTTTTGCTTTGCGAGTATTCCGGGGTAAGTGACAAGAGAAATGCTATACATATATGAGATTATACCCAAACTTTTGTTGAGTTCAGTACGAAGACGATGAAGCGAAAGAAGCAACGCATCGATTTGATGGAAAATGAGATGCAACAAATGAATCGGCTGCACAGTCGACCGTCATCCCCTCAGGTTTGGCTGAAGCAAAGTGCGGTCGACCGCAAGTTTGACAGCTGACAGCACGCGGCTGCTATTTATGTTCGGGAGCGGTTTAGGGGATTCGTTTAAAGCCCAACTTTTTATCCAAGTTAGATCGTACGGCTCTTATTGTAGAATTATCTCTTCAGGAATATCTAACGGTTATTGTATTAAGATATCAAACTACAGTTTCGCTAGATTTCTATATCTCTAATCTCTAATCTATAATCTCTAATATTATAATGGAAGAGTTGGGGTTGTTATTACTTATTAGTAGACGTTCAATCATCTAATCTCAACCATTTATTTTTAAGTGAGGGTTATAATAACCATTCATTTATTCAACTGTTGTTAGTTACCATAATACCCTCAAAATTTAAATTTATTTACGACATAATTATTTTAAAAAGTGTGAGTCATATAAAATAAACGTTTGTATCACTAGGGATAATTTGTAAAGAGTATGTGATGAGTAAAGGGATGTCTCAAGTTCGATGCCAGATTACGTCTTATTATTTACTATATAAAAAAAATTAATTAGAACATGCATCGCGCGTGCAAATTACTGGTATTGTTGTAATTGGCCTCCATTGAAAGCCAAATGAAATAGTACTTCATTGAAGAGAGAATGAGAGGTTCTGCACATTCAAAGAGATAAACCAAGAATGAAAAAGATGACGATGAAGACAAACTCTACCAAGTAGGTAGGCAGCAAGGTTGGGCTCACGTATCTCTTGAACGACGGAGAGGTGAGGACTGCGTTTGGGGAGTTCACAACAGTTGTTAATGATGTTTGCTCAATCGCCAAGTAGAGAGTTGGGTTCTTTGATTCATCAAACCACATTTGCAAAGTTGTTGATGACGACGCATGTGTTATTGCTGGAGCGTAGAGAGACTAACATGCCTTATCTAATAGCTGCAACTTTCGCCAATTCCATATCCAAGCCATTGGATTGCGAGGAGGCCACAAATACCACATACCCTTGTGAATTTCGGAGTAAGGCCGCAGATGTCGCCGCACGTACTCACCGTATCATCTGTATTGATCTTTAACAATCCTTGCGGAGGTTTCTCCCACTGTTTGGGTATGCTACCATTACCCTTTCTTGGCTGGAATTGTGTCAAGCACATGATATTTGGTTGAAGGCAGCAAGAGCGTATCGCAGGACCTGATCACCCTTTCATTGTTTGCTGCCAAATACAAAATTACAACCCATTTCCAGATGTGCCACATCAGCGTTTTCTTTTATCTGTCGATGGAGTGGGTGTCCATGTAGGACGAAGTGGCTGAAGGATGAGCGACGGTCGTGGACGAGGGTCAATCGTAATTTTAATTATAATTGATTATCTATTCTAGACTAATTAAAATATAATTCCCGATTTTATTTCCCCGTTGTTAATGAAATTTATTATGTGCCAATAAGAGGTTGTAATGTAGGGAAAATTGAGAGTGGATAAGAGGGTTCTCCTTCATTTGCCCTGGATTTGCATATTCCTTTCTTCAACCTTGAATAATGAGAAGATTAGTGTTTTAGAGGAAGAGGAATTAAATGAAGTGTGTATCAAAGTCTCCCTCATTAGAGGAAGAGCGTCCTAAACCTCGGAAAGCATTCAAGGGGAGAAGAAGAGCACGCCATGACTAAGCATAGGAGAGAAGAGAAGCCGGAGAGGAACGTGAGCAAGAGGGAAGATGGCAGTGCATACTACGGCGTCTCGAATAGGTCGAGAAGTCACTCAGTACAGAGGCCTCATCGTTCATTCTATAGAGGGATTGCGAGTGAGAAGAGTGGACATGGAGAGGAAAGAGTAAGGGAGAAGGCGACGAGGCTCGGATCGCCAAGTTCGGACGAAGATGATCGACGCCATTCAGAACGGCAGTGCAGGTCTTATGTTGAGGTGGTTAGGGGTTCGGAGAGGAAGTCATCGCCCGTCCAGAGCCGACCAAGGAAGACATCACTGGCGCCGACAGATAAGAAAACGAAGAATGACGAGGAAGGCGAATGGGTTCTCGTCCGCCCTCGAAACCTGATCAAAGCGAAAAAGCGTCAGATCAGAGAGGACTCGGAGTCGGCGGATTCAGGGCAATAATGTCACAAGTGTGCTCAGAGGGGGCACACGATCACGAGATGCGTCAATGACTGGTTCTGCTACACTTGCCGACATTCAGGACACATCTCCAAAGATTGTCCAAAGTCCAAGCATCCAGCGGCGTAGACGGTTGCAGCTCCGGGGCTAGCGATGCCTACTAAGTCCAACAACAGCAAAACTCAAGATAGCTTTGCAGGGGGAAGGAAGAAGATCAAAACTCTAATCACTCCTACTCTGCTTATGGCAGATTTCGAGCGGAGGTTTCGCATGTGTGTAGTCATTAAGGTGCAAAGTAGGAACCCATCTTCTGAAGAGATCGAGAGCTTGTTATATGCTAACACAATCGTAGTTACTAACCTGTCTTAGAGAGTTCAACGTCTCAACGCCAACAGTTTCTTCGTTCACTGCGACGACGATGTTAGATTGAAGGAGGTGTTAGGTAAAAGAGGAATGGGAACAGATGATTTTTATGTGACGTTCTCGCACTGGTCCAATAAGTTCGGAGCGTTGAAGGTTAACGAGATGCAGACGCCATGACTCTTCAATTTTCCATTTCATTGCTGGATTTGTTCGGGGTTTCAAAATCTAATTTGTGTGTTTGGTTTTCTTGTTGAAGTCGGCAGAAGTACCTCAACTCAAGAACGGAGAGAGTTCGCTCGTATTAAAGTTGGAATCGAAAACAAAGATGACATTCCTTTCTTGATCCAAGCGGAGGTTGAAATGGAGTTTTACGACGTCTTAGTGGTCGTAGAGAATAAAAAAAACGTCTTGTTTGGGAAGGTGTCCACGTTAGAAGATGAAGAATTTTCGGATGGGGGGGAAAATTTGAAGGGGCTGAAGGAGGACGATGAGGGGGGGGGCATTGGATCGAAGAGGAAAGGATCTGGAACGTCTCATCTGCTTAATTCAAATTGATGCTTTGGATGACGAAAGGCAGGCTAATCCTACGACTGTAACGATTCTGCAGTGCGATGGGAAAGATGAGGTCTTGACAGCGAAAAGACAGCTCAGAGGGGCGACAAAGATGTTGGCACAGTGTTGCTGAGTCGAAAATCCGGTATTTTAAAGCGGTCATTTATTGCGGTTAATGAGAAGGGCGCACACAGCTCAAGAGACCCAGGGTTTTCCTTACTGTCTAAAGAAGAGCTACAGGAGTCCATTCAAAGAGCTCTAGAAGTTTTGGCGCGCAACGGAGTTTTCGGAAGTAATGGGCTAGCTTTGGTTTATCATGGGCCCATTGCTGAGTCAGCCCATTACTCTCGTTGAGCAGCAGATAGGGTCTAGGCAGTTGGAAAACAATCGGTTGAGTCGAGCATAGGTTCGGGAGAAGAGGTACCGGTAAGAATTTAGCAATCAGAGGGGAGAGATACGAAGCATAGTGAGAGGATAGAGAGGGACGCAGTTAATAAAGGGATAGAGGATGAAATGGAGGAGGGCCACTTGGAGTATACATTGGAGCAGAGGATCGTTAATGCACACATTGATTCAACGGACGGGAGAATAGAAGCACTAGATGGAATACAAAATGGAGGAAGTCCGTACGATTCAAAGCACGAAAGGTGGGCTATGCAGGTTTGAGAATTGGCAGGAGATGGTTTGGGGGAAAGTTCGAGGGCAAGTGTCTACAGGAACACGATAGAATATAAACGAAAAAGCAAAAGGCAGATGGATAAATGGGGATCGAATGGACCGAGGGAAGATGATTTGATTAAGGCTGCGGCAAAGAAGAAGGAACCAGTTTCGACATTTCGAGGTATCTCCTCAACCAATTCTTCAGTCCTAAATTTATTAAATGATGATTCTCTCATATACTTTGCTAGTCTTTACGGTCTAGCCATGGGGTCCAATAGAGAAGAGCAATTATATCACGTTAACATTATTAGAGGGGAGAGTTATCGAAGGGACGTTTAATGCGGATGTCCGTATCAGCATTTAGAGTATAGGGGGTGGGATTCACCAGTCTTAATGCTATACATATTTTGGATTGTTAGGGGGATGCGTCAGAAATATATATAAAAAAGACTCATTAGTGACACTATCGTTAGAAACAGGCCAAGTATTTGTGCCTTTCAGGAGACTAAGGGTGGAATTTCTGACTAGGAAGAGTTTCAAAGCATTAAGGGTATAGGATCTTTCGATTGGAGGTTCAAACCTTCAAGAGGATATAACACCCCGCAAAATTGGAAATGACAATTTTGCCCATCGTGTGTTACGCACGTGTATTTTGTAACGTACTTCAATACGTATTTTGGATTCCAACTATTTATGCAATTCCCGCCTTCTCAAAATTATTTTTATCTTATTTGAGTCAACTCAAATATAAATTCCAATCTCTGTGTTTTTACGTGCTTTATACGTGTTATCAAGGCACGTATCGATTACGTATTTTCCACAGCTATGTGTAGTATTTTCTATGTGTTACAATTATTTCTTTCTATCGTGTTTAAATTTCTTTTATAAACGGAAGTTCATTTTTCTCCTATTTCGATTTAAACACTTTTATACGTGCGGTGCACGTGTTTTCTATGTACGTAGTGATTATGTTGTGCAATATATAAAAATAATAAAATATATTTTTCTTATATTGTATTTCAATTATTTATGAACATTTTCCGTTGATAAAGTCGATTTTGTATTTTGATATTTTACGTATGGCGCACGTGTTTGCAGTGCACGTATTTAGGCGTATTCGTTTTCAAAATAAATTTTTGAAGTGTGCTTGTGTCTATTTTATTCATGCCTGAAAACTATAATTTTTAATTAAACTAATTTTATATGCATCTTATATATTATATACATGTGTTTTAAATTAAATAAATAATTAATTTTTGTGAAGTGTACACAAAGCACGTGCACGTGCACGTGCACACATGCAATGTGCACACTAAAAAAATGACAACTGGCTATTTTGGAATGGAGGGAAAAAATGAATGTTTTGAAATTTAGGAGTGGAGTTAGTGGCTTAAGTGGAGAGTAGTTAATATAACCAATTAATTAAAACCTATACATACCTCCTAATATTCACTCTCCTCCTTCCCCTCCTTCTTTCCTTCTCTATCAGATCCGAAAACCCCTTCTCGGCAAGTCCATGTTGCTTCTCCACCTACTCACCTTTATACACATATATTACTTATATATATATATATATATATATATATATATATATATACATATATAGGTATATGAAAATGAGAAAAGGAGATGTTGTTTGTCCTTGCTGCCGAAATGGGGTGGGGAATGCTTGCCTTGGTCTGTGGATTTCGAGGCGGAGTGAGACTCCTTTTGGAGCTCAATTACTAAAAAATTATATTTCTTGGGTGGGTGTTTCTTAAATTTTTCTAATTTTAGGAGTAGGTTGCATGCCAGTTGATATATAATTTAATTGTTAAATTTTGATTGGTATGTTAAATGTAGATTGCATAATCTTGATATAATTGTGTTATGATGTATTGAAATAATATTGTGAATCATATAAATGGCTAGAACTCTTGTTGAATTAGAAAGAGAAATATTTATTGTTGGAATGAAAATTTATGCTTGGTAGAATGTTTTTACAATAGTCAAAATAATGTAACATGTATGAAAATAGTTTTAAAATGCTAGTATAGTGAAGAAATAGAGAATTAATCTCACTAGTATATATTTTATGAGTATAAGAATTTTTATGAAGAAGTTTTTGATGAGAGACAACACTTTATTTGAAAATTGATAATATGTGTTCTCTAATACAATTTGAGAGGAAACTTTTTGTTACATTGTCAAAAATGAGAATTTTATAAAGTTTGAATATATATGCTATAATGTATTTTGATAGCAGAACACATTCTGGAAAAAGCTTTAGATTCTGAATAAGTACAAATTGATTGAAATATCGAGTTTATTAAAGGAAGAATTAAATATAGTATGATTCATACAAAAAGTAATCAACCAGACTTGAATCGTTTAGTCACTCAGGACCCAGTGGTCTACGGGTGTGCTTTGGGACTGTTATAGTAGTAGAGCAGGGGTGTTGGTCTAGGGTTCGAGTCTTGCAAGGGACTCTGTTTTACTGAAAATTTGATTTTTAATTAAATCCCGAAAACCATACTTTAAATATAAACTGAGTTCTTTTTATATCAGTTAGTCACTCATGACCAATTGGTCGTTGAGTGTGCTTTGGGTCTGTTACTGTTCATGGGCGGGGGTATTTGGCCTGGGTTCGAATCCGACCCTTGCCACTTTGTTTGTGGTTTTGATCTTTTTTACATATTATGATTTTTTTTTTAGTAATTAAGAGTTTTTAAGAGAAATAAAATTTGGGAAAATTTCTATTATTCTTCTAAAATTGTTTAGACTTTATAAAAATTATTTCTACAATGTTTTGATATATTTTGTGAGAATTGGAAGTGGATATCATAATAAAACTATGGGATGAAGAACTCGATAATTTTTCTTAAAATGTGGCTTTTGTATAATTAAAGAAAAAGATGAAAATTTGGAATGCAATTAGATTTCTTCTCTTGGAGATTTTATGGTTATTAACATTTGATTAAGAGAACAATTGATTTTGCACACAATGCTATAAGTGATTAAATTGATAAAGAAGTTGAAGTAAGTTGCTTTTGTTTAAGATTTTAGAGAAATGATTATGAAAAATAGGTTGTGATAAAGAAAAAAAGATGAGAAAGATATTGTGAATAAAGAAATGAATTATTTTGATGAGGTTAGATGTAACCTTTGTGGTCTCAGTTGAGACGGATGTTATTCTAGGGTGAGCGAGGCCCAGATTACCAGCAGTTGAAATTATGAATTTGAGAAGTAACTAGTTGGGTTGACTGTCTCAGTGTTTGTTTAAGACCGGTGGTTAAGCTAAACTCTAGTTCTTAATGATCACAACTTAAACTTAAGGATAAGGCACTAGTTGGTGATATGAAGAAATGAGTGCAAACACGAGTTATGGACTCTAGAATGATCCTTGGAGAGAGACGGTCCCCAGTATTTCGGGACGATGGACGTAAGGGTAACAAAATGATCCACGGAGTGGGAACGATCTCCAGTATTCCGGGACGAGAGCGACGCTCATGGGATGCTTGTGCAATGAGGGCTACAGAATGACCCGCGGGATGAGACAATCCCCAGTATTCCGGGACAATGGACGTAAGGGCCACAGAATGATCCACGGAGAGGGATTGGTCTCCAGTATTCCAAGGGCGAGAGCCAATACTTGCAAAGTGTTTAAATCTTGTAGTAGTTATCGTAGTAGGTTGCATGGCGAGGGATCTAACCCTATAATGTGGAGTACGTAGGTACTTGCCCTCGGACCTATGTAGTATGGGATGCATAGAATCCGAACAAGTATGCATTAGTGTCATCCTAGCATAGACATCTGCATTAGGCATTAAGTCATTGCATACACTGACATGATTAGGATAGTCACTCTTTTACACTTTGTTTGCATTCAAGTTTGTGTTGGTTAAAGTATTAAAGAATCGTTATACTTTCTGCTAGCGAGGATGGTCGTGTACAATATTTCGGCAGTTGTAAGCAACTGACGTACCCACAGTTTTATATGCAGGACTTAGAATTTACAATAAGATATAAAGATGAATTTGTTGCTGATGATTACTTAAATGCTAAAGTTGTTACAATTGTACATTTATCATTGTTGTATTTTATTTATTCCGCTGCGTATTGATGTAAAAGACTATGTTGTAATAAAAGTTTTAAATTTCTTGTAAAATTTTACGAAGTGAAGTGTAAAGATCCTATGGAACTTCGAATTCAGGCTTATTTGGAATTCGGGGTGTTGCAGAGGGTACTCTGGAGGTATTGCCATCAGAGTCGACCCTAGATTGTTTGAGATTATAGAGGATATAGCGGGTCTTTTCAGTCATGGTGGTCATCAGACGTCAAAGCGATAACTGGGTTCATACGGTTATTTCAGTGTACGGGCCTGACGAGCCGAATCAAATGAGTTTATTTTGGAATGAGCTTAAGGATATTAGAAGTAGATGAAGGGGTCCCTAGGTTGTAAGAGGATATTTCAACATCACTAGATTTCTGCACGAACACAGAGGGAGAGGAGCGTCAAGGAACGATAGAGACCAGTTCAACTCAGTCATCAACGAATTAGACTTATTGGAGATCCAAGCGAGGAATAGGAAGTTCACTTGGACGAACCTGCAAGCTGTTCCCATATTGGCAAAATTGGATAGAAAATTTGTGACATCTGAATGGGAGGATAAATTTCCTTTAGCTAAGATTAAAGCCTTGGTCAGGTTCACGTCGGATCATACTCCGCTAGCCCTGGATTGTGGGGAAGGAGAGAGTTCGAATCGATTTCAGTTCCGATTTGAGAAAGCTTGGATGTTTTGTGAAGGAAGCCCTAAGGTTATCAAAGAGTCTTGGAACGCTACCACGACATTGACATCTGTGTTTGGATGCTGGATTGAGAAGCTTAAGAGATTAAGAAATAGATTGAAACAGTGGGCAAAGACAGAATTTGGTCAGAACCAAAGGATGAAAGATGATATTGGAGGAAGGGTTCACAAGCTGGAACTTATAGAGGAGGAAGAGATTTAATAGAGGTGGAATTCGACGAGCTACGTAAGAATAGACAAGAGATACTTCAAATTGAAAATATAGAGGAACAATACTTGACACAACATTCTAGGATTCAATGGTTAGAGGAAGGAGATTCCAACACAAAATTCTTCCATAGGATTGCTAACGGAAGAAGGCAATGTAATAATATCTCTGGGTTACAGGTGGACGGAGATTGGTGCGAAAACGAAGACAGAATCACGCAGCATATTAATGAGAAGGACAAGGAGCTGTTGGGCAAAAGAAGAGAACATAGATGTAAATTGAATCAGGATATGTGGATAGCAACGAGGCTTAATGGAAGCGACAGCATCGAGAGCAAGTTCAGCGAAGATGAAGTCCTAGCTGCAATCAAGAGTCTGGGGCAGGGCAAGGCGCCGGGGCCGGATGGATTGTCGCTTTTCTTCTATAGATTATATTGGAAAGTTATTAAAGCACACTTCATGCGCATCGTTCATGAATTCTATAATCGCGACGCTGATTTGGGTAGGCTCAACTATGCGAACATTGTATTGATTCCTAAGAAATCTGAAATAAAGGAGGTCGGAGACTTAAGGCTTATCAGTCTGCTAAACGGGTCTTTTAAAATCATCTCCAAAGTATTGGCTAACAGACTATGTCCACGGCTAAATGATATTGTTGGTGACGCGCATAGCAGATTTATTAAGGGAAGAGACATTATGGACAATGTAGCTTCGGCCCATGAAGTCGTTTTCAGAGGATGCAAAGATAAAACGGATGGTTTTCTATTCAAAGTGGACTTTCAAAAAGCATACGATACGGTAGAATGTGATTGCGTGGATGAGGTGTTACTGCTAAAAGGTTTCGGGGAAAGGTGGAGGAGATGGATTCAGCAGTGTGTCAGAGGAGAAAAATCGTCTCTTATTATCAACGGAGCGCTGGGAAAAGAAATCAAATGTAAAAGGGAGCTAAGACAAGGAGATCCATTGTCATCGTTATTGTTTGCCATTGTTGCCGACGGTCTAGCATAGATGATCGCAAATGGCAGAAGGGAGAAAGTCATTCAAGGCATCAAAGTAAAAGGTATCCCTGAAGTTATCTCCATCCTTCAGTACGCTGATGATACATTGCTGTTCGGATCTGCGTCAAAGGATGATATCATAGCAATGGGTACGGTACTGAGATGCTTCGAGGCTTGGTCGGGAATGAAGGTCAATTTCAACAAGAGCTGTATTATTCCGCTAAGCGACAACTGCTCCATTCCCATCAGTTCTATCCAGCAATTGTTAGGCTGCAATAAGGGAGAATTTCCCTTATTTATTTGGGGATTCCTATTAGATCGGGGAAACTTACAAGGGACGATTGGCAACCTTTAAACGAAAAGATCGAGAAAATATTAGCTGGGTGGAAAAGGAGCATGCTGACGTTAAGAGGAAGGATTACTCTTCTCAATTCAGTTATTAACAACATTCCTGATTACCTAATGTCTATATACGAATTGCTTGGTTGGGTAATTAACAGAATTGACAAAGTAGAAGGAGATTCCTCTGGAAAGGGGCTGATGGGGGAGGAAAAGGGATAAACCTCTTCAGCTGGGGGAGAGTTTGCAAAAGGAAAAAGTTCGAGGGCCTGGGAACCGTCAATCTTAGAGATATGAACAAAGCAATGCTCAGTAAATGGTGGTGGAAGTTAGCTAACAGGCACAATAATTGGTGGTGTAAATCATTCATTAAGTATCGGGTGAGGAAGAAATTTAGATACGGGGGAAAAGCATCTATAGTAGAAATTCTTTCTTATGGAAGGGGTTTTTTTTTAAATGGGAGATATTTTCCACAGCAATACTGTCTGCAGGATAGGGAATGGCAGGAATATAAGATTCTGGAAGGATAAGTGGTGCAGAAACAATACTCTGATGAGACTTTTTCCGTCAGCAGCAAAAGCGGCCCTAAACACCAATACCTTGGTCAGTGACGTTTGGAGCAACAACAGGCTTAGGTTAGAAGTAAAGGACATCCTAGATCAAGAATCAATCGATCAACTCCATAATTTAAGCAATTTCATTCATATTGAAAGGAGGTACACCCAAGAGGTTGAAGATGAAAGACGATGGATATTGGATCCCAGTTACAGATTCATAGTATCTTCACTATACAAAAGGCTCAATGAAGGGGGAACAATAAATGAGATTGCTGACGTCATATGGCACATTAACGCTCCGACTAAAGTGAAAGTCTTCCTATGGTTGGTGGAAAACGATGCGATTTTATTGTCACGCCCCGCTTCCCAAAAATATGGAATACGAGAACGTGACGAAGCCCAGCGAATGATTTTTTTCATCATCCATAAGCTGTAGGATCGACTCAGCATCAATCAAGAATATAACCAAATTTATATATAACCAAGCATGCATGAATAATTTATTAAGCAACAGAAAACAATTTAAGCAAGTAATAATATTCAAATAGTTTCCATGCCTGGATCAAGTGTAAACTCGGAAACAAGTCTTATACAGCAGAAGAAATAAATACCTTAAGGAAAACAACTATTTAAACAGGTCCTTGCTCCAAGCAAAACCTGAAATGTCTGCTCGCCAATTCCAGCAAGAAACTCATCTCCAAAGTCTGCTTAATAATATAAACAGGGAAACAAAGGGGAAACAAGAGAAAATGCCCTTAGTGCAAGCTAGGGCCACAAATAGTGAAAACAAGTACAAGTATGGGGAACAGGAACTGGAATCAAGAATGTAACAGGGATACAACAAGTAGTGGGAACAACCAGAAATTAGCTAGTAAGGGCGGACTACTTAGTAAACAGGCTAGTTAACAACTACTAATGGTAAAACATATGTCAGGTGAACCTGTAGGGGTAACTAACATCAAGTATCATGTTTCATGTGTCAGGTTTCACGTATCAAGTTTCATATTTCAAGTTACAGGTGTCATGTTCAAGTTTCATGTATCAGATATCAGGTAACCAGGTAATCAGGTAACAGGATAATCAGGTAACAGGATAATCAGGCAACAGGATAATCATGTATCAGGTATTAAGTTCAAGTCTTGTGTGATTACTATCTAGGTAGCACGACATGCATCCATCTTTTAACTACATGGTTGCTACAGTCAAAACAATTTCGTTTAGACCTAATAATGGAGTCTATAGGGCGGTGTACTCAGGTATCAAGTAACAGGTATCAGGCAGGCACGGTTCATGAATACGAATTAAATAACAGGTTCACGAAGCAAGTTCGTGAATACTAACAGTTTCAAGGACCACGCAGTGGTTCCATGAATACAACGGGTTCATGAGCCAAGTAACTGACTCCATGAATACATCACATGCAACAGGTTCATGAGCCAAGTAACTGACTCCATGAATACTTCACGTACAACAGGTTCATGAACCGAGTACTGGGAAACACGGGCCCCCTTCTGAGTACACTTACCTATATTGTCCATTCTATAGTCTTTCCCTTAACCCCGGCTTGTTACACTTATTAACTCTTGTCAAGCAAGCATACATATGCGAAAAGTTGTAATTTAATTCTAGGAAAATTTGGGGATGTCCTATAGGGTGTCCAGCAACTACATATAAAGTTTGGGGTCAAATGCTCGCTGTTCACACAGCTAAATTAATTTGCGAAATAAATGTACACAGCAGTTTTGCAAAACTGCGTCTACTGACACAGCTGCAGTATAACTGCCATAACTCCTAGACCGTAACTCCAAATTCAAACATTTTGGAGTCTATCGATATCTACACATCCGGATCTACAATTTCTATTCAGGACTCGGGCCCAGATTCAAATGATAAAAGGGTCGAAACCGCAAAAGAATATTCAGACAGCAACACCTAGAAATAATTTACTAATGTAGATTTCATGGGATAATGTCATTTGGTGTCTAAGTTGTTAAGTAGCATAGATACATAATCATGGAGGTCAAAACAGCAACTAATAAATATTTTTCAAGTCATAATAGTTGCAAATTCGTCAAAATACTAAATATATATGTATCTACAAATTTTAGGGCTCCTTAATTCATATGTCCATGTGTTTCATGTGTTCAGGGGGGTAAAAGAGTCCAATTGATTATTATTTAATACGAGGAAGTTTTGTGACTCTTAGAATTGTGGGTTTGAAGGTTCAAAATTGATTTACAACGATATTTCAAAGGGGAGTCACAATCTAACTATTTGTAGTATTTCAAGGGTACTTGTACTAGAACAATAAAAATGTACAAGGATACTTGCTTTAGATGATGATGATAAACTCCACTTGTATAAGAAATTTGGGTAGAAAATCCCGGAAAAAGTCCTCAAAAAGCGCGTGCAAAAATATACCAAAGATCGAGTTTTTCCCCCACACGCGATCGGCCCAAAACAGCAAACAGCGATCTGGGATTTGCTGCGCCAAAACACGGAACACCAAACCAGCGAATAGGATTGTGGCCTCGCACCGGATCCGATCGAAACAGCGGACAGCGGTTGTGGGATCCGCTGTGACGAAACACGGGACGGCGATCAGAGGGCACGAATCTTGATGCGATCCATCGGCTGAGATTCGATCCCGCTCATCCGCATCTTCTTCCTTCGTTTTCTTCTTCGTCGAACAGGGCGCGAGTGAGAGAGGGGACGCGACGCCGGCGATGGCTTCGATGTGGCGACGCGGCGGCGTGACTGCGACAGCCACGGAGGGCGGCGACGGCGGTGGGTGCTCCTCCGTTCGTGGGTTCGAGAGCAGGGGAGTGCGGAGGATGGTGGCGAGCTCTGTTCTCGAGTTCGAACAGAGGAGGTCCAATGGCAGGGGCTCGGGGTCTGGTCGCCGAGGAATTGCGACACAGGAGAGGCGGCGACGGAGGTGGGTGACGGAGGTCGAGGTGAGGTCGAAGTATGGTTAATGGCGAAAGTTGGGTTCGGAGGTTGAAGACGACGGGAGTTAGGGATTGGAAGAGTTGGGTTCGAGGATGAGACGACGTGGACGATGGGGGCAGGGACGATGGCGGAGCTGTGCTGTGGGAATGACGAGGCGACGGGGGTGGTCGAATGTGATAGTGAGGGTTAATGGAGGATCGAAATGGCGATGGGAAAGGAGAAGGATACGAGATGGGGAAGATGGTGAGCGGCGGAAAGATTAGGGGTTAAACAGTAAACCAGGGTTAGGGTTAGGGGTTAGGGTTTAAATAGTGTGGGTTATCGGGTTTTGGGTATTAGTGTATCCATTTCAAATAGAACCCAACAGGAGAAATGGTCAAAATGCACTAAAATGTGGATTAAGGAGATAGTGAGAAGAATCGGCCCATTTTTCATGAAGAACAATACAAATGGCACACAAATGAATTTGATAAAAGAACCCAAAATTTGAGTTGAGACAAAAATAATGATTTTATTCAATCTGAACAAATTACATGATCTCAAATAGACGAGAGAGTACAATGAGGCACAGAACAGTACAAAAATATAAATACGGGGAAACAGGAGTTACATTTATCGAGAGTCAATTTGGCGAAACGTGTAATTACGGTGAATGCTGCCTGCACTAGATGTCAAACACATGACGAGAATACGAATCACATCATCTTTAATTGTCCTAGAGCTAGAATGGTTTGGGAGAGGATGGGTCCTAGATTTGGGGTCTTGGATTGTCCGGGGTCGAGTTCGGAGGTCTGGGGTAATATTAGATCAAACAGGATTAGAAAGGAGGAAAGACTAGATTAGGATATTGTTGTTGCCTTAGGATATTGTTGTTGCCTCTACGATTTGGAATCTATGGCTAGACCGTAACGGCTTGTGTTTTCGCAGTATTAATCATAGATTTTCTGTTCTGTTGCATAAAACTCACATCTTCATTCATGAATGGACATGGCACATCGGATCCAACAAGAGACTTCGATTGAAAGAGGAGGACTAGCTCATTCTCAGCATGGGCGACTCTCAGGCATGGGTAGTCTTTTGGGAGCTTTTGGATCTCTTGTTGATTGTATCTATTTTGTTGCCTCGAGTAGGTATATATATATATATATATATATATATATATATATATATATATATATATATATATATATATATAATAAAACACAAAGAAAGCTATCAAGTGGCTCTCCTTCAATCCCTCAAAAATCAAAGACCTAGATCTAACCTCACAAAACATATTTTCCTCCCCAAAATTTTCCTCCAAAACTCAAATTCTAATCCCCACCCAAAACAACTCCTATATTTATTTATTTATTTTTTTCTCTCTCTCCCTCCCTTTTCTATTCAAAAAATTAAGAAAGTAAAAAATTTAAATTTTTTTTTAAAATAAAAAAAATAAAAAAACTAAAAAAAATAATCAACTAAAAAAATAAAAAATAAAATTTTAAATTTTAAAAAATAATTCAAAAAAATCATATAATATATTTTTTGCTCTACGTTTGCTACTTCAATTAATTTGCTGGACCTCGAAAACTATTTTATATGATCAAACAAGGTAGTATTTTTTTAGTTTTGTTGGCGAGTTTTTCCCCCTTTTGATAATCAAATAAAATTATAATGCGCTTAACTGAACCTACATCACATCAGATACACAAACTTATTGGAAAATTACTAACAAACTTACTATCTTCATAATTTGATTCCGTTGCAACATTTGCATCACGCACCTCACGATTAAATTGACACTCATTAAGACAAACTAGTGTTACCCTGTGCAAATTGCACAGACTAAATAAGTTTGGCATACGCATAAGTCAATTGACTATCTATAGATTCTAACAAAAAATATTAACTACAAAACCCTAACTTAGAGAGCAAGAGAAAAAGAGTGAATAGGTACCGATGATGGTGATGTGAGCATCAGTGACGTTCTTGAGTTCGATCGAGACCATCTCGTTGTTCAACTTTATCAAAAACCTAAAACTCAACCAAAAAACTGAAAAAAGAACACGAAAATAAAAGAAATAAAACATAATAATTCTAATAAAAAATTAAGAAATGGAAAGAAGAGATGGAGGTTCCTACCGTGAACAGCAGTGGCGTTGTTGGGTTCGATCGAGACCGTCTCGTTGTTCAGGTTCATCAAAAACCTAGAACCCATCCCCAAAACTTTTTTAAAAAAACACGAAATTAAAGAAATAGAACAAAATAGTGCTAATGAAAAATTAAGAAATCGAAAGAAAAGAGGGAGATACCTTCCGTGAACAGTTGTGGCGTTCTTGAGTTCGATTGAGACCGTCTAGTTGTTGAGCTTCATAAAAAACCTAAAACTCATCATCAAAACAGAAAAAAGCAGACGAAAATTAGAGAAATAAATCATTAATAATGCGAATTAAAAATTCAAGAAATTGAAAGAAGAGAGGGAGGAACCTGACGTGAACAGCAGTGGCGTTGTCGAGTTCGATCGAGACCGTCTTATTGTTCAGCTTCATCAAAAATTTAGAAGTTATGAGTTAAGAAATTAATTAGCTATAAGTTAACAACTATAGTGCAAGATGATTGAGGTGAGTGTGGATGTTAAATTACTCATTTTGTCGTACTTTGTCAGTCGGTATAACATTATGTTAACTCCAACAGAGGTTACAGTTTGATCTTTATTGAGAACCCGTTTCAATTTGGTTCATGTTGGTGTGGTTTGTTGGTCGTTTCAATGAAATGAGTATTTAAGATGAAAAATAGTTAGTTTCAATGAAATGAGTATTTAAGATAAAAAATAGTTAGTGTTGTAGTTGAAATATAGTCCCATTTGATCATTTGAAGCGTAAAGAGGAATCCGAAGGTAGATTTGTTTACATGTAGCCTCTTAGTCTTCGACCTCGCATCTAGTGTACCACCTCAATCATCTTGCACTATGGATGTATAACAAAATTCCCACTTCAAAATCTCCAACAAAAAACACTGACATGAACCAAATTGAAACGGGTTTTCAATAGTTGGAGTTAACATAATGTTATATCGAGTAAAAAAGTACGACAAAATGAGTAACTTAACATCCACGCTCACCTCAATCATCTCTAGTCTAAATAACTATAATGAGTAACGTAAATATTCAATACCAACATTTCCAGGTTCCTCTCAAAATCAAATGATCAAATGAGCGCACATTGCAACTAAACCACTAACCAAATGACATCAAAACTTGCACATAAGGTGTCTGACAAAATGCCCACTTCAAATCCTCCAAACTAACCACACCAAATCAAGTCAAATCCTAATGGGTTATCAACATAGTTTCCAACTCTACACCTCATTAGAGGATCTCAACTTATGGTGGCTCAAAAAGCTTAGTTTCGGATAAAAAGCTTGAATTTGGGTAAATAAATTATATAGATATAATATAATATAATATATAATAATATAATTGGCAAAAATGGCTACAGGGCGGATGTTAGAGCATCTGTAGTCGTTTGATGCCATATTTTGGGTATTTGGCAAATGGAAATGGGAAAAATGGCTTTGCGCTGTAGTCGTCAAAAGCCAAAATTTGAGTGAGGTCTCAGAAATTTAAATATATATATATATATATATATATATATATATAGAGAAAATATATTTGCATTGAAGTGAGGGAGTGAGGGACAAAGTACAAAAAAATAATAAAAAAATAAAAAAGTTAACAAAATTGTACACAGAAGGACAAAAAAAAATTAAAAAAAACCAAAAAAAAAACCACCAATTGCCTGGGACGGGGGATGAAGTCCCGTCCTAGGCCAATTGGCTTTTGAGAAGTTGCATTGGACGGTACATTATGTACCGTCCGTCATTTTTTTATTTTTTTAAATTTAATTAATCAGACGGGGGATTATCTTCCGTCTGTCGCTTTTTTCGTATACAAAATTGCAGCGACGGTGTATCGTTTGTCGTCCGTCATTTCGGACGAAATATTATCTATCGTCCGGCTATATTTTGGCAATTGCCATTTCAATTGTCAAATATAGTCGTGTCCTGTAGCGATCAAACCCAATTTTTGGGTATTTGGCCAACGACTACAGAGGTTTTTTTTTTCTTCCAAATTTTGGAAAATTTGGGTATATGGCAAACGACTACAGATGCTCTTAAACTCAACATCATATTATGAGAAGCAAACAAAAAATGGAGGAATCGGATTAAATGCAGATACTGATGGATATTAATAGAAATGACACATGCTTTGAATACAAAATTAGTTTTGCCTAGTAGAATTATTTGATTATTTAGATATTTAGGTTTGCTAGCTTTTTTTGGCTTCCACTGCTATCTCTCTCTTATATTTATTAGAGAAACACCCAAAAAAATGAAATAATAAATATTAAAATTACATCAGCTTCCTACTCTCACCTTGTCGACTTCCCGTTTACTTCTTCTTTTTCTTCTCCGATTTTGAAAAGTCGAAAAGGGTTTGCTCAAAATCTTGTGCACTTTCAGAAAGTTACCATCTTGATTAGTTCCCCTCTTTTTCAGCTTTTGAATAAGGGTTTTAGAGTACAAACAGAGAGAGGAAAATGAGCTTCATTCTTGATCTGGTTTTTGGGATCGTCGTGCGGCGGGCGGCGGGCGGCGACGGGCGACGGGTAGAGACGGCCGGCGATGGCAAGGAGATCGACGGGCGGCAGAGGATATTTAGGTGAGTTTTGGGTAGGCAGAGTTAGGGTTTGTGGGTTTTGGGAAGATGTGAAAAAGAAAATATTTTTTTTGTGTGTTTCTTTTAATTAATTATGTTTTGACAATTGGTGTGGACTGCACGTATAAATTTCTAGTTTTGCTCTCCTTCCTTTATTTCAAAATAGAGAAAGAAGAGATGAGATAAACCTATTAGCTTAAAATATATATAATATATAATATAATTAGCAACTAATAATCACTCAATCTACACAAAATTAACCATAAATCAAACTTTACCAAAGACCTTACATCCTCCCCCCCCCCCCCCCCCCCCCCCCAACAAACACATCTCCTCGTACAAACAACCAAATTTTGCCCCCCAAAAAATCCAAAAAAATCATAAAATTCAACTAAATTAAACTCGGGATAACAAAGTAAAGATCAAACTGGGCATCTTAAGAATAAAAGAAAAATAATACTTGAACTGACTCTGCTGACACGTTCCTTCTTCAAATCCTTGCCTTCTTTCCTAAAATCAGGACTGTTCTTCCCATCCTCCTCCTTATTAGATGTTCCAAAACACGGGAAACAACCCATTTAAGACAAAATATAAAAATATTGTAATATACTAAAAAATCCCAATGCCCTAAAAAAACTACAGCATCAGTGAATTTGGATTTCCAAATGGATTTATGAATTCCTTTATAAATTCGTAAATGGATCTTGCAAGATTAAACTTGCCCTAAAAAAAACTGACCTTCAAAATGGCAAGCGACGATCGGGGCCGGGCGTGGGCGTCGGCCGGCGGACGGCGGACGGCGTGGGCGACGGCCGGGATCGGGACGGCGTGGGCGACGACCGGGATCGGGACAAACGGGTGAGGAGAGTTGGGAGGGTTTTGGGGGCAGGGAGAATTGATTAGGGTTTGTGTGTTTTGGGAAGATGTGGAAGATGGAAGTTTTTTTTTGGTATTTTTTAAAATTTTTCTGTTTTAACAATTAGTGTGGGTTGCACGTGTCAGTTCCTACTTTTGCTCTCTTTTCTCTATTTCAAAATGGAGAAAGGAGAGAGGAGGTAGGCCTATTTGCTTAAGATATATATAATAATGACTACTACTTGAGCTTCCTTAATTAGATGAGGTAAGGACCCATTATCAGAAATTGGATTGAGCATCTCCTACCACTCCCAATTACCCCATCAAATACGAAGCCACAAAGATTAGATTTTTTTCCCAAAACGACCTACTTTTTGAAAGTTTTTCCCAAACCGACCTACTTTTATTTTTAATTCCCAAAACGACACACTCGGTCTTTGAAAGACCGAGTTTAGCACAAAATAACTCGGTTTTTCAAAGATCGAGTGTTAGAATTCGATTTTCGAATTCTAACACTCGATCTTTGAAAAACCGAGTTATTTTGTGCTAAACTCGGTCTTTCAAAGACCGAGTATGTTATTTTGGTAAATACTTTCAAAAGTGGGTCAGTTTGGTAAATACTTTCAAAAAGTGGATCATTTTGGTAATAAGTTCGCTAAATTTGGCAATTCTAATGAAAGTTCTGTAAAGTGCTAGTTTAACTGATATTTAAAACTTTTCCGTTATTTTTGTAATAATAAATTATTTAAAATTAATCAATCACATATAATTGACGGAATTTCTTTTGTAATTTGTTTTATTATCTAGATACAATGAAACAACTAATTAAGTGTTATAAATAAATTAAGTGTGAATTGTTTATTGAACTCCCCCCCCTCCCCCACCACTCTTTCCACATTGTGTATCAGAAATGTTATATTTTGATCTCGTCTTTTTATTTCTAATTATGCATATAATTTTATTATGTTCTTATTTTTCAAAGCTCTTGATAATAACCAACAAGAATTACTTGTCATGAGTTTTGGATGTTGAAATTCATTTGAATACCGAAAGTCTCAAAGAGACAATTGATGGATTCAAATACATTAGGATCAGTTTTCAATCATAGCCATTCTTTACAGATCGAACAGATAAATCCACACATTTCGACCTGGATAGTTATCAGTTCAGTGAACTTTTTACTCTTGCACTTCATCGAAGACCTAGAATTGAATTAGCTAATCATTGCTTCTGTAAAAGAATATGCTTGGAGTCCTTAAAGCTTTGCATGAGACATATATATAGCAAATAAACTTATGTGAGTAATTAGTACTTACACAAAATGCTAGGTAATATACTTTTACCACATATATTATTACAGAAGAAATTCAAAAGACATTATGCAGTATTATTCAATCATATGAAGTTCCTCTAATTGTTCATTCGTACAATAATTGTTTAAAGTGAAAAGAAAAATAACTAAGAATAGCATTAGTCAGCCAGTGGTTATCTTACCCATTGATTCAAAAGCAGCAAGACAACCATATAAAATATTGCAACCAAATAAAATGAATAAGAAAATTGCAACCATAAAAGCATTAAATTGCAGCCAAATATGATGAATAAGAAAAGCAACCAGAATTTATAATCTAGTTCATGTCAATACTAAATCTATTACAGCTCAAAAGACAAATATTTCACAAATGGATATTACAGTGGCAAGGTAAATTCATGTAGGTTCTACAAGATTGCAGTAAATTAACAGTGGATATCTCCTTTGCTTGTCAAATTATTATTTATCTACACAAGAGTTAAATGGTACTGTGAATGGTCTACACGAGTCATCAATTTTCTTCTACGTACTTCATAACGTTGAATAATATATGAAGTTCTCATAAGAATTTCATCAAACTACTCATGTCCTAGTTAAGTGAAAGTAAAAAGGCAGTTATAGAGTGTGTGTGTGGTTTGATACGAATTCTAAATAAAAAAAAGCAGTTTTAAGTGAAGTGAATGGACAAACATATCTAAACAGGGTAAGCAGTAATCTGAACAAATCTTGAAACAAAATTTTAAAAAGAAATAACCTTGGATTAGATGATAAAGAGAAACTTTTAGCTTCTTAGTTCAGCCTAGCATAAGACCCTGCTTTAATCGTACCAAGTACCAAATCTATATAGCATCACATTCACTTCGGGGAATGTAGCATGTCCAAAATATAAGACGAAATCGTCATTTTTCCATACATTTATAGTTAGCCACAGTTATACATATTTAGATCTACAGGATCGTCATCAATTCATACTCATTGTATTGTTATTATACAAACAATATTTTCTTCATTTCGAGAGATCTTCGGGATCTTTAACTTTGATATGTCAAATTCTCACATAATTCCTTTTGCTAGATGAACAATATTTTATTTAAATTTCAAGAGATCTTCAGGATCATTGATTTTGATACAATCATCTTTCTCTCCTTCAGGGAGATTGTGACAAAAGAAAATTATAGCTTTCGTTATATCTTTCGTATGATCTCATTTAGATGATTCTTTGAATCCATCAATTGTCTCTTTGAGACTTTCGGTATTCAAATGAATTTCAACATCCAAAACTCATGACAAGTAATTCTTGTTGGTTATTATCCAAAGCTTTGAAAAATAAGAACATAATAAAATTATATGCATAATTAGAAATAAAAAGACGAGATCAAAATATAACATTTCTGATACACAATGTGGAAAGAGGAGGGGGGGGGGGGGGGTAATAGACAATTCACACTTAATTTATTTATAACACTTAATTAGTTGTTTCATTGTATCTAGATAATAAAACAAATTACAAAAGAAATTCCGTAAATTATATGTGATTGATTAATTTTAAATAATTTATTATTACAAAAATAACGGAAAAGTTTTAAATATCAGTTAAACTAGCACTTTACAGAACTTTCATTAGAATTGCCAAATTTGGCGAACTTATTACCCAAATAATCCACTTTTGAAAGTATTTACCAAACTGACCCACTTTTGAAAGTATTTACCAAAATAACACACTCGGTCTTTGAAAGACCGAGTTTAGCACAAAATAACTCGGTTTTTCAAAGACCGAGTGTTAGAATTCGAAAATCGAATTCTAACACTCGGTCTTTGAAAAACCGAGTTATTTTGTGCTAAACTCGGTCTTTCAAAGACCGAGTGTGTCGTTTTGGGAATTAAAAATAAAAGTAGGTCGGTTTGGGAAAAACTTTCAAAAAATAGGTCGTTTTGGGAAAAAAATCCAAAGATTATTCCATCTTATTGCCTCACGAACTATAACTGCTGCTATATCTCAGCTTGTAATGCATAATCTGGCACAGCCACTTTCACAATAGTCGACAAGAGATGATCATCTTAGTCTTCTAGAACGACACCAACATAAGCTTCATCGCGGGAAGAGTTAAAGGAACCCATCTTCCTTAAATTTTAACCAATCCAAATGGTGGTTTACACCACTTAATAACTTGAGTAACCCTCACCTCTAGTCCCTGATTGATTAGAAGCTCAAAATTTTGTTGTTTGATCTCTATTTCGTAGTACAATCTGCTGGTAACAAGGAGAATGACCAAGAAAACAAGATTTCTATTTTCTTCTGTTTTATATAGAAAATTATATTCTAATGAAAATGTTGGGTTCATTATTTGCATCACATGTCGTATCATGCACCTGTTCTCATTTTTTGCACATGTACTCGTTTAGTGAGAGTTGGATACTTAGATGCATGACATGCTTTCTCCGTTGTATTTGGTCCTTTGTTTCTACCTTTATGTTGTATTCATCATACTCCACTTGATTACCTATGCATATTGCACACTGGAATCATGAAAACCTACTTGAGCATGTACTAAAATTGCAACTTTGGAAGAAAGTTGCAATATATAAGAAATAACTGAGTTACAACTTACATGTAAGGAAAAAGAAAAAAAAGGGAAAAAGGAAAGAAGGAGGAGAGAAAATGTTAAAATATGTAAAATTTCCACATGATCATTAAATCAACGCTTTATAAGCAAGTCTAATATATTTATAGTTTGGGTGAGGGATTTGATAGTTCAAAAGAGAGAAATGGTACTTTGATCAATTACCAATCCTAAATTAGCTGTAACATGGCTCAAAAGAAAAAATATAGATAAACGAACCCCACTTATTCATAGATTCCACATTGTTAATGATATTTACTCGAAAAGGGCTTTGTGTGTGGATGTTTGTGAAATTTAACCAAGACATTGTAGTTGTACATTTACAGTTGGTATATATAAAACTAATTTTTTGTACTTTAAAAAAAAACAAAAACAAAAACAAAAACATCCTTGCAAGCAGGGACGAAGCCAGAAACTTTTCGCAGGGAAGGCGTAGCTGACAACAAATTCATAAATTGTTCTATTGGTCAAAAAATAAAAAAAACAAACAAAACAAATATTAGATATCAATTTGCATTAATCATTCATAAAATAAAGGTGAGAGTGTGACCATGTAATGAATTGTAGATTTGGAGGGAGGTGGATGTTATTTTGAATATAATAAGGGGTTTTATAGAAATATTGAGGGGGGCTAAAAGGGTAAAAAAAATAAAATGAAGGGGGATTTCGACAAAATTGGGGGTGCATTGTCCCCCCGCCCTTGCATGGCTTGGTCACTTTTTTTTTTTTTTTTTTTTTTTAATATTTTATTTTATTAAGTACAACAATAAAATTTAGCATTGTGTAAAAGATCTCACGGTAATTCATGTCAGATTAGTTACAGCCACAAAGGGGTAGCAACGGGTCAGGTTCGGGTTGTATCTTACAAGATTCATATGGGAATCCACTTGCGGATCTATACTCACTAAAAACTGAAGGATCCTTTTGGTATCCAAAACCACCAGTGTTCTGATTAAGGTTTAGATTAGGGCATTATACATAAAAAATTGGAATAAGGCCGTAGCGACATATATGGGTATTTGATTATCCAGTTTCATTACTTCTTTCATAATAATTAGCACCGTGACAATTACCCGTGACCATGATCCTGAGCCGACACAGACCTGACATTGGACGGGAACCGACTACATCATAGACTGGTAGCATTAGGGTTCGATGGTGTTGGGCCCGACCCGTGGACCCGCTAGTAGACCAATAACTTCAATTTTAGTAGGGCAAAAAATAAAGTATCCCCCAAACGTTTAACGTGAATATAATATGCCCAATAATGTTTGAAAAAACACTTTTACCCATTTCTCTGTTAACTTAACCTCATCTGTTAAGTTAAGAATATTGAATAAAATCTCTTATTCTTTCCCAAATTATAGGGTTTCGAAAATCAATGTCATTATCATTGGTCCATGTTTTTTTTTTTTTTTGAAGAAAAATCATTGGTCCATGTCGTTTATCAGATTCAGGAGTCAGGGGTTCTTTGTTCACTTTTGAAGTTGTGCGATTAGTGTTTAATAAGTCTGCATTGTTACCCAGAAACAATTTGCTGATGAGAATGAACTAACTGAGCAGTTTTTTGTCTGGATTAGAGCTATCTCTCTCTCTCTCACTTCGGTTACAATTCGATAAGTTATAACAAAATAATATATTCAAGTACAATCATACAACCGAGTTATTTACAAAACAACACTCTAACTACAACTGCCCTTCAACAAATACATTGAAGAGTCCATCCTAATTAAACATATGACCTGACTAAACAACATCTACTAAAAAATCAAACTTAGATTAACATTTTTCTGCCAAATTTGTTTGGCTCGTGATCACATATTGATCGAAAATTGATAACAATAGCCTTTGTGTTCCAAAACCCATACCTGCCACTTTGGTGCATTTGGAGCATCTACATTTTCTTCTACACCAAATACAGGCTTTGTTCTTGACGTTCTATAAGCAAAATGAGATTCTTTTGCAATCAAAGTTGCTTCATTGATGATTTTCGACACCAAGATCAATTGTTTGCTCTGAGATTTCTAACTTGGTAATGTATTTGAACTCCTTTCTTCCATTTGTTAGTAAAATCTCATTCAGAACCTACAAATTCTGAGCCTAAAACCCAACTTCTCTTTCTCTGCGAAACTCGCAAACTTAAGGCAAATATTAGCTATAAGCTCAAAATCTATAAGGAGGGGAAAAAATTCAATCACAAATGTCACAGAAAATCAGTAAATTATGTGTAGAGTTAGGATAAGATTAGAAAAAGAACAAACAAATAATACTCACATAAGGTATAATATTATATGTTTCTTAAAAAAGAATGAAGAAATGGTAGAAAGAAGAAGATATTTGATTATAAAAGGGTAAGTGTAGAAAGGTACTTCAATAATTCTAACCTAACATATAGGCTTAAGTTAACGGAGGCATGGGTAAAATGTATTTTTCCAAACGTTATATGGGCATATTGTATTCCCATTAAACGTTGGGGGAGGCCGGGGGGAGGGGGGTACTTTGTTTTATGCCCATTTTAGTATATTAGAACATGATAGTTGTACGTGTTTTAAATTTTGTATATTTTTATATAGAAAAATAAAGTTTAATATGTTAATATAACTTAATAGAGAGTGATATGGCTAAAAATAAGGGTTAAATCAGAACCGTCCAAATGGGGCGCGAATCTTAAAGCCTGGGGGTAACATGGTAATTTCACTTACAAACAGGTCTGAAGTGGGTACTGGGTCTTCTTACCGAAAGCCCAGTAACCCACAAACGGATCTATCCTAACTGGGTGCGGGATTCAACCCGCAGCGAACCCAGTCCTGCAGGGTAGAATTAGGGTTTCTGATTAATTCTAATCAACGGCCCTGATTCACATCTATCCTTTCACTGGGAATTAGGGATTACATTCCTAATCTGATCCTAGGGATTACATTCCTAATCTGATCCCAACGGCGGCTATAAATACCCCCCATCCACCACCATTAAGAGGTAATCAATCTTTTGCCAATTTACGCTTTGTAACTCCTGTTTCCCGTATTTGTATTTTATACCGTATTTTTCTCAGTTGTACTCTTTTGTCTATTTGAGATCCCGTATTTTATTTCAGTTCGAATAAAATCATTTATTTTTGTCTCAACTAAATTTTGGGTTCTTTTATCAAATTCGATTGTGTGCCATCTTGCACCGTTCTATATGAGTAATAGCCCGATTCTTCTCTTTTATCTCTCTAATCTCCATTTTGATGCATGTTGACCAATTCTCCTGTTGGGCCCTATTCGAAGCGGATATCCTAAAACCCTCAAACCCGCTAACCTAGTATTTAAACCCTCACCCCAACCCCTAACCCTAATCTCTACTGTGTTAACCTAATTAACCCCGCCGCTAATCCCCTTCTCCTTCGTCCCCATCCGTCGATTCGCCAAACCATCTTCAACCCATTACCCATCTCCGATCGCCTCGTCATCCTCCACTCCGTCACCATCGCCCTCTCACCACCGTAGATCACCCCTCGCCATCGTCCTCGCCATCGAACCCAACTCCGAACCCACCCATTTCTCGCCATTACTCCCACTTCACCACCTCCGTCAAGATCCCCGCCTCTTCACCATCTCTAGCACACCCCCCTCACCGCCTCGTCGACCCCCTCAGCACCACCGCCTCCACAAACCTCCATCGACGTCGCCTCCATCTCCCCACAGCGCCGCCGATCCTCAAAATCCCCTCTCCCCTGTTCGAAACCCACGAGCAGAGCACCTCGCCGCGCGTCGCTTCTCGACGTCGCCGCCGCCTCGCCACACTCCGTCGTTGCCATAGTCGCCGCCAACGAAGCAGCCGCCGTCACTCCTCTCTCTCGAGCTCCACTCAGTCGAACGTCGGGGAAGAAGGAGATCGAACGAAGAAGAAGAAGAGAAAGACCGGGAGCGATTCTCAGCCGCCAGATCTCATCAAGATTCGTGCTGGTGATCGGTGTCCCGTGTTTCGCCACACCAGATCCCGGATCCGCTGTCCCCTGTTCGGATCTGATCCGCTGCATCGCTGCGATCTGAGTGGCTGGGTTTTGCTGTTCTGTGTTTGTTCCGCAGCAAATCCCGAAGCCATGTTCGTTGTTCTGGGTTTGGATCCGGTGCACAGGAGTGATCTGATTGGGCGATTTTGCTGTCCGCTGTTCTACCCGCAGCCGATCCGAAGTTGCTGCCCGCCGTTTTGGGCCGATCGTGTGTGCAAGGAAAGCTCGATCTCAGATCAGTTTTTGGACGCGCATTTCGAGGACATTTCCGGGGATTTTTCTACTCTATTTGCTTCAACAAGCGGAGATTTTAACCGTCGATTTAAGGCAAGTAACCTTGTACATCTTATTGTCCTAGTACAAGTCTCTTTGAAATACCACATGTAGTTAGTTTGTGACTCTCTTTGAATATCATAGTAAAACAATTTGAACCTTCAAACTCACCAATCTAAGAGTCACCAAACTTCCTCGCATTAAATAATAATTCAATTGGACTCCTTTATCTCCTTGAACTTGCGAATCACATAGATATATGAATTAAGGACCCCTAGTAATTGTAGACGCATATAAATTTAGTGTTTTGGCAATTTATGATTATTATGACTTGAAAAATACTATTATTCGCTGTTTGATTCCCATTACCATGTATTTGTGCCACATAATGATTTTAGACACCAAATTACATAATTCTATGAAATCTACATTAGTGAATTATTTCCCTATGTTGCTGTCTGGATTTTCTTTTGAGGTTTCGACCCTTTTAACATTGGAATTTGGGCCCGAGGCCTGAATACAAAACGTAGATCAGGATGTGTAGATGTCGATAAACTCCAGAATGATTGAATTTGGAGTTACGGTCTAGGAGATATGGCTGTTATACTGCAGCTGTGTCAGTAGGCGCAGTTCTGTAAAAACTGCTGTATATATTGACTTAGCGAATTATTTTAGCTGTACAAACAGCGAGTGTTTGACCCCAAATTTTATATGTAGTTGCTGGACACCCTATAGGACATCCCCAAATTTTTCTTAGAATTAAATTAGATTATTTCAATCCTGTTTCACATGTATAAATACAAGAACACAAAATCTGCCTGAACAAATGTGACAAGCCGGGATTATGGGAAAGACTATAGAGTGGACAACATAGGTAAGTGTACTCGGAAGGGGGCCCGTGTTTCCCAAGTTGTATGTTAAATGGAACTAAGTGCCACGTAGAACTAAGTGCCACGTCATGGGTGACGGGGGCCACCTCTAGAGCCCACGGGGGCCACCTCTAGAGCCCATTATATGATTACATGATGTATGTTTGAGATCACATGGAACTAAGTGCCACGTAGAACTAAGTGCCACGTCATGGGTGACGGGGGCTACCTCTAGAGCCTACGGGGGCCACCTCTAGAGCCCATTATATGATTACATGATGTATGTTTGAGATCACATGGAACTAAGTGCCACGTAGAACTAAGTGCCACGTCATGGGTGACGGGGGCCACCTCTAGAGCCCATGGTTGATCACCTGCTAGTTTGATGCCTGAGTACACCGCCCTATAGACTCCACTACTAGGTCTAAACGCAATTGATTTGACTGTAGCAACCATGTAGTATAATGGATGCATGTCGTGCTACCTAGGTAGTAATAATTACAAGACTTGACTTGACACCTGTCACTTGATACTTGATGATATGATACCTGAAATATGATACCTGAGACTTAAAGCCTGGAACTTGGACTTGCCAACTTGACATATGAGACCTAACATTTGGAATAACATATGACACTAGGCTTGAGGTTGTCGCTTGATATTAAATACCCCTAATAGTATACCTGACATGTGATTCACCACTAGCAGTTGTTATCCAATCTAGTCATTATGATGTTCCCTCTTGCCAGCTAGACTTTGAATTTGTCACTACTTCTTATAACTCGGTTTATTCTTGGTTCCAAATCTTGTTTTCCCCTTTCTTGTACTTGCTTTTACTATTTGTGGCCCTAACTTGCACTAAGGGCATTTTCTCTTGTTTCCCCTCTTGTTTCCTGTTTATATTTATTAAACAGACTTTGGAGACGAGCTGCCTGCGGGAATTGCTGAGCAAAGGTTCTAGTTCCCAAGTGGAGAAGGACCAGATTAGAACATTTAATTCTTGCATTTATTTGTTTATTTGGATTATTATTATTTCTTGAGTTTTGAGAATTTGTAACGGGCTGATGTTCCCGAGTTTACTTTGATTCAGACTTGAAACTACTTGGATGTTTATTCATATTTCAGTTGTTTCTGTTGCCAATAAAGTATTCATGCATGCTTGGTTTATATCTCTCTTGTTATATATACTTGTTGTGATGCTGAGTCGATCCTACAGCTTATGGATGATGTAAAAATCATTCGCTGGGCTTCGTCACGTACTCGTATTTCCGTATTTTGGGAAGCGGGGCGTGACAAGGTTTTTAGTGGTATCAGAGCCAGGTTTGGCTAATGTGTTGGTCCGACTAATACATTAGACATGCTTGACTCAGTCAGGATTAACTCAACATTTAACAGGCCAAGCAACCACATGAATAATTTAATAGTCAACTCGATCTGGATACAAGTCTTATCCCATCCATTTTGATTCCTTCATATTCAATTCCTTGAATCCCTTGCTTCCTTCCATCTCTTGCAGTCATCCTGATCTATTGATTTCTTATTGGGTGCAAGTTTATTTTCTCGTACCCATATTCTTTTGATTCCGGTGCAAGCGATCTCTTATCTTCTGCTTGCCTCGTTAATTCCTTCTTATTTCAACTCTCGTGTTGTTCATTGCTTTCCCTGCCTTGCATTCACTTTTATTTGTTGATTCATGTTGAGTATCATGTTGATTATTTCTTCCCTGCTATATTCTCTTTAATTCCGATTTTGCCCCTCGTCCTCCTTCCTTCATATTCAATTCCTTAATTTTCTTTCGTCCCTTCTAGTCATCATTCTCTTTAACTCCTTATTGGGTGTAGCTTCGTTTTTCTCCCACCTATTTTTCACCTTATAATTATTTTCTCGAATACTTCTCTATTTTGATTATTGTTTGTTATATTTATTTTCAATCTCTATAAAAATGTTTCTCAACAAAGATTTTATTATTTCGAACAATGTTGTATTTTAACTTTACTTTTCATTTTTGACCGACTATATATTTCTACTGGATTATTTTGATAAGACAAATTCTTATTTTGTTGTACAATGCTGTTACTACTACTATTATTATTGCTATTATTTTCATTATCATTACTAGTATTATTATTATTGTTACTACTATTGATATTCTTATTGTTGTTTTCATTATTTTATTATTATTATGATATTAAATTACTTTCACAAAAAAATGTTGGGCACAAACTGTATCTTGTCTTGCATTATTATTTTTACTAGCGTTGTTGATATTTTAATATTATTGCTATTATTATTATTATTATTATCATTCTTTCTACGATTTCTGTTATTATTACTATTATGATCATTTTTATTATCATTGTTATTTTTATTGTCATTAGTATCAATATTTTTGTTATTATTATGGTTATTGGTATTATTATTTTTTTTCGTTACAATTATTATTATTATTAATTTGTTTTGAGCCTAAGCATGCTCAATTTTATATACATTTCACCACTTCGGTGCAACCTAATGTCGAGATGGCAAATATGCAACTCGATGTCAATGGAGGCAAATTGCAACTGGATATCGGCGAGGCAAAATGTGCAGCCGAATATTTGGATGGCAATTTGAAACCTGATGTCGTGAAGGCAAATATGCAACTTGATGTTAAGGAGACAAGATTTTCTACCTATTACTAATTGATATTTCAAGACTCGTTACTTATATAAATAAACTGATGGTAAAGGAATATTTTCGTTATTATTGGTATTATTATTATCATTTTCATTTCAATTGATGTTATTATTATCGTTTCATCACCTTTACTACTGTTATTATTTTTATTATTATTACTGTTGCTTTATTGATATCATTGTTATTTTTGCTATTGTTATATTATTATTATCATTATTGATATTATTTTTAATGCTATTATTATTATTATTACGTTATTTTCATGAATGTGTTGAATTCTACTTTGTCATGTATGTATTATCGTTATTATTAGTATTGTTGATATTTTTATTTCATCATATTATTATTACCTGTATGATTATGACGATTTTTATTTCTGTTATTATTATTGTTATTATTATTATTTTGTTATTATCATTGTTATTATTAGTTTTTATTGTCATTATTATTTTCTATTACTGTTGATATTATTATCATGGATATTGTTACTGTTATTATTCCTGTTAAGGCTATTAGTTTTGATATGTATTCTATCTTTTAATTATGAAGATTGAAGCTCAAGCCTTATATCCATTTTGCATTATTGTCTATCTCTATTTGGAACCCATACTCTCTTTGATCTTGGTGCCTCCTTCTTTCTTCCTGCTCGGATCGTCGATTGGGTCACGCGGTCTACAACGACATGTCTGGAGCTTGGAGTGTCGCCATCAGAGTAACGCAGCGGAAGCGTGGTGGGCCCATGACCCACAGGACCCAGGATCATGTTGTTGCTTCTCCTTCCTTGTATTTTGTTTGGTTCCATTCCTTGCACCATTTGCTGTCCCCTATCTCTTGCTTTTGTTCTCATCTATTGACTCATTGCATGGTGCATCTTTCCCTTGTCGCTCCCTTCTTCGATTCCAACTCTTTCTATTCGTGCACCTCCTTGCCTTGTTATCTTGCAAGTCTTGTGGTGTTCAGTGTTCTTCTTCGTTTTTGATACCGGTTATTTCCTTCTTGCTTTCCCTCCTGCCATCATATACTCATTCATTATTGGATTCAATCCTTTCCTGTCTTCCATCTCCTTGGTTTCAGTTCTGCCTACTCCTTCATTGTATTTATTATCTTGTGTTATTTGGATCCTTTAGATGCTGTTATTCTCTTTCATGCCTTCCATTTGACCATCGTTGTTATCCACCCCCTTCTTATTTTGGTGCTACCACCAAGTTGATTTTTCTTGGATCCCTTGTTTGTTACCCGCCTCTAAGTTACTTTACCCTGTCCTATGTACCGCCTAAGCAAATTTCGAGGACGAAATTTTTGTGTAAGGTGGGTAGGATTTGTAACTCCTGTTTCCCGTATTTGTATTTTATACCGTATTTTTCTCAGTTGTACTCTTTTGTCTATTTGAGATCCCGTATTTTATTTCAGTTCGAATAAAATCATTTATTTTTGTCTCAACTAAATTTTGGGTTCTTTTATCAAATTCGATTGTGTGCCATCTTGCACCGTTCTATATGAGTAATAGCCCGATTCTTCTCTTTTATCTCTCTAATCTCCATTTTGATGCATGTTGACCAATTCTCCTGTTGGGCCCTATTCGAAGCGGATATCCTAAAACCCTCAAACCCGCTAACCTAGTATTTAAACCCTCACCCCAACCCCTAACCCTAATCTCTACTGTGTTAACCTAATTAACCCCGCCGCTAATCCCCTTCTCCTTCGTCCCCATCCGTCGATTCGCCAAACCATCTTCAACCCATTACCCATCTCCGATCGCCTCGTCATCCTCCACTCCGTCACCATCGCCCTCTCACCACCGTAGATCACCCCTCGCCATCGTCCTCGCCATCGAACCCAACTCCGAACCCACCCATTTCTCGCCATTACTCCCACTTCACCACCTCCGTCAAGATCCCCGCCTCTTCACCATCTCTAGCACACCCCCCTCACCGCCTCGTCGACCCCCTCAGCACCACCGCCTCCACAAACCCCCATCGACGTCGCCTCCATCTCCCCACAGCGCCGCCGATCCTCAAAATCCCCTCTCCCCTGTTCGAAACCCACGAGCAGAGCACCTCGCCGCGCGTCGCTTCACGACGTCGCCGCCGCCTCACCACACTCCGTCGTTGCCATAGTCGCCGCCAACGAAGCAGCCGCCGTCACTCCTCTCTCTCGAGCTCCACTCAGTCGAACGTCGGAGAAGAAGGAGATCGAACGAAGAAGAAGAAGAGAAAGAGCGGGAGCGATTCTCAGCCGCCAGATCTCATCAAGATTCGTGCTGGTGATCGGTGTCCCGTGTTTCGCCACACCAGATCCCGGATCCGCTGTCCCCTGTTCGGATCTGATCCGCTGCATCGCTGCGATCTGAGTGGCTGGGTTTTGCTGTTCTGTGTTTGTTCCGCAGCAAATCCCGAAGCCGTGTTCGCTGTTCTGGGTTTGGATCCGGTGCACAGGAGTGATCTGATTGGGCGATTTTGCTGTCCGCTGTTCTACCCGCAGCCGATCCGAAGTTGCTGTCCGCCGTTTTGGGCCGATCGTGTGTGCAAGGAAAGCTCGATCTCAGATCAGTTTTTGGACGCGCATTTCGAGGACATTTCCGGGGATTTTTCTACTCTATTTGCTTCAACAAGCGGAGATTTTAACCGTCGATTTAAGGCAAGTAACCTTGTACATCTTATTGTCCTAGTACAAGTCTCTTTGAAATACCACATGTAGTTAGTTTGTGACTCTCTTTGAATATCATAGTAAAACAATTTGAACCTTCAAACTCACCAATCTAAGAGTCACCAAACTTCCTCGCATTAAATAATAATTCAATTGGACTCCTTTATCTCCTTGAACTTGCGAATCACATAGATATATGAATTAAGGACCCCTAGTAATTGTAGACGCATATAAATTTAGTGTTTTGGCAATTTATGATTATTATGACTTGAAAAATACTATTATTCGCTGTTTGATTCCCATTACCATGTATTTGTGCCACATAATGATTTTAGACACCAAATTACATAATTCTATGAAATCTACATTAGTGAATTATTTCCCTATGTTGCTGTCTGGATTTTCTTTTAAGGTTTCGACCCTTTTAACATTGGAATTTGGGCCCGAGGCCTGAATACAAAACGTAGATCAGGATGTGTAGATGTCGATAGACTCCAGAATGATTGAATTTGGAGTTACAGTCTAGGAGATATGGCTGTTATACTGCAGCTGTGTCAGTAGGCGCAGTTCTGTAAAAACTGCTGTATATATTGACTTAGCGAATTATTTTAGCTGTACAAACAGCGAGTGTTTGACCCCAAATTTTATATGTAGTTGCTGGACACCCTATAGGACATCCCCAAATTTTTCTTAGAATTAAATTAGATTATTTCAACCCTGTTTCACATGTATAAATACAAGAACACAAAATCTGCCTGAACAAATGTGACAAGCCGGGATTATGGGAAAGACTATAGAGTGGACAACATAGGTAAGTGTACTCGGAAGGGGGCCCGTGTTTCCCAAGTTGTATGTTAAATGGAACTAAGTACCACGTAGAACTAAGTGCCACGTCATGGGTGACGGGGGCCACCTCTAGAGCCCACGGGGGCCACCTCTAGAGCCCATTATATGATTACATGATGTATGTTTGAGATCACATGGAACTAAGTGCCACGTAGAACTAAGTGCCACGTCATGGGTGACGGGGGCCACCTCTAGAGCCTACGGGGACCACCTCTAGAGCCCATTATATGATTACATGATGTATGTTTGAGATCACATGGAACTAAGTGCCACGTAGAACTAAGTGCCACGTCATGGGTGACGGGGGCCACCTCTAGAGCCTACGGGGGCCACCTCTAGAGCCCATGGTTGATCACCTGCTAGTTTGATGCCTGAGTACACCGCCCTATAGACTCCACTACTAGGTCTAAACGCAATTGATTTGACTGTAGCAACCATGTAGTATAATGGATGCATGTCGTGCTACCTAGGTAGTAATAATTACAAGACTTGACTTGACACCTGTCACTTGATACTTGATGATATGATACCTGAAATATGATACCTGAGACTTAAAGCCTGGAACTTGGACTTGCCAACTTGACATATGAGACCTAACATTTGGAATAACATATGACACTAGGCTTGAGGTTGTCGCTTGATATTAAATACCCCTAATAGTATACCTGACATGTGATTCACCACTAGCAGTTGTTATCCAATCTAGTCATTATGATGTTCCCTCTTGCCAGCTAGACTTTGAATTTGTCACTACTTCTTATAACTCGGTTTATTCTTGGTTCCAAATCTTGTTTTCCCCTTTCTTGTACTTGCTTTTACTATTTGTGGCCCTAACTTGCACTAAGGGCATTTTCTCTTGTTTCCCCTCTTGTTTCCTG
This sequence comes from Hemerocallis citrina, assembly GCA_017893485.1. Classification (NCBI taxonomy): domain Eukaryota; kingdom Viridiplantae; phylum Streptophyta; class Magnoliopsida; order Asparagales; family Asphodelaceae; genus Hemerocallis; species Hemerocallis citrina. The sequence continues at coordinate 862,508 of JACEHZ010000207.1, forward strand.
TTTATATTTATTAAACAGACTTTGGAGACGAGCTGCCTGCGGAAATTGCTGAGCAAAGGTTCTAGTTCCCAAGTGGAGAAGGACCAGATTAGAACATTTAATTCTTGCATTTATTTGTTTATTTGGATTATTATTATTTCTTGAGTTTTGAGAATTTGTAACGGGCTGATGTTCCCGAGTTTACTTTGATTCAGACTTGAAACTACTTGGATGTTTATTCATATTTCAGTTGTTTCTGTTGCCAATAAAGTATTCATGCATGCTTGGTTTATATCTCTCTTGTTATATATACTTGTTGTGATGCTGAGTCGATCCTACAGCTTATGGATGATGTAAAAATCATTCGCTGGGCTTCGTCACGTACTCGTATTTCCATATTTTGGGAAGCGGGGCGTGACACGCTTTTTCATAATCGTCTCTAATTACTGACTTGAGCGTCTGAGGGTGCGTCGCCGGGATCAACCCCAGTGTCTCGCACTTTTTGCAGGTGAACGGCAGGAGTCAACGGTCAAACTCCGGTGATAAGATTCCAGGTTCTTGCTATTCAGTTTTCCTAAGAATCCACAAATTCTATCTGTTTGCCCTCACACCAGATTCAGCGGTAACAGATTGGCGCCGTCTGTGGGAACCCACGAATAGTGATCCTTCCTCTTCCCGTCGGTCAGATCTCCTCCAGCCATGCCTCCAAGGAAACTAAGATCTAGAGGGTCCAACTGTGGACCCACTCTTCCTCAACCACAACAGGAGATCCCTCTCCAAACCGTCCAGCCAACAGGACCTACCCCTCAACCTAACCAGGCCCCGCAGCAGGACCAACTTCCTCCTCAGAATCTTCAACCCCCTCGCGGCCAAACCGGCCTCCAGAACGTCGGCGCGTGGGGTTCCCGTCCCAATCCTCAGAAACAACCCCTCCAACATGATCACGTCTCCGTGCACAACCCCTCTACTGATTCCATGGCATCTGACAATCCCCGGGCCTCCGATGACCTCCGCAACACTCTTAACAATCGACATAAGGAAGAGGACCTTCGCCGCCGTTTGGATGAAGGCGGGCCCGAGAGGGAGTCTCCCGCCAACAACGTCCAAATGAGCGATCTCATCATCGCCGAAAACACAGGAGGTCCCCGCCTCACCGAAGACGGAGAGAGTCCCCCGAGCACTATAGAAGAAGGCCTCGCTCACCGAGGGATGATAATGCTCCTATCACCCGAGCTGAATTCCAACAATTCCAGGCAACCATTTTGCAAGCCCTCCATCACCGACCCAACAATAATGATGCTCGGAGGGTCCCCACTCCTCCCTCGATCCAAAGCCCTCACCGATGGTCCCTAACTCCTCCAGCTCTTAGCAACCCCCAGCAAATTCCTAGTCCTCACCACTCCCGGGGCTACTGTCGTCGTAGCTCCCGCTCTCCCTCGTATGAAGACGAGTCCAGAGGCTCGTTTGAATATCGTCGAAGGGATGACACTGTCTACCGTCGCCTCCACGAAATGGAGAGGCGCTTGGGTCAGCTAGACAGAGAAGAAGAGCTTAGAGGAAGGACCCTCCGTCCAAGCCGACCTCCTTTCTCTCGTACCATCATGGAGGTGCCCGTTCCAATAGGCTTCAAGCCTCCACAGTTCGAGACTTATTCCGGGGAGTCCGACCCCGTGGACCACATCGAAAGCTTTAAGACCCTCATTCTAATCCACCAAGCTTCCGATGCTCTGCTGTGCAAGACCTTCCCCGCTACTCTTAAGGGTCCGGCCCGGGAATGGTACTCTCGCCTCGTCCCATCCTCAATATTCTCCTTCGAGCAATTCGAGACCCTCTTCATTACCCACTTCGTGAGTAGCCGCCGAACTGAGAAGACCAGCATTTCGCTACTCTATCTCAACCAGAAGAAGGGTGAGAAGCTGAGAGACTATGTGAAAAGGTTCACCGCGAAAGCCAGGTCCATCGCTTTCCTCGACCAGTTGGTCGCCGCAGCGGCGTTCCAATCAAACGTCCTTAATTCCAGCCTCCGCTCCTCCCTTACCAAGAAGCCCCCGCAGAACTTCTCCGATCTCCTTCTCCGAAGCGAGAAGTATATTCGGGCCGAGGAAGCTGAGCACCGCCCCCAACTTCAAAGGGCCTTCCTCCGGGTCCAAGAGAAAGGGAACAAAAGAAGAAGGAGTCAAGAAGCTCCAAAAGGATAATGGCGGTCAGCGCCGCCCTCTCCCCAGATTCGAGAAATTCACTCCTCTTAATGCCAACATTTCCACTATTCTCATGGAGGTTGAGAAGGAAGGGGTGCTACCACTTGTCCCGAAGATGAACACCCCTGGCAAGAAGAGGGACAAAGAGAAGTGGTGCCGCTATCACCGGGACCAGGGCCACGACACCAATGATTGTCGGGCCCTGAAGAACGAGATAGAAGCCCTCATCCAGAGAGGGCAGTTGGCCAAATTCGTGAGAAAGGATCGAACTGACCTTCCTCCTCCTCCTCTGGGGGCTAACAAGCATTCTAAACGACGCGATGAGACACCCGAGTTCGAAGAGGAGCGCGTCCTGCATCTCATCCATGGAGGTCCCATGGGAGGCACCTCCAACTTCTCTCAAAAGGCTTTCATAAGGGAAGTCAACTCAGTACATGGCATGCCCCCTCCCAAAGGCCTCGGAGTACCGGTCACTTTTTCAGATGAAGACCTTGAGGGTGTCTGAACCCCCCATTGTGACACACTAGTCATCAACCTCCATATGGCGAATTTTAAAGTATAGAGGATCCTGGTGGACAATGGCAGCTCCGTTAACATCCTCTTCCTCGCAGCTTTCAAAGGACTCAAACTATCCCGGGATAGACTTAAGCCCGCCGGCTACACACTCCATGGGTTCACGGGAGTGCCAGTGACTATTGAAGGGGTGATCACCCTCGACGTAACCGCTGACAAAACTCCTACTACCCGAACGGAGCCGATGGACTTCATGGTCGTTGATGTCCCCGCAGCTTATAACGTGATCCTAGGCTGACCTGGCCTAGCTGCTCTCGAAGCCGTCTCTTCCGCTTATCACCGCAAGATGAAATTCCCCACCCGGGCAGGAGTAGGGGAAGTAAGAGGCAGTCAAGAAATGGCCCGCAAATGCTACATGACCTCTACTGGGGGTCCAGTCCTCTTCCTCGAAACTCTTGAAATCCCCCAAGATGGTGTCCGGCCAACATCCGAGCCAGTGGATGAATTGGAGGAAGTGCTCTTCTCTGAGCAAGATCCGAACCGCAAGTTTTTTATCAGCAAGACCCTCCCATCTGCCCTAAGCTCGGACATAGTTCAATGTATTAGAAAGAACCACGACCTCTTTGTCTGGTCGGCCGCCGACATGCCTAGAATTTCCGAAGAGCTTCTCGTCCACCACCTGAGTGTTGCACCGGGGTCCAGACCGGTTCAAGTGAAGAGGCGCAAATTTGCTCCCGAGCGCCAACAAGCTATAAAAGAAGAGGTGGAAAAGCTCCTCAAGGCTCGGTTCATACATGAGATCAATTATCCAGAATGGCTCTCAAATGTCGTGATGGTAAAAAAAAGCCGACAGGAGCTGGAGAATCTGTATTGATTTTACCGACCTGAATAAAGCATGCCCCAAAGATCCGTTCCCTCTTCCAAGTATCGACACCCTGATTGACGCCACTTCGGGTCATGAGCTGCTCAGCTTCATGGATGCTTTCTCCGGATACAATCAAATCCGCATGTTCCCCCCGGACATCCTGAAGACCTTCTTTGTTACCGATCAAGGTCTCTACTGCTACAGAGTGATGCCTTTCGGGTTGAAGAATGCAGGTGCCACCTATCAATGCCTCGTCAACAAGGTTTTCCAAAATCAGATCGGCCGCAACATGGAGGTGTATGTTGACGATATGCTTGTAAAGAGCATCCGTGGGGCCGACCATGTCACCAATCTACAGGTGGCGTTCGACGTGCTAAGGAAGCATGATATGAGGCTCAATCCGAACAAGTGTGCGTTCGGAGTCTCGTCGGGGAAATTCCTAGGCTTCATGGTCAACCAAAGAGGGATCGAAGCCAACCCCGAGAAGATCAAAGCCATACTGGATATGGCTCCTCCCAAAAATGTAAAAGAAGTTCAGAAGCTAACCGGGCGCCTCGCAGCTATAGGGCGCTTCCTTTCCAAGTCAGGGGAAAAGTGTCTTCCCTTCTTCAAGGCTCTCAGGGGGGCTAAGGGCTTCGAACGGGGTCAACAACAGCAGGAGTCGTTCGATCGGCTTAAGGCCTACCTAGTCAACCCCCCTCTCCTCAGCAAGCTCATTCCCGAGGAAACACTCTACCTCTACTTAGCTGCCTCCGAGCAAACCCTCAGCACTGTCTTGGTGAGGAAGGAAGACAAGGCTCAGAAGCCCATTTATTACGTAAGCAAGGTGCTTCGGGACACCGAGCTTCGTTATCCAAGGCTAGAGAAGATGGCATATGCCTTGGTTATGGCAGCTAGGAAGCTTCGCCCATATTTCCAGTCTCACTCGGTGGTTGTTCTTACTGACCAACCGCTGAAGCAAGTTCTACACAAACTGGAGACCTCTGGCCGTCTCATGAAGTGGTCGATCGAGCTGAGCCAGCATGATATATCATACCAGTCTCGAACCGTAATCAAAGCTCAGGCCTTAGCTGAATTCATAGTTGAGAGCACCATTTCTGAGGTCAGTCAAGCGGCGAACGGACCTCCCATTTGGATGGTATATGTTGGCGGATCCTCTTCTACCGAAGGGAGCGGAGCCGGGGTCATTCTGGCAGGCCCAAATGACTTCGTCCTCCAATACTCCCTCCGCATCAACTTCAAGGCCTCCAACAATGAAGCGGAATATGAAGCCCTTATAGCCGGTCTCGGAATGGCTCGCAAGGCAGGGGCACAACGCCTCCGCATATTTAGTGACTCTCAGCTGGTCGTGAATCAAGTCTCTGGCGAGTATGAAGCGCGAGATGACCGAATGGCTAAGTATCTAGCCAAGGTCCAAAATCTCATGGCTCTCTTCGAAGAGGCACTTATTCGGAGAATCCCTAGGGAGAAAAATGCTCAAGCAGATGCTCTCTCCAAGTTAGCCTCTTCCTCCCTCCAATGTCTCGAGCAGACCGTCTTGATTGAAGTGCTCCTGAAGCCGAGCATAGAAGAAGAAACTCCCGACTCCATGGAGTCGCTGCCTGTTCAACTTCAAGATAATTGGATGAAAACCCTGGTAGAATTCCTAAGGGGTGGGATCCTCCCCGAAGACCCTAAGGAAGCTCGCCGAGTCAGAACCAGAGCGGAGCGATACACCATTGTTGAGGGGGTCTTGTACAAACGCTCCTTCACACAAGTTGACAGCAGACCTTATCTGAGATGCCTCTCCCCCGAACAAACCACATACGCCTTGCAAGAACTTCACGAAGGCATAGGCGGAGCACATTCAGGTTCTAGATCACTCGCCCGAAAGGTGTTGAATTATGGATACTTCTGGCTTACCCTTCTCCAAGGCGCCGAGCGACACGTTCGGCAATGCAGCTCTTGTCAAAAGCATTCCAACATTCGTCGCCTACCTCAAGCTCAGCTCATCTCCCTATCAAGCCCGATCTCCTTTGCGATGTGGGGAATGGATTTACTAGGGCCGTTTCCCCCAGCTCCTGGCCAGCTCAAATTCTTAGTCGTGATGATCGATTACTTTTCAAAGTGGATAGAGGTCGAGCCCTTGGCCACAATCACCGAGAACAAAGTCCTTCAGTTCTTCTAGTAGAGCGTCATCTGCAGGTTCGGTGTCCCTCGGGTTCTCATAACCGACAATGGAAAACAATTCACAGGGGCCGCATTCCGAGCTCTATGTGAAGACCTCGCCATCCAACAACGCTTCTCCTCCGTCTCTCACCCACAGTCGAATGGTCAAGTAGAAAATGCCAACCGACAAATCCTCTCCGATATTAAGAAGACGCTGGATAAGTCTGCTAAGGGTTTATGGGTCGACCAGATCCCAAACGTACTGTGGAATTACCGCACTACCAAACGGACCCCTACAGGAGAGTTACCGTTTAATCTCACCTATGGGTCGGAAGCTGTGATCCCCTTGGAAGTCGGTGTACCCTCTCCCTGCATCATTGCCTATAAAGAAGAGCAGAATGCCAGGGAACTTCGGGCGAACCTGGATCTGATTGATGAGCTCCGGGAAAGAGCTTCGATTCGCCAACAAAGCTACCGAAGGAGGATCGAGCTGGCCTACAATAAGAAAGTCCGATTTGGTCCTCAGAAAGTTAGCTATCTCATTTCCCAGTCAGAAGAGTAAGCTAGCCGCCAATTGGGAAGGACCTTACAAGATCACCAAGGTGGTTCGACCCGGAACTTACAGTCTAGAAGACCTCGAAGGAAGAGAGATTCCCAGGACTTGGAATGCCGACCATCTCTTCAAGTACCAAGAAAGTGCATGAACGCCTCTCTGAGTACCGCCAGATGTCGAACCGTTCCTCTCCACTTGTAATTTTACTTTTGCTCTGGTTCGCCATTCGGAATTGCTCCTACACCTCGTTGACCCCCTCTAACGATGAGTTCGGAGTCCAACACTTGGCTCGATTCCGCTTCAAATTACTCGCTCATAAGCGGGCAAGAAGTGGTTCGCCATTCGAAACTTCTCCCACAATCGTTGAACCTCACTTAAACAACAAGTTCGGAGCTCACAACTCTCTCCTAGAGTTGCTCCTCAAACTTGTCTCCCAGATGGCTCTCTCCTAAAACCGAGCTCTTCACTCCGCTCACCTCCAAGGCGGACCTCTTCTCAACGAGTTCGGAGCTCACAACTCTCTCCTAGAGTTGCTCCTCAAACTCGTCTTCCAAATGGTTTTCTCCTAGAGTCAAGCGCTTCGCTCCGCTCACCTCCAAGGCGGACCTCTTCTCGACAAGTTCGGAGCTCACAACCCTCTCCTAGAGTCGCTCCTCAAACTTGTCTCCCAAATGGCTCTCTCCTTGAGCCATGCTCTTCGCTCCGCTCACCTTCAAAGCGGACCTCTTCTTAACGAGTTCGGAGCTCACAACTCTCTCCTAGAGTTCCTCCTCACACTCGCCTTCCAAATGGCTCTCTCCTAGAGTCAAGCGCTTCGCTCTGCTCACCCCCAAGGCGGACCACTTCTCCACGAGTTCGGAGCTCACAACTCTCTCCTAGAATTCCTCCTCACATTCGCCTTCCAAATGGCTCTCTCCTAGAACCAAGCTCTTCACTCCGTTCGCCTCACGAGTGCCCTTCCTCTCGATGGGCTCCGAGCTAGAACTCCCCCCAAGAGTTGCTCCTTGCACTCACCTCAAAGAATGGGTCTTTCCATGGCTCTTACGAGGGTCTTCCTAGCACATCTTCTCCGCCCCTAGGAGTGGAGTTCCTCTTCAAAAATCCCCAAGACCAAAACACTCCTCAACTTCATGAAGACAAGGATGTTGCGGGGCTATTTTGACCATGAAGGAGGGTGAATCCTCATCCCACTCCTAAAGAGAAGTTGTAGATCATTGAGTTAGCTTCGAAATGAGGGGTCCCATGCCCCGATCGGACCTCCGTAGCACCGGGAAAGTGGATCGCGATACAGCTGTGCCGAGCAACTAGCAATCCGAGCTGATCACATGAACAAGTTTCTCTCATCGCTCGAATTCCGAGCAACATGCGATCCGAACCGCAAATGTGGAGAAAAATGCGATCGAGCTACACAAGCCGTCCGATCTTTTCAAAATTCGTGTCACGACACAATCGACGCTCAGAAACACGCCACGTGTCCAGAACGTGATCTGCTTTGCGATGCGTGCACATCTGACCATGATCGACGTCAAGAAATGCGCCACGTATCCAGGTAATATTTAATTAATTAATTTATTTATTTATTTGAATTAATTATTTAAAAAATCCAAAAAAATATTTAGAATCGAAAAAAATTAATTAAAAATTCTAAAAATAATTATTAATTCAGAAAAATAATTTTAAAATTCTGAAAAATATAATTATTTAATTAGAATAATTAATTAATATTTTTGATAATTAATTATTTAATTCGGAAAATGAATAAAAAATTCAAAAAATGAGAAAAAATTCAGAAAAATCTGGAAAAATCACAAAAAATCCAGAAATTTCTGAGAATATTTTTGGGCATTTTACAAGCCCAGAATAACACCGTTACATCCCGAGCAAGATCCACACTCCCTTAAGAACACCGATAAAATCTCGTACGCCATTAGAACAACAAAACTACTCCTCAAAGACTGCAAAACTTAGTCTCCAGGAGTGGGGGCTCGTGATATGGCTAAAAATAGGATTAAATCGGGACCGTTCAAATCAGACACGAATCTTAAAGCTCAAGGGTAAAACGGTAATTTAACCTACAAACGGGTCTGAAATGGGAACTGGGTTTTTATTCAAAGCCCAATAACCCATAAACGGATCTGCCTTACTAGGTACGGGTCCCAACCCGCTACAACCCAGTTCAGAAGGATAAAGAAGAATTCGGATTCATAATTATCCCTAAAGAAGTGATCTTAACCGCTTCTATCCATTCACACCTGGAAGTAGAGATATGTTCATATCTTGAAACGGATCCCTAAGGCGACTATAAATACCCTCATCCACCATCATTAAGAGGTAATCAATACTTTTCCAGTTTAAAGTTCTTGCTTAATCATTCAGATTACTGACAAGAGCGTCGGAGAGTGCGTCGCCGAGATCCATCCCGGTGTCTCGTACTTTTTGCAGGTTCGCAGCAGTGGCAAAAGACCAAGTCAACATATTGGTGAAGGTCAACAGGTCATTTTCTCAAGAATCCACAAATTCTATCTGATTGCTCCCATACCAAAATTAGCAGTAACAGATTGGCGACTATTAGTTTTCAATAAAGAACATGTTCTCATATTTTATTTGTGAAATTGCTTGTATCTCTCTGCTTTTACCTTCTTTATACTCAAACGACGAGTTCGGAGTCCAACACTTGGCTCGACTCCGCTTCGCAAGCTCGCTCTTAAGCGAGCTAGAAGTGGTTCGCCATTCGGAATTGCTCCCACAACCGTTGAAACAAACTCAAACGATGAGTTCGGAGTCCAACACTTGGCTCGACTCCGCTTCGCAAGCTCGCTCTTAAGCGAGCTAGAAGTGGTTCGCCATTCGGAATTGCTCCCACAACCGTTGAAACAAACTCAAACGACGAGTTCGGAGTCCAACACTTGGCTCGACTCCGATTCGTAAGCTCGCTCTTAAGCGAGCTAGAAGTGGTTCGCCATTCGGAATTGCTCCCACAACCGTTGAAACAAACTCAAACGACGAGTTCGGAGTCCAACACTTGGCTCGACTCCGCTTCGCAAGCTCACTCTTAAGCGAGCTAGAAGTGGTTTGCCATTCGGAATTGCTCCCACAACCGTTGAAACAAACTCAAACGACGAGTTCGGAGTCCAACACTTGGCTCGACTCCGCTTCGCAAGCTCGCTCTTAAGCGAGCTAGAAGTGGTTGGCCATTCGGAATTGTTCCCACAACCGTTGAAACAAACTCAAACGACGAGTTCGGAGTCCAATACTTGGCGCGGATCCGCTTCGGAATCTCGCTCTTAAGCGAGCTAGGAGTGGTCCGCCATTCCGAATTGCTCCCACGACCGTCGACGCACGCGAAATGTCCACAACTAGACTAGACATGGGAGAAAAGCACTTAAAAGAATTAACGTTTGGTTCTTATGACTCGTTTCGAGTCGAACTACTATGCACGTCCAACACACAAACATCAGAAAGAAAACGAGCTTTTATTTCATTAAAAAGTCCGACAAAGGAACCCAAATTACAAGACCGAGTTACTACTACGGGGCGCTACAAAAACTCAAAGAAGAAAAATTACAACTTATTCAACGCTTCTTTGGAATGGGGATGTTTCGGTTCAAAGACACTCGGGAATGGCGTCTTCTGACTTCGGAGCTCGTCTGTAGACCAACAGACCGAGATGCCTCTTCGGCGCTGCCTCTGACCATAGCCCCAACCGAAGCGCCACTAGACGAGGCAGCCACCCCGCTTTGGGCATCGGCCGGGCTCTGCTTAACGACAGGCGAACGAGTCGCGAGCTCGTAAAAAGAGATTCCCCTCTCACTCTCTTCGCCCGTACACGACGTGCTCCGAACGTTGATTCTTGCCAACTGAGGCTTGAGTCGAGCGACTTCCTCCTCGAGCTCGATAATCCGATCCTTCAAAGAGTCGTCCTTCACAGATATCTTAAAGTAAGGAAGCCGAGCAAAGCCTTCAGCGCCAGAGCTATCGGCTATGATTCGACGAAGGTGAGTCACTTCGATACATCTGTCGACCGTAACCCTCCTCAACTCGTCGACCTTCGCCTTTAACTCGTCGCACTCGGCCATCAACTTATCCACTGCCGAAGTTAACTCGTCTTCCTCCGCCAAAAGTTCTTCCTCAGCTATCTTCAAATCTTGGACTTCCACCACAAGGTCACCTTTCGCTCGAGTAACGTCGAACAGCGCCTTTCGGAGCAACTCCACCTCGCCTTCAAGACGAACCTCGCGAGACCGCTTCCATAGTTGCTTTAGCTCGGAAAAATAGCCTCTCGCCATTGCCTTGACCTCCGATAGATCTAACATGAGTTTGAAGAGGTACTCTTGGCTGCGAGAGTGAGCCCGCCTCGCCGCTTTCAATTCAGTACGAAGGTGAGAAACCTCAGCCGCTGAACTCGACTCGACCTGAAAAGTGAAGGAATATCAGAAGAAGTCTTCAACACTTCACAACATGAGAAAAAAGCATTGAACACTTTGCGAAATCTTGAAACTTTCGGCCAAGATGTCAAAAGGGAAGTCGTTTCATTAAAAATCCAAAATTTACACAATAGCGGTGGCCAGTTCGCAGTTAGGCGTTACAAAAAAATAAAATAAAATAAAAAAATGAGAAGAGGTGACTAAGTCAGTGGTCGACCTCATGATCTCGTTCCAAAGCGTCATCACTTGGCACGATGACTATCGCGCCCTCGGCGCCCCCCTCGTCCTCGGCATCTTTGCCCTCCTGCCCGGGGGCGAGCTCGGCCAGAGGTAGTTCTTCCTCACCCTCTACGGGGTCGTAGAAGTAGTAAGAGGAGCCGTCGAACCCGGGGATGCGAGCGGTAACATGATTCAGCGCTCGGGCGTACGCTTCCTCCATGTTTGTCAACATGTGAGCCTCGGCCTCGTCCCGAACCGCCTGCTCTGCGGCCGCCACCTTTGACGCGTGGCTACTCAGAGCTTCTTCCGACGCCCTCAGTGCCTTGGATAGCTCCTCTTCAAGACGAGCCATCTCCTTTTCCAAAGTTTCGACCTTGGAAGCCTTGGCGGCCGAGCGCTTCAGCGCCTCGGCAAGCTTCGCCTCAAGATCGGCAACTTCGGCTGCGCACGAAGCAGAAAGCACCTGCTCGGCCTCAAGAAGTTTGACCGCCTTGGCACGCTCCGACCGCTCCCGATCGTTCAGCACGGTCATCTCCTTCTCCTTGCTCGTAAACTCCTCGATCAAGTGGTTGAAGTGGCATAGGGTCTACAAGCGGCACAACAAAAACTATTAGGCCCGAGCGAAAAAACTTAGAATAATTGTTGAAGAAACTCCTGATACTCACCGACATGGTGTTCCGAGCTATCTGCATGGCATCATCGCCCACGGAACCCGCCTTCAGCGCCGCTCGGTCTTTGGGGGTCGGCAGGTGCTTCACCGCATGCCTACAAATGCCCCCGTCACCGAGGAAGCCATCCACCTTCATCACCTGCCAGTCGGGGACGAATAGGAGCTTGTGCTCCTCGGTAAGTATCTTCTCGGCCTCGACGGTAAGAGGGGGGACCTCAAGAGCCAGGGCCGCACCCACGTTGAACGCCCCGCTCGACGACCCGGGCGCCTCGACCTAAGCAACTTGGGCCGGTGCCTCTGAAGGAACTGGGGCAGACGTCTCTAAGGGGCCTTGAGCAGATGCATCCGAAGGTGCCTCAACCACCGACTGCACGGCAATCGGAGAGGCCGAAGGGACCTTTGCCGCTCGGCCACCCTGAGGCCCGGCCACAGTCCTTTTCCTCTTTCTCAACTCCTGCTCCTTTGCCGCACGAGCCTTGGCCATCAGTCCTTTGTAATCCATACCGGGGGTCTCTGAAAAAACCGAGCGAAAGGAGTTAGAAAATTTAAACCAAAAGATAAAGCTGAAGCAAGAAAAGAAGAGAAAAGCATACTAGGGTCGATCGGACGGAGACCCCCACGAAACAAGACCTCCTCGGTGATGTCCTTCCAACTAAGGGTCGAAAGACCGAGGAGCTTCGCCACCACCTCTTCCTCTTCTTTAGTGAGCACGGGCTCCTTCTTCGCCCGCTTCGGAACTCCGATCTTCCACTGCGTCAGAAAGACCCACGGCTCGGCAACACGGATGAGGAAGTACTTCTCTTTCCAGTGCTTGATCGAGTTCGGGTTCTCGATCAGTTTCACGCCCTTCCTCGGCGACAGATAGTACCTCTCCTCCATCTTGCTCATCTGGCAGATACGGTAAAGGCTCCGAAGTATGACCATCTCCGGCTACACACCAATCTATTGGCACTGAAGGATGAAGGCGATCACGTGTCACCACATGTTCGACATAAACTGAGCGGAACTCAGGCCAAACCACCGCATCACCTCGTTTACGAAAGGGTGCAGTGGCAGCCGGAGCCCAGCGTTCAGCGCGTCATACGGGAAGACGCAAGTATCGGCCGAAGTAGGTGTGCACGCTCGTTTACGAGGAATCAGCAGTTCGAGGAGGCTACTTGGGAGCCAAAGGATCGCATGCAGAAGGATTTCCCTGAGCTTTTTGTATGAGTGTAATTCTTTTATGTGATTGTGACTCTTTTGAATGTTTGTACCATTGATTGAGTTAAGTTGTATTCCTTCTATTTTGATTGTGTTGTCATACACAATTGTTTGGACTATGTCCTATTTATGAGATATTGTTCCTTTGTTGGTATGTGGTTTGGACTCATTAGTAGTAGTTCTGAGGACAGAACTCTTCTAAGGAGGGAGTGATGTAGAACCCCGTATTTTCAAATATTATTTTAAATATTTGAAAATGAATTTAAATGAATTTTGAGGATTTAATAAATATTTTCAGAAAAAAATTTATCTTGTTACACGTGCAAATACTTTTTGAGAAGTTTGAAAATTTAGTTTTCTTTATAAAAAATAATTATTTAATATTTGGGATTTATTTAGTATTTTTCCAGATTTTTCTGAAATTAATTGGAACTATTTGCAATTTTTGAGAAAAGAATGACATTTTTTGCAAATTTGACATTTTTAGGGGTTAAAGTGCAAAATGTAATTTCTGGATGTTTTGAACAGTATTGGTTGAGATTTAGAATTTATATTTTCCATTAAATCCTAATTTAAATGAATTTTGATTGAATTTCCAAGACTAGACCTATATATGTGAAGTTGTATTTTGGAAAGGATTATTTTGCAAATTGGGTAAAACCCTAAACCTAATCCCGGATATTTAAAGGGATTTTTTCCAGCCATCATTACTGAAAATATAGAATTTTGGTGATTTTTTTTGGTGGAGGAAGAGAAAATTTTGATCTAGCAAAAGGAAGGCTTTCGTGGATCTTCTCAATTCAAAGGTGAGTGACTTTGTTTTGTTTTGTTTGCTTTGTGAGTGATATGAAATTGTTTGTTTTGTTGTATGAATGATATGAACTTTGTATGGTGGTTGATTGATGTGATCGATTGTTATGTTGCTGGTTTGACATGTATGTTATTTAGTATTTTTGCATGATAACGATGCAAAGTTTGTTATTTGTACCATGTTTGTAGAATCTAAGAATATTGAGTAGATCTTGACTTACGAAATTGTATTGCTAAAATGCATGTTAATATTTGAGTATGGTTATGATCGGATGATGAGCATTTGGATCTTATATTTGTAAATCAGATTTTTATTAAGAGTTGTGAAAGAAATTTAGAATTGAGAAACCCTAATAGAAGAATTAGAATTAGAATTTAGAACATGAGAACTTGAGTTTTGAGGTATTTGATGTTTTGAGTAATGTATCCATAATGAGGAATTGTTGAGATTTGTTATTTTACCTGAATACGAACTATTTTCATAAACAATGAATCTTTGGAAAACCCCAGTTTTGATTTTGTATTTAGATCCAAATTATGAAAAACTGTAGGCCGACAGTCGACTGGTACGAACCTGCTACTGTATTTTAGTTTCCTTGAAAAGTCGTTCTGGACAGTCGACTTAGCTCTTAGGCAGTCGACTGGTTCACTGAGAAATTATTTTGTAAAATTATTACAGTCCTTTCTGGACAGTCGACCATGACCTCTTTAAGTCGACTTATATACTTGGAATATTTTCTTGAGAATTATTGAAATTTTGTCTCGATTAAGTCGACTGATGGCTTCCAAGTCGACTGGTATGACTTAGTTTATTTTTGTAAAATTTTGGATATTTGTCCTCTGGACAGTCGACTTACCACAGTATGAGTCGACTGGTACCATTGGATTTTTGTAACTTGAGTGTTCTTTCGAATGATTGGCTTTTAGATAATTCAGTCTATACCTTGTCTTCAGTTAAGCATTTGATTTGAGATATTCAGTTGAGCTAATTTTGTTTAGTGGAAAGTTGATTAAGACTTTTGAGTTTGAGTCTCTAGAGGTGTGTGACCCTAGTATACCGGTGTTGAGTTATTTTGTTGAGGCCCGTAGAGGCATTTCAGTTATTCAGTTTTGAATTTAGGCCGGTAGGGTACACCACTCTAGGAGATTCGTTAAGTAATTAAATAACCCAAAAATAATAAGGACAGGCACTAGTGGTGATATGATGAACGAGAACATGGGTTATGCACCTCAGTATGGCTTTAGATATGGGATTTAATCTCCGGAATTATCCAAGTAACTTACTTGAGGTGTGGGATTTATCTCCGGAATTATCCAGGTAAATTACCTGCGATGTGAGATATATCTCCGGAATTATCCAGGTAATTACTTGTGGTGTGGGATTGATCTCCGGAATTATCGGAGTCGAGGCGACGCACATGTGGTATTCATGTGACGATGTGTCAATGTCTCGGTGTGGGATGATCTCCGGAATTATCCAGGTAAATTACCTGAGATGTGGGATCTATCTCCGGAATTATCAGGCATGGGCTAATTCTCACAGTTTATCTTTATCTCGTAGTAGTCATCGTGATAGGATTAGTTGCATAGCGGGGGATTGAACCCTATGAAGTGGAGACGTTAAGGGCTTGCACCGAACCTATGTAGAGTGGGATGCATAGACTTCGACAAGTATGCATTAGAGAGTCCACATATAGAATTTGTGTTTTCTTGACTTAGTTTTATGCATGTGGTTTTCCGGTTTTCTACCCTTAACACTTGGTTTAGTATCACTTGTTGTTACATTTCTTGCTACTTCACATTTTATGCATTTTGGTTCACTATATGTTACTTAAGAATCCTTGCTTAAGTTTTATTTATGTTGTTTGTTGTTTTATGTCACTCACACCATTTATGGCTGACCCCTTTAGTTTTGGGGGTTAGGGACCATCTCTAGCCTCATATGTTGGAGGTTGTTGCTTAGAGTTGGAGGTTGGATGCTTGAGTTGGTTTTTGAGATAAATTGATTCAAAAGTGTTTTGTGTAAATTTGTAAAGCAGTTTTGAGATAATTTGAGTTGTAAATGACAGAAAATATTGTTTGAGTTGTTTTGAATTCCGCTGTGATTTGTAAAAGATTTGTTGTAATAAAAGTTGAAAATTTTAGTGGTGTTGGTTGTGTTTAATGTTACATTGAAGTGGATTGCTGGGATTGTGCCACGTATTTTCTAAGATATCTTATTAGAAATTCGGGGCGCTACACAACCAGCCATCCGAGCTGCGCACACGGAGAAAATGTTGCCGAGCGACTCCAACCATCCGATCTCTCAGAAAATCACGCTCAACGCTGATGAAGGGTCCAGATCGCGCCACGTCATATTAAAAATTAATTTTTATTTATTTAAAAATTGCGAAAAAATGATTAAAAATTAGGGAAAATTAATTAAAAATTCTAGAAAATAATTATAAATTTTGGGAAATATTTTTGAACCCTTGAGTAGATAATTATGGCCTGGAGTGGTTGATTAAGACCCCCGAGCGACGAATCAACGCTTCGCAAAGTTAAGTAAATGAACCGAAAAATAGACAAGGGTTAAGAAAAATACCCGAAAACCAGAGGGGCTCAAGAACCTGGAGCACGCAACTAACACGGAAAATCCCCGTGCTGCCTCACGAAAAGATTCGACACATCCCATTTGGACTCTGATACAACCCCGCAAGCCATTTAAACAGTAAAACTACTTCTCAAAGGCTGATCAAACTCAGTCTTCGGGAGTGGGGGGCTCGTGTTATGGCTAAAAATAAGGGTTAAATCAGAACCGTCCAAATGGGGCGCAAATCTTAAAGCCTGGGGGTAACATGGTAATTTCACTTACAAACAGGTCTGAAGTGGGTACTGGGTCTTCTTACCGAAAGCCCAGTAACCCACAAACGGATCTATCCTAACTGGGTGCGGGTTTCAACCCGCAGCGAACCCAGTTCTGCAGGGTAGAATTAGGTTTCTGATTAATTATAATCAACGGCCCTGATTCACATCTATCCTTTCACCGAGAATTAGGGATTACATTCTTAATCTGATCCTAGGGATTATATTCCTAATCTGATCCCAACGGCGGTTATAAATACTCCCCATCCACTACCATTAAGAGGTAATCAATCTTTTGCCAATTTACGCTCTTTCATAATCTTCTCTGATTACTGACTTGAGCGTCGGAGGGTGCGTCGTCGGGATTAACCCCGGTGTCTCGCACTTTTTGCAGGTGAACGGCGGGAGTCAACGGTCAAACTCCGGTGATAAGATTCCAGGTTCTTGCTATTCAGTTTTCCTAAGAATCCATAAATTCTATCTGTTTGCCCCACACCAAATTCAGCGGTAACAGAGAGTATGCAATCTTTTCTTTTATTCCTAATTTGCATCTCATACTCTTTATATTGTAAAATCAACTTTGCTACATTAATTTTACATATTAATAAATTTTACTTTCACTTTCTGTATGTAGCTAATTAATGTGATTCTCTACAACAACAATAAAAAAGCATTTTTCCAAACTAGTTGGGGTCGGCTACATGAATCCCGGTTTTCCATTCTGCTCAGTTTAGCGCAATATCTTCTGTAAGGGCATAAGCTATCATACCTTTTCGTACAGTTACCACCAAAGTAAGTTTTGGTCTTCCCCTACCACTAACTCTACGTACAAGATTTATCCAATCACACTTTCTAATGGGACACTACTAGGTCTACGTGTGACATGGCAAAACCACCGAGATGATTATCTCTTAATTTATCTTGGATAGGAGCTACCTTTACTATGTCTTGTATAAGCTCATTTATAATTATATCCTTCATGGTTTTACCACACATCCATCTTAGCATTCTCATATCCACTACACTCATATTTTTGACATGTTGTTTCTTTGTTACCCAACACTCTGCTCCATACATCATTGCTGGTCTAACAACCATCCTATAAAATGTTTCCTTCAACTTCAAAGGTGTATGTTTGTCACATAAAATATCATTAGCGCTTCTCCACTTAAGCCACCCTACTTGGATCCTATGTAAAACTTCTTGACAAATCTCCCATTCTCTTTGTATGATCAAGCCTAAATATCAAAAATTGTCTCTTTTAGGTATCTCTTGACCATCAAGCTTCACTATTTCCTCATTTACGTTCCGAATATAGCTAAAATTATGCTCTGTGTACTACGTTTGTTTTAGAAAACTCTGTGTACTATGTTTTGGTTCTGATTATTCTAAAGCCTATAATTTTCAAAGTTTCTACCCACAATTCTAATTTAACATTGATTCTTTCTCTAGTGTCATTCACTAAGACGATATCATCGGGAAAAAAACATACATCAAGGCACCTCATCTTGTATTCCTCGCGTCAACTCATCCATCACCAAAATATATGTTCTCGACTCTCCCTCGATTCTTCTATATTTAAGTTGTCTACAACCTTTTAATTTAATAACTTCTTAAAGTAACTTCGATATCTTTTCTTAATTTCCTTGTCTTTTACAAATACTCTTAAATCATCGTTCTTAATACACCTAATTATATCCAAATCTTATTTTTTAATATATTTTTGTTTAACAAGCTTGTAAATATTATTTTATTCTTCTTTTGTTCCTAATGTTATGTATAAATTATCATAAACTTTTACTTTTGCATCTCTAACCATTTTCTTAACTTCCTTTTTAACGGTCTTATTTTTCTCCAAATCCTCCTAATTTCTACTCTTTTGCCATATTTCAAAGGTTGATCATTTTTCTCTCACAATATTTTGGACTTCTTCTTGCCACGAGTATCGTATTTGTTTAGTTTGAAGTCATCTACCTTTAGATTCTCCAAGTACATCATTTGAGATTTCTTTTATGCATGTAGTAGTTTTAGTCCACATCATATTGGTCTCCCCTTCCCAATTCCATATCGCTCCTTTAAGCGCTTTATCTCTAAAAACCTCTAATTTTTCTCCTTTCAAATTCCGCCACATAATTTTTGGGTCCCTAGTCTCCTTCCTCGTACATATGAACTTTCCGATCTTAACATCTAACACCAATAATATATGTTGTGAGGTTAAGCTCTCTCCGAGTATAACCTTACAAACTTTACACGCCACACGATCCATATTCCTAGTAATGAAAAAATCAATTTGATTGATATTGCCACACTTTTAAAGATTATCAAATGTTCATCCCTTTTCCTAAAATAAGTATTTGTTAGTATGAGATTATATGACGCCACAAAATGTAAGAGTGCTTCTCCACTATCATTCTTATGTTTAAATTCATATCATTCATGCACCCTATCATATCTCATATTATATTCTCCTACATGTCCACTGAAATCTTCTTCTATAAATAACTAATGTGATCCTCTAGAAAGAGAAAATATGTTATGAATTTGAATATTCAATCTTTAGTAAACATTGAAAAATAAAATTATTATCGTGTATTGTTTGACCTGTTGGGTGCCTCAGAACCTATCAGAATCGAACCGGACCCGGAAAAAATGAATAGACTCAGATCTGGTCCCAGACTCGGACCGGTTGCCATAGGGTAGGGTCCAAATATCTCACTACCCGACTCGATAACATTGCCAATAATAATACTAAATTCTTGGATTTTTTGTTTTTTGTTTTTTGTTTTTTGTTTTTTGTTTTTGTGTGCAATCCTCTAACTAACTATAACTTTTCAGCATTTTTTAAACTACCCTACATTTACTTTGGGCCATATGATTTAAAATATCTCATTTGAGAGACATATATAATTTATTGCTGTTAGATATTATTATAGTCCCATAGTGGTTGTATAGTTGTTTTGATATATGTTCTCCTCCTATATATAGGTAATATTGTACTTGGTTGAACTCAATTCAATAATCAGTATTGTTTTCATCTCTCTGATTTATCTTAACATGGTATTTGAGCACCAAAAATCCCCTACAAAAAATTAGGGTTTCTTTTCCAATCAACAACGCGGGGGGCGGGGGGGGGGGGGGGGGGGGGGGGGGGGGGGGAGAGGGGGGCGAAATAGCCACCAAGAAGAAGAATATGAACCAAACAAAGCCAGCCTCTCCCTGTCTTCCTCATCATCATACGAACATCGAAGTCCTCATCACTAGCGTTGACAAAGACCACACATCGAAGTCCTCATCTTTGCTGAAATCCCCTCACCATCCCCTTCATGCCGTCATCCAAAACTGTTGTCGACTTCAGTAACCCCGAATCCGCTGCTCTTCTCCTCGTCGCCCTCACACCCGAACCACAACCCTAACCCTAGCTGCCTCCCCTCACCCTGTCGACCTTCAACACCCGCACCCCGAAATCCCGTCGAACCTTAACCCTAGCTGCCTCTCCCCCTGAATCAGTCACTGAAACCCGAACCCAACCCGTTTATTTATTTATTATTATTTTCTCTCTCCTCTTCTTTTATACGTTTCTTGAAAGAAAAAAAATCAATTTTTTTTCCAGATACTTGTATTTTCCATGAAGCCTCAATTTCTTCAGTATCTTCCACTTTCTACTGATTTCCTTCTTTCCTCTGCTAAGGATTGGACTGATTAGTCTACTTCTGTTGAGGCCACTCTTCTCGGCCATTCTTTGTGGAGTCACATTGATGGTTCCACTCCTCGTTCCAAAAATCTCGCCACTACCGCTTCCGATGTAGATAAGAAACTGGTTCACACATCTCAGACCACTTGGGATGATCATGGCCATCGGATTATTGCCTTCCTCATCTCCTCTGTCGACCGTAGTATTTGTGTTGATCTTCTTCGTGTTCGTCTTGCCAAGGCTCTTTGGCTACAATTGACTATTCAGTATGTTCAGAATAATGGGGCCTGTGAGTATCAGCTTCTTGTTCATTCCGTTCTTGAACGACAGGGTGATCACAATATTCAGGAACATTACACAAACATGTGCAATATTTGGCACGAATTACAGCAACTAGAGCACAATGATGTTCATGTTACTCATAAACGTCATCAGTTTATGTTCTTTAAGATGGGTCTACGATCAGAGTGTCAGTCTTTATGCAGTCAATTGATCCATCGAGATCCGGTTCCTCGTCTTGAAGCCGCTATTGCTGAGCTTGTTGCTGAAGAAACCCGGTTACGTGCTCTCTCCACTCCTACTTCTCACCCACCCACTCTACCAGTGAAAGTGTTCTTGCTGTTGCTCATCGTACATCCTTCTCGCGCAAGCCTCGCCCCAGCCCATCACAGTCTCCCTGATCGTCGTCCCCATTGCACCCACTGTTAGCGGGATGGTCATACTCATAGTAGCTGTTTTATTCTTCATCCCCAACTCCAGGTTCAGGCACAACAGCGCAGACAGCAATAGGGTTTACCTCCTCTCCGCACACCTAGTGCGATGGCTGTCACTCCAACCATGCCTTCTCCTGCTCCCTATGATATTCCACAACACCGTCTAGTTCAGTTGGATCTTCAAAACTCGGATCACTCCATCAATGCTGGTTCTTATGCTCCTGTTTTCTCTGTCACTCATGGTATGTCTTCTTCATGGCTTTTAGATTCTGGTGCTTCACATAATTTCACTAGCAATTATACACTCCTCACCACTCACACTGCACTTACCTCTCATGCACCATCACTTTACACTACCAATGGTTCACTACTTCTCACCACACACTCAGGGTCTGCTAACACTCCAACTCTCACACTACCTTTCATCCTTTATGCCCCTCATTTATCTACGAACCTTATTTCCATTAGTGCGTTATGTGATAGTGGTCTTACCGTTACCTTTACCTTTTTTGGGTTGTACCATACAGGATCCTCAGACTGGTCATATGATTGGACGTGCTAGTAGACATTGACGTCTATATCATCTAGATTTTCTTCATGCTTATGATTCTACTTCTAGTTTTGCTGGTGTTGTCAGTTCTGATGCCGATTTTTGGCACAGACGCTTATGTCATGTTAACGGGTCTAGTTTGAAAAATTTGGTTCGTAGTGGTGCTCTTGGTCGTTTTAATTTTAATTCGTTATCTGTTTGTCAGGGTTGTAAGTTGGCAAAACACATAGCCCTCCCTTTTAACAATAAAAGCATTTCTCAGTCTACTCATGCATTTCAACTTATTCACTCTGACATATGGGGCCCATCTCCCACACCTTCTCAAAAGGTTATCTATATTATTTTAGTTTTATCGATGATTTCACTAGACACACATGGGTATTTCTTATGCGCCAACGTTCTGATATACCTGACATTTACCGATTCTTTACGACCATGGTTCATACTCAATTTGGGGTTCGTACCAAAAAATTTTGCTCAGATGGTTCTCGTGAGTACACTTCCGCTACTATGTGATTGATCCTTCAATCTCATGGTACTGTTTTTCAGCAATCATGCCCCCACACCTATGAGCAGAATGGTGTAGCTGAACGCAAGCATCGTCACATTCTTGAGACGGCTCGAGCTCTTCTACTCTTCTCTTCTGTTCCTCATTTTTTCTGGGCTGAAGTTGTCATGACTTCTGTCAGTCTCATTAACATTACTCCTGCGTCTACCATATCTTGCACCACTCCTTATGAGGCTCTCTATCACTCACCCCAGCTACAGTATGCTCCGTATTTTTGGGTGCACCTGTTATGTCCTTCTCCCTCCCACTGAGCGCACGAAGCTCACCGCTCGCGTTGCTAAGTGTGTTCATCTCGGTCTTGGTCCTGAGCATAAAGGTTATTGTTGTTGTAACACCCCGAATTCCAAATAAGACTGAATTCGAAGTTCCACAGGATTTTTACACTTCACTTCGTACAATTTTACAAGGAATTAAAAACTTTATTTACAACAATGATAACATTAACGCAGCGGAATTATAAATTACAACATGATACATGAATTAATCAATAACTTGAACATTTCTTTAAGCAGCATTCACTCATTAGTCTTGTCAATCACTTTATCCTGCATAGAAACTGTGGGCACGTCAGTTGCATACAACTGACGCTAGAATATAATACATCAATTTTTCTTACTTAGAAAGCACACACTTGTCACAAAACAAAGCTAAGGAGACTATCCTATTGATGTCGTGTGTGAATGTGCACGTAGTCCTTAATGCAGTTATTTATATTAGATGACACTATTGCGCACTTGTTCAAATTCTATGCATCCCATACTCCATAGGTCCGAGGGCAAGCCCTTAATCGTTCTTCATCTTGTAGAGTTGATTCTCTCGCCCTGATTTAAACTACTACGATAACTACGATAAGTATCCTAGATGTTCTATGAGTTACGAGCCGACGCCCAGACAGCCTGGAGGAGAATCCCACGTCGTGACATGACGCATCATGCAGAGCCTATGGACGATTTGCCTCCGTCATGGAACGATGGCACTATGTAGTCACCAAAAACTCCACAAGCGTCTCCATGGTCCCGATAATTGATGTAATCACGCCATGACATGACGTATCAAGCAGGCAACATATGAATACTCTCACACCGTAGATCTGAGGCTCTCATACTTGTGTTTTTCTCTTAGTTTCATCACATCTCCACTATATGTCTAATCCTTAAATAATAGAATCATGAATGAAAATTAATACTCTAGAATTAGAGTTACCTCTATATCAATCTTAAACATCAATCATTAACCATGACCCAAACTTCGCCTTTTATCATCACATTTCTCTTTCAAAATTTTCATTTATGCCGATGTAAGGACTTAACTAAACTCTAGTGTCAAACTCGTTTCATGTTCATCAAAAAGAGAGTTTTCATATTCACAAATTTCATATTTCATCAATGATCTCTTGTATTTCATTTTCCATACACAATTTACATAATTAAACAACAAATCTCATATTTACTCCTACTCAATTTTTCCATATCACAAATCTCATTTTAGATTCCTATATCAAAATTCTTTCAAGAGAAAAATATTTATTTTCTTTATTTAATCAAAATTATATTTTAAGAACTTATTTGACTTTTTCTTCTCAAAATTTGCTTCTAATCCCATTTTAATAAGTCAAAATATTGTAGAAATAATTTTCATGAAGTCTAGATATTTTTCTAAGATTTTAAATAATTTTTTTCAATTTTATATTCATCAAAATACTAAAAAAATCAATTAAGTTAAAAAAATAAAAAACCTAAAATAAAAGCCAAAGGCCGGATTCGAACCGGTCAAATCCCCCCTGCCTACTGTACGCTAACCGCTTTAAACCGCACCCAATGACCAGAAGGTCTTAAGTGACTAACCGTCATATGGAGAACTTAATATATATTTAGGTTTCGCACTCGGGTTTTGAGTAAAAATCAGATTTTAAAAAAACATAGTCTCTTAAGAGACTCGAACCCAAGACCACAAGCTCCGCTGAGCTACAGTAACGCTCCGAAAATGCACGCACGGACCAATAGGTTTGAGTGACTTATCGGTATAGGAAAAGATTAAAACGCTTTTGTATAAACTACCTTAAACTAGTTCATCTTTTAGCAAACTCGATTTTTCTCATTTTATTTGTACTTATAAAATCTAGATTTTTTTCTAGATTCTTATTTTTTGTAAAACAGTAACTTATACTTTCTTAGATTATATAAAACTCATTTTTAAACACATAATAAACTAATTTTCCTTAGTTCATTGAAAAAAGTAGATCATGATTACATTTTTCGACATTGACATATTTCTTTTTAGAATAATCTTTCATCAGCAAATTCCCCTTTTATTCATAATGAGTTCATACAATTTTCATTCTTTAACAAAGATCAAGCTTTTTAAATTAGTCTTATTCTTACAAACTAATCTTTCTCTTATGTTTCAAGGAGCAACATGGGTGATAATCTAGTGACCACAATTACTCGTAAATGGCAATTAAAACACACTTTTACCACAATCAATCTATTTCATAATCCATGGTTTACTAGTTTGCATTCTATAAAATTATCCATATGCACAATTTTTCACATATTGCGTTCTACAATTTATTAATAAGCAAATTTTTCATAACATCATAATTCATCAATTCTAGCATGCAAATATACTAACAAACCATCATAACACATTTTAATTAATACATTCCAATTCATTTTGCCAACTTTTCATGTGGGTCAATTTGAGTTTCTTTTCTTATTGGTCTCTTCAAACAATTGTATGGCAATTCATCATACTTATTTCTAACATGTTCACAAATCAAATCCTAGCATGGTATCTAATTTAGAAGCTTGAGAAATTGCCCACCTTATTGAAGAAACAAATAGAAAACTCCTAGGAAGCTACTTGAACGCACGAACGGTTCCCTTCTCCTCCTAGTTTGTGCCACCAAAATGAGCCTTCTCCTCCTTGCTAGATGAAACCCGAGCTCCTTCCTTCTCCTCTTAATGTAGGCTGACCTCCACTAGTGCAAGAACACACCACACAATCTCTCAATCTTTTTTACTCACAATACTCTCAATCTTTTTACTCACATTTTGTTTCTTTTCTTCTTTTTTTCTTATGAATATTCTAGTGCAATTCATGAAGAAGGCGGGGGGGGGGGGGGTATTTATACACTTTTCAAGCACAAATGGACAGCTAAGATTAGTTTAGATGAGTTTAGATGAGAGGCTAAGATGCATTAGGGAGTTAGAACAACTACCCATGACCACATAACTACTCACTACTCACTCTCCCTCTCTCCCACTTCATGCACAATCCGGCCAACCCCTTCTCTTGCACTCCACGTACTTGTGCAAAGCACGTGTCACACAATGCACACTACAGATTTGTTTGTACACTAAATTGTTAATTTAATTAGCTATTTGATCAAGTCTACACTACAAGTCTATACTATTACTTAAAGGCCATAGGAACCAGAATTCTGCCCTCTTTCGATCCCCACTCTAACCTTGGGTTTTTTGAAAATCTACGGAACTGCCATCCTTCTACTCCGCCCGATACAGAATTAGAGGTTCAGGTCATATCGCAATTCACGTAGAGATATTCACACCCTCTCTTTCCTGTTGCGCTCTCTTTGCTGCTGGGTTCTTATGGTTCTAATAAGTTAGAATTGTTGGGAGTGAATATATCACTTCATCCCCTTCTCCAAAACCATTTCATCCCCTTCTCCAAAACTGTTGTCCCTCTCTCTTTACTTTTCTTTTCTTTTTTTCCATTAGACAACCACCGGGTTAGCCTTCGCCTAGAGCTCCGACGACGCTCGATCTGTCGTGCATCCTCCACCTACGCCTATCCTAAACCATCCTCTAAAATAGCAAGGTTATACTTTCCCTCCTTTTCAATTTCGTATGGGGTTAGGGTTTCGGTTCTCGAATTTGGGGTTTGGATTAGGTCTTTCGTAGGGCATCTCTTGTGGGCTGTAATCATTGATTTTTTTAAATTCTCTTTTTTCTTTGTTTTTCTCTTCCAGATTTAGGGTTAGGGTTTGGGTGCTCGGATTTGGAGGTCACAAAGAAGACGAAGAGAGTTATGGGTTTAGAGGGAGAGTGGAAATGGCAGGCAGTGACAAGAAATGAGGTGGATTGTGGGTTTGAATGCTTAAAAGCCACTTCGAAGATTGGAGGAGGGTTGGTGGATGCGGGTTTGCGCATTTTCGGGTGGCTTCGCGATCCGATTATTTCCATTTTTTATCGATAGTTTCGAAAATGAAGAAGGTACTCTAATGGTGACGGTTCTTTTAATGAGTTTAAGTTGAGTTCATTCAAGCATAAATGAGGTGGAGGGGTTTCTTTATTATGTTTATTATTTTGGTGATGCAGGCAAAGGATATTCATTCAAAATGTTAAATCTCTCAACTAGCTTACTACTCTATTTTTTTAATTAAGAAATTAAATATAAATTAAATAAATAATAATTGTAACTTCATATTGTAATAATAGGAGGATGAAGAGATAGGAAAATGAGGTCGGATGGTTCAATCTCTGTACATAATTTTGCGCTAACCTTGAGCGATTTGTCGTGAGTGCATCCAAAAAGTGTGTCAGGCCTGTATTCGATATTGCTGGCCTAACCTTTTTATCTCGCTGTCAACAAGAAGCAAGGAAGAGCCATCACAAATAGGTAAGCTAGATACTGTTAGGATTTGGGTTCTCAAAGTTGATGGAGGTGTAAACTGAATGGTTGTAGATGGTAGTTGTTTTTTTCATTTTTTTCTTTCAAATATGCTGAATCTATTTACATACTAAAATTTTGTTCCATATATGGCTTCCATATCGAATTACAGCTTTTTGAAAGGGATAAAAGCTTTGGGTAGAGGCCATTTATGGGAACTTTTCCCCATTAATATATGGAATGTGTTTGGAAGCCATGTGTGTTGTTGATTCTAGCAGGTTTAGGAACAATTGCAGACATGTTCTCCACAAACGAATATTATACCAATTCTGACAAGTTATGCAATCACATTGCAGCTGCACATATTTCCTTCTAGACCTTTTCTTTTAAAAAAATATTTCTGCTTGGAGAAGGCATGGACATTGAGGTGATCGGAAGTTGAAAGGCACTTTCTGGGAACCGTGTTTTCTCTTGAAATGCATTCATGCTGCTTTGTTTCCATTTTTTTTTTCATCTTCTCGATTTTAAGCTTCTAACTATCTAAATTTCATGGTTGTTAAAAATATGGAAATAAATTGAGGGTATTTTTTTATATTACTTTTTAGTAGAGCTTTAGGGTAGTATTATGCGCTTTGGGTTTATCAGAATTTAAATCCAATTGGAAATAGCTCAAACTACATCTTAAAACTTTCACTCTACTAACTATAAACTAATTATACTTTGACATGCATTTTGTCATATATAATGGAAGGATTTTTTTCATATATAATGGAAGAAAGTTGATCTCCCATCTTCTTTGAAAACACTACGAAAATAGCATAGTCATCTCTATGGATGTGTTAAGATTTTTATGTCGTTTATTTTTCATCTACTACTTAATTAAATCTATGTGTAATTCCTTTCTCAAATTAAACTTTGCAAAATTCATAATATTGGTCTTTTAACACACGTTTATCATTAAACTTAAACATGGTTTCTCCACCTATTCTTGCTAGGAATCCTTTTTTTGCCATATTAATGAATCACAACCTAACGTTTGATTCATATGGTTAAAAAATATTCTAACAAAAAGGGCAGTAATTATCCCAAGAGTTCGGAATTTACACGTGCAGTTCACTCTATTTTGATCATCTTATCCTCTAAAGTTAATCCATGATTTTATTGTATTGCTGGATTGCTATTTGTTCACTCTATTTCTCCACCTATTCTTTTCTGATTTTATTGTATTGCTGGATTGCTATATTTTTTCAGTGTATATAGTTGTTTTGTCGATATACGAGGCATACAATTTTAGTAGATATTTAACTTCGTACTGATAGCAAATTCTTTAATCACCTTTAATTTTTAACAGTTCTTGGTTGTTTACATTATAATTTTGGCAACTTGAATTCCGTACTATGTCTGATGAAGTTGTTATGATTGAATAAATTATTGATTTTTTCCGTTTTTAAAAAATGACTATGATGACAACATGTCTAAAAAGTCTGAATGGTCCGAGTTTGTGGGCTTATTTATATAGCATTTGATAATTAAAATGATTATTTTTATGGTATGATGTATACTTGCAAATTATTTAAGTATATATATATATATATATATATATATATATATATATATATATATATATATATATATATATATATATATATATATATATATATATATATATATATATATATAATCTAGCTTAGCATCTTATATTATCAATACTCTCTCTGTATATAACTATAGGTTTATATATATGTATAGGCAGGGCCTGTAAGTAAGTTTATTTTAACGAGATACATATGCATATTTAACTCCCTTAAAATTATGTTGGATGAATCAGTTGAACAAAAAAAATTGTTTCGATATAATATTTTTAGATATGTAGAGCAAAAGAACACATTGATGAAGCAAACCAAAAAGGGGCCTTTATCAATGCTTTCGAGACTTTATTCTTGTATTTTCATCCTTTCACTGTTATATAAATTGAATTTCATTGATAGATCTACATTATGAGTGGATATATATTTTAGTAGTGCTATGGTCACAACTTCTGCGCACTTACACTCAACTTGATTTGAAACAATTTCCACTACATTGCATGGATTCTAGAAATATAAGGGTGGGTAAGGAGTGTGACATATCAAGCTGTGGAGTGAAGTTTGTGCTCACATCATTACATTGTATCTTTGCAGGTGTAATATATTCTATGTTATTTAGTTACAATTCATTTTAGGACTATAGTTGTTATAGGTATTAGTACCTTAGTGTGTGTTTTAGTGTTTACTTATTTTAACATCATGCAATTGTTACTCAGATTATTTTGTATGGATACATGCATTCGAATTGATGTGATAACTAAAATGTTTACATCCCTTCCAGTATTTGTTGTAAATGTCGTCGGTTTTATGAGGCTTAACTCAATCTATGAGTGTCAATATGATTCTACATTGGCTTTTAGTCCTCTATTTGGTTGATAAGCTGGGGCCTGGGTGTAGTATGAAAATCTAAAAAGGATTCATGAGAACCGAGAAATGTGCAAAAGCTTAGAAGTCGCCTTGGTTTCCATGCTCAATATGCAGGGCTATGCTTTGGAAATACCTCTAAGCTTTTGATTTCATTTTTCCAAAGTTTTTACCAATTTTTTGCCAGTTATATTTTTCGATTCTTATTGTAATCACTTCATACAATAATAAAACTTGCAGTCACTTTTTCAACTTTTTTTGTTCAACATAAATTTTCGTTTGACCAAATTGGAATATTCTACCGGTTGATTATCAAACACCCAATGAAAGCCATGAACTTTGGTTGGGGGATTATTTTTGTTGTCAGGTAGAATTATGTATCTTGCATGCCATTGTTGTGTACCTATACTACCACAGATATGTTTTAGCGAGCAGAGTTTGTATAGCTATAAAGGTCATGCCATAATCTATGCTCGGCTTGCAAGGAAGGTATATAGATATGCAGAGCTTTTGGTCATGTTTGGCACCAATTCTATTGCAAGGAACATCAATTTTACTCTTAATGGTTATGGTAATTTCTCAAACACTGATACCCCTCAATAACATGTACAACTAACGGCAAAACTGAGCAAACAATAATCTACCTATTTGATCAGCAAGCAACACAACTTCTGGGCATACCGTCAGAGCATGTGATGACCTTTACCTCGTGGTAATTAATTACGTCTATTTGTTTTATTTTATTTTCAAAGTTATGATATTATTCTTTTGATACTTGGCAGGTATTTTGGCTGAGGGTTGGTGGCATATAATAGATTACAACTTTGAATGAGCTTACCCCAAATAGAAACCTGAATTCTGCACTGATTTTCAGTGATCAAGTATTTTTTTTCCTTTTCCCAAATGATTTTGCCCAATTTTTTAATTGCTTTCTGTATAACTTTGAGATGAAAATTCACTCTCTCATTTCTCTTTCCAGTGCATCACATGTGCATATAGTAGTCATTTATTTATGGAATCTAACATTACTTACTACGTTTGGATATAGAACTATAGCAATATTGCACTCTTATGCGGATACAAATTTATGAGAATATTGCAAAAAAGTTTTCAAAAATTTTCAAAAAGTACATTAAAAAGTTTTCATTGATGACATTTCATTTTCTTTTTTCCCAACTATTCTATATAATTTCATTTCCTTCATTTGCGTATCTTAGGAGGATGGTTCCTTTTACTTCTTTTGTTGGTTTACGTTATTTATTTTTATCCATAGTTGTAATGCATTATTTTGAGGATGGTTCCATTTATGCCTTCTTTGCATTTGTATTTGCTTTAATGCCCATTTGTCTTATAATTTGAATAGTGTGGACATCATTTTCCATATTGATTTTCCTGAAAATTATTGGCCAACATATTCAGTTAGTATTTATTTAGACAATGTTATGTGTTTTCCTGATGTTCACACTTCACAATTGTAGGGTAAGTTAATATGGTCTTAAAAATGATGGTTCATGGAACTTAGAAATGCCTAGTAGCTTAGCCGCTTAGATAACTTTACTTCGATTTCGTTTGTTGAGCTATATTTAGAATAATTTAAATTTGTAGGTTAGGATGCAGTTTTTGCATTCATTTCTTATAGTTTGGTTGATAATATATTCAGCCTACCACTGTATGGAAAAGTCATATCAGGCATATATTGGATTGTGGTTTCTATATGGTTCTGGTGCTTTATTTTCCCTTCCTTTTTGTTTGGATCAAAACAAACATTGCTAATGTACTTTCATTTTCACTCTCTATGTAGATGTATAACTTTCTATACCCGACTAAATGCAAGGTGAAGGTTGAGGGGGATAATTATCGAAGTTGTGCTTTCATTCGTGGATAAATCACAAACTGTGAGTGCCTCCCACTTTTATCTCTACCTTTCTTTGGTTGAATCATAGTGTCGATGAGTATGACTTGTTTAACCAATTGATGCAAACTAGATACATCAAGAACCACTCTTCACAGTGTTAACTAGATTTATTGCAAATTTTCCTAAATGTTAAGAAAACAGTGATCCAAATCTATATAGAACATAAATTCAAGAACATTCCAGGAAGAAATTGATCAAATTCTACTTATGAAATTGAATCGGTACTTTAACTGAGAGATAAATACAAATTGTAATTCGTATTTATGTCAGACTATTGATATTATAACTTCATAGGCACACAAATAAAAACAATGTTTTGCATATTCTAGCAAATTAATTTGTATTTATCGATCACACCATTCTCGCACAAAGTATTTTTTAAAATGTTGTGATTTTAAAAGAAGTTTTAGTGAATTGTTCTATCCATGCTTTCAAGTTCACACTCGCGCATGCGCGGGGCCAGTTGCTAGTTGTATTAATGGGCCAATTAGGTGGGCTAGAAAACCATGGGCTCTCTAAGTAAATCAATTAATTAATTAAGTGGACTAGATTTAGACTATTTGGCATAGGAATTAAAATAGGCTTTAATTAAAAAGAGAAAAAATGCTTATTCATGTTATAAGAAATACTTTTAAAACTAAAATACACATTAAATTTACACGTGCAAAACACGTGAAAATAAAAGAAAAACTTTACATTGATTAATTAAAAAATTAGGATGTTACAGTTGTTTTGATCGTGTGGCGGGTCGTATTCGTATTTCCCGACATGTCTCCTTTGTAGAGAATTCTCCCTACTGCTTGACATCTCCTCAGGATGATAGTTTTCTCGATCCTTCACCTGTTGGACCTCTTTTTACTTAACCCTTTCCATTTGATCCTACTCCTTTGGCTTTTTTCGCTTCTGCTATAGACAGTCCACCTATTATTTCTCCTACAGAGACACCCCCTGCTTCTCCACCGCCTCATGCACCCACACCACTTGCATCCCAACAACTGCATGCACCCACACCACCTACCTCACCCCCACAACTGCCCTTCCACCACCGGTTCGCCAGTCTACACATTCTACTGCAGGCGTCCCACCACGTTACACTCCTGATGCCGCTGGTCCCTCTGACCAATTTGGCTTTGCCACACTAGCTTCTTACTCACCTCAGTTTCATGCATATCTCACTGCTATACACTCTACACGTGAGCCCAAAACCTATAAGGAAGCCGTTCGATACCCCGAGTGGCAAAAAGCTATTGCAGAGGAGTTCAGTGCCTTTGATCAGACTGGTACTTGGATTGTTGTTCCACTGCCTGTGGGCGTTCAGCCTGTTAGCTACAAGTGGATCTTTAAGGTCATACATCGACCTGATGGCTCCATTGAGCGGCACAAGGCTTGTTTAGTTTCCCGGGGATTTACTCAGGAGCATGACATTGATTATGATGAGACTTTTGCCCCAGTTGCTCAGATGACTGCAGTTCACACTGTTCTTGTTGTTGCCGCCGTTTGTCAGTGGCCATTATACCAGTTGGACGTGAAGAACATGGTACCTTATCTGAGGTTGTTTATAGGTATCCTCCTCCTGGCCTCACTACTCCTCCTGGTCATGTTTGCAGACTGCGCCATGCTATATATGGTTTGAAACAGGCCCCTCGTGCCTGGTTTGAGTTTTTTTTTGGCTTGTCATCACCAAAACTGGTTTTAGTCAGAGTTTACAGGACCATTCCATGATTATGCGGTCAACACCGCAGGGGAGGGTACTTCCATTACTATATGCTGATGATATGATCATTACTGGGGATGATTCCGCCGGAATTGTATCCACCCAGAAATACCTTCATCAGCAGTTCCATATGAAAGACCCTGGTAAGCTGCATTACTTTCTGGGTTTAGAGATTGCTCATGGATCTCAGGGGATACTCATTTCTTAACAGAAATACACATCAGATATTATCTCCGTTGCATGTCTCTCTGAAAGTCGATCTGCCGATACACCTTTAGAGCTTCATGTGAAGCTTTGTCCCACAGATAGTGAGCTCCTTCCTGATCCCACTAGATACAGGCAGGTTGTTGGACAGCTTGTCTACTTATGCATTACCAGACCCGATATTGCTCACGCAGTTAGTGTTGTCAGTCAGTTTGTTTCTGCTCCTACATCAATTCTCTGCGGTGCTCTTCTTCGGATCCTCAAATATCTTCGGGGCACTATCACTCGCTTATTATTCATGCCTTCTACATCCAAACTAGAGCTCAGCGCATATTTTCATTCAGATTGGGCAGGTGATCCTACTACCAGACGGTCTACCACATGTTTCTGTCTATTTCTTGGTGATTCGCTGATCTCGTGGCGAAGCAAGAAACAAGCAGTTGTTGCATGTTCTTCCACCGAGGCTGAGTATAGAGCAATGTCAGCTACTACTAGAAAAATTATTCATGTTCGTTGGTTGTTATCAGATATGGGTCTCACTCTTACAGGAGCTACTCCTCTTCATTGTGATAACCGGAGTGCATTGTACATTGCAAGCAACATAGTCTTCCATGAGCGAACAAAGCATATAAAGATTGATTGCCATTATGTTCGTGAGTGCTTTGAGCCAGGGACCATTTCTCTTCATTCAATTACCTCTTCCCAGCAGACTTCTTCACCAAATCTCATACTGTTCAGAGATTTCGATACTTAGTAGGCAAACTCACACTGTTTGACCCATCGTGAGTTTGAGTGGGAGTGTTAGATATTATTATAGTCCCATATTGGTTTTATAGTTGTTTTGATATTTGTTCTACTCCTATATATAGGTGATATTGTACTTGGTTGTACTCAATTCAATAATCATTATTGTTTTCGTCTCTCTGATTTATCTTAACAATTGCATATAGAAAATGGCATTTTGGTCACCTAAAATATCTCTCCTTAATTTCTATAGGTTTTATCGTGTGTTTTTCCTCTTATTAATATTTCGTGAGAATGAAGATGAGATTGATGGAAGGAGAAGATACAAAAACTCCTAAGAAAGAGGATTAAAAAGGAAGGGTTTTTACCATATTCATATATGCAATCTTTGCTATTTTCATATTCCCACCGAAATCTTTATATTTTCATATTACCACCTCAAATCAATATGATGATTCCAAAACACACCTAACACTTAAAAATATATTTTTTGCGCTTTTGCTTTTTTCTTCATTCTTTAATTCTCTATCAAACCAAATAGAATCCTATAAATCCTTTTCAATTTCATCAAATATCATTCAAAAACATATTATAGTAACTATTAAACTTCAAATTATCTTATATTCTGTAGTACCCCGTATTTTTAAATATAATTTTAAAGATTTATAAATGAATTAAAATGATTTTTTTGGAGATTTAATAAATATTTTCATAAGATTTATCCTTTTTACACGTGCAAATATTTTCTTGGAAAGTTCAAAAGGCAAAATTATTTTTGGAAAAATCATTATTTATTATTTGAGATTATTTATAATTTTTCTAGATTTTTCTGATATTTATTAGACCTATTTGCAAATATTACGAAAAAGAAGGATCTTTTTGCAAAATTGTCATTTTGAAGGATGAAAGTGCAAAACTGTTTTCTGGACTTTTCAAGCAATATCGGCTGGAAATAAAGAGTTTATTTTTCTTTTAAATTTCAATTTAATTGGTTTTATCAAGTTTCCGAGTATAGGGATTTATTTATGTAAAGTTATATTTAAAGGGGTTATTTTGCATATGTGTTTAAAAACCCTAATTCTCCTATTCCGGCTATTTAAAAGAAGTGGAGTGCAGCCATCTTTTGCTGCACAACACAAAGGTTTTATTGTTTTCTTGGAGAATTAAGGAGGGGATATTGGATTTCGCAGAATAGGACTTTGCTTGTTCTTCATT
Source organism: Hemerocallis citrina (assembly GCA_017893485.1). Lineage (NCBI taxonomy): Eukaryota > Viridiplantae > Streptophyta > Magnoliopsida > Asparagales > Asphodelaceae > Hemerocallis > Hemerocallis citrina. Next base: position 897,327 of record JACEHZ010000207.1, read on the forward strand.
AATTCGGTTGGACTTCTTCATTTAGGTGAGTGACTTGTTTTGTTTCATTTTGTTTTGTGTATGTTGTATGTGGTATTTTATCTACTAGAAAGTATGTTAGGGTTTGAGCATGAATATGTACATGATGGATTGGATGGATTGATGAATTAAAATTGGATCTTGTGAAACCCTAGTTGTTTATGAATTAAATGGTATGTAGGTAATTCGAGATTGATGAGCGACCTATTGGAGATCATGGGTAGGCTATTTCTTTTGGATTAATGTTGGATTTATTGAACATGGTGGACATTTTTATGCATATACCTAATAAAGATGAGACTTTTATTACTTTTGAGTATTGGTTGAATGAAACTTAATATGGTGATGTTATAAATGGATTATGGTTGTGAGTTATAATGGTAACTCAGCTTCGAGAAATTTTGAATGGAAAAGTATGAATCAATAGATCATGTCATGGAAATCGAAATTGGGAATTTAGTTGAGTTTGAGAAAATATATCCAACTTGGGGATTTTCTTTTGATTTTGATATTGATATGGGTTGGATCTGAATACGAAGCTATTTCAATGAACAATTAATTTTTGAGAAACTCCATTTTTGATTATATGCACGATTTATGTTTTATTTGAAAGAAATTAACAAATCGCTATTTTTTATAGATTCAAGTAGTTTTGATTTAGTTTTTATGGGCTATTATATATCCTGCAAGTTGTATTAGATCAAATAAGAAATATGCTTTTGTAGAAATCGTTTTCATAAATAAAACTATGTATCGGTTCAAATATGCACAACCAAAATCTGCAGTCTGCAGGTCGACAGTCGACTGGTGTGACTTTACAGTCGACCGTCGCGACCCGGTTGCTGTGATTTCTAATTTTCTTAAAATTTTGTTCTGAACAATCGACTGATGACCTTTTATAGTCGATTGCTATACTTAGAACTATTTTCTTAAAGATATTGGATTTTTCTCTAGACAGTCGACTGATGACCTTTTATAGTCGACTGCTATACTTAGAATTATTTTCTTAAAAATTATTGGATTTATCGCTCTAGATAGTCGACCTATAACCTTTTTGAGTTGACTTATAATACTTAGAATTATTTTATCAAATCTATTGGATTTTCTCTCTGGACAGTCGACCGATGCTTGTCTATAGTCGACTGATACTGATGTATCTTTATATCTTTGAATGTTCTTTTAAATGATTTATCGTCTGAATATTTTTAATCTATAACTTACTATTCTATACTTTATCTTCTACTGAACATATGTTTTCAAGTGGTTTAACTGAACAATTTATGTTGGAAGATTGGTTTGGATATTTGGGTGTGAGTCTCTAGATGGTGTGTGTGACCCTAGTACCGGCAGTTGAGATATTTATGTTTGGACCTGTTGAGGCATTTTAGTTGATCAGTTGTTGAGTTAAGTCCGGTAGGGTACGCCAACTTTAGGAGATTCGTAAAGTAATTAAATAACCTAAATGATAAGGACAAACACTAGTGGTGATATGATGAATGAGAACATGGGTTATGGACCTCAGTATGGCTTGCGGTGTGAGATAGTCCCCGGAATTATCCAGGTGTGAGTGAAATAGTCTCCGGAATTACCTGTGATGTGGGATTGATCTTCGAAATTATCGGGGTCGAGGCGACGCACGTGTGGTATTCATGTGATGAGGTGCCATCGCTTGCGGTGTGGGGTATTCTCGAAGATTCCCAGGTGTGAGTGAAATAGTCTTCGGAATTATCTGTAGATAGAGATTGACCTCCAAAATTATCGGGGCATGGGCAAATACTCACAGTTTATCATTATCTTGTAGTAGTCATCGTGTTAGGATTAGTTGCATAGCGGGGGGATTAAACCCTACAATGTGAAGACGTTAAGGGCTTGCACCGGATCTATGTAGAGTGGGATGCATAGACTCCGACAAGTACGCATTAGAGAGTCAGCATATAGAATTTTTGTTTTCTTGACTTGGTTTCATGCATGTGTTTTCCTATTTTCTACACTTGACACTTAGTCTAGTTTCACCTGATGTTTCGTGTTTCCTTGCTATGTCATATCTTATGTATTCTTGTTTATTTCATGTCATTTATGATTATATGCTTTACTTGTGTTGTTTGTTTTATGTCACTCACACCATTATGACTGACCCCTTTAGTTTTTGGGGGTTAGGGTTATCTCTAGCCTCATATTTTACAGGTAATTACTTATAGCTTGTGATTTGGATGCATGAGTTAAAGTGGTGTAATGGGTTATGTAATTTGTAAAAGAAATTGTTGTAAGGAAAGAAAATTTGTAATTTAAGGTGTATTGTATTCCGCTGTGCTATGTAAAGATTAATGTAATGAAAGTTGAAAAAATAAATTATTGGTGTTCGACTGTGTTTAATATTACATTTGAAGTTGATGCTGGGAATTGTGCCACGTATTTCTAAGATATCATATTAGAAATTCGGGGCGCTACATATTCTTCCCCTACAAAAAATTTGGGTTCTTATTTCCTTCAAAACTTTGTTGGTCATGGAACTTTGAAGTCAAGTTATGTTATGGTATTTATTAAAAGTGATAGATCATTCTTTGTAGAGGAAATAAAGAAGATGAGTCGTGATAACATTTTGTAGAGCGATAAAACATTAGTTGATGAGTTGAAAAATTAGTGGATAAATTGAAGAAGATGATAGAAGATAAAAAAAATATATTTAAATGAAGAGTTGGGTTTGGGTTAGTTTGAGAATTAAAATATATTCTTATTATATTTGGACCTAAAAAAGTATATATTTAAAGTATATTACAACAACAACGAAGTTTTTTTCCCAACTAGTTGGCGTCGACTACATGAATCTTAGTTTTCCATTATATTCGGTTTAGTGCAATATCTTCTGTAATGCAACAATTTTTCATATCTTTTCTCACCGTTTCCAACCAATTAAGTATAGGTTTTCCCCCACCTATAACTCTACCTTCATTACTTATCAAAGGACAATTTCTATCGGGGACACTACTAGGTCTACGTGTGACATGTCCAACCCACCTAAGTCGATTCTCTCTAAAAATTAAAGTTATGTGATTTTTTTGGAATCATTACAAGGATTTTAGGTGGGATTATGAATATATTAATATTTGGGTGGAAATACATAAATAACAAAAGATTTGAGGTGTGGAATGAAAAAAACCCAAAAAGGAAAAAAAAAGTGTTAGGTGGTCTACTGGTAAGTCTACCCCAAGAAACAAACTATCTGAATTAGTGGGTAAGTGATTGTCTAATATTATTACTAGTAAATTCACGTGCAATGCACGTCTGAACAATATTTTTTTATTTTCAATTTATCTAAATTATAATGGGAGAAGAACATGCGGAACACGTAAAATAATAGACTGACATTCACTATTCATGATCCTTCTCCCACGGGGCAGGTGCAGAGAGAGAGGGAGATGAAGAGGGTAGGGTTTTTGGTTTTTTTGAGAGATAGGGAGTGGGTAATAAATTTGAACGTGTACTGTACGTATTTCATTAGTTTATATTGTACAGTTTAATTAAACGTGTGTTGCACGGGTTGGGATACGGACAAATTACACTAAGGCCTTCTCCCATTATAGTAGTAAAGATTATTATTATTATGGTAGTTACCTTATCTCAATAGATAAGCATAATATTTTACCTTTTATTGAGAATGTTGTTGCTATTTTTATAATAATACTTGTATTCTCGGTTCTACCAGGTTAGAATAAAAAAAACATATGAGATTATATAAGTATTATACTCTATATTCATTTAGGAATGCACAATTAAATTAACATAAATATATATATATATATATATATATATATATATATATATATATATATATATATATATATATATATATATATATATAGGGAAAGCTTCGGTTGAGCACTACTCTAGTGCTCACCGCGTGAACACTAGGCCTTCGGGCATTCATATCGAAAATCCGAACCGTTCACATTGATCTACACATCTAAATTAGTCTAAATATGTAAAATCAAATTATTTGAAATTCATTTGCCCATTCATTGAAGTGTTACAAAATTGTATGGCTGAAAATCATTGTTTTTATATTCACATGATGGATGGGCAAATGAATTTCAAATGATTTGATTTTACATATTTAGACTAATTTAGATGTGTAGATCAATGTGAACGGTTCAGATTTTCGATATGAACGCCCGAAGGCCTAGTGTTCACGCGGTGAGCACTAGAGTAGTGCTCAACCGAAGCTTTCCCTATATATATATATATATATATATATATATATATATATATATATATATATATATATATATATATGGAAAGTGAGCCTCTTATAGAGTATGAGAAAATTTTTCTCATACAAAGTGATTATACTCACTTGGTGGGACCATTATGGAAGATCCACTCACTTCATCATGTTTATCATGTTAATGGATGTATGTGTAGAAAAAATCAAGTGGTTTGTAGATCATTTACCCATGCATCGTGCAGGAAAAAATGAACGGCTTCAACAGTAATACAAATCGAACCACAAATTTGACCCGCATGATGCATGAGTGAATGAGCTGCAAACCACTTGATTTTTTCTACACATATATCAATTGACATGATAAACATGATGAACAGAGTGGATCTTCCATGAGGACCCTACCAAGTGAATATAATCACTTTGTACAAGGAAAATTTCCGCATACAAATATGAGGCCCACATTACTCTCTCTCTCTCTCTCTCTCTCTCTCTCTATATATATATATATATATATATATATATATATATATAGGGGTCGGTTAGGGTGAGAACCAACCCTGGGGTGAGAACCTAAGGGCCTCTCCCAACCACTCAACAAATCATTTTGTATGGCTGAGATTATGCAACTACAAAAAATGGTAATAGATCATACTGTATAGATTTTTTTTTGTGTGTGACGGTTAAGGTAAATTTGTTCAAATTGGAGAGAGAAAAATTTTGTTCCCGTAAAATATGGGAGAAGATTTTGTATCTCAAATTAATAGCAAATGCATAAAACATTCACCATTTTTTTTCCTTCACCCCAATAATTACACAGCAAAGGATTCTAGAGTTCTTTTTCTCACGAATTAGTTCCTTCATCCCAGAAAATTACTAAACTCGCGCGACAAGAACGAGAAGATTGTAGTTTAGGCGATTTCATTTTGGATAGAGATGCCACCGAAAAAGAACAAGAAGATCCTCAATTGCGACGGCGCCGGCGCCGGTGAGTTTTACTTTTTTTTAATATTGTTCCGCAGCTGCCTATTATTATTTTTTTTTCTTGCAATTCGTTCTACTTAATTGAAGTCCCGAACAATTTGTTGTTTTATTTAGAAATTTCTGAATGGTGTTCGTGATAATTTTTCCTGTCAAATGATTTTTGAAATGCTCTAATAGTTTGGCTTTATGGCTGGCGAAATAAGAGGGTTATATGGGGCCTAGAAAATAATGTTAATTTTTTGAGTGAATTGCTATTTAATTATACTGTTGTTACTGTTTATGTTATAGATCTTTGTATTCAGTATTTGAGAATTTTCATTCCAGTAATTTTTTTGTTTGCTAAAAAAAAGTTGCTATTTAATTGTACTGTTGTTGCTGTTTATATCTATGGATCTTGCTATTCAGTATTTGATATTTTCAATTCCAGTAATTTTTTGGTTTGCTAAAAAAGAGTTGCTATTTAGTATACTGTAGTTGTTGTTTATATAATATGTAGTTGCTGTTTATGTATTATGTTATTGATGTTTTTTGCATTAAATAGTTGCTACTGAATTGTAAAGTTGTTGCTGTTTTAGTTTAATTAGTTATTGTTTATGTGTTGATGATAATATACCAGCTAAATATTAATTTTATTGATGGTATATAATGATGTAAATGTTGTAATTGTTGATATTTATTAGATTGTAGTTGCTGTGTATATAATGGGTAGTTGCTAATTATGTTTTTTGTGTTGATGGTTGTTGCAATAAATAGTTGCTAATGAATTGTACTGTTGTTGCTGTTTTTAATTAAGAAGTTACTATCTATATGTTTTAACTTGTTGTAATTGTTGTCTTTGTGTTATTTCTTTCGAAGGTGAATGTGTTTCGAAAACAAGTTCAAGTTGCGCACGTGGTGTTAGGAGGAAAGCAAACGTTGAAAGTTGTCAGAAGAATGTAAAAGAGGACTTTGTCGAAGTAGCCGCTGGAAATAAAGGGGGTAATGGGAAGCCGGCTGAGAACGTGGCCGATAACCCAATAGTACTTAGTAGGACATGCTCCCGTATTCTGGTGAATGCTATGAGAGACTTGAAGGATGCACAGCGACGTGCTGTTATTGATATGGGATTTGGTAACATCCTGCATTTGAAAACGACGAGGGTGCCGGCTTCTTTGGCATATTGGGTTCTTGATCACTTTGATCCCAGAAGCTGCGAAGTGAAGATGGATAATGGACGGTCAATTCATGTGGAATCCGATGACGCTGCACTAATTTTCGGACTGCCGAGGGGTAAGCGCCAGGTAGATAGAAAGCAGAAAAGGGAAGTATGTCCAAAGGTTATGAAGTGGAAACAGCAGATTGGGGAAGAGAATGTATTAATCAATACTCTGAAGAACAAAATGCTTGGCGAGGTTGATGGTGGCGTATGGTTCAAGCGTCATTTCATGATTTTATTAGGAGCTTGTTTATTTGAAAATCCGGGTAATGGGTATGTGAATCCCCAAATATTGAGCAACTTGGAATGTATGTCGACGCTAAGGGAGTACGATTGGGGTGATTACATGGTGAGATGCCTCATAGAATGGAAGCTGAAGTGGGAGGAGAAAAAAACAAAAAACTTCATTGGCCCGACACTGTTCATTGTGGTGAGTTTTCGTACTTCATAAATATATATTTTGTGTACTGTAATTAGCAATATGAATAGCTATAAGTTGCAACTAATAAAATATTGGGTAAATTGATTTTTTCAGCTCGTTACCGCGACCGAGTCGTGTTTTTGATATTATTTTTAATTGTATTATATTTTCATATTTTTTGTAGGCTCTTTACCTCGATCGAGTCGTGTTCTTGAGAAGAACCGTTCCACGATGTTTTCCGTTGATAAAGGTCTGGACGTTTAGTGAGATGTTTAAGCGGGAGAGGGATGAAAAGAAACACGGAGGTTTCGGGAAAGGACATCTTTGCGACCGATTCGAATGGTCGGGGGAGGAATTTGAAGAAGATAATGAAGCTGAAGTTATTGAAAAAGGATCTGAGAAGCGTACAGGCATGACAACAGATGGTGAGAGTAGTGAAGCCGGAGGCGCTGTTTGTTTGTTTGCGGATAAATTCCTTACAAAGGCGAAGATGATGGCTGATACGATGGTTGATCTAATGTCAATGGTCCGCGATGCGCCGGCAGAGATCATGTCTGATCCGAATGTCAAGAATATGGTTGATAAGGCTCAAGTACTATTGGGTTGTACGGCCAATGTAGCAGTAGAAAGTGACAATTTAGAGGATCAGCAAGCTGGTAGCACACAGAAAATGTACGATTCCTTCTGGGCCCAGGATGATATATTCGATCAGTTAAAAGTGCTTGAGGAAGTAGCTGTTAAACGTTTTGCGTTTAATAAAGAAGTGGCCGCTAAAACAGAACGGCCAGACATAAGTGGGTTGGGATGTAATGCTCCAAGTTTCAGCCTTTGATTAACACAACCGACAGTTGACGATGATATGGGAGCTGAGAAGGTTCAAGATCCGGTGTTGCAGGTTTATAAATAATGAATTATATGTTTTTTCCTTTTCCAGTTTCCCTATACGAAAAGTTATTTTAATTGAAAGACTTGTGTATTTTGTAGGCACACAATAAGAACACTGAGAAAGAGGAAGGAAAAAACGCACAGGTCATACCTTACAATGTGTTATCTCTTTTGTTACGTTTAATGTATATACTTGCTAATTAATTGCTATGTACTTGCTATTTTTTATTGAATAATGATGAAATATTGAGTTTCTAATTTATAATTATTCAGTTGCAGTCTACTTCTTATGCAATTGCTCATTACATTAAAATGTCATAAATTAAAGTAATGATGATGTATGTTTGTAAATATTAAAAATATTCTTATTGTGGAATAAAGTTTTACTTTTTTTTATGTTTTTTTTTTTGTGTGTTTAGGAAATGGTGGACGGGAAATCAAATGATTATCCACAGAATGTTGAAGACGAGCAAATTCCTGTTAGAAAACGTCGGAATCCTGTTAGAAAACGTCGTTTAAGTAGTCAGGTATTGGTATTTCAGTTGCTATTTATAATCATTACAGTTGTTGTATAATCATGCTGCAATTGCTTATGGGAGTAGTATTTATGTTTGAAGGTTGTTCGAGATGCGGATCTAAGTAATAAAAAGCGTCACATAAACCTGCGAAGTGGCAAGGTATTGTGATTGTTGTTTTTAAGATTATCTTCAATTGTTGTGCTATTTTTTTGAATGATGTTAACTAGAATATTTGTTACCAACACTTCGTAGGAAACCGAGACGCATATTCCAACTGATGGAGGGGAATACTTGATTGAGAAAAGTCCGGATGAGGGTGAAAATATGAAGAAGAACATGGACAGCCTGGGCCTGAAGATTAATAAGGTGAAGAAGAATGCTGATATTTTACAAGCCAAAAATCCTGTTGAGACTGAACACCACATGGTTCGCCGGAAACAAACAGAAATCAAGAAGACTGAAAAATTAATTTCTCCCTACGTCCGTAGGGAAGTGGCGCTGATTGACGGATGGACAGATGCTGAAAAGAAGATTGGGTTCTGGGTGATGCACAATGCTAGTGCTGATATGTAAGTTTTCTTTAACGTTTGCAATATTTTGCAAGTTATTATGAAATTCCGAGGATTTTTATAGCTGAATTATTATTTATTGATGTAGGATGGAGATCTTATTCTACACCGGACAGTTTTAGCTCAGGAGGGAACAAATGGTTTCACTTTTGCCATCTGCTTTTGTGGCCGCATCAGTTATTGATATTTGGAGTATGATACTGAATCACAAGGAGATGTCTCGGTCGAAAGGTTCACCATGTAGATTCTTCGCATCTACATACCTAACTGTGAGTCTGACTGAATTTATTTATTTATTTATTTATTCTCTATTATATTTTTTTTGCATTCTTTTGTTTGTTTTACCACTTTTTCGGCCTAACATAATTCTCGGTTAGGCATTCACTGCTGTGAACCCTATTAAAGAATGGACTATGAAGAGACGATGAGAGAAGTTCTTCGAGCGGCTCGATGAGGAAATCCTTGCTACGAAGTGGATGAAATTGGGCAGCATTGACATTGTAATTTTGATGGTTATTATTTTTTTAAATATTCGGCATATATTACAATTTGTGACGTAAAAAATTTTGTTGCTATTTAGCTAATTTACAATTGCTATTTAGTTATTTAGAAATTGCTATTCAGTTAGTTACTATTTAGTTGGTGTGAAGTTTCTATTTAGTAATTTAGGAATTGCTATTTAGATATTTAAAAATTGCTATCCTCATGTATATAATATTATTGTTGACTTGACGACTATGCATATTTCGTTTTGCGCATGCAGTTTGTCTTTCCAATAATACATGCAAGTCATTTTTACATGATGGTATATGACTTGAAGAATATGTGCATTGATCTTATTGATAACTCATCGGCGATGGATACTAGTTCGTTGAACCTGAAATATGGAGATGTTCCAGGATCACTGGTACGAACATTATGATAATTACAAACCTAAATTTATAACGTTGTGAGTGCAGCCTACATTTAGGTAATATTGTTTTAAACATTCTTGCAGGACCAATTGTTTAATCTATTTTTGGAGTCAAAAAGAAAAATTAAGGAATCCATAGAACTGCGCAATGTGAATATCTGGAGGCTGAGTATGCCTTGGAGAGACGACACGAACAAGGAGGATTGTGGAGTGTTTCTGATGCGCCACATGGAGACATATCATGGCGGGGGTGAAAAAAATTGGAAGAGTGGCTTGAAGAAGAACAATAAGAGACAACTTAATGTATTGAGGGTAAAGTACTGTGCTGCCATCTTGAAATCGGATGTTAATGCCTTAAAGGATCAAGTTGATGCAGCATCGAACCTCCACTATCAGCAGCAATGCGTTGATGGGCCAATAGATTTGGGGCCGATTCTGCTTAATTACAGGCCGCCAACTGACTTAACCAAAGACTAAAGTGGTCTGAGTGTCGTTAGGTTTTAGTAGCCAGACGTCGGAAACTTGTGTAAGAGTTTGAAATTGCAAAATAGTATGGTTCTTTGTATACTAATGAATGATGTTGTTTTTGGTTGATTGAGACTCATTCTGAACATATTTAAGGCATCTTAGCTCTTGAGACTCATTTTTACACATTTGTGATTGGTTTATTTATTTTCATGTCATTAGATCATTATGACTGCAAATTTTGTGTTTATTTCACAAGATAGTTAATTATTATTTTTTTATGTAGCAGATAATCACGCACAGGTAAATAGTAATTGATTATGTACTAATTAGCAACATTGTATTTACTTTATTGATATGACAGTGAATATTCAACCAGGAAAATAGCAAATGATTTTGTATTAAATAGCAATATTGTATGTTCTCAATAGCAACTTTCGCCATACAACTTATGTTGTTTATTTTGAACTGAATGTAAATATATAATTAACGTTACAAATTTGATATTAAAATAGCAAATCCATAAAAACAAAATAGCAATTGTATGTTATTTAAATAGCAAGTAATTAACATTAAATGAGGAACATAAATTGAGTTCAAAATAGGAATTCCATAAAATCATTCGACTCCAATGTCTTCTTCAGCACGAACTATTCGGTCAGGACAATTTCTAGCATCATGTCTAACATTTTTCGTGCATATGCTGCACGTACGCAACGGCTTCTTGTTGCGCTCAATTGCAGCTTCTTGACGAGAGACAAGCCTACTACCACTTCCTTTGGTGCTGACCTTGGTGGGTGGATGCACCGAGACTTGTTCAGGAGCAGGAGCTCCGAAATGCGTTTCGAACATCCTATTCTTGTTAGACGGACCAGCTTGTGGGTCTTCGGTGGAATTAAGCAGGGCCATTTGTTCTTTGATGCAGCGGTGGAAAATCGACATCTTCGCGATGTTTCCATCAAGAAGACCAACACACGAGTAAAAATCTGAAATCAAATTATTCATGATAGACTTTCGCTCATCGATGATTGCGCAGTCGTTAAGCACATTGTCGTCAAGTTGGTGTATTGGCTTCGATTCAGCTATTTTAGTCCATCGGCCGAGAACATACTTATCAGGTATAGCTTCAAGTTTTTGTTCTTTGAACAACCAAAAAATATGCCGACATAGTAAGCCCATCATCGTAAACTTCTTGCAGGTGCATGTCACATCCTCAGCAGTGTTGTCGTGTGTGACTGTTGCTATATCGCTACTGCCACTAGTTATTTCATATGTGGAACTTAATGAGCCTTTTGTGATACTGACAATGCTACAGTGATAACATGCAGAGACGATCTCCTTTTGCATTTCTTTAAAAATTGTTGACGTGTATACCTTGCTAGCATGCCTCTCGATCAACAGCAGGGTGATGGGAATGGAGACAGATAAAATGTTCTTATTGTTCAACTTGTCGTATTCATTTCGCTGTTTCTCTAAAGCCCCTTCAAAAAACATGAAAAACTCAATTAAGTTTGATCGAGGGTTGAAGTGTATTTTGAAGAAGTTGTTTTCGCTCTCAGACATTGACGTGGTTCGTAGCAAGCCGCTCATAGGGCAGTCCCTAAAATATGATGGGATCCAAAACCGACGTATCTGAAACATTGACTTCAACCAATTGTCATCTTGAACTCCGTACTCGGTCATTAATGTAACCCACTTATCTTCAAATTCTGGTGGCTCAATGAGGCTTGTCTAAACAATCGACCTCAAAATCGATTTGAAAATGTCGTCATCTTTCACTTTATTTGGTAGCCTCAACGACAACTTCTGCATGATGTGCCACATGCACAGGCATTACCTGACACCCGGAAAAACGCGTTCAAGTGCAATCTTCAATGTTGGGTCTTGGTCTGTAATAATCATTGAAGGGCAATGACCCATGCAATCTTTAAATTTCTCAAGCACCCAAGTGTAAGAATCGACATCTTCCTTAATGAGCAACGCAGCAGGAAAAGTTATACATCCGCCGTGGTTGTCTTTTCCCGTGAACGGAGTGAATATCATGTTATACCTATGGATAAAATATAAATTAGCATAAACTTGATTGTGGACATATTTATTAAAAAAAATATCTAAAAGTATCATGTTTTGTTTGACAGAATGAAAAATAAATTTAATATTATTGATATGACAGTCAGTTTTTATTGTTGCTAAATATGAAATATTTATTGCTACGTACAATGCAGTTAGTTGCTATTCAAAAAATATTCAGTTGCTATATGGAAACTGACAACATGTACATCGTAAGTTTGCAAATTGATAAACAAACAATATATATATATATATATATTCCTGCTAAATATGCACTAGTTGTATCTACTTATAATACATTCAGTTGCTAAATAGTGAATTCACATCATGTACTGCATAAATTTGCGAAAATGAGAAACAAGCAATATTTATATTGTTTCCAGCTAAGATATGTAATATTTGTGGCTACTTAAAATCAGAAAACAAAGGTATGCTCGTACCTATTAGTTGAATAAGTAGCATCAAAGCTGAGGACATCACCAAAAACGGCGTAATTTCTGCGGCATATTGAGTCAGCCCAAAAGACACGTGTCAGCTGGTCTTTCTCATTGACATCGTACTCCAAAACAAAGGCTGGACTTATTTCTTTTTTCTTGAAAAGCCTGTCCAAAGCCATTTGAGCATCAACACCAAGCGCATATGCCTTGAGGTCGCGCGAGAAATTTTTGAACTCAACACTTGTGCATCCGATATTGGAGTAAGATCCAACAACCTCTTTGAACAACCTGTAAGACTTCATCGGACCAATATTTGCTCTAGCGCAATTAAGAATGAAATTCTGATGACCAGGGTTTAATGTTTTATTCGCGTCGAGGAATTGTCTGTGAACCAATGGAACTAACGGGTGCGAATGATGCTTGACGAATTTAGAGACAATGTAGTTCGAAGTTGTTTCGTGTTTTAAAAGCATAAGAGCCTTGCAGTCTAGCCGTTTAGACACCCGACACCTCTTGTTTTTTGGCTTATCGACCGGATCATTCTCCTCTACAATATTCTCATCGACAAAATCATTATCGGGAGGGTTGTTTGAAACATCAGACTTAACGGTATTCTTATTTCCCTGCCTATTACAGTAAAGCCACTTGTGTGTAATTAAACCACGTTTTCTCTTGTCGCCACCCCGCCGAACATCAAAACCACAAGCTGCAGCGTATTATGTATAAAACTTTATCCTATCATTCAGATCAGCAAATTGCTTGCCGACAAAAGGCTTCAAGTCACTGTCGCAATGAGGTATATGGCGTTTAGTTAATCCGGGCGATATCGACAATGTACAACCGTGGACTGGAATAATTTTATTTCCAACTACAAAATTAATATAAACGCTGTCATGAACATTTATATAAAATAAGATTTATAAAATAAGTATAAATCTTGCTACTCAGTATTTGAGAATTTTCATTCCAGTAATTTTTTGTTTGCTAGAAAAAAGTTGCTATTTAATTGTACTATTGTTGCTGTTTACATCTATGTATCTTGCTATTCAGTATTTGATATTTTCAATTCCAGGTAATTTTTTTGTTTGCTAATAAAAGAGTTGCTATTTAGTATACTGTAGTTGTTGTTTATATAATATGTAGTTGCTGTGTATATAATGGGTAGTTGCTAATTATGTTTCATTGTGTTGATGATTGTTGCATTAAATAGTTGCTAATTAATTGTACAGTTGTTGCTGTTTTAAATTAGGAATTTGTTATCTATAAATTTTAACTTGTTCTAATTGCTGTGTTTGTGTTATTTCTTTCGAATGTGGATGTGTTATTTCTTTCGAATATAAACGTTGTCATGAAAATTTGTATAAAATAAGTATAACTAAATGCTTTGTTTATTATCTTATAATTGATGATTATTATACAGTAGTATATATTATGTTTCTATTTATGAAATTTAAATCTGCAAACAACTGGAAAAAAAAGGAGGTAGATAATGACCTGATCGACGTTCTATATAACAAGAAATTCGGTATTCAGAAACATTAAAACATAGTAGAATGAAAACCTGGTGCATCCACCTTCTTCGGACTTATTGGAGGAGACGGGAACGGTGTTTGGATATTAATCGGATTGTCTACACCGGAAGTTTTGGCGGTAGGGTTACCGTCGTCGTAGTCGGAAGTGTTCATCATCCTGATGAAGATTTTGGTTCGGTTGCAAATAAAATAAAAAACGGCAAAATATTTTGACCGAAAAATCTGTCAAATATCTCCATTCCTTTTATTACGCGGTCCCCAACGCTTAATTAAAGGGATTGACATCTTAATGCAAATATTAATTAATCTTATTGTTTAATTTTAAAAAATCTAGACCGTTAAGATTAGTCAGATGAATGGCTGGGATAGGCCCTTAAGTTCTCACCCCAGGACATGGTTCTCACCCGAACCTCTCTCTCTCTCTCTCTCTCTCTTTCTCTCTATATATATATATATATATATATATATATATAATGGATTATCCATCAGGTTAACAAGTTTGGATCCTCAACAATCGATATTTAAATCCATAAAAAATAAATATATTTTAAAGACCCATATCCTACTTATTAGCTAATGAATCTATTTTGGATGATCCATACCGTAAAATTCGGGTCGGATTCAAATCGAGTTATTCAGTTATCAGATATAATTGCCACCCTTAATTACTACATCTTTTCCCAAATTATAATTATTACTATATACAACATCAACAAAGTGTCGGCTACATGAATCTTTGTTTTCCATTATGTTCGGTTTAGCGCAATATCTTCTGTGCTATTAGATCTTTTCTCACAGTTTCCACCTAAGTTTAGGTTTTCCCCTATCCCTAACTTTAACCTCAATACTAATCAAACCATTTTTTTTCTAATGTGAGCACTACTAGGTCTACGTGTGACATATTCAAACCACCAGAGACGATTCTCTCTGAATTAATCTTGGATAAGAGCTACATTTACCATGTATTTTATATACTCACTAGGTTTGCCCATGGACATGTGCCTACGACACGTTTCTGTGAACGATGCAGCATATAAAAAGCCCTGTAAAAAGATATACATATGCACGGCTTCGTGAAGAATGTTCTATATAGATGTGTATTTGGCAGTAGACATGGATGTATTATGAATTAAGTTGTTTATTGGTTTATATCTTGCAGGATCATTTGTCAGGAGCTCGGGATGAAAATAGAGTACTGTGAATCTACAACAGTAGTGGATCGAAATCAGTTGCTATGTGTGACGTAAACATAAGAGATTTCATATTTAATTTGCAGGCTGTCATAAGTAGCAATTCAGTTGCTAATTCCCCATTATCATATTTTCATGTAGTTAACCATGTATGATTTTTTAAAAAGTTAAGAGAGAGAGAGAGAGAGAGAGAGAGAGAGAGAGAGAGCTTGTTGTGATTTTGCATGTGAAGATATTTTGTTAAATGTGATCAAGTACAATGTGATCTATATACTAAAGAGCCTATTGCAAATATGATCTGAAACAGACGTGTTAGCCCCAATTTTTGATATATTTCAGTGTATTAGATATTTTACATTTATTTTTCTTTTAATCTATAACTTACATCATCTCTCACACAAAACACATAAGTCCAACTATCAGGCATTTCAAACATTAAGAGAACATGAAGATTGCCAAAAATCAACCCTGTCAACGACAATCTTCTTTGTTAGACTAAGATACCTATCAGATGCTTCTTCAACTTCCCCAATCCAAGTATGTTCAGGTCTACCTCTTCCTTTAGCTGCATCCATATTGTTCTCCCTAACTGATACTGTTAATAATCTCAGTTGCTCATGCAAAACAGTGTCATTTGCTTCCCCTATTTCATCCCCAAAAAATGTTCTTTAGATCCTAATATTCATAACTAAAAAAATAAGAATCTTAACATACAATCAAATGCGTCCACAAATTGTGCTAAAACAATGTCGTTACTCTATAAAAGGATCATTAATAATCCTGCATTATTTAAGCCGAAAATGTTTTTGGCTTATCGCATACAAATTTTAGAGACTATCTAAGTTAATACTCTCCAATTCTGGATTTTTATAAATGCCACAATTATGTGCAAATGGATGCATATTTAATTTAAAATGATTATGCTTTATACTCTATCTAGTATTTTGTAGTACCCTTGTATGTGGATTATGATATATGTTGTACTCTGTTTCATTAATCTTTCATTAATGAATCAGTAATGGGATCACCTTTTTCTTTTAAAAAATTAAAAATAAAAAAATAAAAAAAAAATACAGACTTGCTATATATGTTGTCTGGTATCCCAATCATGCATACAGACATTAATATTATTATTAATATTAATATTATACACACTATAAGTATTCTAATTCTACCCTCATTGATTTTACCACACATCCATCTTAGCGTCATCATCTCCACTACACTCATTTTTTAAACATTTTGTTTCTTTGTTGCCCAACACTCTGCTCCATACTTCATTGCTGGTCTAACAGCCGTCCTATAATTTTTTTTGTTCAACTTCAAAGGTATATGTTTGTCACACAAAATACCACTAGCACTTCTCCACTTAAGCCACCTTGCTTGAATTCTTTGTGTAACATCTTCACAAATCTCCTCATCTCTTTGTATAATTGAGTCTAAATATCGGAAACAATATCTTTTAGGTATATCTTGACCATCAAGTTTCACTACTTCCTCATTTGTGTTCCAAATATCACTTAAATTATACTCCATATACTTGGTTTTAGTTCTGCTTATTATAAAGCCTTTAGTTTCTAAAGTTTCTCTCCACACTTCTAATTTAGCATTGATTCATGCTCCAGTCTCGTCCACTAAGACGACATCATCGGTAAATTGCCTACACCTAGGCACCTCATTTTGTATTCCTTGAATCAATTCATTCATAACCAAAACAAAGAGGTAGAGGCTTAAAGCTAAGCCTTTGTTGTAAACCTACTGTAATAGAAAAATCACTGGTCTCTCATATAGTTGTTCTAATTGTGGTCATTGCCCTTCATACATATCCTTAATCACTTCAATATACCGAATATTTACTCTTTTATTATTTAATGCCCATCATACTATGTCTCTAAAGACTTAATCATATGTGTTTTCTAGATCTATAAACACCATATGCAGATCTTTATTATTCTCCCTATATTTTTTCATAAGTCTGCTCAGTACATAAATTGATTATTCCATTGTTGACATCCCCTACATAAATCTAAACTGATTATTAGAGACTGTAGTCAGTCTATGTTCGATCACTTTCTCCTGAAGTTTCATCGTATGTCTCTTTAATTTAATCACTCGGTAGTTAGAGCAACTGTACATATCTCAATTATTTATATATATAGGTACTAAAATACTCTTTTGTTGGGTTTATGTCTTGCATATTGTGTTGGATAAGAAGACGATGAGACGATGAGACGATGGAGGAATCGAGATGATCAGAGACGAAGTGGAAGCAAGGGGAAATAGTCAGCAGCAGTAGCAGCAGTAGGTTGCAGTCGACCGCCCTACTATGAAGGAGTTCCCGAGAGGGGGACGGTCGACTGACCTTGGGGTGCAGTCGACCGAACGCGACGCTGATTGAGAGCCAAGAGAGAGAGAGAGAGAGAGAGAGAGAGAGAGAGTACTTCATTGAAAGAGAGATTAAGTGATTCTCTAATTGTAAACAACTAGTACTTGCTAGTGAGGCTTGAGAGAGAGTTGTGGTGAGAATTGTAATATTCTTTTATCTTCTCTAGTTGAATAACAAACCGGGTTTCTTCTCCCCGGATTAAGGTGAAAGCCCCAATCGGGACAAACTTGTGTGTGCTTGGTGTGTTTGGTTTGATCTAGTATGTGCTTGGTGGTTTGTGTTAATTGCATTGAATAACTCAAAAAGATCCTCAATCAGTTTTCCTAACAATTGGATCGGTTCAGGTTCGTGAGTTTGTTCGAGTTCCTTAGAGAAGATGACAGATCAGATCACGAAGATCAAGCGGTTCAATGGCATGATCAACTTTGAACTCTTGAAGGTGGACATGCATGAAGCATCAGTTCAACAGGACTTAGATCTAGTCCTAGAAGGAGATAAAGGGAGACCAATCGGTACAAAGTAGAAGAATTGGGAAGAGATTTATTCATAAGCCTTGGGTTTAATCCGTATGTATTCAATGAGCGATGTCAGGTATAGGAGAAGCGCAACGAGTCTTTGGGCAAGATTCGGAACGAAATACTCGGGATCGTCATTACAGGGACGGATACATCAGAAAGGAAAGTTGTGGGATTTCTCAATTAAGGAAAGTACCGCTCTTCTAGATCATGTAGTGGACTTCAATATAGAGTTATCTGAACTGAGGGCATTCAACACAGATGATTTAGCAGTTTCCAACTCGATATATTCACAACCAAATCCATCCAACATAATAACCGTGCTAGAAGAAAAATCTACCAAGGAGAAGTTTTTCATAGTAGGTATGATAAAGGGGTTGGAGGAGGATGCACTTAGGAAGAAGAGTCAGAAATCGGTGTTAACTTCTGTGAGTTGCTTGGAGATGGATTGTAATTCGAATGGAAGGTAAAGTGTATGTAGGGGTAAGGTCTGTGGCCACCAGTGCAAAGGGATTGAGCATTACAAGAGAGACTGTTGCAAGTAGTTAAGTGAGAGGGGTGCCAAATCCAGTGTCGCTGATGTTGCCGCTAAATTCGGTGTGGGGGCAAACAGATGAATTTGTGAGTTCGTAGAAAACCTGAATAGCAAACACCTAACCTGTTCCGCCGGAGCTTGACCGTTGACTCCCGCCGTTCACCTGCAAGGAAGTGCGAGACACCGGGGTTGATCCCGGCGACGCACCCTCCGACGCTCAAGTCAGTAACCAGAAATGATTATGAAAGAGCGTTTAACTAGAGAAAGATTGATTACCTCTTAATGGAGATGGGTGAGGGGTATTTATAGGCGTCTTAGGGACTGGTTTTAGGAATGTAATCCCCGTGATTAGATAAGGAATATTCCCCGTAATCAGATAAGGCATGTAATCTGATAAGGTATATCCCCTATAATCAGTTAAGGAATTTAATCCCTAATCCCCAGTGAAAAGATAGCTGTGAATCATGGCCGTTGATTTAGATCTAATCAGGGACCTTGATTGTATCTTGTCGGATCGGGTTGGTAGCGGGTTGAAACTCGTACCCAGCTGATGTGGATCCGTTTGCGGGTTATTGGATCTGTGAGAAGGAGACCCAGTACCCGCTTCGGACCCATTTGCATGTGAAATTACCGTTTTGCCCCTGAGCTTTAAGATTCGAGTCCGATGTGAACGGTCCCGATTTAATCCTATTTTTTAGCCATATCACGAGCCCCCCACTCCTAAAGACTGAGTGTAATCAGCCTTTGAGGAGTAGTTTAACTGTTCTAATGGCGTACGGGATTTTATCGGTGTTCTTAAGGGAGTTTGGAATCTTGCTCGGGGCGTAACAGTGTTATTATGGGCTTGTAAAATGCCCAAAAATATTCTCAGAATTTTCTGGATTTTTGGTGATTTTTTTGAATTTTTTATTCATTTTCCGAATTAAATAATTAATTATCTAAAATATTAATTAATTATTCTAATTTAATAATTATTTTTTCAGAATTTAAAAATAATTTTTTCTGAATTAATAATTATTTTTAGAATTTTTAATTAATTTTTTCGATTTTTAAATATTTTTTTCGGATTTTTTAAATAAAAAAAACAATTAAATAAATAAATAAATAATTTAAATATTACCTGGACACGTGGCAGATTTCTGGCCGTCCATCATGACCAGATGAGCACGCATCGTGAGGCAGATCGCGATCTGGACACGTGGCGCGTTTCTGGCCGTCCATCATGATCAGATCAGCGCGCATCGTGAGGCAGATCACGATCGGGACACGTGGCGCGTTCCTGAGCGTCGATCGTGTCGCGACACGAATTTTGGAACGATCGGACGGATCGTGTGGCCCGGGCTCTTTTTTTCTCCAAATACGAGTTCGGCACTTCGGCGCTTCGGCAAAGGCACCCCGGCTTGTTGAGATGTTGCCACGTGGGCCGCCACGTGGCAATTTTTATGGTTTTTTTTTTTTTTTTTTTTTTTTTTTTTTTTTTTTTTTTTTTCGCTGCTTCTCTTCTTTCTTCTCCTTCGCGTGCTTCTTTCCCGCTGCTGCTCATTCTCTACTTCTTCTTCTTCGTTAGCTCTCGCCCCCGTCTCCTTCGTTGCTCTGTTTCTTTCTTTTCCTTTCTCGAGTCGTCACCCCTTCTTCGGCTTCGTCTTTCTCCGTCTTCGCTTTTCGGTGAGCGTGGAGGAGGTCGACAGTGGAGAGGCACTCTTCGTTGGGGCTCGGAGCACGTCTGGCTAAGAAGGGTGACCTCGGAGCTCGGAGCATTGTGGAGCTCGGTTCGATGGAGAGGAGCTCGGAGCATTGTGGAGCTCGGTTGTTGGCCTCGGCAGATAGGGGGTCGGCACGGTGATGGGATCGAGCTCGGCGAGGTGAAGTTGGGCGGCGTGGAGCTCGATGCTTCGGAGCTTCGACAGGTGGAGTGGGTTCGAGCTTGGAGAGGGAGCTTCGGTTCGGCATGGAGCTCGGAGCTTCGACGGCGGTATTGGAGCCCGGCACGAACGAAACTCGCGAAGGTAGTGCTCGGAGCTTGGGGCTTCGGTTCGGCATGGGGCTCGGCAGCGGAGCTCGCAGCTTGGTGATGGGTCGTTCGGTTCGCCACCATTGGAGGTGGGTTCGTCGAGGAAGGAGACTGAGCTCGGAGCTCGACGAGGGAGAGAGCTGGCTCAAGCTTCGTTGATGGAGGAGTTGGGTTTTGAGCTTGGAGAAGGGGCTCGGCTACTGTGGGAGCTCGAAGGAGGTTGTCAAGTTAGGAGAGCCCGACTGCGGAGTTCGGCGTCGTGGTCGTTATTCGGAGCTCGACATTGGTGAAGTTGGCGATGGCGTTGGGTTCGGCCATGGCGGTTCTGAGCGACGAGGAGGACGCGGCGAAGAGTCGGAGCTTTGGACTAGGAGCTCGACAGTGGGTTCCTCGGCGTTGCTTGAGTTCGGCGAAGGCATGGTGGAGGTCGACACTGTAGTTGGAGCTTGACGCAGCGGTGAGCTTCGTGAAGGGGGGAGCTCGTCGACGAAGGTGCTGGAGCTCGGCGAGTGGGTTTGTTTTTTTTTTTTCTTTTGGTTAGTTTTGGCGGGAGAGTGGAAGGGAAAAGAGGAGCTGGAGAGGGGTTCGGGTCGGATCCCCTTAACGGGTCCGAACCCGGCCTCTTGTGCTTTTTTTTTTTTTTTTTTTTTTTTTTTTTTTCTCTCTCTCTCTCTCTCTGCTTCTTTGTTGCTTCGGCTAATGCATCTGGTTCGGCAGATCCGAGCACGGATTTTGAGGAGAATTTTTTTCCACTTTGCTGTTCGGTAGGTCGGTAGCTCGGATTTGAGATCCGAGCTACGTGGCTCAATCTGGACGGTTGATCACGATCGTGGCGCGAATCACGAGACAAGAGGCACGAGTTTCGAGAAAACGTTATCTTGTCGTCTTGTGATGATGTGGCGAGATCTGAACCGTTCATCATGTTTTAGCACGAATTTTGAGACGATCCGACGGTGAGATGGGTTCGGTCGAATTTTTCTCCATATACGAGGGTCGGTACCCCGTCACCTCGGATCGGCACCCCGGATCGGCACCTCGGATCATTGAGATGATGCCACGTGGCATGCCACGTGGCCCCTTTCTTTTTTTTGAAGGGTTTGTTGGGATTTGTCTTTGGCGGGAACATGGGGAAGAAGAGGAGTGGAGTTCGGGTCGTGGGTTGATGGGTTCGGATCCCTTAACGGGCCGAACCCGGCCCCACGTGCTCCCCCTTTTTTTCTCTCTCTCCTCTGCTTCTTGTTCGGTCGATCCGAGCACGGATTTTGAGGAGATTTTTTGCCGCTTTAGCGGTTCGGTAGTTTGGTAGCTCGGATTTGAGATCCGAGCTACGCGGCTCAATCTGGACGGTTGATCACGATCGTGGCGCGAATCACGAGACAAGAGGCACGAGTTTCGAGAAAACGTTATCTTGTCGTTTTGCGGTGACGTGGTGCGATCTGATCCGTCCATCACGCTTGAGTGTGAATTTTGAGATGATCCGACGGCGAGATGGGATCGGTCGAATTTTTTCCCAAAAACGAGGGTCGGTACCACGGCACCTCGGATCGGCAGCTCTTCTGAGAAGAAAGAGGAAGGGGAGGAGAGGCATTTGGGTTCTCTCCTCTGCCTTGTTCTTTCGCATACTGGAGCAGAGGAGAAGAGGAGAAGAGGAAGGGGAGGAGAGGCATTTGGGTTCTCTCCTCTGCCTTGTTCTTCCGCACAGTGGAGAAGAGGAGAAGAGGAAGGGGAGGAGAGGCAATTGAGTTCTCTCCTCTGCCTCGTTCTCTCGCACAGTGGAGAAGCGGTGCTGGGAAGATCCTCGTAAGAGCCATGGGGAGACCCATTCTTTGAAGTGAGTGCAAGGAGCAATCTTAGGGGAGAGTTGTGCTCCAACCTCGTCGGGAAGAGCTATTTGAGAGACAAGTTTGAGGAGGAACTCTAGGAGAAAGTAGTGCTCCGAACTTGTGGAGAAGAGCTCCGCTTTGGGAAGTGAGCGGAGTGAAGAGCTTGACTTGTAGAAGAGCCATCTGGACGGTTGATCACGATCGTGGCGCGAATCACGAGACAAGAGGCACGAGTTTCGAGAAAACGTTATCTTGTCGTTTTGTGGTGACATGGCGCGATCTGATCCGTCCATCACGCCTGAGTGCGAATTTGGAGATGATCTAACGGTTAGATGGGGTCGGTCGAATTTTTCCCCATATACAGCGTCGGCAATTCAGCACCTCGGTTCGGCGCTTCGGCGAAGAGAAAGGGGAAGGGGAGGAGAGGCAGTTGGGTTCTCTCCTCTGCCTTGTTCTTCCGCACGGTGGAGAAGAGGAGAAGAGGAAGGGGAGAGGAGGCAATTGGGTTCTCTCCTCTGCCTCGTTCTTCCGCACAGTGGAGAAGAGGAGATGTGTTGGGGAAGAAGGAGAAGAATGAAGGAGCTAAGATGGGTATGGGTCGGACCGTGGGTATCGGATCCGACCCCGACCGTTAGCCTCTTTTTCTTTTTTCCTCTTCATCTGCTTGCTTTGTTCGGCGAATCCGAGCACGGGTTTTGAGGCACATTTTCGCCGCTCCGCAGGTTGGTAGATTGGCAGATCCCGGCTACGCAGCTCGATCTGGACGGTTGATCACGATCGGAGCGCGAATCACGAGACAAGAGGCACGAGTTTCGAGAAAACGTTATCTTGTCGTTTTGTGGTGACATGGCGCGATCTGATCCGTCCATCACGCCTGAGTGCGAATTTGGAGATGATCTAACGGTGAGACCGCCTCGGGACGATTTTTTGCCATATACGAGGGTCGGTACCCGGGCACCTCGGCTCGGAGGGTCAGTACCGTTGGCCGAGGTGCTGAGTTGTCTGTTTTGAAGGAAGTGTTCCTTGAAGACTCGGTTGAGCTGTTCGGTAGCTCGGCTGTTCGGATGGCTCGAGCGTGAGGAGAAGCTTATTGAGTTGATGAAGGGGATAGGTCGGTGAAGCTCTGCTCCTCGGCTCGGGAGGATGGGTCAGCATATGAGAGAGGTGAGGAGCTCTGAAGTTGTCTCTATTCTGTTTGGTTTTGGAGATTTTTGAAGAGGAGCTCCACTCCTAGGAGAAGAGGTGCTGGGAAGACCCATTCTCTGAAGTGAGTGCAAGGAGCAACTCCAGGGGAGGGTTGTGAGCTCCGAACTCGTTGGGAAGAGCTCCGCTTTGGAGGCGAGCGGAGTGAAGAGCTTGGCATTGAGAAGAAAGAGGAAGGGGAGGAGAGGCATTCGGGTTCTCTCCCCTGCCTCGTTCTTTCGCACAGTGAAGAAGAGCAGAAGTGTTGGGTACCTTTGGCGGGAAGACTGAAGAAGGAGAAAAATGAAGGAGCTAAGAAGGGTATGGGTCGGACCGAGGGTATTGGATCCGACCCTGACCCGTTAGCCTCTTTTTCTTCTTGCTCTTCATCTGCTTAGCTGCTCGGTAGATGCATCTTGTTCGGCAGATCCGAGCACGGATTTTGGGGCACATTTTCCGCAACTTTGCTTCTCGGTAGATGGGTAACTCAGCTCGGATGGTCGTGGGGGCAGTTCGGAATGGCTATCTTCCTCCGGCCCGTTTAAGGACGAGCCGGTGAAGTAAAGTCGAGCCATAGGACCCCGACCATCGTGAGGTTAGTGTGAGGGATGCAGGAGCAGTTTCGAATGGCGAGCTACTTCTAGTCCGCTTAGGAGCGGTCTTGCGAAGCGAAATCGAGCCAAGTGTTGGACTCCGATCCATTCAACGGCTGCAGGAGCAATTTCGAACGGCGATCTATCCCCGGCCCGTCTGAAGACGAGCCGAGGAGGAAGAGTCGAGCCGAGTGCTGGACTCCGAACCATTGTGTGATTAGTTTAAGAGATGCAGGAGCAGTTTCGAATGGCGAGCTACTTCTAGTCCGCTTAGGAGCGAACTTGCGAAGTAGAATCGAGCCAAGTGTTGGACTCCGATCCATTCAACGGCTGCAGGAGCAATTTCGAACGGCGATCTACTTCCGGCTCGCCTGTAGACGAGTTGAGGAAGAAGTGTCGAGCCGAGTGCTGGACTCCGAACCATCGTGTGGTTAGTTTAAGGGATGCAGGAGCAGTTTCGAATGGCGAGCTACTTCTGGTCCGCTTAGGAGCGAACTTGCGAAGTAGAATCGAGCCAAGTGTTGGACTCCGATCCATTCAACGGCTGCAGGAGCAATTTCGAACGGCGATCTACTTCCGGCTCGTCTGTGGGCGAGCCGAGGAAGAAGAGTCGAGCCGAGTGCTGGACTCCGAACCATCGTGTGGTGCTTAGCAAGTTGTGGGAGCAGCCATGTAGAAGAAGCTGGACTCCGAACTCGTTGAGGGGTGGTCCGCCTTGGAGGTGGGCGGAGCAAGGAGCTCGGAACTTGTTGATAAGGGGTCCGCTCCGAGGTGAGCAGAGTGGAGAGCTCGGCTCTGGAAGAGGGCCGTTTGTGAGATGAGTGCGAGGAGGAGCTCTTGGTGAGAGTTGTGAGCTCCGAATTCGATGAGAAGAGGTCCGCCTTGGAGGTGGGCGGAGCAAAGAGTTCGGCTCTGGAAGAGAGCCATTTGGGAGAAGAGTTCGAGGAGCAACTCTAGGAGGGAGTTGTGCGCTCCGGACCTGTTGAGAAGAGGCCCGCTTCGGCGGCGAGCGGAGGGAAGAGTTCGGCTCTGGGAGAGAGCCATTTGGAAGAAGAGTTTGGGGGCAACTCCAGGAGAGAGTTGTGTGCTCCGGACTCGTTCAGAAGAGGTTTGCCTTGGAGGTGAGCGGAGCAAAGAGCTGGGCACTGGAAGAGAGCTGTTTGTGAGGCGAGTGTGAGGGGGAGCCCTCGGAGAGAGTTGTGCTCCAAACTTCGATGAGAAGAGGTCCGCTTCGGAGGTGACCGAAGTGAAGAGCTCGGCTCTGGAAGAGAGCCGTTTGTGAAACGAGAGCGAGGAGGAGCTCTTTGTGAGAGTTGTGCTCCGAACTCGATGAGAAGAGGTCCGCCTTGGAGGTGGGCGAAGCAAAGAGTTCGGCTCTGGAAGAGAGTCATTTGGGAGAAGAGTTTGGGGGCAACTCCAGGAGAGAGTTGAGTGCTCCGGACTCGTTCAGAAGAGGTTTGCCTTGGAGGTGAGCGGAGCAAAGAGCTTGACTCTGGAAGGGAGCCGTTTGTGAGACGAGTGTGAGGAGGAACTCTTGGGGGGAGTTGTGCTTCCAACTTTGTTGAGAGGAGGTCCGCTTCGGAGGTGAGCGGAGCGGAAGAGCCCGGCTCTGGGAAAGAGCTGTATGTGAGACGAGTGTGAGGAGGAACTCTAGGAGAGAGTTGTGCTCCAAACTCGTCGAGAAGAGGTCCGCCTTGGAGGTGGGCGGAGGGAAGAGCTTGACTCTGGAAGGGAGCCGTTTGTGAGACGAGTGTGAGGAGGAACTCTTGGGGGGAGTTGTGCTTCCAACTTTGTTGAGAGGAGGTCCGCTTCGGAGGTGAGCGGAGCGGAAGAGCCCGGCTCTGGGAAAGAGCTGTATGTGAGACGAGTGTGAGGAGGAACTCTATGAGAGAGTTGTGCTCCAAACTCGTTGGGTCTCGGCGCGGGTGATTGGCGCCTCCTCGTTTCTAGGCTGCTGCCGGCCCGCGGGGGAGCGTGGTCTTCTTCTGTGATCTTAGTGGTGAGGGGACCGCTCACTCGGACGTTTCTGGCGGGAGGCTCCCTCCCGGGCCCGCTTCTCGTCCAGACGGTGGCGTAGGTCCTCTTCCTTCTTCTGATTTTGGGGATTGTGAGAGGCCATGGAATCCGTAGAGGCATTGTGTATGGAGGCGCGGTCCTGATTGAGTGGTTGCTTCATACGAGAGCCCCCCACACCGGCATTCTGTGGACCGGAAGGACCCTTGGGGGGTTGTTGATTCTGAAGAAGAGGCTGATCTTGTTGAAGAGGGCCCTCCACTTGAAGCGGGGGTTGTCCCTGCTGCGGAGCGGGTTGGACGGAAGCTACCTCTTGCTGATCAGCGGGGTTGGGTC
This sequence comes from Hemerocallis citrina, assembly GCA_017893485.1. NCBI lineage: Eukaryota > Viridiplantae > Streptophyta > Magnoliopsida > Asparagales > Asphodelaceae > Hemerocallis > Hemerocallis citrina. Next base: position 924,137 of record JACEHZ010000207.1, read on the forward strand.
CACGGTTGGACCCCTAGATCTGACCTTTCTAGGAGGCATGGCTGGAGAAGGTCGAACCAACGGGAAGAGGCGCTGCTATTCGTTTAGTTTTCCCACAGACGGCGCCAATCTGTTGCCGCTAAATTCGGTGTGGGGGCAAACAGATGAATTTGTGAGTTCGTAGAAAACCTGAATAGCAAACACCTAACCTGTTCCGCCGGAGCTTGACCGTTGACTCCCGCCGTTCACCTGCAAGGAAGTGCGAGACACCGGGGTTGATCCCGGCGACGCACCCTCCGACGCTCAAGTCAGTAACCAGAAATGATTATGAAAGAGCGTTTAACTAGAGAAAGTTTGATTACCTCTTAATGGAGATGGGTGAGGGGTATTTATAGGCGTCTTAGGGACTGGTTTTAGGAATGTAATCCCCGTGATTAGATAAGGAATATTCCCCGTAATCAGATAAGGCATGTAATCTGATAAGGTATATCCCCTATAATCAGTTAAGGAATTTAATCCCTAATCCCCAGTGAAAAGATAGCTGTGAATCATGGCCGTTGATTTAGATCTAATCAGGGACCTTGATTGTATCTTGTCGGATCGGGTTGGTAGCGGGTTGAAACTCGTACCCAGCTGATGTGGATCCGTTTGCGGGTTATTGGATCTGTGAGAAGGAGACCCAGTACCCGCTTCGGACCCATTTGCATGTGAAATTACCGTTTTGCCCCTGAGCTTTAAGATTCGAGTCCGATGTGAACGGTCCCGATTTAATCCTATTTTTTAGCCATATCAGCTGAATCAGGTGATGGCTTAAACAGTGCTTTTGTTTCAAGTCCTTTATATGTGAATTCCGGTTGTTGTTTTGATTTGGTTGGTTCTTCTCAAGTTTGCTCCGAGATGGAGATGGTTTCTACTTACAAATTTGCATCATGTCGTTATGTGAGAACGAAGATTGACATGACTTGTGAAGTAAGGGGTGGGAAAATAAATGAGTCAAAGATGATAGACGGAAGGGGATACATACTAAAGGAGGGCATGTATATTCCTTTGATGAAGCAGAGCCTTACATCCATGAGAACTCTTGAAGTAATGGACTGAGGTACACAGATCCAGGTGGAGTTCGATTAGTTTGGGAAAGTTATTGTAAGGTGATGAAGGGTGATAGGGGGATTGAGTAGGATCAGCACAACCTCTACCAGCTCTGGAGGAACAGAAAAACTTATGCGAGTGTTTTGAAACCCATTCTTCCTAAAGCACCATTTAGTATGCCGTCACTAGAGTCATTCGAGCGAGACTGCGACGTTCGAATATCGTCGGAAGGTGTAGAGAGCCTTGAGGTAGGTGGAGTTCATGTGGAGGGTGGCCCCTCCATGATTACATCTACTAGGGTGTACCCTTGAGGGGGGCATACAACTGGAGAAAATAGGTGGAGATATATTCAACTAGTAGAGGAAGACATCAGAACAAGTTGTTTGCAAGAAGAAAAGAAAAGGTGTCTAGAAGGTTTTAAATCACACAGGTGTGGATTCACGAGTATGCAATCCAATGTGGAGATTGTTGGGTTTATGTCTTGCATACTATGTTGGATAAGAAGACGATGAGACGATGGAGGAATCGAGATGATCAGAGACAGAGTGGAAGCAAGGGGAAATAGTCAGCAGCAGTAGCATCAGCAAGTTGCGGTCGCCCGTCCTGGGGTGCAGTTGATAGCCCTACTATGCAGGAGTTCCCGAGAGGGGGACGGACGATCGACCTTGGAGTGCGGTCAACCGAATGCGGCACTGATTATTTAGGTTGGGTCTTGGTGATTCGTGAGAAGCCTAACTTACTCTTCAAGTCAGATCATACGGCTTTTATCATAGGGTTATCTTTTCGGGAGTATCCAATGGTTATTGTATCAAGATATCTAATTAGGGTTTCTCTAGATCTCTATATATTGTTATTTTTGGCCTCCATTGAGAGCCAAGAGAGAGAGAGAGAGAGAGAGTACTTAATTGAATGAGAGATTAAGTAATTCTCTAATTGTAGAACAACTATTACTTGTTGGTGAGGTTTGAGAGAGGGTCGTGGTGAGAATTGTAATATTCTTGTTTTTTCTCTAGTTGAATAACAACTTAGGTTTCTTCTCTCCCGGATTAAGGCCAAGCCCCAATCAGGACAAACTTGTGTGTGCTTTGGTGTGTTTGGTATGATCTGGTATGTGCTTGGTGGTTTGTGTTGATTGCATCTGTAACGCCCCGAATCCCAAATACAACTGAATTCGAGAGTTCTACAGGATCTTTCCACTTCATTTAGTACAATTTTACAAGGAAATTTGAACTTTTCACTTTACATCAGAGTTTACATAAAACTTTACACTTTACATTGCACATCGGAAGTAAAATTTACAACAATTGAATAAATGTACAACAACATTGAATAATCTTTAAGCATCTGTTCCTCTTTATCATGTCATTACCCTGCATATAAACTGTGGGTACGTCAGTTTATTCAACCGACGAACATTATACACAGCCATCCTCTCTATGCCGGAAATAGTATAACTCATTTTTCATATTTAACAAACACAAACTTGTCACATATCAAACTAAAGGGAATACCCTAATGATGTCGTGTTGTGATTGTGCACTTAGTCCTTAATGCAGTTATTTATATTACATGACACTAATGCGCACTTGTTCGGATTCTATGCATCCCATACTACATAGGTCCGAGGGCAAGCCCTTAATCGTTCTTCATCTTTGTAGGGTTCAATCCCTCGTCATGACTTACTCTACTACTGTAACTACGGTAAGTATCCTAGATGTTATCTGACATACGAACTCATGCCTAGGCGCCCTGGAGGGAATCCCAACGCACTGACACATGACTCATCATGCAGGCATCCTGTGGTAATTCAGCTCCTACCTTAGACATGACACCACCCGCAGTCTTCAAACATCCCACGAGCGTCGCCACCGAGACAGTACTCTGGAGCAGTATCCACGCCCTATCATGACTCATCATGGGACATCCTGGGATACGCTCTCGCTGCTACCCAATGGCCCTCATACTCAATGTTTTTCTCTTACTTTCATCACCTCTTCACTATGTAACTAATCCTTAGTTCTAATGAAATAGAATCATGAACAAAATCAAAGCACTAAAGTTAGCCTCTCCACTAAACCGGACTTATTCATTATTCAAACATGACCAACCTTGGTCTTTCATTTCAAATTTCATTTCATTTCTTTCCAAATGCCGGGGGAGACTTAGCTACTCTTTTGTTTCAATTCCAATTCACAATTTCTAAAGTTGGGCGTTCCAACTCATAAGTTCACATGTTGAGTTATCATACTCAAAAGTATTTCTCTTTTCCAATCATGATTTCTAAATTGTTCAATAGTCCATAATTATACATTAAATTCAACTATTCATCAGGTAACTCATGGAATATTATTTTCACATAAAAATCCACATCACTAATTATTCAATCAAAGATGGACATTTACACTTCATAATTTGTCGCACTATTCTCCATTGAGAATAACTCACATCACTTCACATAATATAATTTCTATCTTTATTTCACTTCTTTTCTGATATTTTATTTCAAGTCCTTTTGCAAAGTGTAACTTTTATAACATACAAGTGTATAATTATAATTCTAAATTATACATTTTATTTTCAAAACATACTTTATTTAATGCAAATAATCCTCAAATTATTTTTCACAAGTCCCACATAATTTTTGGATAATAACCATATTTTTTTTTGTAATTTTTCATCATCAAAAATAACCCCAAAAAATATTTTTTTCCCCTCACTTAAACACAAACCGAAGCCACGGATCAAACCCACAACCATAGGGAAAACGACCAAAGGCACAGGCCACTAGGCCGAAGGTGCTAAGCGGTATAAAGAGGGCTGAGAGCATTAAATGCTCTCGGCTGCAGTTGGTTTTGTTTTTAAAAATACCAAACAAATTATATATTGCCCACGGGATTCGAACCGCAGACCCCTGAGACCCGAGACCTACTGTAGCGATTAGAACCATCCAAACCACTTGAGCTATGCGCTCAGGTTGTCACTAGTTCAACCCGAAGTCTATTTAAAACAATTCTCTCTGTTTATTAAACGTTTCGATGTTCAACAGGCTCTCATTTCACTTTGCTTTTATAAAAATTACTGTAAATGTCCAGATTGACTAACATCAACATAAATTATATTCCAGTATATAGAAAATAAATTTTTTCAATAACTAAAACATGTTTTTCATACCATTTATTCGAATTCTAAATTATCACTACCACATTTCTCCTTTTTCGACATTTCTTAACAATTAATATTACTAGTCTCTTTATTAGCAAACTTCATATTAATTCCCTGTTTTTAATTATTTATCAAACATACAAATCTATATTTTAATTCATTCATTTCAATACAACACAAAGGTTCATTTAAACACATAAAGTAGAATTGTTAATCTACTAACTTTTGTGTCTATAATTCATGGTGTAGATGATAAAATTTTCTTTAACAATCCATGACTATAATCAATTCACACAAAATTTAGACTTTTACTAATAAAACCACATACAATTGCACATCCACATTCCAATCAATTTATAGATCAATTTTCCAATTAAATGTGTACTCTTATTAATCTTTTTCATGCATCATTTTTCCATTCAAATCTAGCATGCATTCCTATTTAGAAATATAGAAAATTTACCCACCTTAAATGGAGAGAAAATACAACTAGCAACCTCCTAAACGAATGTCCTTGCAAACGAGAGTGATCCTCCTCCTTGAACACGCGCACACGAGCCTCCAAGCACATCAAACCGAGAGCTCTCCTTGATGGTAGCCGGCCTCTACCCTTCTTAATGATGCAAGCACAACTCTCCCACACAATCTCAATCTTTTACTCACTTACTAACTACTAGATAATTGTATTTTGAACTATAGATTGAAGGAAAAATTTAGCACAAGAATACTAGCCAAAGGGGGGGGGGGGGAGGTATTTATACTAAAAAAATAGGAGAATGGATGGCTAAGATTGAAGTAGGAGTTAGGGACAAATGGCTAAGATTTAAGGAGGAGTTACACTAACTACCCATGATCAAGTAACCACCACCACCACAACTCCACTCAAAATTTTGATTTCCCTCCAAGATCACAACCGACCATGCTTGGAGAGTGCACTTTGCACGTGTATGTGCAATGCACGTGCAAGCATTTGCCTCCAAAAATTTATACATTATATTTTACATAAAAATAAACTTTAAATTGTATCCTATATGACAAGTTGTATTTAAAAATAAAATAGCTCATGGGCTTTAGTTTATGGGCCAAAATAATAACTTATAAAAGAAACTAAATAAATTCAATTTGGGCTTTTAGAAAGAAAGGCTTTTTGTCTAATTGAAAGAAGGCTTTGTATAAAATAATTAAAAGCACATATTTAAATATCTATACTCATCATGATGAAAATATTCACCAAAAATATTGCATGTGCACACTACGTGCAAAATAAAATAATTTTCATTAAATGAAAAAATCGGGGCATTACAGCATCGAATAACTCAACAAGATCCTCAGTTGGTTTTCCTAACACTTCGTTCATTCATCAGGTATCTTCTTGGTCCTCAAAATCTCATTAAATAATCCTGTTAGCCAATCCACTCTTACATCCCCAATACACTTCCAAACTTCAATGGGTATACCATCCATTCTTAAAGCTCATCATATTTTCATCATTTCTAAAGCATTTTCAAACCTGTGAGGTCTTAATTATATGGAAAAATACTTGCTCTCGACTCCCTCGAGTCCTCCATAATTATAACTAATATGCGGTTGCCGCCAACTTTTATGAAAATAAAGATTAAAAAAAACCCAAACCATACCACATTCTTATAATCTCTCCCACTTTCCAAACTTTCTACCTCCCGAACCACGACCTCTTCCCTTCCCGATCCGCCTGCACCTCCCAAACCCTCCACCTCGCCACCGACGAACTGTGTCGCCATATCAGGCGCACACCACTATGATGTCCCCAACCCTCGACCTCTTCTTTTTCATCCCCATCCACCTCGACCTCCCCAATCCTCTACCTCGCCTTCAATGCTGATGCCTCGCATGCAGCCCTTGATCTCACCTCTGACGTTGTCGCCTCCCACATACTGCGAGGTCACCAGTGCCATTTCCTAAGCACCCCGCTATCGCCTTCAATGACAATCCTCCATTTTATCATATTTTCACTCAAGTAACTTTACCTTCTCGCACATCGCCTTCTTCCCTTTTCCATTTTATTTCATTCAACTCGATTTAATGTCACTTGATTATCATCTCCATCGCTTCTTTTGGTTAACATCAAACTTTAACAACTGAGAAGATACGACTATACCCATGTGCAATCAACTGAGAACATAAAACTATACTCATGTGCAATCAACTCATAATATATGAAAAAATATGGGTTGAGCCGAAAATGTACGACCATGCATGTGAATGTCTTCTTATTCAAATTTAAACTAGTGAGATGCTTTAGTTTGGATGCGGTGTTTTGTGTTAACATGTTTACTATATTGCATCAAATGGGTATTCTTATTAGATAATTGTTGAATATTAATATACTAAATGATATTTACACAAGGAAAAAGCTTTATATATGGGGTAAGCTATGCCAAATTTTGTATTGAATGTAATGGTTTTTTTAACCACAACTCAAATAAGTGAAAATAACATGTTATAATATCCGCATACTATTATCTCTAATCTCTAATACTATAGTGTGAGAGTTGTGATTGTTAAATTTGTAGACAATTAACCATCTAATCTCAACCACTTATTTTTAAGTAGGAGTTATATTAACCATCAATTTACTCAAATGTTGTCAGTTACCATAAGGGCATCCACAGTCGTGATTTCCAAAAAAATGGCAAAATTCATATTTACATATAACATATATAATGTTTGCTGCAGTCGTCAAATACTATATTTATAGCAATTTAAAATAAAAAATATAAGACGGACTTTGGAGATCCATCGGAGGGTGAAATGCATATAAAATGAATTATTTAATATTTGTTTTCGTTAGATCAAGATCCATCGAAAAGGAATTTTTTTCTTTCAAAAAAACGGCAAACGGACTTTGAAAACCCTTCCCAGGATTTTAAAATAATTTTCCCAATTTTTTTAATAATTAAAATGATTTTTTAGTTGAAAAAAATAAAAATAATGCCCCCCCTCACTTCAAGATCCGTCTAGGAGGGGGGGTTGCAATTTTATAGCGGAAATATTAAAAAACACGTCAGACGGACGACCAATTTTTTTTTTCGTGGGACGAATCTTCAAGATCCGTCCTGTATAATATGCATTTTTCTTATATCCACACTCATATATAGCCATATACTGTCGCGAAATCATCAAATTATGCATAAATAGCAAACGACTGCAGCGTTTCGTTTGCTATAAAATGCATTAAGTGGATAAATAGCAAACGACTGTGGATGCTCTAATACCATCAAATTCAAATTTGTTAAGGCATAATTATTTACAAAAGTGTCACTTATATAAAATAAAAATTGGTATCGCTAAGTGTAATTTGTAAAGAGCATGGTAAGTGTTTGAGATTGGTAAAGAGAGGTCTCATGTTCGAGGCCAGACTGCGTCATAGTCTTTATTTTTTTATAAATAAAATTATTAAGACGTGCATTGCACGTGCAGATTTGTAGTCAATTTTAAAGCAAAACTCTCATATTTATTCCATTCAAGAAAGTGATAGAAAATGTTTAGATTTTTTTGTCGCACTAGGCCACTTTTGAAAATATTTGCGATTATGGACCAATTTCGAAACTATTAGTGCTCGTGGGGTACTTGGTGCCACGTCAGCAGCGTCCAGTATTCTCATTAGCGGCATGTTCCATTTAGAGGTCGCTAATGAGAACAACGACCTCTATTTAAAAAAAAATGAATTTTTTGTTTACTGTCGATATTCCTATTATCGACCAAAGCAAATATGAAGTCGCTAATGGGATTAGCGACCTTCAATTAACTGTATTCCAACACTTATTTAAACCTATAGAGCTTTTGCTCTTTGAAAAAATAACAATCAATTTATTTTTGAAACTGAGGTCGCTATTCCGAATAGCGACCTTAGTTGTACAAATGTCGCTATTCGGAATATAGGCCTTTATTGTACTAAGGTTGCTATTCCGAAGATAGGCCTTAATTATGTGACTATTTTGCAAATTTTACAAATAACAAGAAGACTGAGTTTCCTACTCAGGTCGCTACTGCGAATAGCGACTAAAGGATACTAAGGTCGCTATTACCAATAGCAACCTTAGTTGGATGATTATTTTGCAAATCTTACAGAGAGCAAGGAGATTTGGTCTTCTACTGAGGTCGCTATCCGGAGTAGCGATCTCAGTTTAAATTTTTTTTTTCCCATGAAAGCAAAAGTTATCTAAAAATTGATAAGTGTCTTAATACATTCATTTGAGGTTGCTAATCCCATTAACGACCTAATATATACTTCGGTTGTTAGAGGGAATACCGACAAAAAAAAAATTTCAATTTTTTTTAAAATATAGGCCGCTGTTACTATTTGTGACTTTTAACGTGAAGAAGCCGCTAATAAGAATAGCGGCTGTTGCTGACGTGACACTAAGTAGCCCACGAACATAATATTTTCGAAACTGGTCTATAATCGCAAATATTTTCAAAAATTGGCCTAGTACGGCAAACAAGTCAAACGGGAAACCTCTTTTCTCTTTTTTTTTCCTTGCTTCTTCCTTCTCCTTTCTTCGTCTCATTTTTTCCCCGAAAATGGAGGATGAAGTCCTTCAAAGAGTCCCAGAAGAACATGGCAGAGATTACCACATCCCATCGTCCTGCTCCTCCAATTCTCCTCCCTCTCCCACCCCATCATCCACCTCCTCCATTCTCCAATCCCTCCCCCTCCACGTATCCTTCGATCATGGCTACTACCTCCTTGTCAAAGCCATACAGGAGCTGAGGGAGAAGAAGGAGGGCCATGTCGTCACCGTCGGGATTGGGGGCCCAAGCGGGTCTGGGAAAACCAGGTGGGATTCTTGATTGAATGATTTCTTTTTGATTGTTGGGTTGTTTATTTGCTTATTTCTATTTTTTGGGATTCTTTTGGTTGTAGTTTGGGGGAGAAAGTGGCATCGGTTCTTGGGTGTGTGGTGATTTCGATGGAGAATTATCGGAGCAGCGGGACGGATGATGGGAATGACTTGGATTCGATTGATTTCGATGCGCTTGTCGGGAATTTGCAGGTTTGGGTTCGTTTTGGGAGAATGTGATGCCATTGTTGATGTTGGTTTGTTGGGTTTGTGATACAGTTCTACTATATCTTTTCACATATCATATCAGTCCTTCAGTAGTTTTTTTATCTTATGAGAGGATATTTGCAAATAACCCATCTCCCGATCACAAACCCTAGCTTCCTCATCCCCTTCCTCCATCGCCACCCTCGCCTCCTCCGAATCACTCTTCCTAGCCCTCAACTTCATTTCCCCCAAATCCACCCAAAACCCTAACTCTAATGCCGTCTTCAAATTCCAAACCCAAACCGAAAAAAACGCTACAAACCCGTGTCGTCTCGGAATTCCTCTTCATCCAGCGCTTCCGCAACACCACCATCTTCGGCATCCCCGACAACGATCACCTTCACATCTTGAAGCTCTCCTCCTCCTCCATCCTCAACCCCATCACCTTCGATGCTGCCAACAGCGTCCCCGACTGCTATTTCTCCGAATCCCACGATGCCCTAACTCTCGCCACCACCGCCGACGGCTCCCTAAATCACCATTACCCAAGCAATGGCTGCCGCAGCCTATATGCACCCTCTCGTTATCATCCACGCCTTCGAAGGCGACATGCCACCGAGGCCTCAAAAAACCTCCCCTTCGCCGACGTTCTCAAAGCCCGGAAACACTGTCCCTCACTTCAGTCTCAGTGGGGAGCCCGCATCCCCTCCCTCCTTCAGTCCCTCTCCATGGGCAAGGAATGCTTCGACAACTCCGACTGGCTTCCGATGGACACAGTCACGCTCAACTTTCACCACCAAGGGGAACCCGCATCCCCTTCCTTCATTCTCCTTCAACCTGATTTCCCCGACCCTCTCCTCCACCTCCGGCGTTGCCGAATCCAACCGATATGTTTTTGGTGCTTCTTCCTCGCCAATCTCCAACTCTACTGCCTCAAACTCCCATGGTCCGCGACGTGTTCGATCGAATTCCTCTTCGGTTGCTACTGATCTCAGGTCTTCTATTTGGAAGCAAATAGCTGTGAGAAGAGTGTCTGATGAAATTCCCCAAAGGGATTCAGCTTCTTCTCATGGTCGACTGATCTCAGGTCTTCTATTTAGAAGGCCTTCGTTCTACATGGCTTCCCCGACCTTCTCCTCCGGCCTCACTCACTTGCAGCTCCTCAACCTCAGCTTCAATCCGCTTTCAAGGCCTGTGACTTTTCTTGGCCATCACATGCCAGCTTTAAAATGGCTGGATCTTGCTTCGAATTCGTTGTCAGGTTATGTCTGGGAAGACGTTTCTGATAAGGATTTGGAGCAAGCTCAAGTGGATGTTCTCGCTGTTGTGGTACAAGGTAAGCGTCTTGAGGGCATGAAGATTGGGTGTATTCGGTACAATGGCAACCTTCCCTTCCTTCATTGGTGCAGCCTATTTGTTGGTTGATCTTGAACATGTTCCAGGGTCCGATATTCGAACTTCTATTGTTTTGGTCCTATATGTTGGTTGTCAGTGTTGGTGTTATAGTATGACTGGGCAAATTGGTGTTGGGTTTTACTCGGCTTACTTGGCGGCAGAATAGGAGTTTATAGTCGCTTCCCCAATTCTCAGAAGATTAGGGAAGCTCTTTTTAAGGGGGAAGGATTGATACAGTTCTTAGTAGAACTGTATCTTTTTACATATCAGTCCTTCAGTAGTTTTTTATCTTATGAGAGGATATTTGCAAATAACCCAAGTTTCTTTTGAATTTTGTTAGGGTATTGGGAATTTTCTAGAAGCACAGGCAATGCACGTGTCTTCGTTCCTTTATAAACCCAACTCATGTAATAGAATTAGTATGAATGAATTGAGTTTGCTCTTTGTTCATCTTCTTTTACTTGTTTTTTGTGCTTGTTGCACTTGATTTCATGGCCACCATCGCAATCGCTGATGATGGTGGCGACGACGGGGAAGATCCACCACCGGGTTGGATTGGACCTGTAACAGTTTGCCAATTGTTGTAGCAATTTTGGCCCCTTCTAGTATGTTGTTTATTTGCCTCTTTTGGGGCATGGCTGGGAACAAAATTAGGACAACCGAAGTTACTTGATTTAACCAAATTCTATTTTTAAGTGGAGGTAGAGTTATGCTAATTTTGGTCCGCATACCTCGACCTCCAACTTAGAATTTAACTTTAGCTATCTTTTAGCATAGTATTTGGCAGCCCACAGTTAAGAAGTAAATTAGGTCCGAGTGGAATTTAGGTAAGTCTAGTTATCTCAACTTCAAGGGCCCCACACAGCAAAAAGTTATGATAACTGAAGTTACGTGGGGAAACAAGTTTAGATACCCACATATATTTTTTAAGTGAAGGTAGAGGTATACAACCTATGATAACCTATGATAGCTTTGTCAATACCTACAAAGTTTACATACATAAAGTCAGTTTTTTGAGAGATCATTTGGTTTTGAGGTAAGATAATGTAAGTTTTCTATATGTGAGATAACAATAGATTTCTTAACCTTTTGGGTTTAAAAAGTTAAGATACCCATCATTGTCTTTCCTCCAAAATAGTTTTCAAATAGACCTAAAGGTAGGATAACTGTAGGTACGTTAGATACCTCAACGTACCTTTGGTTATCTTACCTAACCTCCCTTCCCAAACGGGGTTTGAGGCTATGTTTGGGAACAAAGTTGAGTTGGGATAACTAGAGTTATCTCTAGTTATCCTAACTTTGGCATGCTTGAGACTCATTTTACAGTTAAGATAACTACATCTGTCCTCCAAAGGTGAGAAAACTATAGTTATCTAAACTCCACTCGTACTTAATTTTTATTAACTTGAAAGATGCCTTTATGTTGGGGATAAAGGTATGGTAACCAAGGCTAGCATAATGTGTACCTCCAAAGTTAAGATTACTTTGGTTATCTAAACTTTGTTCCCACGAAAAGAAGACTTTCTTCCCAAATAGCTCTAATGGTAAGGGGTTGTGATGGGTAAAGGGAGGTATCAGGTTCGAGACCAGGTTACTATGTAGCTCTTTTTTTAAAAAAAAAGTTCCACAAAAACTCAAGTTATTATAACTTTAACTCCATTCCCAAAAGTGACAAGTTTGTACCTTATAAAAACAATCCATTTTAAGTTCTCACTAGTTTTGAGTGTTTATGCCATGGTTTTAAAGATTGATTGATCCCGATCTAATCCGGCCGGTCCGAATCGTTTTTCAAGACGCTGCTCTGATACAACTCCTGAATCTTGGGATTAGCTAGATAACTTGGGAATCGTCTGAGTTCGCAATTGGATCAAATGGATCAGCCCGATCCAAACCCGAAATCACGGATCTTATGATTAAAAAATTATAATATTTGAATTTTCTATTCAATCCTCTTATCCAAGCAAATGAAGATATAATTGTGTGATAAACTTCGTTTCATGTAAAACTTATATATATATATATATATATATATATATATATATATATATATATCCTTCTTTCTTGTATGTAAATAAAATTTGCATTATTTGATCAATCTATTTCTATTGTTCTAGTTTTATTCTACATTAATAATTATCTAAACTTATTAAAATGTTCAAGTCTGTAGTTGAAAATTTTGAATTTGTGAAAAGAATTATTTATATTCATCAATTCTTTTTGAAAAATTAATTATTATTTTTATAAAATAATTTAATTATAGAAACATATTAGATAGTTTTCAATTTTTTTTTAAAAAGCTCGATTTAGCGATCCGATACTACTGATCCGGCCAATATTAATCCCGATCCAAATATTTGGAAAAACCCGATCCCTCTCCAAATCATACTCCCGATCCCGAGTTTTAAAACCTTGGTTTGTGCAACTTGGTGTATGAGTTTGTGAAACTAAGGCGAAACATTGAAACTTCATAATATGTATGTCTTGGTGAAGAGGGTTTTAGCATCTGTATCCATAAAACCCGATGAAACTTGTGTTTCACCTAGTTTGAGGAGTGATTTCATGAGATGATCCAGTGGATTTGCTCCAATCCTCTATGAGAAATCCTGCATAAACCTCATTTTATTATATTTATCTATTTAGCTCAATGGGCTAAAATTTTGTGATCACCTATATGAAAGTTGAAAAACTATTATTATTTTATTGTACTTTGGTAGGTTTCACCATTCCAAGTTGTACAGTTTTTCAAAACAAGATTTACAGCCTAAGACAAAAAGGACTTAAAGAGGGTTCAGTGAACCTTTTGAAACATGGGCTTTATTTATGCCTTCATGGTTGCCGGAGGCTTCTGCTGGTTATTGTAGCCAAACTCAATTCATAAACGTATTATATGACTTTGCATTTGTAGGATTTGATGAAGGGCAAGGATACCCTGATTCCGTTGTTTGATTTCCAAGAGAAACGACGCATTGGTGTGAAGCGAGTGAAAGTTTCTTCATCTGGTGTGGTAGGTCATACTCAGTCTCACTTATCAAAAAATGGATTATAAGCAATCAAGTGGTTATTGAATTTCCTAAAATTAGGACATCTCTGTAGGTGATTGTAGATGGTGCTTACGCTTTACATTCAACACTTCGATCACTACTCGATATCAGGGTTGCTGTGGTAAAAAAATTAGATTTCAAGTTAATTTTCATGTAATATGGAAAAAAATGAAGTTAAATGATTTATTTGACTGTTGTTTTCGCATCTCAGGTTGGTGGTGTTCATTTCAGCCTTCTTTCTAAAGTTCGACATGACATTGGAGACACATGTTCACTAGATTATCTCATTGACAGCATTTTCCCTTTGTTTAGGAAGCACATTGAGCCGGACCTCCATCATGCCCAGGTCGGGTAATGTGATTACTTATTGATACACTATTTTTGATGTTGAAACTGTCATTTATTTATTCATTTCTCTTGGTCATTTTCAGATTAGAATCAACAATAGCTTTGTTTCATCATTCAGAGAGCCTTACTATAAATTGAAGTGTAAAAGTGAGGTCTGTATCTCTTCTTGTGAAATCCTTGTCTAAGTTTAGAGCATGTAACAGTTTCATGCTTAGTTTTAATAAGCTGAAGGAATAATAATAATCTTTGAAGTTAACATGACTTGTATTCTTTGAAGTGATCATGACATGTATGAAGTCATGGGAATCTCATAACCTTTTGAAGTGGAAAATGCTTTCAGTATCGATAACATTATGGAAATCTCAAATCCGCACTTCCTCCTTTTTGTTGTTGTATGCTTTTGGTATATATCAACATCATGAAATCTGAGAACTTTTTCTCCCCCTTTCTTTCTGTTTGTGCACGCTTTTGTGTGCAAGTTGGCAAGTTATATTTTTGCTATCTTTTTCTGCTCAGTTAGTTTTTTCCTTCCTTTTCTTTTGGTCCCTCCTTTGTTTTTTCTCCAATGTGCTTGCTCTTGTGTGCAAGTGTCCTGGTTATGCTTTTGCTATCTTTTGTATATAATTTTGTGGATTTGTGTTGGTGTTGACTGTTGAGACCTTGTGTGACAACTACCATTATATGATCATTTGTATGCAATTGGTTGATGATTATAAACTATTTTGAGTGACTCTTTGGTTTGAATGGTGGTTTATTCCAGAACGATGCTTAGCCTCAAGGTTTAGAAAACATCTCGTAGCCTCCAGGCTATACTTTTTTTTGTACAGGGACACATAATGACAGAGATCTGTATTTGATATTTTGATTGCATTTTTCTTCACAGTTGATGTATGCCAATTATGAATTAAATAGCTTTCAACATCATTTGTAACCTTTTAAGTTGAAATAGATATATGATTACTCATTATCTGTCCTATCATTACTTGGTTCTTGTAAGTTTAAAATAGAAATCTTTTATTGACAGGGTGCTTACCCTCATAACCAGAATGAAGCAGAAACGGAGAAGTGAGTGCTTGATATATTCTATTTTTCAAGCTATTTTACTTATGGATTTTTATCCTTTTAAATACCCTAGCAATGCAATTGCTTTTCCTCGAAAATTGAATTGTTTGAACAACCATTGCAGTGCAGTTTCAACTGTTTGGTTCCAAGTTCCAACTACAATTGTAGTTGCAAGCGGAAGAATGAACAACGGATTTTATTGCATCAAAATCTAGTGCAAGTGGAAATTTTGCAACATAAGAGAATGTTGAACATAGGTTACAGCTATTTTTAGTTGCAGCCAGTTAAAACACTATGCTCTTAAATGGAATTAGAGTTGCATTGTGCCCAATTGTTAGGAAACATTAGACTCAGTTCTTTTCTAGACCACAGGAATCTTTTTCTTTTTTCTTCTAGCTAACTACCAAGTTATTTTTGTGTTGCTATAAATCTCAGCTTCATAGAGATGTACCTTCGCCCGCCATGTGCAAGAGAGGAAGCAAGGATAAATGATTGGATAAAGGTTCGACAGTGTGGTATAAGATACTACTTGTCACTAGGTGATCAGAGAATTGTTGACAAGAATTTCATTATTCGACCAAAAGCGGAGTTTGAGGTAAGAAAGTCTTGCTATTTTTACCTACTATTCTGTATTTCAAAAATCACACTAAATTGTAAACATCAAATCTTATAGTTGGGGTCTAGTGGTTTTAATATACTCAAAGACTTCCACAAATTCTGTACAATTATTTTAGGTTTTTCTTTTGGAAAAGTTGTCGGTATAAAGGATGATCTTTTAATGTCAATCAACTGGAATAAAGAGTTTAAGTAGAGATGTTTGTTCACACTTTCCACTGCATTCTAATTGAGCATGATGCACTTGTTCTCCCATTGCATGCAAATGCTTCTTTTTGTGCATTTTTAACTTGACCAAAAGAAATTTTATATTTCTTAAAACATGCCCCCCAAATCAATACTTGTGTAAAACATCCTAACGATTTGGGGCCCACTTGCACTTAAGCTAGAGTAAGAGTGGAGGGTGCAGCCACAGAAGAAGAAATCAGTAGAGGCTTGGAGGGTGAATTAGGGTTCTATAGGAAAAGGAGATCGGGAAATAACAATTCAGGGAGAGAAGGGATAAGGTTAGGAGTATTTTCATCATAACACAATGACTCTGTTAATGTTCAAAGAGTATTCAAGAGTTAGCCAGTGAGACCTAGTGCAAATGGTCCACACATTGTTGGGGATGTTTGCACAGTTGATTGGTAGAGGATGTTTGTAGCGCCTCGAGATCTGCACACTGGAAACTCATGACACATACCCAGAATCTTTACTTTAATGAGTACACAACAGCGGAAAGCACAGGAAATTTTAAAAAAACTTTTATTACATTATCATAATGTACAATGTAGTCTTACATATATTTTACATCATGAATTGCACAATAAATTACATTGTACAAGGAACTATATCCTTCACTTGGATGCTTCCCGCAGCATTGTGTCCCCTACTTCACGATCAGCAATCTTGCAACTAACAAACTGTGGGCACGTCAGTTGTACGCAATGCAGATGAAACCCGCGATCTCCAAAATTCTCAATAATCAATAATTGATGCAAAAGGAAAATGTGAAAGTCAATACAAGTGTCGGTGTATGCCATGACCTAGAATATAATGCACAACTCAATTGCACACGATGCTCTTACTCAAATGTAAACTTGATTTGGAAACATATGCATTCCATACTACATACTCCCCAAATCGAGTTTGTGTTTTTCGGATGATAGGGTTCGATCCCTTGCCATGCATCCTACTCTTGTACTCTTTCCTGTTTCTGGCATTCATCTAGTGACTGGTAGAGTCTGCAGTGCATGCGGTACTTTTTTGTTCCTGTACTCGGATTGTGGTCCCTTTTCACTCCGAACGGCAGTGATCACTCTGTTCGTTCAGATCATGGTCATTCTCCACTCCGACAGGATTGTGGTCCCCTTTCCATTTCCGGTTAGGTCGGTGGTCATCAGCTCTGTTAGAATCATGGTCATTTTTCACTCCTGCCCCTACCAAAGTTATCGTGAACATAAGGCGAATCGTTGGGCCACCCCTATTCCGCTAAGAGACTTAGAGTTACACTCTTGCTCCTTGTTTGTTTTGATAACCTAGAACATAGATGAAAACTTAAGGGTCCAACCCCGAAGTTCCGACATGACTTGTGACTTACGTCCGCATTCCAGTCTTATCACCAAATTCCAGAAATTAACAGTCGAGACAACGCCGCATGTGTCCCAGACGAGCCGCCGCCACACGTATCCCCTTGACAGGTGAGTACGCGCCCAACTAGTGCTTATCCTTATAACAATGTTCACACAATCAAGAGCTACCACAATCTAGAACTAGTGAATGTGGTTGTACTATATCGGTTCATTAATTTGCTAGCTTTACCCAATTTTAATGACTCCATTATCACAACTTCTAGTTTCTAAGTTAATTTTTCAAGATTAAATTACTCGGTTAAGAGCTAAAGTTCTTTAGTGCACTCGGCTAATGTACTCGGTTAATTTAATAGTCAACCACTATGCAACTTCAACCTAGTGTCATATGACAATCAACTTAAAGGTGAATATGGTCTAACTCGACCGTCAAATTTGTGCCCATGAATTGGCCCAACTCAGCCTAAACTCAGCCTACTTGAACATCCACAATTTAACTCTTCGGAACGGCAACCACCACATGACTAAATTACCACAATGAGCTTTTCTCGAACCCGTTCCAAAGGTCATTTGGACCCAATCAAGTGCCAACTCGTACACCCAATATACAACCCTATTATGCATGAATTTGGGTGTTACTTACATTTCCTACACCTCATATACATTATAATTTCTTCCTACACATATGCAAGTGTCTAATTACACTATAGGTATGGATCTACACATATGCACATTTCGTCGAACACTTCGTAAACAACTTATACTTCTTAAATTTTGTTATTTCACACGTGTAAATATACTAATTCACATCCACATATTGACCAAGATCTCAATTGCAACACATTCTCATAGCTTGTTGTTAATTTACATGACTTTTATTCATGTGTATATATTTTCCTCTAGACAATTCATCCAACACCTTACGTGCGATCTTTTCGTGCTATCTTTTCATTCCATAAACTTCACAACAAACCCTAATACAAATATGTATTCTTATACAATTATCTATGCATTTATTTTAGTTATAAGGTATGAATCTAATCATACGAAAATTAGAATTTAATCTAGTAATCGGTATTTAATTTTCTCGACAACTACACCCTTCAACTTGGTTTTCTTGTAGCTATATATGCATTTTAAACAAAGCCATTCAATTTACTAGCAAATTACTCATACTATATTAAATTACATCATACAACCAACTAACATCAAACTACATCAATCAATTAACTAAACATACAACTTATCATCTAATAAAATGAACATACAAGGATATTGGACCTTTCTATCTACTTAATTTCTTTTATTATGAGCCTAAGCATTCAACAATTTCTAGCATAATTTCAAGCAACCAATTTTAAAAAATAACACACAAGGAATGAAGAACGCTCACCTCAAGTGTAAACAAGATGGAACTCCAAGCTCCAAGCTCCAAGCTCCTAGTATGTTCTTCTCATCGTCCTAGCTTACTTCTTCTCCTTGCTCATCTAGCTTCTTAGAATTTTTTCAGGGGAAATTGGAATGAATAATGGAGTGAAGAGTAGTATAGAAATGGGTGGAGAATTTGTAGGAAAATGGACTAAGGAAAATGAACTAGGAAGAAGAAGAAAAATCAGAACTAGGGTTTCTCTTCATTCACTCATATTTATAGAAGATGGGGTATGGCCCGTATGGGGGTTAGGGTTTTGCCGGCTAGGGTTGGGGGTGAGGTTGAGTGGAGTGTGGGGTTGTGTAGAAGGGTCTAGGGTGCTTAGGTGTCCCTCCAATTTTACACATAAACTCCTAGGTTAAATTAATTACACAACTCCTTTCTAAGTCAACAATTGTAGGCTATATAGTATAGTAATGTATGTGTATAAATAGTATAGTGTGTAATGTGTATGGTAGGCCATGTAAGTTTAATTCCAACTTATGTGTATATGACAATATGCACAAGAATGTGAAAAATTCACGTGCAACAACATTCATATGCCAAAAATAACAATATATAATGCAACAATATTTATATACAAAATATTGTTGTACAAAATAATTGTTAATTATTTTGGCGGTATCACAATGTTATGTCAAATATGCAATTTGTATGGACCCCTTTGCAAAAAACCCTTTTAACCTATTTTTTGATAGAATAGACAAGCCAAAAACATTAAAAATGTAGTATATGTTTACATCAAGACTGGAGTCTGGAGCAATAACAAAATGGTTAATCATGATTCACAAGCTTGAACAAGACTCATCTCGGCAATGAGTGTTTCGTCTCGGATCGGAGATATCGAATGAGATCTCGGGAAAATGTGATTATTTCGGATGTTCATTTCGGACAGTCAATAAACATTCTTTTTGGTACTAAACAAGATATTATATGTTCTACATGTCATTTATCATATAAAATATTGTATAATGTAACTATGACATGAATCAGTCACGGTAAATATTCGTAGAATTTAACAATACTATAAAAAAGAATGCAATATAAGTATATAACTAAATTGAATTTGCAATGATTAGAAAAATGTATTAGTTAATAGACTTACTTGACTTTATATATACACAAACAATAGAGTCAAAATCCTCACATTATCTTAGCTTAAGGTTCTATATTGAAAAACTTATATGCAAAAAGTAAAACAAAAAAAGTTATATATTCACAATAACATTAGTGTCGATTTTGGCCGATATTTAGGCAATTTCAGCAATATTTCGGCTGATATTTCGGCAATTTTGGCCGAAATCTATACATTTCGGCCGAAATCTACACATTTCGGTCCAAAATAATATGGAGTATAAAATCAGTGATTTCGTATCGGCAAGCTAGCCGAAAGAAAATTTCGGCCGTATCAACCGGATTTAAAACAGTGCAAGCTCACAGTCAAAATAGAGTACAACAAAGACAATCTCAATAAAATAGTACAGAATAAGAGAATACAATCAAAGCAACATGTATGAGGCAGCTAGGCAAAGTATCAACAACTATGACAACAGCTTCAAAGTTTTCATGTTGCTTCATAGTCTTCAAGTATTATCTCTAGCAGAAAAGTTCAATCTTCAATAAGCACCACAGGAAGAGCTGTAGAAGTGGAGGGGACCGACTGACCATTAGTGATGTTGAGAGATGCGAACCTAGAGTCAATAGCATGCAAATCAACTTTCTGTTTTTTTGCTGCAGGAAGTAATTTATTCAAAAAATTGATGAAATACACAAAATTATCAATGGTAGAGGTAATGGAAGCTGCTTTTTAAACGAATATTCTAGAATTTCTTTCCTTCCAAATCACCCAAATCAATGCAATCATAGATATATCCCATCTAGTTCTAACAGATGGTTTCACTCTGTTTTTCCTCCAAATAGATAGGGATGGCATTCGGGTTGGGCGGGCCGGTTCCGGCCCCAACCCGGCGAGCTAGCTCGGGTAACGGGCTAGTTCGGATTGGGTTGGGTGAATACCCGGGCCGGGCCAGGTTCAAATTTCAACTTCTCGACCCCAATGACCTGCGAACCCATACAGGTTCAACCCAACTCGTGCCAGGCCGGGTCATGGGTTGGCCTAGCAAATTTTTTTTTAAACTCCAAAAAATAAAAAATGTACATTTTATATTAAACGGGTGTGAACAACAAAATTAATTGCTCACTAGCTATTTATAGTCCACTACTCAATTAGCTCACCCCGCCCTAGTTATTTATAGCAAACTCCACCTCATCACTTCTCTCATATCACCAATGTGGGACTAAATATATTTGAATTTTAAACTTTAATTTTTTTTAGTCCCATAGTGGTGAGATGAGAGAAGTGAGGAGGTGGAGTTGGCTATAAATAGCTAGGGTAGGGGGTGTCGAATTGAGTAGTGGGTAGTAATCAATTAATTTGGATATCCACACTTATTTTTTTTAAATTTTGATATATTTTAGTGATATCCATATGCATATATACAAATATATACAAATATTTTGAAGTTTATGTATACTTATATATACATATATTTGGCACAAAAAAAGATTCAAAAAAATAATAATCCAAATGGGTCGAATCACAAACCCGCGGGTCACGGGTCGGGTTCAGGCGGGTTTGAACGGATTTGCGGGTTGACGGGCCGGGTTGAGCGGGTTGGTATTGTGATTTTTTTGACCCGGGTTGACCCGGTTGGGATAACGGGTCCGACCCAAACCCGAACCCGAATCGGGCCAAGGCGGGTTGGGTCGAGTTGGGCGGGTCGCGGGTTGACCCGACCCGGATGCCATCCCTACAAATAGACCACCATGAATGAATAGATCCTGGCCTTCCTTCGACTTTCCAAACTCTTTTGCAAATGAACCATAACTGCGCAATAGGGCAACTGATAAATAGATGTTTAGTAGACTCAGAATGATGATCACATAAAGTGCAGTATTGTCCTATTGCAAAATTTCTTTTGTTGAGGTTTTCCACAGTCAGAATTTTGTTATGAATAACTAACAAAGTCAAAATTCTTGCTTTCGGAGAAGCCATATTTTGCCACACAAATTTGCAATGAGGAGAAATCACTCCTCCAGAATTAAGGAATCTATAGAAGGATTTAACAATGAAAGTGCTTGAACGAGTCATCCCCATTGAATATCATCTCTCGAATTCTATTGATAAGAATCTAACAAAACAAGGAGTCTAATGTAATCAGAGAAAAGTGTAGAAAAAAGGTTCCTTCTAAAAGAGATGTGCCATTCTGTATAGTTATTATTAATTGTAAAAAGAGAGCCTACAGTTGCATTAGGTAATACATAAAGAGAATAGTTTAGGATATAAGGAAGAAAGTTTATTGGAGCCAATCCAATAATCGGTCGAAAACTTAACTGTTCAGCCATCACCGCAAATTTTCATCAAACTACATTGGAAAGTTTCAACAACATTCCAAACTCCTTTCCACAATGGAGAGGCTAAAGCAACAAGTTTAGGATTTAAGTCACAAATTTTATGTCTTCTGTGATAATTATTTTTAACAAACCTAATCCAACTAAAGCTCATCATACTTAATAACTTTCCAAATCCATTTCCCAAGGAGAGCAAGATTTTGGTCTCTAAGATTAAGTACACCAAGTCCACCTTCCTCTTTGGATTTGCACACTATTCCAGGTATATAAGAGAATTTTCTCTCTCTAATCTTATCAGTTCTTGTAATTACCCAAGAAGGAACATAAAAGTAGGACATCATGTCAAGAGGAATAGAGGATAAAATGGAGTTAACAAGAGTTATTCTACCTCCTCTAGATAGATGTTTTCCATACCATGAATTCTGCCTTTTTTCAACCTTTTCTTTCATAGGTGACCAATCATTTCTATGTAACTTTCCCCATCTTAGAGGAATACCATGGTAAGTAATAGGAAAAGAACTAGTTATGCAATTGAGAAAGTTAGAGAATAGAGATCTCAACTTGCCTACTAGTAGAACCACCAAACAAATAACAGATGATTTATTGAAATTAATGGACATACTAGAGGCCCCTTCAAATAGGTATGAGTAATATGAGATTCCTAAGAGATTCTCCATTTGGTTTAGCAAAAATAATGGTGTCATTAGCATATTGTAAATCCGAGATACTTCTAAAGACACCATTAGCATATTGTAAATCCGAGATACCTTTAAAACCATTGAAGCCACCTGAGCCTTCAAATAAATTTCTATCCCTAGCTTGCTGTAATAATTTATTGAATACATTAGTTACTAAGACAAAGAGAAGGGAAGATATATGATCACCTTGTCTTAATCCTCTTTTACACATAAATTTATGACTTTCATGTCCATTTATAATAATGGACAGGGCCGGTCCTGAGTTCCCGGGGGCCCGAGGCAAAAGACCCAAATAATTATTTTTGGGGCCCCTAATAACAATATAATTTTTTTATGCGCAAAATACATGCCTATATTTACAAGAAGAATACAAATTTGGGGCCCCTAAAATTGCAAAAAATCTTGGAGCCTGAGGCCGCCGCCTCACCGGCCTCAAGGTGGGGGCCGACCCTGATAATGGAAGAAGTACCAGCAGCAAGAATTAATTTGATACAAGAAATCCATTTAGGTCCAAAGCCTCTATGTTTCAAATTTCTAAAAGAAATCCCAATCAACTTTGTCATATGCCTTTTCAAAGTTAACTAGTGTGCTGCTTATTCTGGAAATGGAAATCCTCCATACACTTGTATTTCTTGATTTTGGAGTATTGTAGCTCCAATAGTCATTCGAGTTTTGTAATGATATAAAACGTAATCCTAAATAGAGAATTTCCAAGAATCTTAAATGATTAATTTTACCAACATGTAGTGCGGATCAAAATTAGAATTTTAAACAATTAATCGGTTTGATGGATTTTCAAGAATTGAATTAAGTTTAACAAGCCCAATTAATAATTCAGTTCTAACAATCAATAATTAAATTCCTAAGCGTTCTTAGCAAGTAAAAGATGCAATATTGATTTGTACTCTAATTAGGCAAGTGGAACACTCATTCTCAATATTTGTGGACGACGGATAAATTAGATAATAATCTAGAGATAATAAAGCGGTAACACATATATTTGAGAAGAGGAAAGAGTTTACCGGGGTTGCGGACAAGGATAGGCGGCAACGAAGAGTCACGAACAACAAACTGCGACATAGCAACAACGGATCAATCCAACAACAAACAACGAAACCTCCAAACAGCAAACATCGCAAGAACAGCGACAACCGGGTATTGTGGCGGCGGCGTCGGCGGCGATCTACAGCGGGGTTGGATGAGGATGGGGAGAAGGCTCGGGATGTGGTGGGTGGAGGTGATGGCGGGCGGTGCTGATGTTGGTGGCTGCGAGATGCAATCGAGGGTGGGGTTCGGCGAGAGGTGAGGAGGTTGAAGTGGTGGTACAGCGAGGCGGTGGTTGAAAGGCTTCAGGGATGGGTTCGGAGAAGAGGGCGTTTGGTTTTAGGGTTTCGACGTGGGAGAAGGGGGTCGACGGAGGCGTTGAGGTGGGGTGGGATTGGGGCGAGTCGATTTGGTGGTGGGGGTGAGAGGGGTGGTCGACGGGGATGACGATGGAGGAGGGAGGATTTGTGCGATGTCGGGAGAGGAGATGGGGAAGAAGAAACGAAGGATAGAGAAGGGGATAGGTGACGACGGTAGAGGGTTAGGGTTTGATTTTTTTAATTTGGGAAATTAGGGTTAGGAATTTGTATTGGATTTGGGGATTTGGGGGTAGTTTTAGAGTTTATCACAAACCCTAAAATTAGTTCTCAATTGTATCACACAAAGAGAGATGAAGAGCAAAAACTTAAACACTATTTTTTATATATCAAGAATAGAACGACTTCTCATTAATCTTAAGGTCTATAAATAGGCTCAAAACAGATCTTGATACAAATATCAAATTATTCTAAAATCTAAAAAATTTTCTAATGCATAAAAGGAACATTACATATGGCTATAATTGCCAAAAAAATATGGTACTGGAATAAAATCCTAAGCTAATGAAACAGCTGTCCTAGACAATGTCTGTGCTGATAGAAACGCCCGAATCGTTTTGAACCGATGTCCTCATCGTTCTCCCCGGATGGGAGAGGGCTCGACCCAGTCGAATCAAAACCTGTCATGTCATAGTGCTCCAAAAGGTCTGGATCCAAGCATTGGAGCTCTTCACGATTTATCCAAGTATTTTCCGACTCCGGCTTGTCTTTCCATCTTAGCAAATACCTATGAATACCACCATCTCTAGTAGAGATTATCTGATCATCTAAAATATTATCCAATTCTTCTGTCGATGGGTTAGCATCAGGTAGTGGGGGTAATGTGGGAGTCTCACCATTAGGCTGCAGGGTAGGCTCATCTATAAGAGAATTTCTAGGGTTAAATTCTGGGCCTTCATAAGGTACTATATCCTCAATATTGAAAGTCTTACTTATGCCAAAACCTTCTGGATGGTCAACGACATAGGCATTATCATTGATTTTATGAAGAATTTTAAATGGGTCTGCACCACGTGCATGCAACTTCTCATCTATAAGAGAATTTCTAGGGTTAAATTCTGGACCTTCATAAGGTACTATATCCTTAATATTGAAAGTCTTACTTATGCCAAAACCTTCTGGATGGTCAACGACATAGGCATTATCATTGATTTTATGAAGAATTTTAAATGGGTCTGCACCACGTGCATTCAACTTCTTAATGGATCCAGCTGGAAACCGTTCCGGACGAATCCGAACCATCACTTCGTCACCTACATTAAAAGTTTTAAATTTCCTTCTAATATCAGCTCTTAACTTGTAGTTAAAATTATTCTCATTAATTTTCTTAGAAAGTTCTCTATGCAAGTCATGAATGCAGGATGCAAATGCAGATTTAGACTCTGAGACTCGGTGATGTTCTGACATGGGGGCAAGATCTATGGGCTGCCTAGGACGATAACCATGTACAACTTCGTGTGGACTCATGCCAGTGGTTCTATTCCTAGATGTGTTATAAGCAAATTTAGCAACCGTTAATTTCAAATCTCACGTTTCTAAGTTCTCTCCCATAAGAGTACGCAAGAGATTGGCAGGACTTTGATTGACTACCTCAGTCTGTGGGTGGTATGCTGAAGAGAACTTCAATTTCGTACCCATTTTGTGCCATAGGGTCTTCCAAAAATAACTCGTGAATTTCACATTCCTATCAGACAATGGTTTTTGGCAACCCATGTAGCTTCACAATATTATCAAAGAAGATCGGAGCTACACGAGATGCATCGAAAGTTTTCGAGCACGGGAGGAAGTGGTCCGTTTTAAAAAACGGTCCACGAAGACAAGAATGGAGTCGTGTTTCTTTTGTGTTTTCAGTAAGCCTAACACGAAATTCATACTCACATTTTTCCAAGGACGACTGGGAACAGGTAACAGAGTATACATGCCTGTGTTCTGTTTTTGTTGCTTGGCGAGTTGACAAGTATGACATCTGTTAACAAGTCTTGCAACGTTTCTCTTTAGCTTCGGCCAGTAAAACTTATATTCCATAGTTAGCATTGGTATCGGGTCGGGTCGGGTCGGATCGGGGCCTTCACTACCCGGACCCGGACCCGGTCCCCTATGGGTCCAAAAATTGGATCAGGACCCGGACCCGTAAGAACCAGGTCCGATTCCGAGACCGGGTCCTATTAAAATATGCCTACCCGTTCGGGTAGGAGCGGGAGTGTGAGCGGCGAACGGAGGCGGCAAGTGGATGATTTAGAATAGAGAAGAGAAGAAAAAGGCATGAGTTTTGAGTTTGAAAAAGGAAGATTTAGAATTGAGGAGGAAGGAGGGGAGGGATGAGGATAGAATATTTATTTTTATGTTAATTTTTTGGATTTTTTTAACGGGTTCAGGTCCGGGTTCGGGTCACTTTTGAGCGGACCCAGACCCGAAAGTACAACGCGTTCCATTTTAGGATCCGGACCCGGACTCGGACCCGGACCCGGACCCGGATAGGCCGGATCGGTTCCGGTCCAATGCCGGGTTCGGGTCGGGTCCAGATCAGATCCGGGTTTTGGGTATTTATACAATTGCTATCCACAACATCAATGATTATGCTATGCCCAAAGTGTCCAGCAAGGTCACCAGCGTGCAATTTCCAAACAAGATACTCTCGTAATGATGTACTAGAAATGCACAGTTTGGAGCGATAGAAGAGGTAATCATCTTTCAGGAAATAATCATCTATCATTCGAGTGATGCCATCCTTCAAAGAGGTGTAGATCTTGTGAAAATCTAGGCAGGAGGCATACTCATCTCTCAATATTTTAAAACCAATAATTTCGGTGTGCAGTGTAGATAAGATCACGTGACAACGACTGAGCGCATCCGCGGCTTTATTATCAATCCCTTTTGTGTGCCTAATGGTATATGAATATTCTTGTAGGAACTCTACCGATCTAACATGTCTCGGATTCAACTTTTGTTGAGAATTAAGGAATCTTAAGGCCTCATGGTCTGAGAAAATAACGAATTCTTGCGGCAGGAGATAATGTCGCCAATAGCGAAGTGACTGAATTACCACATAGAACTCCTTGTCATAAGTGGAGCATTTTTGTTTTGCTTCGTTCAGCTTTTCACTGAAAAGCAACATGATGACTCTCTTGACTGAGGACTCCACCTATACCAATACATGAAGCATTGCATGTTACTTCGAAGACTTTGGTGAAATCAGGCAACCTCATGACAACTGTCTGAGTCATTCTCTTCTTGATCTCTTCGAAGGCTTTCGTGGCTTCTTTCGACCAGACAAATTCACCTTTCTTCAAACAGTCGGTTATCGGAGCCATAATTGTGTTAAATCCTTGCACAAACCGACGATTGAAGGTGGCAGGATTATGAAAACTCCGCACATCACGAATATTGCGGGGCTCAGACCACTCAGTAATAGCTCGTATCTTTTCTGGATCAGCGAATACTCCTCGGGTAGAAACAATAAATCCTAGAAAGATAGTCTGATCGGAGAGGAAGGTACATTTGGTAGGATTAGCATAAAACTGTTCCTTGGGCAAAACACCGCCGACCTCTCACATGGTCAAGATGTTGCCCAACGGATCGACTGTAAATGAGAATATCATCAAAGTACACCGCAAGGAACTTGTCCATAAAGGGACAGAGTACTTCCGTCATGATTTTTATAAACGTGCTCGGGGCATTCGTCATTCCAAATCGCATGATCATCCATTCGTACAGGCCATCCTTCGTTTTGAAGGCGGTTTTCCATTCATCACCAGGACGAACACGTATTTGGTGGTAGGCACTTTTAAGATCAATCTTGGAAAAGATTGTGGCACCAGATATCATGTCCAACATATCATCCAAATGAGGAATGGGAAAACGGTATTTCACCGTGATCTTGTTTATGGCATGGCTGTCCACACACATACGCCAGGTTCCATCTTTCTTTGGCATCAATAGGGCAGGAACAGCGCAAGGACTTAAGCTTTCTCTGATGAAGCCCTTTGTGAATAACTCATCAACTTGCCTTTTCAACTCAGCATGCTCTGTCGGATTCATCCGATAATGTGGCAAGTTAGGAAGACTCGTTCCCGGAACCAGATCAATAGCATGTTGGATGTCGCGCAGTGGGGGCAACTGGTTGGGGAGGTCAGCAGAAAACACATCTGCAAATTCCTGTAGGACAGGAGTAACTTGAGGCGGAATGAGTGAGTTAGGATCTTTAGGGACTTCTCTCGCTGTGAGTAGAAGAATGGTAGCCCCCTTGTCAATTTCTTTCGTGAGTTCCTTTTCACCAATATACGTTACTTCCTTTCCCTTTCTCGAGGGAGCCAGTGTTGTTTCAGCCGGACCAGTTCGTGGTCTCACGGGTATGAGCTTTATTTTTAGTCCATCGTGTTGGAACACACATTGGTTGGATCGACCATATATGGTCACATCGTGATCGTATAACCAAGGTCTCCTTAAAATGACTTGACCCACATCCATTTTGAGCACATCACTAAATTTACTCTTTGTAAGCTTTGAAGTCCATAGGGACCAAGCATCGATGTGTTACTTGGAGGGCTGTCGCATCAATCCAAGATACTTTGTGTGGGCGTGGATGGGGTTTAGCCTTAAGTCCGGTCTTAGCTAAGACCTCAGAAGAGACAGCGTTGACGCAGCTCCCACTGTCAACAATCACCTTGCAGTTTTTGCCACCGATAGTCGTAAAGATGTGGAATATAGCAGTCGCTTCCAATCATCTTTTTCTTTTGGTTGGGACAAAGCACATCTGACTAGATTCAAGTGGGGTGATTGGATAAACCGAATACAGTGGAGGTACTGGTTATCCTCTTCACCGAAGTCATCGCCTTCAATAGGCTCATAGGAAAACTCATTGTCAGAATCATCAGAAATGACAGCGGTACTCTCTACTATATTGATCCTACTGGGGCTGGGACAGTTGCTAGCAATATGACCGTATAACACTTAGTGAAAGGGTCAATCTTAGAGTAGTCTCTTTCGGTGTTCTTACCCTTATGTTCATCTTTATGTGAATTGAAATTTGAATTAGGTTTGCTGGGGTAAGATTTGTTGGGGTGCTGAAAGGGGGGCTTAGGCCTAGATGGATCAGTAGAGGTCATTCTAGAGGAATGATCTCTTGGACTTAGAATGAGAATTAGCTTTAAGGAAATTCTTATCGAGGACAGTGGCATAGGCTACCACTAGTGAGTCCACATTTCTATGAATTAGCTCGTTCCTAAGGTCGGCTCGTAGTCCAGCTCTGAACCTAGGGAGAGTTTGTTCTTCACTCTCTTTACCTAAGGCGTTGCACCGAATAAGGAAGTCATCAAACTTATCAACATATTCTTGTGTGGATTGGTTTCCTTGATAAAATTGGTTCCACGAATCTAGCAATTGGGTGTGGAACGATAACGGTACATATCTCTCGGTGAGCTTCTCTTTCATGGCTTTCCAAGTGGCTATGGGTGCCAGGCCTCGGCCTCTGCGGGCGTGTTTAAGATTGGTCCAGTATTGTTGAGCTTTTCCAATCAATTTCATCGTGGCAAATTTAACTTTCAGGGCTTCGCTCATGTCAAACCACACAAAGTAGTGGTTCATCGCACAGATCCAATCAAGATAAGCTTGGGGTTCCATGTGGCCTTCAAAATGGGGAACATCGGCCTTAACGTTCTTCTTATATTGTTCGTCAAGGTCACGTTCTTGACGTCGATTGTCACGAACTTCCCTTGAGGGATCTGACGATTAGCATGAAGCTTATGGGCAACAGTTTGATTTAATTTAACTTTCACAAGCGTCAGATTGATATTGGCAAGAGTTGCTTGAATGATAGCTAAGGTAGCGGAAATATCAGAGTTGTCCATTTCAGGTCGGGGAGGTCTAGGGTTCCTAATTGGGTGATTTGGGAAGGATAAGAAAGGCTCTTCAGGATCTGGGATGGTGCTGCGAAGTCGCATTCACCAAAAGTGGAAAATTAGGGGTCGTGTGTGTGCTTTTATTTTTATTTTTTATTTGTAATAAATCTGAACTGATCTAAAATAAAGAAAGAAAAATAAAAGACTACACTATTCTTAATGAATGCAAAAAATTGATGCTTAAATGATGCAAGAACTAGGGTTTTAAGAACTTCGCTCTGATACCAAAATGATGTAAAACGTAATCCTAAATAGAGAATTTCCAAGAATCTTAAAGTATTAATTTTACCAACATGTAGTGCGGATCAAAGTTAGAATTTTAAACAATTAATCGGTTTGATGGATTTTCAAGAATTGAATTAAGTTTAACAAGCCCAATTAATAATTAAGTTCTAACATTCAATAATTAAATTTCTAAGCGTTCTTAGCAAGTAAAAGATGCAATATTGATTTGTACTATAATTAGGCAAGTGGAACACTCAATCTCAATATTTGTGGATGACAAATAAATTAGATAATAATCTAGAGATAATAAAGCGGTAACACAAATATTTGAGAAGAGGAAAGAGTTTACCGGGGTTGCAGACAAGGGTAGGCGGCAGCGAAGAGTCATGAACAGCAAACTGCGACACAGCAACAGCGGATCAATCCAACAACAAACAGCAAACACCTCAAGAACAATGACAGCCGGGTATTGTGGCGGCGGCGTCGGCGGCGATCTACAGCAGGGTTGGATGAGGATGGGGAGAAGGCTCGGGATGTGGTGGGTGGAGGTGATGGCGGGCGGTACTGACGTTGATGGCTGTGGGATGCAATCGAGGGTGGGGTTCGGCGAGAGGTGAGGAGGTTGAAGTGGTGGTACGGCGAGGCGGTGGCTGAAGGGCTTCAAGGATGGGTTCGGAGAAGAGGGCGTTTGGTTTTAGGGTTTCGACGTGGGAGAAGGGGGTCGACGGAGGCATTGAGGTGGGGTGGGATTGGGGCGAGTCGATTTGGTGGTGGGGGTGAGAGGGGTGGTCGACGGGGATGGCAACGGAGGAGGGAGGATTTGTGTGGTGTCGGGAGAGGAGATGGGGAAGAAGAAACGAAGGAGAGAGAAGGGGATAGGTGACGGCGGTAGAGGGTTAGGGTTTGATTTTTTTAATTTGGGAAATTAGGATTAGGAATTTGTATTGGATTTGGAGATTTGGGGGTAGTTTTAGAGTTTATCGCAAAGCCTAAAATTAGTTCTCAATTGTATCATACAAAGAGAGAGATGAAGAACAAAAACTTAACACAATATTTTTTTTATATCAAGAATAGCATGACTTCTCATTAATCTCAAGGCTTATGAATAGGCTGAAAACAGATCTTGATACAAATCTCAAAATATTCTAAAATCTAAAAACTATTCTAATGCATAAAAGAAAGATTATATATGGCTATAATTGTCAAAAACAAATATGGTACTGAAATAAAATCCTAAGCTAATGAAGCAGCTGTCCTAGACGATGCTTGCGCTGATAGAAATGTCCGAATCGTCTTGAACCGATGTCCTCATCATTTGTATATCAAAAGAAAATCTCATATTCCTATATTAATCCCTCTCAATATGCGACCCATTCAGCAGTGTGTGGATTCTACTTTGTAAATGTTTGGACGCATAAATAATGTTTTATGAAGGATTGATATATCATTATGAGATTTGTTAGGAATTGACATGTTAAAACCCGACTCCTTTAGTTGACACTCTTGCTAAATTGTTGACTGCAGGTTGGGCGCACTACTCTCGGCGGATTACTTGCTTTAGGATACAACGTTGTTGTTAGTTATAAGCGTTCATGTACATCAATCAACAATGGTCAAATCTTGCTGGCACTTGAAAGCATTGACACTCTAAATGAGACGTTCATGGTATTGAAGGGTACAAGCAGGAAGGTATGCAATCTTATTTCCTTTGCACCTGAGAGAAGCCTTCTTCATATAAGGAGATCTTTTCATATTTCTCTGTTGGCCTTGGTCACAGGTAATTGGAACAGAAGCTCGCAGGTTGGGTATTAGCGGTCCATGGATCACGAAGTCATACTTGGACATGATTCTAGAAGCCAAAGGTACCCCCATTCCTAGTTGACACACATGCTTTGATCCATTCATAGATATAAATGATACATGTTCATATACTTGTGAATTTTTGCATTCATGTTCGTATTACTCTAATTCGACGGATTGGGCTTGAGTTATTATGCAATTTGTTTTCTTCTTTTCAATGTTCTTTTCTTTCCTTGTCAGTGTAACATTCTATTTAAGTGTAGTATCCTTAAGTAAGCATGATACTGTCATGCATGTATCTTTTTATGGATTTTTTGCACATAGGTCACTAATAAAATTTAAAATTGCAGATTACTCCCTCACAAATCATTACTTGTATATACACCACTAACAGTGTGGGGTTCATTTAAAAATAGTCACTCTCGTTATCTCCCACCGGTAGAATATTTCGTTCTTTTAATACTTCTAAAATATTTAAACCGTTATACCCATGTTTCTTTCGTCCTTTATCACCCCCAATTGTTTCTTTTTTCCTTTGTTCCACATTTGAACCACCAAACTATTATTTTATCTGCCCCCATCTGCCACTTCTCTGTTCCCGTACATCTTTATATTGGAATTCGTGTAAATAAAGATGTGATATGGAAAGCGATGAGATGAATCTTTTTTCTAGTCAGGGATATTTTAGTCTTTAATTATTTATGGTAGAGAACTAGCAATAGTTAAACAGGACTAACATAATGCCTTTTTTGAAATGGAACCACATTGTCAGTGGTGTTTATGCAATTAGTGATTTGTGACAGTTATCTGCAAATTTTTAATTTGTTAGTACCTGTGTGCAAAACACCCTATTTTTATATATACATACACATGTCCATTCATATACATGTCTGTATGTGCATTATGTCTGTTTGTATGCACACATGTATGTGTATTTTCATGTGTATTTACATGTAGATTTCCATTGACGTATGTGAATAAAATTTTATGTATGACTATAACTATGGGTACCCGGCCAACCCACCAATTGAAGGACTGGCCAGGTAATGGTTATTTATTATCATGGCCTGGTAACAATATTTTTTGATACACCTATGGCTACTCAAAGGTACAGGTGAAGATTGTCAGGTCAACATACACTACTCCTTGTAATTATGCTTAGTAAACAGCCTTTGTTTGTTATAATTATTCTTACTTGTAGTAGAAGTAGCAGCAGTAGTAGTAGTTCATATACTCAAGCTTGATAGACCATTCCTTTAAAATAAATTATGACTCTTCTTTGCTTCTTTGTGCATATTTAATTCATCCTTTTTTGATTGGTAACTAATTAATTTCAGGTGTTCCACGTGTTAATACTCCTCCACCGCTGTCTAGTACTCTTTCAATTGGAAGCGAGGATAAAGCCATTGTTGCCCCACGTCCAATTCGATTATCCTCAAACATGGTTCATAGGCTTGGTGATCTTACTCAGCCATGGACTAGATCTCCAACAAAGTCTGATATAGATCCTGTA
Organism: Hemerocallis citrina; assembly: GCA_017893485.1. Lineage (NCBI taxonomy): Eukaryota > Viridiplantae > Streptophyta > Magnoliopsida > Asparagales > Asphodelaceae > Hemerocallis > Hemerocallis citrina. The sequence goes on from JACEHZ010000207.1 coordinate 957,823, forward strand.
CTACCAAAATGGAAATTCATTTCAGGTTTTTATTGACCTCAGTTCTAAGTGCCAATACTTCTCAAGCATAACCGAGTTATCTATAATAATGTGCTTATTATTAGAAGTGAGATTTTTTCTTTTTAATGTACTTTGTAATTATAAACTTCTCTTATGAAACAACTGCAGATTCTTCTGCTTTCAGGGGTAACATGCAGCTTGTTCCAATGCCTGATTCATATGACTTGGATAGGGGCTTGTTTTTCTCGGTACAAGCTATTCAGGTGATTATCTTAGGAAAAATAACAACAAAATTAGTAATACAAGTCTTTAATTAGATAGCTTATAGAGTGCATAACTTCTTTATCGACTTCTCCTTTTGCTTTCCTTTCTTTCAGGCTTTGTTGGAGAACAAGGGATTCCCAGTAATTGTTGGAATCGGTAATGGGTCCACCTCTTTATAGTATTGAACTGCTTATGTACATCATGCAACAGTAACTCTTGCTTTTAAATCCTTTCAGGATAATAGGTTTTGGACTTTATTATATACCAGTAACTGACATGTGTGAAATTGCATACCAAAATTACAAGTGTGTGTGAAGGAACATATAATATATTAGAAAAAATTAATAAAATAAAAATAAAATTGATGAAGAAGCAAAAGTAAATGTTTATTTCATGAATATATAGGAATATCTGTCATGGAGATTTATGTGGGATACAAGGAGAAAATATCTCCCATAGAAAAACGGAGGAGAGTTTATTAACTAAGTAAGCTTTGTTTTTCTCAAATTCCTTTGCTTCTTGTGTATGTTTATGAGATTTTCAATTAAAATGTTTATCCTATTTCATGCTGAACGCAAATTTGGCAGATGAATCCTTTTTGAAATATTCCAAAACTAGTGCAATATATAGTAGTATTGATTTTTGTTCTCACTTAAATATATCCAGTAGGTCATCATTGTTATTATTCTTTGTGAAAATATGAAAATTAGTTTCGTTTAAGAGCTGTATTTGGATTTGATTCATTAGACTTTTGACCATTTAACCAGTTTCCAGTGCTTTTCTTTCTATTTAAAATTGTAAATATTGTGATAATGTGTCATCTTCGAAACTGGACACTACAAAGAAGTAACTGAAGGTTCCAAATGAAAGCAATGATTAAACTAAATAACATCTTAATACATTATAATCTTTTGGCTAAAAATGGAGTAATTTTTTTTTAATGGAGGAAAAAACGTGGGTTGATAATTGAACCAAATTGGTATAAAGTTTTTATGAACCAAAGAGAACATTCCTTCTCCGAAAAAGCTTCTAACAAACGATAACTATATGTCAAAGGACTTCTATTTACATAATTGTATGGGCTTTTACGGAGTCTTACCATGTTTTCTATCATCTTAGTTATTTTTTCCACTTTATAGGTTTATACAGTAATGCCCTGCATCTTTGTTTTCATACTCTTTTCTGTTTGTGAAATAATTTATGTATGATTTATAGGAGGTCCAAGTGGATCTGGAAAAACAAGCTTGGCTCTTAAAGTGGCAAATATAGTTGGTTGTGAAGTAATTTCCTTGGAGAGTTATTACAAGCCAGAGCAAGTGAAAGACTTCAAATACGATGAGTTTGGTTCCCTGGATTTAGCTTTGTTATCTAAGGTATTATATATTTATATTAACAAATTTTGGGATGAGTGATCATACATTTTATTTTCTGCCTGCAATAGTTTCTGAATACATTTTAGGCGTTCATCTTGTGGTTGTTTTTGTTGTTGTTGTTGTTGTAATTTTACCTTTTACAATGCACTTGTTCTAGTAGTTTGTTAGCGTAGAAAAATATGATCATCACCACAGTTCTAGGTTTTCCCATGGAAGTATGGACTATGGACTGATGAATCAAATTCATCGGTTCATAGTCACAGTTTGTACAAGTATAACAATATTTAATATATGTAGAGACATGTAAGAACCCATGTTATGGGCAGGGCCGGCCCTGAGTTCCTGGGGGCCCTAGGCGAACTTCCGACATGGGGGCCCCTAATAACATTTTTTTACGCGCAAAATACGTATCTATATTTACAAGGGAAGTTCAAATTTGGGGGCCCCTAAAATGGCGAAATCTCCGGGGGCCCAAGGTGGCCGCCTTACCCGCCTCTAGGGTAGGGCCGGCCTTGGTTATGGGTTCATAAATTTCATTTCTTATCCCTCTTACCTTTTTAGTTACTATACTAATATGACATGTGCAATTTTTTTTAAAAAGAAAATATGACATGTGCAATTGCACGCTAGAAATAGTTATTATTATGCAACTAAACATTTAATATAATATTAAAGAGAAAAAGTATTTTTTTTAATGATGTAATTGAGAAAAAGCTAAGGATAATATATTAAATAATTAAGATAAAGATTTAATTAAACGACCTGCTTGTTTTTTTTATAAAAATTATATGTTTATAGGGTTTGAGATTATTTCAGCTAAGGGAAAATACAAGAGACCTATTTGCTATGCCCCGAAACTCGTAATTTTTTTTGGAGTATTTAGATGCTTGATTTTATGTTCTAAGGTTAGTCTTTCCACGTTGGATGCAAATTTAGCTTCATAACTCAATATCTATGTCAGTGAGATGTGTTCAGGCAGAAGTTAGTATGCACCCATGTATTCCTATGTTTCTATATTTAGTGCATTTCCTCTATATCTGTCCGTGTATACTTTTCGTACATATGAAGTTGAGATCTTAAATATCTCTGTTGACTCTTTCCTGTACATTATAAGCATAACATTTTAATATACTGCAGAATATTGATGATTTGAGGAGCTGTCATAAAGCACAAGTGCCTTGCTTTGATTTTGAGCATTGCAGTCGGAATGGATTCAAGGAACTACAAGTTTCAGAGGATTGTGGAGTGGTAAATCTTGTCTATCCTGTATATTGCTTCTATATGAACTTGACCTTGGTTGGGGTCTTGATAGTCAATAGGCTGCTGCTATTAATACAAAGCCTGTTTGCACTAAAAAGTATTTGGTAGCCATGTCGTAACTGTTTACTATTTCGATTCTGGACATTTATCATTTTATCGTACCTTTGTTTATGCAGAGTTTGCTCTGAGTTTTCATTACTCATATTATCTGCATACATATAAAGATGCAATGGGGCACTATTCTTTTTTTTTGGTTTGGAGACTAATATTTAAGTGGCATGAGTACCATGTCAGGAATGATGCTAGGAAAACAAAACATCTTCATTTAATGTTAGGTGCAACTTACTAATGCCGCATGATTTTGGCAGAAATATTTGTGTATCATGCCTAAAATACAGAAATATCTGACTTTGTTTTTATCAGGTTATTTTTGACAATAGAGATGCGTGCATTTACCTTGTTTACTTAGATTAGTTTTGCACAGTATACTATGCTCTGCAATGAAGTAGCTTGGGTTTATCAAAGTTTGCCATATTGTAGTTGCAACCAATAATATCGTTTTAACTCCAGTTGTCTTAGAATTGTTTTCATTTTTCCAGGTCATTTTTGAAGGGGTATTTGCATTACATCCTGACATAAGGAAATCGCTCGACTTGTGGATTGCTGTTGTGAGATTCAGAACCAACTATATTATATTTTTGCTTTATTTAATTGTTTTTTTAAACTAATAAGTCCAGGCTAATTTTGGTATCCAAATATAGGTTGGTGGTGTTCATTCACATCTTATTGCTAGAGTTCAGAGGGATAAGAACCGGATTGGGTGTTTTGTAACTCAAGATGAAATCATGACGACAGTATTCCCAATGTTTCAGAACCACATCGAACCACATTTAGTCCATGCACATGTTGGTACATGCAGAACATCTAATACTAGCTGTTTTATTCTGGTTTTCGTTTTTTGATTACATGTTATGAAATGCCCCGAGCCTGGATCCGAATAGCCGACCCAACCCAGACCATTTGAAATTTTCCATTGAATAGAAATTTACAGAGCTTCAAATCCACTACTTATCATCTTTAGAATGGACGCAAAAATTAGAAAATGTCTGTACATGCATATTCTTCTCATAAGTATATATTGTCTCAATTTGAACTCAACTCCACACTTCTTAAACTCCTTCGATATATCTGATTGATCTAATCATATATGCAAAAGAAACACTACGGGGGGATGCACAAACTACATGTCTGTGAGTACAAGTGTATAAAAGTGCAATAAGTACAATTATATTTCTCAATTAAACAGAATTTGATAAATCACTGATATAATAGAGGATATTGGATTCTAGAGGTTGGCCCCCACAGATTCTAGATGTGCCCCCGCCCCCGCCCCCCGTGCAGATTCTAGAGGTCGCCCCCGTTGAATTTATGACGTGGCACTTAGTTCCGCTATCCAAAGCACTAACATTAACATAACAATACTAATAATCTAATTTTAGCAGTGTTCAAAATAACATATTGTTCAAAATAACATTCCCTGATCCAATGCATACACAATTATATATCTTTTATATGCGGAAACATACATGTAAACATATGCATGATTAATACTATTAATAATAAGAAGCTACCAAGGATCGGGGACACAAAAATACGTCGATGAATCACTTTCATTATTATACTTTAAAATCCGGATTCATCCTCTTCCTCTTTACTGCAACACAATCTATCAATATTCTTTACATATAATCTGATAATTTTGTGTTGTGTGGAAACTCCACAACCAATAGGTTTATTTAGCACTCATTCACCCATTCTTTCAACCTCTTCTTTCATTTATCCAATCAATTTCTTCCTCGCTATGCCCCTACTCTTAAGTCACAGGCTTGTGAAATGTGAGGGTTCAAACTCTCTTTCGCTCTTTCTAAAATTACGGCTGGGTCAAGGAGCTTGTTCCCTCCATGTGTTTCACATCCTACATATAAATAATATATGTAAATATGCAATACATCCTCATCTCCATAGACAACTATATTATTCACTTAAAAAGCTAATCCCAAGATAAGTACATCTGCTAATCCCAAAATATACGAAGTCACATCTTCTAGAATGGCACATTTTGAGTAAGCCCTTCCACTAAAATAAACCCTAAAAATCTGGGGTCTTACATGTTACATTTGTGTCGGTGTAGTTTTATAGTACATTCCATGGATTTGTAGTATAAAAGGTTGTGTCTACCATGTTTCTTCTTGCAGTAGAAGATTAGGAATGACTTTGATCCTGTCCTTTCCCCTGAAAAATCTGGGGTGTTACATGTTACATTTGTGGTAGTATAGTTTTATAGTACATTACATGGATTTGTAGTATAAGAGGTTGTGTCTACCTTGTTTCTTCTTGCAGTTGAAGATTAGGAATGACTTTGATCCTGTCCTTTCCCCTGAAAGTTCATTATTTATTCTGAAAAGCACCAAGCAGGTGATCTCTCACTCTGGTGTCTGTGTGTTTATTTTCGACATGTTACATATGTACTTCATGTTTGTCACACTATACTCGCTACTTGTTTGTCGCATTCAGGTGGCTTACCAAGAAATATTGAAAGTGCTCGATCCCAGCAAAGTTCGTAGTTCTGTTCAAAACTTCATTGATATATATCTAAGGCTTCCAGGAACACCTTCAAATGGGCATCTTGCAGAAAGTGAGTGCATTCGGGTTAGAATATGCGAAGGAAGATTTGCATTGCTGATACGGGAGGTTTGTGGATGGTCTCTTCATATAAAATGGTTTAATTTTTTTCTGATGGAATTCATTGGACGCTGACAATTTCTTGCTCTTTCTCTTGGAGCAGCCTATAATTGAAGGGAACTTTATTATCCAGCCAAAAGTAGATTTTGATATCAGTGCCAGCACAGTTTCAGGTCTTCTCAATCTCGGGTAAGCAATATGTTCCTTCATAGTTCCATAATTGAATTAATATTCTTCATGTCCACTGTATCTTTAAGCATGATAAGGGATTAGAGCATCTGTAGTCGTTTAGACTCAAAATTTCCATATTTGGCTTTTAGAAATAGGAATTTTGAGTTGGGTTTGTAGTCGTTGAAACCCAAAATTTGGTCCAACGGTGGATGATCGTTTTAATTTTGAATCTCGGCCGTTGGTTAAAAAAAAAAGTTTAGTCCAAAACAATTATAAAAAAAAAATTTGTACGCATACAAACACATAATAATTCCTATAGGCCTATTCCATCTCACCCCTTGATCAAATAATCAAACCAATCTCAAATTAACTTTATATGCATAAATAATCCTATAGGTTCTATTCCATAGAAATTAAAATTGCAAAATGGGGGAAAATCTCATGGACACAACATGATGTTGTGTCCGTGGTTTTTTTTTATGTATATAAAAATTACGATTGAACGCAAGATCATCTTGCGTCCGATTGATTCAGCGATTTTTTAGTCAGACGCAAAATGACAATGATTTTGCGTCCGACACATTTTTTTATTTAAAAAATTGATCAGACGCAAGATCCGACCTGTTTATTTTTTATTTTATTTTATTTATTCTTCAAACACAAGATCTTGCGTCGGAGACAATTTTTTTAGAATGAACGCAAGATGATCTTTCCGTTCCTATATTTGAGAATTTCCTATATCTTCTCTCAAATATAGACGGCTACTGTTCATTTCCCCCCAAAATTTGGAAATATAGGGAACAATACAACGTCTTTGATGAGGACATCAAATCTGTTTTATTTTATTTTGAGATTTAGTCATATGTAGTTTATTTGAGAGATTTATTTGAGATTTAAGAGATTTGTTTGAGATTTATTATGGATTTGTTTTGAGCCTATATATAGGCCTCGAGAATAATGAGAAAATATGCTATTATTGTTTAAAAAAATTATTGTGTTGAGTTTTGCACTTCACCCCTCTTTTTTTGCGAGACAATTGAGAGAATTATTAGGATTTGTGAGAAGTCCTAATAAAGTATTAGGGTTTGTGATAAACTCTAAAACCATACCCCAAAATCTCCAAATTAATTTAAAGAACTAAAAAATAATTATAAATTCAAAGAATATGAAAATATTCCAAAAAATGATAAGAAATTTACTATAATTATTTAAAAAAAACAAAAATTAATTAAAAATTGGGAAATTGATTTTAAAAAAATAAAAAAATAATTAAAATTTGGAAAAAAGATAGTGAAAATCCCGAAATATTCATAAAATTCATAAAATTCATAAAATTCTAAAATAAATCAGAAAAATCCAGGATAACTTGAAAAATTCACTAGAAGTTCTATAAGGATACAACTACTTTCAAAAGCTCAAAAAAGCACGTTGATCTTTTAGAAAATTTTCAAATATTTGTTGAAAAAGTCAAGAAAAGTTTGAAAAAATTCTGATAGGTCAACCTGCTTTTTTGAGCTTTTGAAAGTAGTTGTATCTTTATAGAACTTCTAGTAATTTTTTCAAGTTTGGATTTTTTTGATTTTTTGTAGAATTTTAATTTTTTAAAAGGATTTTCACTATTTTTTCTCCTAATTTTGATTATTTTTTATTCTTTAAAAATCAATTTCCCGATTTTTAATTAATTTTTTGGTTTTTAAAAATAATTATTGTAAATTTCTTTTCATTTTATGGAATATTTTCATATTTTTCGAATTTATAATTATTTTTTAGTTTTTTAAAATTAATTAATCAAAAATTTTAATTATATTTTGAAAATTTTAATTAATTAATCTGAAATTAAAAAATTGCACATATTAGGGATAATTTATGAAAGAATGAGCTTAAAGAAAAAAATCGCATCACACGTGCAGATTACTAGTATACGAAGAATCAACACCTTAAACTGAGAGTTTAGAAGTAGTTGCATCTCTGTAGAACTTCTATGAATTTTTCCAGGGTTTTCTAGATTTTTCCTAATTTTTTGAAATTTTAATCATTTTTTGGAATTTTAATTAATTATTCTAAAATTTTTGGAATTTTATATATTCCCGAATTTATAATTATTTTTGATAGGTGGGCATTTTCTTTAGAGATAATTTGTGAAAGAATGAGCTGAAGGGAAGAAAGAACATGCATCACACGTGCAGATTACTAGTATATGAAGAATCAACACCATAAAACGAGCTTTTGGAAGTAGTTGTATCTTTGTAGAGCTTCTAGGATTTTTTCCAAAATTTTCTAAAAATTTCAATTTTTTTTCGATTTTTAATCAAAATTTTAAAATTATAAATCAAAATTTCATATTTTTATAATTAACTTTTGAATTTTTAATTAAGTATTCTAAATTTCTGAACATTTTTTTTTTCAATTTTTAATCATTTTTTGAAATTTTAATTCAAAGTTTTCAATTTTTATAATTAATTTTTGAATTTTTAATTAATTGTTCTAAGTTTTTGATTATTTTTTGGAATATTTTCATATTTTTTCGAATTTATAATATTTTTTAATTTTTTTAATCAATTAATTCGAAATTTTAAATTATTTTTCAAAATATTTAATTAATTAATTCGTTTTGAAAATTAATAAAAAGTATTAAAATTAATAAATCATACTTTGAAGAGATCTGGACCGTTGATCGAACGTGCACGCTTTTCTTGGAGATCCAGCGAACCTGGTAGGTGGCATTTTCGTCCAAAAAAAAGTCTCGCGTGACTCATGTTACAAAAAACCTAACGGAAGTTAACTCTGTCGATGTGTGTTTTTTTAAACTGTAGTTGAGTGTGTTTAAAAAAAAAGTTTAGTGGTTTTTTTAAAAAAAAATGCCCAATACTTAAGTGGGATTTTTTTAAATTTAGCCTTCAATTATTCTATCTGCACTTGTCCCAATTAGGCAGCGTGGTATCTGTATGGGACTTAAACAAATTTCTAAAAGATTAGGCATGATAAATCACACTGTCAAGGACAGTCATAATAGAATATATCTCCATTACGCATATTTTTTACCCAATGTCATGAACAATATAATTGTGACCTACATAGTCAGTGTAAGAGATTTTTGGCCGTAGAAAAGTAAACTTCATAGTCCATTAGTAAGTCGGAGAAGATCTACATTTCATTCACATGTAATAGGACTTAACTAGTATGAGAGATGTCAAAAATGTTTGGAATTGTTGATTATTTGTCAGAATGCTGTTTGCGAAGTGTCTATAATTGTCGAATATGTGAGACACTACAAAATAAAGGACACATAAACGAAGTGTCAATGTTCGAGGGTATGGCTCCATGGTAGAAGTGCCTATATGCTTCGTGAGTCCCAAAATTGAAAATAGTGAAAGTGTAGCCTAGCTATCCATTTCTTGACTACAACAAATATGCGCAAGTCACAAAATTTTATAAATATTAAGTTGTTCATAGCAAATAGAATATACATCAACAACAACAAAGCCTTATCCCAAATGTTTGTGATTGGCTACATGAATCATTCTCCGTTCATCTCTATTATGGGCCACCTCCTTGTCAAATTAACACATTCAAAATCCCTATAATAGCTTCTACCCATGTTCATTTCGTCTACCACTAGTTCTTCTTGCTCCCCTAACTTCAATCCTAGCTAGAAAATTGTAATACCCCGTATTTCTGAAGTGTATATATGATTTGAAAAATATATATAAAAAGAATTTGACTTGGTCCTATAGAGATTTCTATAGGAAGGATTTATAAAAGGATTAAAAATTGGATTTGAAATGATTATGAATTGGTTTGAAAATGGAAGGATTCTTTGAAAACCGGATTTGAATAAATGGTGGGGGGGACCCACCGGATTTAAAGCACAGCACAAAGTGTGCTTGTGTGCTTGTTTGAACATGACGTGGCACCTAGGGGAATTGTTTCCCTGGGTTGTGCACGGGCTGGATAAAAACGGGAATGGGGGAAGGAAATAATCCCATACCGAAGGTTTCAAAGAATAATTTACTATATAAATAATAATTGCCAATGATCATTAGTCACCAATTCGGTTAACCACCTTTTGAGAGGCAGCCTGTGGTGGGCAGTTGTACTACATAGTATCTGATTTGTCTATAAAATTGTATAAATTGTCCGGGCTCGGGGCAGGGGCGTTACAAATGGTATCAGAGCCGACTTTCGACATCGAGTGTAGGAGCAGTGAGTTATGGACTCCAGGATGATCGGCGGAGAGAGACAGACAATCCCCAGTAGTCTGGGACGATGGATAGAGGTCTATCCACAGAATGATCCGCAGAGTGGGATTGGTCTCCAGAATTCCAAAGACGAGAGTGACGCTCACAGAAATGCTCTACATCGGCTAGAAAGTAGATCCTGCACTAGATTGTGCATGCCCCGTGCTCATCAGCGAGGACGCTGATTTCTGAAGGGGGGTGTATGTAATACCCCGTATTTCTGAAGTGTATATATGATTTGAAAAATATATATAAAAAGAATTTGACTTGGTCCTATAGAGATTTCTATAGGAAGGATTTATAAAAGGATTAAAAATTGGATTTGAAATGATTATGAATTGGTTTGAAAATGGAAGGATTCTTTGAAAACCGGATTTGAATAAATGGTAGGGGGGACCCACCGGATTTAAAGCACAGCACAAAGTGTGCTTGTGTGCTTGTTTGAACATGACGTGGCACCTAGGGGAATTGTTTCCCTGGGTTGTGCACGGGCTGGATAAAAACGGGAATGGGGGAAGGAAATAATCCCATACCGAAGGTTTCAAAGAATAATTTACTATATAAATAATAATTGCCAATGATCATTAGTCACCAATTCGGTTAACCACCTTTTGAGAGGCAGCCTGTGGTGGGCAGTTGTACTACATAGTATCTGATTTGTCTATAAAATTGTATAAATTGTCCGGGCTCGGGGCAAGGGCGTTACAAAAATAATTATAAAGGGGGGACATTCAGAAGAAAATAAATGAAATTAATAGTCTTTTGTGGTACATAATGTCCCAACTCCTAATAACAACTATTGATAAATATAAGAAACCAGAATGAATTTCCTTTTTGCAGAATAGAGAACAAGGGTACAATTTGTTTTTATCCTTTTTCATAACAAAGAATAAAGAAACTAGAAATCTAAATATAAAAAAAAATCCACTACCTTCCCTTTCCTTACAAATTAATGTAGATTCCTATACCTTTTCCTTACCCATCTTAATCTACCTGCTATTTATCTAAGCTTTTCACAAATGAGTGGCTAAAACTAACAAGTACATCTAGTTTGTTGTGCAGGTCTTATGCTAACACAAGATGTCAACTTAAGTTAGGCACATACTTTTCTTTTTACTCGATGGGCATGTACATTTTGTATTATTCTAAGTTAGAAGTAATAGCATAGGCTATTAATATGACCAAATAGCATCACTCATATTGTTAATGTTAAAGTAGCCTTAAGTTTAGTCCCACACCTGAAATAAACTCAGATTAGTCTTTGTACTCTCCTATATATAGGAGCTAGTGTATTCAGTTATATGCAACCCAATAAAGTATTTTTTTCTGTCCTTGTACTATACTTCAACATGGTATCAGAGCCCGAAAAGTTTATAAAAAAATTTTTCACAAAAAAATTCGGGTTTTTCCTCTCTTAAAAAAATGAGGATCCACAACCCCTTCTTCCTCTTATTTCTTCCTCCACACCTACACCCTAACCCTAATCTTCCTCCAAATCTCTTCCCTGCAAGCAGTCGCCGTTGTTGCTATCCCTGCAAGCCGCCGCCGCCCAACTCCGACCAGCATCCCGACCTCCAGTTCCAACCTGCCTTCCCGACCCTAGATCCACTTCACCCTCAAGACCCAGACCCTGATTAACCTCTTCTCCATCACCGCCTCCTCTCCACTCCAGCCGACCGCTCCTCTGCTCCCATCACCCACAACCCCCCTACACCTGAAACCCGATCTGATCCTCTTCCTCAACTCGGATCCCTGAGACCCGTACCCGCAACCCGCAACCACTCCACGTTCTTCTTTTCCACTTTCTGTTAAAAAAATGAAAAAAGTTAAAAAAAATCGAAAAATATCTCGTGATGCGTGCTGTTCTGTAATGCGTGCTACTTCTTGATACCTTCTCCAATCATCTCTCACTCTCACCCGTTTTCTCCGTCAGATCTAATTTAGATATGCTCCTATGGCGACCTCCACTAATACAACGGTGACCTCCCATTCTTCTCCAATGGCGACCTCTTCTCCAACGGTGGACTCTTATCCTTTCACTGCTGCTCCTACGAATGAGTCAACGTCCTCCTACTCTATCATTTATGCTGAAGAGTATAAGAACTTCCGCAATATGCTGTCCCCTCCTTCTGGTAACTATGTTCGCTCGGGTAATGCTTGTCATGTTTTCTCACTCAATGGATAATTGATTCAGGTGCTTCTGAACATATTACTCCTTTATCGCCTTCTCCATATTCTTTGCTTCTAAATTATCATGTACGTATTGCTGATGACTCACCTGTCCCTGTTGAAGGGGTGGGAGATATATCTTTTACTCCATACCTTCATCTTAAATCGGTTTTGCATATTTCTAACTTTCCAAATAGCTTATTATTAGTTCCTAAACTTTGCAAAGATTTAAACTGTTCAGTGATATTTTTTTCATCTCATTGTGTGTTTCAGGATACTATATCGAGGAAGGTGATTGGCACCGATCGTGAACATGATTTATGTATTTTGGACTCTCCAGTCTCGACTTTACTTCTTCTGCTGATCCTGAATTACGACACCGACGACTGGGACATCCTTCCTCTACGATCCTCAAGCACTTAGTTTCAGGTTGTAAGCCTTCATTTAAAGTATCATGTGAGTCCTGTTAGTTAGGTAAACATCATAGAGTTTTCTATCCAGGACGCATCAATAAACGTAGTGAACATTTGTTTTAGTGCATTCTGATGTTTAGGGTCCTATTAGTTTTACCACGTTTAATAATTATCATTATTTTGTTACGTTTATTGATGATTTCTCTCGAATGACGTGGTTGTTTATTTTGAATGATCGTTCTGAAATATTTACTATCCGTTTGTTTTGATATTCAGAATAGAGTATTCAGAATACTCTATTCAGAATAGGCGTTTGTTTTAAGTGTTATTCAGAATTGATATTCAGAATACTCATACCCCCTATTTTCTAAAACACCTCCTTTCCAAAACACCTCCTTTACTCACTTTATTATTATTATTATTATTATATATATTATTATTATTATATATATTATTATTATTATATATATTATTATTATTATTATTATTATTATTATTATATATATTATTATTATATATTATTATTATTATTATTATATATATTATATATATTATTATTATTATTATTATTATTATTATTATTATATATATTATTATTATTATTATTATTATTATTATTATATATATTATTATTATTATTATTATTATTATTTTTATTATTATTATTAATATTATTATTATATATATTATTATTATTATTATTATTTATTATTATTATTATATTTATTATTATTATTATTATTATATATATTATTATTATTATATATATTATTATTATTATTATTATTATTATTATATATTATTATTATATATTATTATTATTATTATTATTATTATATATATATTATTATTATTATTATTATTATTATTATATATATTATTATTATATATATTATATATTATTATTATTATTATTATTATTATTATATATTATTATTATTATTATTATTATTATTATTATTATTAATATTATTATTAATATTATTATTATATATATTATTATTATTATTATATATATTATTATTATTATTATATATATTATTATTATTATTATTATTATTATTATATATTATTATTATTATTATTATTATTATTATTATTATTATTATTATTATTTTTATTATTATTATTAATATTATTATTATATATATTATTATTATTATTATTTATTATTATTATTATTATATATATTATTATTATTATTATATATATTATTATTATTATTATATATTATTATTATTATTATATATATATATATTATTATTATTATTATATATATTATTATTATTATTATTATATATTATTATTATTATTATATATATTATTATTATATATATTATATATATTATTATTATTATTATTATATATATTTTTATTATATATATTATTATTATTATTATTATTATTATTATTGTTATTATATATTATTATTATTATTATTATTATTATTATTATTATTATTATATATTATTATTATATATATTATATATATTATTATTATTATTATTATATATATATTATTATTATTATTATTATTATATATTATTATTATTATTATATATATATATATTATTATTATTATTATTATTATTATTATTTCAAATTGATATTCAAAATTGTCAGAAATATAACCGAACAGCTTTTAAACACTCTTTTTCAGAAAAACAGCTTTCAGATAATAGTTTTCAGCTAAAAATATAACCGAACAGCTTTTAAACACTCTTTTTCAGAAAAACAGCTTTCAGAATACAGTTTTCAGCTAGAAATATAACCGAACAGCTTTTAAATACTCTTTTTCAGAAAAACAGCTTTCAGATAATATTATTATATTATATATATTATTATTATTATTATATATATTATTATTATTATTATTATTATTATATATATATATATATATATTATTATTATTATTATTATTATTATTATTATTATTATTATTATATATATATATTATTATTATTATTATTATTATTATTTCAAATTGATATTCAAAATTGTCAGAAATATAACCGAACAGCTTTTAAACACTCTTTTTCAGAAAAACACCTTTCAGATAATAGTTTTCAGCTAAAAATATAACAGAACAGCTTTTAAACACTCTTTTTCAGAAAAACAGCTTTCAGAATACAGTTTTCAGCTAGAAATATAACCGAACAGCTTTTAAACACTCTTTTATTATTATTATTATTATATATATATTATATATATTATTATTATTATTATTATATATATTATTATATATATTATATATATTATTATTATATATATTATATATATTATTATTATATATATTATATATATTATTATATATATTATTATTATTATTATTATATATATATATATATATTATTATTCTTATTATTATTATTATTATTATTATTATTATTATATATATTATTATTATTATTATTATTATTATTATTATTTCAAATTGATATATAACCGAACAGCTTTTAAACACTCTTTTTCAGAAAAACAGCTTTCAGATAATATTATTATTATTATATATATTATTATTATATATATTATGTATATTATTATTATTATTATATATATTATATATATTATATATATTATATATATTATTATTATTATTATTATTATTATTATTATTATTATTATTATTATTATTATGATTATTATTATTATTATTATATATATTATTATTATTATTATTATATATATTATTATTATATATATTATTATTATTATTATATATATTATTATTATTATTATTATTATTATATATATATTATTATTATTATTATTATATTATTATTATTATTATTATTATTATTATTATTATTATTATTATTATTATATATATTATTATTATTATTATTATTATTTCAAATTGATATTCAAAATTGTCAGAAATATAACCGAACAGCTTTTAAACACTCTTTTTCAGAAAAACACCTTTCAGATAATAGTTTTCAGCTAAAAATATAACCGAACAGCTTTTAAACACTCTTTTTCAGAAAAACACCTTTCAGAATACAGTTTTCAGCTAGAAATATAACCGAACAGCTTTTAAACACTCTTTTTCAGAAAAACAGCTTTCAGATAACTGTTTTCAGCTAAAAATATAACCGAACAGCTTTTAAACACTCTTTTTCAGAAAAACAGCTTTCAGATAACAGTTTTCAGCTAGAAATATAACCGAACAGTTTTTAAACTCTCTTTTTCAGAAAAACAGCTTTCAGATAACTGTTTTCAGCTAGAAATATAACCGAACAGCTTTTAAACACTCATTTTCAGAAAAAACAGCTTTCAGATAACAGTTTTCAGCTAGAAATATAACCGAACAGCTTTTAAACTCTCTTTTTCAGAAAAACAGCTTTCAGATAACTGTTTTCAGCTAGAAATATAACTGAACAGCTTTTAAACACTCATTTTCAGAAAAACAGCTTTCAGAATACAGTTTTCAGCTAGAAATATAACCGAACAGCTTGTAAACTCTCTTTTTCAGATAAACAGCTTTCAGAATATCAATATTCAGAATACAATATAAACAAACAGCTTTTAAACTCATATTCAGAATAACTCTATTCAGAATACTCTATTCAGAATACTCAATTCAGAATACTCTATTCAAAATATCAAAACAAACGCATTAGAGTTTTTCAAGAATTTTTCTTCGAGATACAAACGCAATTTGGCACAACTCTTAAATATTTTCGTTCTGATAATACATGAGTTCTCATTTTCAACAATTTTTTTCTCAACGTGGGATAATTTATCAAACTTCTTGCACCTACACTACACAACAAAATGGAGTGGCAGAATGCAAAAGTCAACATATACTTAGCACTGCTCGCTTTCTATTTTGAAATAAAGGTCCCCAAGTTTTATTGGAGTTTTGTGGTTCTCACTGCCTGTTTTCTTAGGCACTGATAAACTTTATCCGCGTGCTACTAAATGTCTATTTTTTAGGTATTCACGTTTTTCGAAAGGTTATCTTTGCTATTGTCCTTCATGAAAAAATGTTTACCTCAATGGATGTTTCTTTTTTTGAACATAAACAATTTTCTGAACATATTGCTTCACACAATCTTGATTTACCGAGGGCTATTATAGAAAGTCTTCATTTTTCACCACTACCAATAACACCATCCCCACCACTAGGGCTGCAATCGAGCCGAGCCGAGCCGAATACCTTCAGGCTCGAGCTCGGCTCGTTTACTAAACGAGCTCAATTTTGAGCTCGAGCTCGGCTGGAGCTTGGTTAGAGCCGAGCTTTGACCGAGCCTTGACCATATTCGAGCCGAATAGCTCGCGAGCTTAGCCTAAAAAAAAATCAAGCTCGAGCTCGGCTCGTTTACGAAACGAGCTCGGTTCGAGCCGAGCTTTGACCGAGCTCGAGCCGAATAGCTTGCGAATAGCTCGATTCGTTTGCAGCCCTACCCACCACCACCGCCACCACCGCCATCACCACCGCCACCATCACCACCAATAACACCATTCCCACCACCATCACCACCATTTCAGGTTTATGTCAGAAGACGAAAAACATGTTCAGACTTGACCATCCAGGCGGTACCCTCTGTTGTTCAATCTGTGCCATCCACTTCTGTTGGTAATATTCCCAACACAGATGGTTTACCTATTTCTCACCGTAAGGTTAAACGTTCTTGTGTTCACTATCCTATTGCCCACTTTGTTTTTTTCTTCCAAACTGAACAAATCTTTTCGAGCTTTACCTTTTCCTTGGATTCCATCTCTATTCCTAAAAATTTTCAGGAAGCACCCAATCACCTTGGTTGGACAGGAGCCATGAAAGAGAAAATGCATGCTCTTCAGCAGAATGATACTTGGCAGTTGGTTCGCCTCCCTGTGGGTGGTAAGATGGTTGTAAATGAGTATTCACAGTCAAACATAATCCTGATGGCACAGTTGACCGACTCAAAGTTTGCCTTGTTGCTAAAGGTTATTCCCAAGAATTTGAAGTTGACTATGCAGAGATTTTTTCTCGGTTGCAACTCACTTCTGTTTGTGTACTTATCTTTCTTGCATCAAATTGTTCTTGGCCCCTTCATCAGCTTGATGTCAAGAATGTATTTCTCAATGGAGACTTGAAAGAGGTGGTGTATATGCAATAACCTCCTGATTTTGAGCGACAAGGGGAGAATTTTGTATGTTTGCTCAACAAGTCTTTTTATGGCCTTAAACAGTCTCCACGAGCTTGGTTTGAGAAGTTCGGCAAAATCGTGTGCTCTTATGGGTTCTCAAGAAGTAAGGTAGATCATTCTCTCTTCACAAAGAAAAGAAGCAAAAACATTATTATTCTGTTAGTCTATTTTGATGATATCATTATCATAGGCAGTGATTCCCAAGGTATTGCAGACATCAAGTAACGGTTAACTCAAACCTTTCAAACAAAAGATCTTGGTCCGCTTCGATATTTCTTTGGCATTGAGGTTGCACGCACAAAGAATGATATATTTCTTTCTTAAAGAAAGTATGTCCTTGATATTCTTACCGAGATAGAAATATTGGGGTGTACCCCAGTGACACCTATGGATCCCAATATTAAGTTGTCCTCCTTCTCCAATGATGCATTTTTCTCTGATCCAGGACGATATCGCAGGCCGGTTGGCAAACTCATGCCTCTCGGTGACTAGGCCAGATATTGCCTTTGCAGTTAGTTAAGTTAGTTAGTTTATGAATGCACTGACCATCATTCATTGGGAAGCAGTGGTTCACATTATTCGCTATCTTAAGAAAGCCCCAGGGCAAAGACTTCTTTTCAGGTCTGGTGATTCTCTTTCTTTACGAGGATATTCTAATGCTGACTCGGCAGGGTCAGTTGATGATAGACGATCTACTAGTGGATATTTTGTGTTGTTTGGAGGAAATCTGGCATCTTGAAAAAGCAAGAAGCAACATGTTGTAGCTAAATTAAGTGCATAATCTGAATACCGAGCTATTAGGCATTTGGTTTATGAAGTTTATGGCTCAAATCTCTTCTTTGAGACTTGACAATCTCAGTATCATCTCCAGTTCCACTATATTGTGATAACCAAACTGCTAAAATCCAGTGTTTCATGAGTGCACAAAACACATCGAGGTCGATTGTCACTTCATTCGTGATGAGTTGGAGTAGAAAGTGATATTATTTTTATATGTCCGGACCGGTGAACAACTTGCTGATATCCTAACTAAAGCACTACCTTCTAAGCTTTTTCAAATTTTCTTGAGTAAGCTTGGCTTCGACAATATTTACGCATCAGCTTGAGGGGGAGTGTTAAAGTAGTCTAAGTTTAGTCCCACATCTGAAATAAACTTAGATTAATCTTTGTACTCTCCTATATATAGGAACTAGTGTATTCAGTTATATGTAATCCAATAAAGTATTCTTTTCTGTCTCTATACTCTTCAATAGTAAAAAAGTCATAACAATTGTAATTTTGAAATGTTGTGCATTGCATTGGTGTGTTTTTCCCCCTTCCACTAAGCTTCATATCTAGCGACAGAAAGCAACAAATCACACTATTTTGGCATTTTGCACAATGTTGTGCCCATCTTTTTGCTAATTTATCATGGAAACAGATCCCAATTAGGGAAAACGACTATAGTTTATAAATGCACAGGGAAATACTCATTGATCTGTTCTTGTAATAAGCAAACAGTTGGAACAATGCTTAGGGCTGTCAGTAGCAATGTCATTCCTTTTACTGTTCATGGATATATTCTTTGGTATTCTTTGAATGATCTCGTAAGTCATTTACCCAAACTTATATATAATATTTCATGATTTTTTGTGAGTTATATCAGGTATCAGGCAGTAGCATACATTGAAGCTTCTGCAGTAATTTACCAAGATGGAAAGGTCAGTAATCTATATTTTTTCAGGCATCAATTATTTTCTTTTGATGAATTTGTTTCACTTCGAACTGTATGCTACTTAAACCTACATTAAGAATTTTCAATGATCATCAGTGCCATTATCCCCTCTCCCAATCTTTGACTGCAGTCGGACGCATTCAGGACCTACCTCTGATTCACGAGGATGAGTAAACATCATTATAGATACGTGTGGCTACGGCTGTCTCCATAATAGAAGTGTTTATTGTACATAGATAAGCATTAAGTGTAATGCACCAAGTATTTATTTCCGTATCACATACATGTCTACCACAAATTTTTGTGTTGTTTTGTTTTGTTTTGTTTCGTTTTTTGGCATTCGGCCATAAGCCGCCCACACTGGGGAGAGAGGGATTCTCTAACATCCCTAATTAATTCCATCTAACGCCAAAAAACCTATGACTTCTCACTTAAGAGTGAAAAGTCTTGCCAACTGCACTACAAGTGCTTGGCGTCTACCACAAATTTAAATTTTGTAAAGAGCCTCCAAACCCCGACTTTTAGTTTCCTGCTCCTGTTCTAGTTCTTTAGAGTCGTTTTCAATTTTTTCAATGAGTACTGTCACAGGATTTTTTTTACAGCTATATTTTAGATTTTATGTCAACTTTATGAATTGCTTTATTAGGTATATAGTTTCTTAATATGTTCGTTTATTATGGTTGTTTTTCTTTATTTAGAGTTATGTCTTTCATTTACAAATTTATTTGTTTAAGATAATCTTGGCATATTTTGCCACAAAGGTCCTAAAAGCCTAAAGGCTTGCCAACCTGCCTCACTCGGTTTTCATGTTTCCACAACATTGAGCATAATAGCATTCTTTGTGCCCACCTTTTCTTTTTAAAGAATGCTATAATATATTAAAATCCTCTTGCTGTAAAATCCATATTAGTTCTTTCATGTGAAGAATCAGGTCTATGCTCACTCCATACTGATCTATTTCTCTGTAGATTCTCATTGAGGTTGATAACTTGCAAGCTGCTTCAAGCCCTTACCTTCAAATCAAAGGATCCAACAAAGAAGTTGTTCTCGCTGCGGCTTCAATTCTGAAGCTGGATAGTACATACACAACAAAGGTTTGCTAATTATAATGGTTACCCTTTTTTCCATAGATTAATCTGTTACATATATTTATTATTTAGAGTCATTCAATCTGAATCCTCTGTTACTTTTTTCTAGTCATATCTTCAAATTATCCTTGAGAGTTTGCCAGCCTTTGAAAGAAATACTAATGGTATCCATAATCAACAAGCTGCCAGATTGCAGGAACTCGTGGAGTTTATTCTATCCCAGGTTGGTGCTTAATAATGCTTAATTTTGAGACCGCTAGTAATTTTGGAGTACCATCCATGCAATGACTTGTTCTCTGATACTTTATGGAAACAATATCTCATACTGTATATTTACATTCCTGGAGATGCTGTAAGCTTTTTTTTCTTTTGTGTGCGCGTGGCCACCCACATGTCTGTGTGTGCGCAGACTTCCCGGTTAATATGTGAGGAAGTAATCGAACCTTCACTTCAAGTTCATGTAGTGTGTGAATCAGTGACTAAACCTACTATGTCATGATGATGATGAAGGCGCTATATGATTAGTGTAGGGTTGCACTTGATATCCAAAACTATATCCGAAAATGAGGCGGATAGAAATACCGCACAGATCCGGATCCTGATCTGGATATTCAAACTATTTTTTTTGGATTTGGATCCAGATTTGGATCTGTCTACAATTTTCAGATCGGATACGGATATCCGAATATATAAAATGGATATCGGATACGGATATCCGAATATATAAAATGGATATATATATTACATTCATAACAAATACATCAGCCAACTTATGGCTTGATAGTTGGTCACTCATCCCGCCACATAGTTTCTCTCGGTTCGAATCCCATAATTTACATTTTATTTTCTAGCCCAGCCCGCCACATGGTTTCTCCCTGTTCGAATCCTATAGTTTACATTTTATTGTTTTAAAGCTCAAATTCTATAGTTTACATTTTATTTTTTAAAGCTGTTTGTTAATTGTATGAATGGGTATGAGAATGTTATATACACCCTTATTTTAAAAGTAACTAGTTATCTGCACGTCTGCGCCTTTTTTCAAGTACGACTATGCGCCCCCCCCCCCCCCCCCCCCCCCCCCCAACACACACACCCACACACACACACCCAAAAAAAAGAGCAAGAATGTACATGTATATCAGCACAAAACCCAATGCAGTTCCCTCTCATGTTCCCATCTACGTTGAATCCCTGACCAATTTCACACTGCAATCATAATGAAACCTCAACCAATTTCTTCTTTACAGCTGCACATCTATTGACCTATTACTACTAAATAATCGACAATTACTAAACTAACTATTAGCATATTATCCTTATAAGATTAATCAAAATGACAAACAAAATTCTTACGTGGTACAAATATCCTTTATGCTCATCCCACCACCTCCAGCAGAATGCTGCATCAATTCCTCCTTGCCATACTTATCATAAATACCCCTCTTATATTGATCCAAAAGAACTTCATATGCTGATTCCAATCAATTCAAAAATAAATCAGACTATGATTCCAACAAACAGTACATTCATCAAGCAAAAACATCAAACACTCGTCAAACATTAACCATAACATTGTTGATCTTCACAAATTTCTTGTTGGTCTCCTCATTCCCCTGATTTTTATCAGGATGGTACTTTAAAGCAAGCCTCCTGCAATATTACATATAAGCCCCTCTAAAACGTTTAAATTAAATTACAAAATCTATAAATAATTCACCTGTAAGCCCTCTTGATCCTTACAAAACCTGAAACACGTCGTTGTAGCTCTTTCTGCTACAAATCAAACGTATCATTAGAAAATCAAAAAAAAAAAAAACAAAATAATAAACATCTCAAATGATTTAACCATCATTAATAGAAACATTGATGAATGAATAATATAGGTGAGTTTGATTAAACATATCCAAAACATAATATCAATAAGTAAATTGGAATCATTGCTATAAATTGACATGAACTGTTGGTTTTTAAGCATTGATGATAATGTGGGTTATTAAGGTGCAACATCAACACCAGTTAAGCGTGCAACTATTAGAAGACACTATAGCAGGACAACTAATCGTTAGATGTATTGATCAAGCATCAATACACATCAATTACGCTAAACTTCCAATGCCCAAAATACATAGAATAGGCATGGTATCAACCATTATTATCTTCATTTTTATGCCAATCATATTGACAGTGAATACTTCAGTTCTATGTAGGGGTGGAACCCTATTTTTTCAAAGAAAACGTTCGGAATTCGATTGATTAATCCCGATTCTTCAAAGAATATGCGAATTGTTAAAAAGAAGATGAAATTAGCGCGAAATTCGACCTGAGATATGGAATCGCCTATGTCGTCGAAGCAGCTGCGGCGGCGGCGTAGTCGTTGTCGGCGAGAGGTCGGGAGTTTATGAGGAGGAGGAGAAACACCAGCAGCGGCGGGAGTTGATGATGATGATGATGAGAAGCCCCAAAGGCGGTGGCGACGTTGGGAGTTGATGAGGAGAATCCCCAAAAGCAGCGGCGGCGGTGTAGGGTTTTGGTGGATGGATTTTTTTTAAAAGGAAGTCGGGAGGAGGGTTTTGGTAAATGAATTTCTGTAAATTATATGCCCGTGCAAAACACGGGTTTGTTTGTCTACAAATGACAACCCCAACTCTCCGATTATAATATTAGAGATTAGAGATTTACTTTTAAGTCTATAATTTTGAAATTTGTGTATAAAGCGAAGTATTTTTTATATATATAAGTTTAGTGAATACCCTTTTTCTGCATACCTATAATTAATTAATACTTTTAAGCTACAACTCATACCTTTATTTTAAGTAGCTAAGCTTGTATTATAACTTATTTTATAATAATAGACTCATCTAATCCTAATTGGTTAGTATAATAAAAATAAAATTATATAAACCTAAAGAAGTTTCAGGTTGTAGCCATATGCAAACTAGACGGTAAGTACTATATTCACTTTTATTTGGAGAAATATCTGTCATATATATATTAAACATATTTCTCTGAGCTTATTTTTTTGTTTTTTATTTTATAATTAGATATGAAATGTTGATACATGTAGGTTATCCATATTTGAGTACTAGTTAAGAAAAAAATATAGCAAAAAGTATATATATATATATATATATATATATATATATATATATATATATATATATATATATATATATATTGAGTCATCCATATTAGTATGTGAATCCGTCTTTGAAATGCGGATATGGATGATGATATAGCTAATATCCGATCCGAAAGCATCCCTGTTAGTGATTCATGGTTCACATACTAGATGAATTTTGTCACATTAGTATCGGGGATTTTTTAACTATTTTATTTTATATATATACTAGGGAAATGCATGTGCCGTGCATGTAGATAGTGCTTGAATTAAAATAAAGGTCTCATGACTTTTTCAGTGCAATGAGATAAAATTTGTGATAGGTGCACATCTAGTTATCTTAGGTACACAGCACAGATACATACCTCCTTATCTTCAATCTTCAAGCAATACCAAATAAAACTCAAAAATTAAAGCAAAGAAATTAATCTACAAAGGACATTATAGTTTCTAACATTACTAATGGACTGGACATCTTACTTCAAAAAGAAATAATAAAAGATCAATTAATGAATTAAAATAAAATTTAGTCATCATGAAACAAAGATAACGACCAGTTTTTCATCTAAACGGTGGACAATTAACATTGTCAGTATAGTGAGAACTTAAACATCAACCAATCTTTGAATTTCATCTACATAGTTATTAAATTAGATAAAGAAAAAAAAACAACAATAGATAAAGGTCATCACAAAATGAACATTACATTATCTATGCATATGTTAAGTGAAGAATGATTAGTGAGCTTGAAATTTGGGGATCCGTGAGATTCCACTATGTTTGCCACTGGAGCATTTGCAATCAAGGCCGATGATCCAATGACCAGTAATGAAAATAGTGGATCTCATGGGTCTCACACAAATTCTGATCTCACTAAATCATCCTTATATATGTATATTCTCTAATAGTCTAATACTCTAAATATTTATTTTCCATAAAAATCTACTGAAAAGATAAAGTCTTTTTCAATTTGGGCCTATGGCTAGATTTCTACGTCGATTCCCCAATGTCGCAAATCTTTTTTAGCAGAAACGAGTGAATTGCTTTTTTTTTGATAAATTACAATGATTTTATTTTCTACTTTTTAGTTTCCACAGAAGCCAACAGTCTTTGAACTGTCTGACAGTCTGACCCTAGCAGGTGTTCGTTAGGCCTGCTCCAGAGACAGTAAAACTTATGCTATGCTTTACTTTTAATATTTTATTGCAAAACATACTGTTGATGGATTAGAAGAATGCTTTTATTAACTTATTGCTAGTATATTCAAATCATGCTTGTTCTGTTAAAAAAAATCATTGTTGTAATCAATTAGAGAAATTTTGTGCAGGGAGGAAGTGTGAGTTCAGAATACTCAGCAGATGGTAAGACCCTGTCAACAGATGTCGTGATTGAAGATATACAATATAGATTAAGGAAACTCGAGAGGTGGCATGCAATTAACATGGTAATTTTCTTTTCTTTAGATTCTGATAATTTTCCAAGATGGGTACTATATGCTATCTGTTAATGCTAATTGTTATACAAAAAGCATACTTTTTGCACTACATAGTATACACAATAATTTGGGGCCATAATTTGGGGCCATGTACCATGTATATTAGTTGCTTCGGAGCTGCCCACATGTTTGGGTCCTCTGGTACCATAGTTGTATAAATTTTGTAGTGTAATTAGCATTCCTCTTACTAGATTGATTTACAAAAAATTTCTTTCACCGTTATTTAAGCAGGGAGAGGCTTTAGTTGTACCCACTTACAAAGATAGGTACTAAGCAATCTGATTGGAAGATCTTCATCCTTTAATATGAGTTACATTCACCAGAAGATCCTATAAAAATTAAATCACGTACTTTCGAACACGTATGGTTCTCAAAATACAATGAAACTTGAATTCGTATATATCAGGTATAGGCTATGCCAACGGACAGTCCATTTCATTATTAACTATGTACTTAAGAAAGTGTTTTGAAGGGGGGAAAAATTGGGAATATTTTTTTAATTTTTTATCATATGAAATGGCTGTTAGAATTAATGTTAGTATTAAACCTCTAACCCTTACCACAATTTCGGAGTTTTAGTCTAGTAGTAGTCTTTCACATGGCATTAGAGCAACCTACGCCCATTCCTATCGGCTACACAATATTAAAATGCAGATTAAACAGAAACTATCGATGTGTATAGTCCAGTTCTAGGCCCACAAAGATGGCACTCAATCCCACGCCCTCCACCCCACCCACGCCTGTGCAAATTACTAACACATGGATCCTGAAATTTCTTTATTTACATTGTTATGAAACTGTTAATTTTATAATTACTTGATGCATAGGAAAAATATATCTTCAAAACACATGAAACTTTATTGGTTGGTCTTTTACAATAGGAAAATGCTAGGTGTACTTTCTTTCTCTCACTACTTTTGTACTAGTTACACACTTCTACACTTAAGGGGGTGGAGCCCATGTAAAACACTTTTGCACTAATTGTTTGTAGGCACAGCGTTCGTAAGTCCACGAGTGTGTAAGTACTACAAAAGTATTGAAAAAACAAGTATACAATTAGCAATTTAGCATTGCCCCAATCAATATATATATCATAGTTTAAATGATCAGGCGATCCCAATCGGGTCGGTTTTGGAGGGGGCGATCCGATACTCTTGTGAGAAATTGGGATCGGCCGAACAGGATGTGGGCTCGGCTGGACCGGAACCGATCTAAAGGTGATACCACCGATCCAAGACGAAATCACCGAGCCGTCAATTTTTTTTTAAAAGATAAATTGACCAATTAATTTCTAAACAACAATTAAGATATTTTATTTAATAATTGAATATTATTTCTTACTTTAAAAAAGTTAATACCGAAAATCCAATTCACCGATCTTGAACTGTCGATTTGGTCAATACCGATTCCAAAAATTTTGGCAACCCGATCTCATTCCCGATGCTGAGATTTTGAACTTTGCTTACATCAAAATGTGCATAGTTGATAATTGATTTTGTATGTCCGGTCATGTACGTTTGTAGGTGGGTACAACAAAGCTAGTTAACTCCTTGGAATATTAAAGCCTTAGACATTTAGTAATGTTCACTACTTCCAATATATACTAGGGAAGGAGAAAAACATGCGTCTTGCACATGGAAGTTGGCTTCACATATAGTTGGAACAAAAAGCCGACTTTATACACCACTCAAGTTATAACATTGAAAGTTGTATATGAGATGCAACAATCTAATTTATCTGTTTTTGTCTTGTCAGGTATTGTGGACTATTCTCGTGTCAGCCCTTGTTGGTTATTCGCTGTTCAAGAGGAAGCGGCATTGATGCCGTTGCTTCTTTGTGCAGGGAAGGAGTTCCATACTGATTTTTATTTACCAAATTAACTGCAACCTTGCTGGTGGTTCAATTTTACATCACTGTTTAACTTCACAGCCTATATTTTGGGCTGTCAGCTCTTCTTGTTCCATCTCTAATTACTAAATCAGCTCAATGAAAAAGCTTACATTCAAATCTCATGTTTGCGGTGAAGTGAGGATACTTACATGTAGAAGTTCATTGGCGATGTTATAAGAGACCAATTCTTTCGTCAAGTGCGAGTTGGTAACATACTGTAGAGACTAATAATTCCCCTGTTTGGGTTTATCATGGACTAATTAACTGAACGTACCTTTTTCATTGTGAATAATCATCCCGTAAAGTACAGTGTAAAAAGAAATGTATGAGATTCGACAGATGATTCCTTTCTTCGAGTGCAATTCATTGCAACCATACTTGGGCAAATAAGCAGTGTGGTTTAACGTTTATGCTTTAGACCCCTTCAATTATTGTGATTTTGGCTGTCTAGAAAGGTTTATTTGGGGAATTATTCTTTCAATTTTCTTAATTTTATATATTTTTTGCATATAAACTCATTACTGATATTGTATACACTTATACATCTCTCAGATTGCTGCTGGGGATCTATCCCAACATGTGTTTATCGGTCAAGTTTATTTCCATTTTAACCTTAGTGGGAGACAAACCTGAGGGTTTTTTGGGAAAGAAAAAAAAAGGCCATAATCTTACTCACATCATAACTAGAATTGGTGCGAGCAAGATATGAACATCCAACCTATTACTGGCTATGTGCCTCTTGCTTCACTAGCTAAAAGGCTGATCACTATGATTTAAGATTGGCACACAAAATAACCAAATTAGCCTTTCATCTAACTTGGTTTTTGTGGGAAAGTTGAGAGGAAGGTTTGGGCATCTTAAAAATAAATAGTTAACAAAAGTATGATTAAGAGAAGACCTCACAGCGTTGAAGCATCTGGAGGTTTAACTGCTATTAACTAGATAGACTCAGAGACTATATAATACATACTAGTCTTAACTGGACCAAAATAATTTTGTGGGACTCATTAAATTATATGGAACTAAAAAATTTAGAGATACTCTTTAACTATTTCGATCATAATATAATCAAAAGATGACAAATCCACAAATTAACTAATTTATACTTTCAAACCAACCAATATAATTCTATATATCTTTTCAATTGAAAGGAAAGGGAAAAAAATCAGCTTCTCAATCACCTTCCCTCTTAAATCAAGCATTCCTTCTTAAATTATATATAATTAATATCAGAAACACAAGGAGGGAACAATAATTGATAATTAACTATATCAAAATTTTCCAAATATATAGATTAACCAATTCACATTTGCAAACCAGCATTTATATTCAATTAGTTATAAAGTATACCTCCGCCATTGCCTGTCCCAAGCCAGGTCCGATCACAAACCGGGTAAGGAGGAGAGTTGCGTTAGGCAGTTGACAACAACAGAAAACTTTGTCAAATTCTATGAACATGAATCATAATAATATATGCGCAAATGCTAGGGCATTCCCTGGAAGTGATGTGTTGTGCATGCCTTCAGGTGCTTCGAAAAATGTGCAAGGGGCGTCGCACCGGTGCCCGGGTGTGGTGAAAAATGGGCAAAGGTTCCTACACCAATCTGGACGTGTGCAGGTAAAAAATCTAGTCAATGAAAATCGGCTTAGGTTAGCGACTTGGAATATAGGAACAATGATAGGAAAATGCCTAGAATTGGTAGATACTATGATTAGAAGGAATATTAATATAGCTTATTTACAAGAAACAAAGTGGGTAGGGGAGAAAGCTAAGTAGACAGATGGTTTTAAATTATATTATACAAGTAAAATTAGAAATAGAAATGGAGTAGGGATTTTAGTGGAGTAGGGATTTTAGTAGATAAGAAATTCAAAAGATATGTAATACGTGTTAATAGGAAAGATGATAGAATAATACAAATTAAGCTTGTATTAGGGGAAAATATAATTAATATCATTAATACTTATGCACTCCAAGTAGGATTAGATGCACAAGCTAAAAATAAATTTTGGGAAAATATAGATGAGATAATTCAACGAGTACCCTTAGGTGAGAAATTATTTATAGGAGGAGATTTCAATGAACATGTAGGAGAAGATAACATGAGATATGAGAGGGTGCATAGAGGACATGAATTTGGAAATAGGAACGATGGTGGAGAGACTCTATTAGATTTTTCTGCTTCGTATAATCTTATACTAGCAATTACTTATTTTAAGAAAATGGAGAAACATTTGATGGCTTTTAAGAGTTGGGCAAATAAGAGCCAGATTAATTTTTTCATTACTAGAAAGGTGCATCGCTTGACATGTAAAGATTGTAAAGTTATACCGGGAGAGTGTTTAACCTCACAACATTGATTAATGGTGTTGGATGTTAAGATTGGGAAACACATATGTGCGAGAAAGGAGACTAGGAACCCAATAATTAGGTGGTGGAACTTGAAGGGAGAGAAACTAGAGATTTTTAGAGATAAAGTTCTTAAAAGAGTATCATGGAATTGGGAAGGGGAGATAAATATGATGTGGACTAAAATGACTACATACATAAGAGAAATTTTAAATGAGGTATTTGGAGAATCTAAAGGTAGAGGGTTGTTAACTAAAGAAATATGGTGGCGGTAAGAAGAACAAAATATTGTGAGAGAAAAAAGATCGACCTTCAAAACATGGCAAGAGAGTAAAAATGAATTAGAGGATTTGGAGAGATATAAACCATTATAAAAGAAGTTAAGAACGCGGTAAGATGTAAAAGAAAGAAAAAAAAACTTATGATGATTTATACACAAAATTAGGAACAAAAAAAAGAAGAAAATAACATTTACAAGCTTGCTAAATAAAGGGACATGAAAATAAAAGATCTGAATACAATTAGGTGTATTAAGAGTGAGGATTCAAGAGTCTTAGTAAAAGATGAGAAAATTAAGGAAAGATGTCAAAATTACTTTGAGAAGTTACTAAATAAAAAAGTCGTGGGCAACTTAAATATAGATGACACGAGGGAGGGTCGAGAGCATTTGTTTTTTCACAGAATTAGGACCTCGGAGGTTTGAAAAGCTCGGATGGTATACCCATTGAAGTTTGGAAGTGTCTTGGGGATGTAGGAGTGGGTTGGATAACAAGATTATTTAATGAAATTTTGAGGACTAAGAAGATGCCCGATGAATGGAGAAAAAGTATTTTAGTACCTATATATATAAAACAAAGGAGATATACAAAGTTGCTCCAACTACCGAGGGATTAAACTAATGAGCCATACGATAAAAATTTGGGAGAGAGTGATCGAACATAGACTGAGACTAAAAACTAGAATGTCTGAGAAATAGTTTGGATTTATGCCTGGGAGGTCAACAATGGAAGCAATTTATGTACTTAGGAGACTTATAAAAAAATATATGGAGAATAAGAAAGATCTACTGGTGCTTATAGATGTAACTCTGTGTTCTTTTTGTACGTATATTATTACATGAATTTTTGTATTCCCAAATATTAATCAAAATTTGCTTTCTTTCTCCTCTTTGGACTCTTTATCGGTCACTATTTGATTCTTGTTAGAACCGAAATATTTTTCTGATCCATTCTATTATTTCTATTGAGTTTAGACTCTAATCCTGATCAATCCTAATTTAATTCCTATTCCTAATCCAACAGAAATTCCAACTACATTTTCGGCTCATAACTCATGGTCCTGCCTCCTTTCTCATCTCACCTTAACCCAAAGAGACACTCCACTTCCTCCCTACACCCTAACCTACACTTTATATTATATATACATGCATGCAGCTCTCATCAACCTCACTGCCTCTTCTTCTTCTTCTTCTTCTTCTTATTCTTCGAAACCCAAGACCATGCTCACTCTCCCCTACCTCACGCGCACCCGACAGTCGACCTTCACCTCACCCCGAGCTCCTCGCACCTCACCGCGACCACCACTTCGCAGCTGCCACCTGCTCCTCTCCTCCACACCACCACCACCGTCTCCCCTTCACCCCGAACACCCGAAGCCTCTCCACCTCGCCGTCAACCCACCAGCTCCACTTCGATGCCTTCACCTCGCAGTCACTGCAACCACACCTGCTAACCCACCATCACCTTCACCTCCTCCAAAACACCCGAGCCCCATCAAAACCCATCAGCTCCCAAACTCCAACCTGAGCTGCACCATCTCCAAGCTCCGACCACCTCTCCATTGCTGTAACTCCATCCCCGACCCTGTCCCCCTCTGCCACCTGAACCCACCATCACAACCCTGCCTCCATCACTGATGCCAACCTGAGCCTCCACCAGCCATCACCCACACCCGAAAAACCACCATTTCCTCATTCATCCCGAAATCCTTTAAACTCCAAACAGCA
The DNA here is from genome assembly GCA_017893485.1 of Hemerocallis citrina. Taxonomy (NCBI): domain Eukaryota; kingdom Viridiplantae; phylum Streptophyta; class Magnoliopsida; order Asparagales; family Asphodelaceae; genus Hemerocallis; species Hemerocallis citrina. The sequence goes on from JACEHZ010000207.1 coordinate 989,248, forward strand.
ACTCCTCGCCGCCCCTCAACCAATTCTGACACCCCGAACACCTCATTTTCTTGCTCATCGCTGCCGTAGTTCCCACCGTTGCTCGCTGACTTGCTGTTGTTGCTGCCCTTGTTCATTGTTGATGTCATTCTTGTTGCAGACGTTGCTTCTTCTTCCTCCCGTGGTTCTCACAACGTTAATAATCATCAAATAAAGGTAAGCATTTTTCTTGAACTCTTAGAAGATAGCCTAGTTATCGTCATATTTCCTTGTCTAGTTACTTATTCTATGTTATTGATTCAAATCTTGAACCGTTAACACACTTTGAATCGTGTGATCGAATATCGAATAACTCTATCATATGTTTGCCCAAATTTATACTGGGAATTCGACCTAGTTTCTGATACTAACTCCAAGAACTTTGTACATATGAATTGTAGCCCTCTGAGTTGTTTCTCAATCCGATTAGTAGATTGCAACTTATTAGCATTTTAGTACTGTAACGTCGGAGTATTTAGATTATATGTTTTTAAAATGCATCGTCTAGTAAACTAGTTAATAATGCAACCTACTGCTATTATTATGACCTGATAAAATCACGCTCACTAATAGACACACGAGAATGAGATTATTATTTTTGTAGAATTTAATAAGGATTTTATAGTAGAGTTATAAGCCCGAGAACTTGACCGTATATTGTTGCTTGAACATGAAACCGGTAAATAATAAACTGATAGACCTATCTACTATCCCTAGAATGTATCATTTGAATAACTGTTGGAACCGAAAAAGATTTTATTTTCTAGAATCTCTGATGAAACTAGATTCATACCCGTAGAAGCGGGAAAGTGAAGTTTAAATGCATACACGTACTGCTGTCCTAATTATAGTTAGTATGATTTAACTATATATATTGTTGTTCTTGTAATAATAACTTGTACCCATATATATATTTTCTCATATAATACATTTTATACCACTTGATAATTCCATGATAACTACCCTGGATACATTTATCTGTTTCACCTCTCATACCCATATTTTTCTTGATTCTTGATTAACTGTCTTGATACTACCATTCCACTAGTCGTACCGACTGCATGTTCTTGATTAATTATTGTAAAATAATAACAAGCTATGGTTATAAGGGTACGACTTAGTAGTGGACAATATAGGAGAGTATACTCGGAAGGGGCCTGTATTTCCCGGAATAGTGATTCTTAATTCTTGATTATTGATTATACTATTCTTGATTACATTTCTTGTTTATTGATACTGTCACTGGAAGATCCGAGTATATAATCCTATAGAATTCACTAATGTCTAAACGTCACATGATTGATATGCACCCAAACTTGTGGTATGAGACACAAGATTACGTGCATTAGATAAATTAATAAAATTGATAGAGTCGAGATTGACACTAAGCATGATTCTTGATTACATGATTATTGATTAACTGATCATGATTTACCAATTGATTATACTTTGAAGTGTTGAATACACTAGTTTACAGTTGTTACTTACATGATCATATTGTTCCACTTCCTTACTTCCTTCTATATTGTATTGTACTATTTTTCAGTAATGGCACTGCCACTTCTTGTTTCTTCCATGTTATATCTTGTGATCTTACCATTTTACTGCTTGTTGCTACCTGATGTTCGAAGCTTGCTCTAACGAGTACTTTCCCATTTTCTTTGAGTTAATGTTTATACAGGTATAGGTGATGATTATAGAAGGAACTTGATGATCAGTCTGTCTAGACGGAATTGCTACATCTATTTCTCTACCACCTCATTGTAATAAACTGTTTATTGCATTGTTTATTCTTGAGTATTTTGACCCGAATTTCTTATAACTCAGATATTGGTTATTTTTTCTAGCATTGTTCATGTGATTATTATTGTTATCTGTGTTGTTGAGCTTACTGGTATTGTACAGCTTATGGATGATATGAGTTGGTATACTTATATCATTCACTGGGACTCAATTGCGTGCTCGTACTTCTATATAGTGGGAAGTGGGGCGTGATAATAGATCTAGAAAAAGCTTATGATAAAGTCCCTAGAGACATAATATGGTGGTCATTAAATTAAAAAAGAGTAATCATTCAGTATATTGAGGTAATTAAGGATATGTATGAAGGGGCAAAGACCACAATTAAAACAACCACAAGAGAGACCAGTGATTTTCCTATTATAGTAGGATTACACCAAGGTTCGGATTTAAGCCCTTACATTTTTGCTTTGGTTATGGATGAATTGACACGAGGAATATAAGATGAGGTGTCTTGGTGTATGCTTTTTATCGATGACTTCGTCTTAGTGGATGAGACTAGAGCAGGAGTCTGATAAATTAAAATTGTGGAGAGAAACTTTTGTCGCTAGTGGTTTAGAATAAGCAGAAGTAAAACAGAGTATATGGAGTGTAATTTTGGTGATATTCGGAATACAACTGAGGATGTAGTGAAGCTTGATGGTCAAGAGATACCTAAGAGAGACTATTTTCGATATTTAGGCTCGGTTATACAAAGAGATGATGAGATTTGTGAAGATGTTATACATATAATCCAAAAATGGTGGCTTAAGTAGAGAAGTGTCAGTTGTATTTTGTGTGACAAACGTATACCTTTGAAATTGAAGGGGCAATTTTATAGGAAGGTTGTTAGACCATCAGTGATGTATGGAGCAGAGTGCTGGGCGACAAAGAAACAACATGTCCAAAAAATGAGTGTAGCGGAGATGAGAATACTAAGATTGATGTGTGGTAAAACCAGGAAGGATAGAATTAGAAACGAGCATATATGAGACATGCTAAAGGTAGCCCCTATCCAAGATAAGTTAATAAAGAATTGCCTCAGGTGATTTGGATATGTCACACGTAGACCTAGTAGTGCCCCGTTAGAAAGAGTGATTTGATAAGTATTGAGGGTAGAGTTAGGGGTAGAGGAAGACCTAATCTAACTTAGGTGAAAACGGTGAAAAAAGATATAATAGCTTGTGACCTTACAGAAGATATTGCGCTAAACCAAACAGAATGAAAAACCAAGATTCATGTAGCCGACCCCAACTAGTTGGAAAAAAGGCTTTGTTGTTGTTGGTTTTGTAATTAGTTATAAAGTATAATTACTCTACCATTCTTTCATTTGGGAAATTTTATAATGATACAAAAAATCTCAGATCTCCCAATTTCAAACCTTCTACTAATAATTAACAAATTTTAAAGAGAAAAAAAGGAAAAGATATAAAAACTAAAGTTACCTTCAAATTCAGACATTACCACCTCTCTCTCTCCCTTCTCCATTTTTCAAAGGCAGAGAAAAAGCAAAAAAGAAAATAAAAATCTCATCCTTTTGCATTCTCAAATGGAAAAGAAGATATTTTTACCTCAGTGAGTCCCAACCTAAGATCCGATTTTGATGAATGGATCCAAACCCGAACCCGTTAAGGAGATCCGATAAGCCGACGGCGGCGGGTCATCGCCGATGATGCAGGTTCATATCTCTCCAAGCATGAGAAGCATCACCATCACCTCATCATCATCGTCGCCGCTGACCACATTTGAAAGCAATGGGAGCCGAGCATGGGTGGCGAGCAGCGTACGGCGACAGTGAGGCTAACGGTGGGCTGCGACAGAGGGGAGTTTGGTGGGATTTGGAAGAGTAAGAGTCAGCGGGTTTGGGAGATTTGGGAGAGGACACAGTGTTTGTTTTTTGTTTCTTTTCTTTTCTTTTGTTAATTTAAAAGTGTGGTTTGCACGTGTTAAAGTAGGTGTAAATTTTTACTTTTGTTTTCCTTTCTCTTTTTATAGTGAAAGGACAGAAGGGGTAAGCTTATTAGTATAATATATACTTAAATAGTATAATACTCATGATGTGGATATGTAAATACTGGTTTGTAGAGAATGAGAATACACTGTATTTAGGGGGCCACATCTGAAAGCAATGGGAGCCGAGCGTGGGTGGCGAGCAGCGTACGCGACGGCGAGGCTAATGGAGGGCTGCGATAGAGGGGAGTTTGGTGGGATTTGGAAGAGTAAGAGTCAGTGGGTTTGGGAGGTTTGGGAGAGGAAGCGGTGTTTGTTTTTTATTTTTTTCTTTTGTTTTATTAATTTAAAGGTGTGGTTTGCACGTGTTAAATTATGTGTAAATTCTTACTTTTGTTCCCCTTTCTTATAAGCCCAACTATTTAACTATTTATTCTTAAAGCCCAATTTTTATTCATTCTACATTATTTATTTATATATCTAATGTAAGCCCAATTGTTTATTATAAGCCCAATCCCATAATTGATTTATTAAAATGTTTTGAGCCCAATCCAAGCCCATCTCCTATTAGACTCTAACCCTAAATCCAAACCCGCAATTTGTTGGATCCAAACCCAGTACCCATCTATATTTGTACATATCAATCCTGTATACTTACCCGTATGCAATTCCTTCACACTTCCCCACTTTGCAGATTCCCGTACCTACACGTTCCCCCACCACCTCATAACTACCCCCCCACATTCTCACCCCATTACTTTACTATTATTTTTATATAAACCCCCTATCTCTCCCACTGTTCACTCTCTCTCCCGTCTCTTTCTTTCTCTCGCTCTCTCACTTTCTCTGTTTCGAACCCAACAGAGACCCCCTTCCCCCTTCGTCTTCCTCCTCACCGCCGACCTCGGTGACTCCTCCGACTGCTCGGATCTCTCAGTCGAGCGACCCCGCTCGAACTGCCCTCGCCTCCATCGCCAGTGCAACCACCATTGCTGCTCACCTTCCTCCTCATCGAGCTTCCGCTCACCACCTCGCGCCTCCGCTTGCACTCGCTCCTCCTCCTCCATCCTATCACCCCGTCCTCCGCTCGAGCCTCCCTCGAGCTCCATAGTTTTCGCCATCGCCATTGCCGTGCCGCTCTCCTCCAAGCTCCAGCCTCGATACCACCACAGTCGAGCCCTCTGCCCTCGTCGCTCCACCGCTCGTGCACCGCAAGAGTGCCATTGCTGACCGCCATTGCATGTGATCTGTCGACCCCGCCATCTCGCCGGTGCTCCCCCTTTATTATCTTCCTCACCCTGTCTTCGCCTCTCGACCCATCGACCGCTCGCCTCGCCTCTTCCCCTGTTTGCCATTGCCGAACCCCCGCATGCTAGTCATTGTCGACTCCTCCTCGCCGCAGTCGCAGCCCACTCTCGCCGCCTCTCTTTCCCTCTCTCTGTCGCATTTGGGAAGAAGGAGAACATGGTTGGTTTGTATTGGTGTTTGGTGTTGTGGAGTGGGGGATTGGGTTGGGGTGTTTGCTATTTTGGAGAAGGGATTAGATTATTTTGTTGCTGTTTGGTTTGTTGGGGTGTTTGCTATTTTGGAGAAGGGATTGGATTACTTTGTTGCTGTTTGGTTTGTTGGGGTATTTGCTGTTGTCTAGTTGTTGCCACGTATCTTGCACGTGCTTCGATGTCCGGAATTCTGATCCGGTTATTCTTGTATTCGGTATCATTGTCATCGGTTACAAGGCAAGTATCCCCTTGTACAAATTGTTTGTTCTCGTACAAGCTTTCTTCAAAAAATACCGCAAATATATTCATTGACGATCCGTTACAAATTCTAATTCCTATTTATCGATTTGGGCTTGAAATCTGTTACTATACAAAATCCGTTGATCCCGTATTCCTACATGATCATATGCATTACATGAACACGATTGATACACACATATATACTCTTAGGATTATACATGATTATGTGCATGATTGTTTTTCCCGTTATAGTAGTTCAAATACTGTTATGATATCTTGTTATTCTTGATTAAGTTTCGCATATGCTTTTGATCACAATCAAATGTTTTATAAACCCTGACATGCTCCTGCCCAGACTTATAATAAAAATTCGACCCGGTAAATGACATTATAAACTATGTGTTTTGCATCTTATGAGTTAGAACATGTTCCATGCATAATTTCTTGATATTCCCTGATCATATCTTGATATCGTTCTCGTTGCATTATGTTCATATTTGATTAAAATTAATAAAAATAAGAAGCCGGGGTATAAGAGGAAAGATTTAGTAGTGGGCAATATAAAAGAGCGTATTCGGACGGGAGCTCGTGGTTTTCCGATGCAAGTTGCAAGTTTGCAAATTACAGGTTTACATGTTCACATTACAAGTTCACACTCTACATATTCCACATTGCACGTATCTCGATACAAGATATAATTTACATATTTTTTTGAGTACGTGACCTATAGAATCCACCACTAAGTCTAAACTTTACTTGATTGCGTGTATCAAACATGTGGTATGAGACGCATGATTGCTGCGCTAGTGTAATATCCCGGACGGATATTACCTTGTATAAATTATTATTTTATTATTATTTTGTTTTTATTCCAAAATTGAAATATTTTTGGTGATTTTCACCCGGGTTGTTCATAAACATTGTCGGTGCGCATATATCGGTCTGTGCGCATCCATAGTGCATCAAATTGGTAGCGCGATCCTCCGAATTGATAATAAAACTTATTTTATTATTATTTTTAGAATTAAACTATTTTATGAGGATTATATAAGGATTTCTTGGTATACACATACATATACATATACATACATTTGTATTGTACCAAATTAGTACATTATACAAAATGTGTAGTATGTACTCTTGGACATGGTACTTATCTTGTCATGACAAACCCAATTAGATGGTTAGGGTTTTATTAAGTGGCTAAGCTAGGGTTTTGTATGCATAAGGGATTAAGAAATGATCTTCAAGAAGCCTTATCTCTTCCACCATGCTTCCACCTCACCCTACACCATACCTCCACCTCATCCCTACCCTCCAACAAGCATGGCCGGCCTCCCCCAAACCCTAAGGGGTTTTGTGCAATTGTTGAGTGCAATTTTGCACTCTCCACCATCTCCTCCACCTATAAATACCCCCTCATTCTCCACTTGTCTCACTTTTTACGAAAACAAAGACAAAAGAAAGGAAAGGAAAAGAAAGAGAGAATCCATTCTAACTTGAGAGTTTTTCTCTTGTAGGTTTTCATAGAAGTCCTAGAAGCTTAGGGGAAGGAGAAGTACAGCTAGCAAGTCCTTCCATCAAAGAAATTTTAGGTGGGGATTTCTCCACTTTCTTTGGTTTATTGAGTTTGTTGTTTTGGTTTCTTCTTCTTCTTACCTTCCTTGTTTTGCTTCATTTTGTTCTTTTGGGGTGTTTTATTGTGATGTGGTTGTGTGTTGTTTTGTTGTATATGTTGTGGCTTAAAAGGAAATGGAATAAATAGTAGTAAAGAACAAAAAGATTGAATCTTGTAGTAGTAGTTGTTGTTTTTGTGTTATGAATTGGACTAAAATGAACATATGCATATGGACTTTGTGTATACAACCATTTTGGGTTGTAGGACTTGACATGGACTCATACACATAAGCATATGGACCTTGTATACAACCATTTTGGGTTGTAGGACATATACTTGAACTTGGACCAAAAAGAATGCATATGTTTGGTTGAACCCAAATGGAGGACTCTTTACTTTATTTTATGGTTGTTATTTCCTTTTATAAATCTTAAGTAAAAAGATCCCATTGTAGATGCTAATTCTAGTATGAAAAAGAAAATAGACTAATCTAAATCAGAATGATTAAAAAGATCTCTTTTATGTTTAACTAGTAATAATAAAGCTTATGTTTTAAATAAAGTAGTATAGTAGATGTTATGTTAAATAAAGAAGTTTTAGTAGATGTTTATATGAAGTTATAGTAGATGTTATGTTTAAAATAAAGTAGTTGTAGTAGATGTTTGTGATTAAATAAAGTTGTAATAGATGTTTATGTTTGAATGAGATTGTAGTAGATGTTGTGTTTAACTAAAATTATAGTGGATGTGTATGTTTATGTTGAAGTAGTAAAGGACATTTGGTTAGGAGTATGGTGGTAACCCATGCTCCCATTATGTAGATATCCATGGTTAGATGGTTTATGTTGTATTTATATTTTTGTAGAAAGATTGTACCTCCATGCTTAAGTATTGATAAAAGATCCATGCTTGAAGTAAGTATCATGCTTAGGGGTTGTAGGAGAATTGTGCACCATGTTAGATTAATATTCATGCTTAAGTTAGTAGATATCCATGCTTAGGAATGTGTAGGATTAATGTTGAATTAATCTACCATGCTTATATTGTTGTAGGATTAATGTTAAATTAATCTACCATACCTAGGATTGTTGTAGGTTAATGCTAAGTAATTATACATGCTTATATTGTTGTAGGATTAATGTTGAATTAATCTACCATGCTTATATTGTTGTAGGATTAATGTTAAATTAATCTACCATGCCTAGGATTGTTGTAGGTTAAGTAATTATACATGCTTATATTGTTGTAGGATTAATGTTGAATTAATCTACCATGCTTAGGAATGTTGTAGATTGATGCTAAGTACATATACATGCTTATATTGTTGTAGGATTAATGTTAAATTAATCTACCATACCTAGGATTGTTGTAGGTTAATGCTAAGTAATTATACATGCATATATTGTTGTAGGATTAATGTTGAATTAATCTACCATGCTTATATTGTTGTAGGATTAATGTTAAATTAATCTACCATGCCTAGGATTGTTGTAGGTTAATGCTAAGTAATTATACATGCTTATATTGTCGTAGGATTAATGTTGAATTAATCTACCATGCTTATATTGTTGTAGGATTAATGTTAAATTAATCTACCATGCTTAGGATTGTTATAGGCTAATGCTAAGTAAATATCCATGCTTATATGGTGGTAGGATTAATGTTGAATTAATCTACCATGCTTAAGAATGTTGTAGATCATGCTCACCTTGTTGTAGGACAAATTGTAACATCCATGTGTAGGTGAACTAATTATCCATGCATAATGGTAGCAATTTCTATGCTTAAGTTAAAGTAATTATCCATGCTTAGTTGTAGAAATTCTATGTTTAGGTTTTATCCTTGCTAGATTGTATAGTAGATGTTTTACTAAGTTGTCTTTATGCTTGGATCATTATAAATCAACCTACCATGCTAAGATTGTGTAAGATTAATGTTTAATTAACTACCATGCTTAGATTAATGCTAAGTAGCCTTACCATGCTTAGAATGTTGTAGGTTTATGTTTGAAACGTATACCATGCTTAGGCTGAATATTTAAGTAGCATACCATGTTGGATTGTTGTAGAGAAATTATATGCCATGCTTAGATTTTGTAGGGTTAATGCGTATCTACCATGCTTAGGAATGTAGCAAGATTCATGCTAATTATATATCCATGCTTGGATTGTGATGATTAATCACGTTTAAGTAGTGGAGATCCATGCTTAAGGTGGTAGTAGAGATACATGCTTTAAGTAGTAAGCATTCATGCTCAAGTTATAACTTATGCTTAAATTGTAGTAAAGCTTCATGTTTAGATCATAGTAATTATTCGTGCTTAAGCTTGTTATAAGTGCATGCTTAAATCGTATTCGTACTTAGGAATATTGTGGGTTGATGGTTATGTTATGTACCATGACTAGTTTTTGTAGGTTGATGCTTACAATTGAATACCATGCTTAAATTCCTATAGGTTAAGTAAATAAGAAAGAATCATGTTGTAATTGTAGTGATAACTACCTTGTTGTAGTTAATGTTAGTAAGAAGCCATACATGCTTGAAGGGTATAGGATGGCATCCTAGTTAAATAAGAAAGCGGACGTATGTTCTAGGTTGTTCTAGTCAACTTCGAAAAGAACCCGTGGACTCTAGTTGTGTGAAGTCCTAATTGAAATTGGACCACATCATGGGGACATTTCTCATCCGTGGGGGTAATAAGGATTAGAAAGGTCATTAGTAATAGTTAGTTCGATAAAAGTTGTTATGTCGCCTTCGGGCTTTTATTGGTAGAATACCTACCATAGACTTTTAGTAGATTCTTCTGTTGCTTCTAATAATAGAAGATCAAGTTGCTAGTAAGCACGTTTGGTTGCTTCTAGATTTGATTACCTGTATGGTTGTTTGCATATGGTTGTGCTCGTACGTGGCTCGACCGGCCCGTGCGTAGCTGTTGGTCTCATACACGGCTTATTTGGCTGGTATGTACGTTGTCATCTCATACGAGGTCCGTCTGGCTCGTAGGGAGTGGTTGGTTCATACGTAGCTTATTGGCTCGTATGTGGTTAGTTTACCCGTATATAGCTTATTAGCTAGTACACAGTTGTTGTGCTCGTCTAGGGTGATATTATTACCCTGGGGGCTATCGACCATCAAGACATATGTTTTCTTACCCCTAAGGAACTGTGGAGGAGTCACTCCTTGTGTACCGTCGGATCTTAACCGGTGTGGGCTGATCGAGGACCGGAGTATAGACGGAATCCAAGTTCAGGGTGGCGGCATGCATGTATGTTCGCATGGCCGGGGTCTTGGATCGATGGGCCAGGAACCGGATCCTGAGGGATTCTGGTAAGTCTAGGTTGAGCAGCCTAGTAGAGTTGTCTTGCGAAGTCTAATTTAAGGCCTAGTATGTTGTGTTTATAATATTGTCATCCCTAGGATTGTTCGAGTCAGGGACATCATTAAGGTAGTGACTTATAAAGATCATTTACTTAGACCCTTTGCCAAAAAGAGATGAGTTGGTTGTAGGGGACGCTTTACGACCAACTTGTCCCTTGAGGCAGGCCTTAGGTGGTGTTATTGAGTTGTACCTTCCCGTCAAAGGGATACGTACGGTGGCTTCTCACGAGTTGGGAGCACGGGTTGCGTATCTCACACTATTGATTCCTGAAGTGCCATGATAAGGCGGGCGAAGCTAGGGATGGATCCCGGAACTCCGTCGGGTCCTATGCCGGGGATACGAACAGACCATGGACTACGGTCTGGCTAGGGGGCAGCAGGGGGCTCTCATGTTGGCGGAAACCTCGAGGGTTCGTCTGGTTTTTGAGTGAGGTCCGGTTAGCCGGTAGTAGTGGAAAACATAGACACCACGAGCGGACTGCATTAGTGGGACATAGATACCATGAGCGTACTGCTTTGGTATTACTTGACCACGTCTGCAACCTCATCAGTCACGTTGTATCTGTCAGGAACAAGTTGTGTACAATTAGAATTCATAACACGGGTTCAAATCCCTATATATGGAGAAACGGCTTGAGATGGGGCACATGTAGTATGGGCTGCATGTTGCTTCGGAGACTTGCTGACATTAGAATAGGAGCATCCTAGTCCTAATTAATATTGCGTTAGATTCTAGTCATAGCACTCACGAACACTTAAACTACACCGACACAATTGCCATGGTTTCTGTATGCTGTTTAGGAGATTTGCTGCTATGTTATCAGCCCTTAAGCGTCAGTGAATACTGACGTTCCCACTTCCATAGGTACTGGATCGCAGAAGTACAGGTGCGAGATCCAGGAGGACTCAAGGCAAGGAAAGCGAGGAGTCAGTGTCATGTTTAGTCCCGCTGTAACATGTATATAGATTATCTGTTAGTTGAGAGGTACTCAAGTGAGAGTTACCAAGTTTTGTTCTTCACTCCTTGTACTCTGATGTAAGATGTTGAAGGTTGTAATACTTAGGAATATAAAGGCATAATTGTAACACTAGTGTAATGTATTGTAGTTGTATAACATCCAGACTTGTAATACATTGGGAGTGAATAAAAAGTTTTAAATTTTTCTATTTTTCTGTGTATTGTGACTAATTGAAGAAAAGGTCTTGGCTCGTGTCTCGGTTTTCCAGTATATGGAAATCGGGGCGTTACAGCTAGTTAGGTTAATAAAAGACATGAGAATAACACGTGCACTTGCATGATAATTACATGTACATGTTCCTGTTAACTTGTTTACTTGATTACTTGTTTGCATACCACTTGTTTTCATGATGTCTTATTCATGATCTAGTTTACATATTGTATTTAATCTACTACATGATTCTTGACTCCATGATCTTTTTCTTGCTTCTTGTTTCGTTTTATACTTGTCCCGTTAGCTTGTATGACTTGCGGCCCGTGACTTGCATTAACGGGCATCTTCTTGCTTCTCCTTTTGTGATAATGTACTTACAGGTCTGGATGGAGAGTTACCCGAAGATGTTGCTGATCAAGTATTTTAGTCTTGTTAATTATCATGTTACTTTAGTTCATGTTTTGTTCATGTACTCTTTATTGTATCCGGGCATATTTGACCTGTAACTACTTTTTATTCCCAACTTTTGGTTATGTTATGGACTATGTCATAACTTTTGTTATTATATTGTGATTTTGCATGCCTGCGTGGTTTGTTTTGTTATCTTGTTGTTGAGTTACCTGTACAACTTATGAATGGTGTATTCGCATCATTCGTTGGGCCTTAGTCACGGACTCGTATTCCCGTATTTTGGAAAGCAGGGCGTGACACCCTGCTTATTATGTTACAACTTATAATGGAAAACATGAAGAAATAAAAAATTCGAAAAATTCTTGAACAAAGAATGGTTTAGCATAATATATTGTATAGACTTATATAGTATAATACTCATGACGTGGATATGTAAATACTGGTTTGTAGTGAATGAAAATACACTATATTTATGGGCTAATTATATACAAAAATAGATAAAACCCTTGCTTTATACTGTTACAACTTATAATGGCAAAATTGAAGTAAAAAAATAGAAAAAAAATTGTGGCTGCTGACCCAGACTTTTGATCACAATCGAATGTTTTATAAACCCTGGCATGCTCCTGATCCAGACTTGTAATAGAAATTCAATCCGGTAAATGACATTATAAAGTATGTGTTTTGCATCTCATGAGTTAGAACATGTTCCATGCATAATTTTTTGGTATTCCCTGATCATATCTTGACATCGTTCTCGTTGCATCATGTTCATATTTGATTAAAATTAATAAAAATAAGAAGTCGGGGTATAAGGGGAAAGATTTAGTAGTGGGCAATATAGAAGAGCGTACTCGGACGGGAGCTCGTGGTTTCCCGATGCAAGTTGCAAGTTTGCAAATTACAGGTTTACATGTTCACATTACAAGTTCACACTCTACATGTTCCACATTACACGTATCTCGATACATATAATTTACATGTTTTTCGAGTACGTGACCTATAGAATCCACCACTAAGTCTAAACTTTACTTGATTGCGTGTATCAAATATGTGGTATGAGACGCATGATTTCTGCACTAGTTAGGTTAATAAATGACATGAGATTAACACGTGCACTTGCATGATCTAATTACATGTACATATTCCTGTTGACTTGTTTACTTGATTACTTGTTTGCATACCACTTGTTTTCATGATGTCTTGTTCATAATCTAGTTTACATATTGTATTTCATCTACTACATGATTCTTGACTCCATGATCTTTTTCTTGCTTCTTGTTTCGTTTTATATTTGTCCCGTTAGCTTGTACTACTTACGGCACGTGATTTGCATTAACGGACATCTTCTTGTTTCTCCTTTTGTGATAATGTACTTGCAGGCCTGGACGGAGAGTTACCCGAAGGTATTGCAGATCAAGTATTTTAGTCTTGTTAATTATCATGTTACTTTAGTTCGTATTTTATCCATGTACTCTTTATTGTATCTGGGCATATTTGACCCGTAACTACTTTTTATTCCCAGCTGTTGGTTATGTTATAGACTATGTCATAACTTTTGTTATCATATTGTGATTTTGCATGCCTCCGTGGTTTGTTTTGTTATCTTGTTGTTGAGTTACCTGTACAGCTTATGAATGGTGTATTCACATCATTCGTTGAGCCTTAGTCACAGACTTGTATTCCTGTATTTTGGGAAGCGGGGCGTGACACCCTGCTTATTATGTAACAACTTATAATGGCAAACTTGAAGAAATAAAAAATTCGAAAAATTCTTGAACAAAAAATGGTTTAGCATAATATATTGTATAGACTTATATAGTATAATACTCATGACGTGGATATGTAAATACTGGTTTGTAGTGAATGAAAATACACTATATTTATGGGCTATTTATATGCAAAAATAGATAAAACCCTTGCTTTATACTGTTACAACTTATAATGGCAAAATTGAAGTATAAAAATAGGAAAAAAATTGTGGCTGCTGACCCAGACTTTTGATCACAATCGAATGTTTTATAAACCCTGACATGCTCCTGACCCAGACTTGTAATAGAAATTCGAACCGGTAAATGACATTTTAAACTATGTGTTTTACATCTCATGAGTTAGAACATGTTCCATGCATAATTTTTTGATATTCCCTGATCATATCTTGACATCGTTCTCGTTGCATCATATTCATATTTGATTAAAATTAATAAAAATAATAAGCCGGAGTATAAGGGGAAAGATTTAGTAGTGTGCAATATAGAAGAGCGTACTCGGACAGGAACTCGTGGTTTCCCGATGCAAGTTGCAAGTTTGCAAATTACAGGTTTATATGTTCACATTACAAGTTCACACTACATGTTCCACATTGCACGTATCTCGATACAAGATATAACTTACATGTTTTTCCGGGTACGTGATCTATAGAATCCATGACTAAGTCTAAACTTCACTTGATCGCGTGTATCAAATATGTGGTATGAGACGCATGATTGCTGCACTAGTTAGGTTAATAAAAGACATGAGATTAACACGTGTACTTGCATGATCTAATTACATGTACATGTTTCTGTTGACTTGTTTACTTGATTACTTGTTACATACCACTTGGTTTCATGATGTCTTGTTCATGATCTAGTTTACATATTGTATTTCATCTACTACATGATTCTTGACTCCATGATCTTTTTCTTGCTTCTTGTTTCGTTTGATACTTGTCCCGTTAGCTTGTACTACTTGCGGTCCGTGACTTGCATTAACGGGCATCTTCTTGCTTCTCCTTTTGTGATAATGTACTTACAGGCCTGGATGAAGAGTTACCCGAAAGTGTTGCTGATCAAGTGTTTTAGTCTTGTTAATTATCATGTTACTTTAGTTCATGTTTTATTCATGTACTCTTTATTGTATCCGGGCATATTTAACCCGTAACTACTTTTTATTCCCAGCTGTTGGTTATGTTATGAACTATGTCATAACTTTTGTTATCATATTGTGATTTTGCATGCCTGCGTGGATTGTTTTGTTATCTTGTTGTTGAGTTACCTGTACAACTTATGAATGGTGTATTCGCATCATTCGTTGGGCCTTAGTCACGGACTCGTATTCCTGTATTTTGGAAAGCGGGGCGTGACACCCTGCTTATTATGTTACAACTTATAATGACAAACTTGAAGAAATAAAAAATTCGAAAAATTCTTGAACAAAAAATGGTTTAGCATAATATATTGTATAGACTTATATAGTATAATACTCATGACGTGGATATGTAAATACTGGTTTGTAGTGAATGAAAATACACTATATTTATGGGCTAATTATATGCAAAAATAGATAAAACCCTTGCTTTATACTGTTACAACTTATAATGGCAAAATTGAAGTAAAAAAATAGAAAAAAAATTGTGGCTGCTGACCCAGACTTTTGATCACAATCGAATGTTTTATAAACCCTGACATGCTCCTGACCCAAACTTGTAATAGAAATTCGACCAGGTAAATGACATTATAAACTATGTGTTTTGCATCTCATGAGTTAGAACATGTTCCATGCATAATTTCTTGATATTCCCTGATCATATCTTGACATCGTTCTCATTGCATCATATTCATATTTGATTAAAATTAATAAAAATAAGAAGTTGGGATATAAGGGGAAAGATTTAGTAGTGGGCAATATAGAAGAGCGTACTCGGACGGGAGCTCGTGGTTTTCTGATGCCAGTTGCAAGTTTGCAAATTACAGGTTTACATGTTCACATTACAAGTTCACACTCTACATGTTCCACATTGCACGTATCTCGATATAAGATATAATTTACATATTTTTCCGAGTACGTGACCTATAGAATCCACCACTAAGTCTAAACTTCGCTTGATTGCGTGTATCAAACATGTGGTATGAGCCGCATGATTGCTGTGCTAGTTAGGTTAATAAAAGATATGAGATTAACACGTGCACTTGCATGATAATTACATGTACATGTTCCTGTTGACTTGTTTACTTGATTACTTGTTTGCATACCACTTGTTTTCATGATGTCTTATTCATGATCTAGTTTACATATTGTATTTCATCTACTACATGATTCTTGACTCCATGATTGTTTTCTTGCTTCTTGTTTCGTTTTATACTTGTCTCGTTAGCTTGTACTACTTGCGGCTCGTGACTTGCATTAACGGACATCTTCTTGTTTCTCCTTTTGTGATAATGTACTTGCAGGGCTGGATGGAGAGTTACCCGAATGTGTTGCTGATCAAGTGTTTTAGTCTTGTTAATTATCATGTTACTTTAGTTCATATTTATTCATGTACTCTTTATTGTATCCGGGCATATTTGACCCGTAACTACTTTTTATTCCCAGCTGTTGGTTATGTTATGCACTATGTCATAACTTTTGTTATCATATTGTGATTTTACATGTCTGCGTGGTTTATTTTGTTATCTTATTGTTGAGTTACCTGTACATCTTATGAATGGTGTATTCGCATCATTCGCTGGTCCTTAGTCACAGACTCGTATTCCCGTATTTTGAGAAGCGGGGCGTGACACCCTGCTTATTATGTTACAACTTATAATGACAAACTTGAAGAAATAAAAAATTCGAAAAATTCTTGAACAAAAAATGGTTTAGCATAATATATTGTATAGACTTATATAGTATAATACTCATGACGTGGATATGTAAATACTGGTTTGTAGTGAATGAAAATACACTATATTTATGGGCTAATTATATGCAAAAATAGATAAAACCCTTGCTTTATACTGTTACAACTTATAATGGCAAAATTGAAGTAAAAAAATAGAAAAAAAATTGTGGCTGCTGACCCAGACTTTTGATCACAATCGAATGTTTTATAAACCCTGACATGCTCCTGACCCAAACTTGTAATAGAAATTCGACCAGGTAAATGACATTATAAACTATGTTTTTTGCATCTCATGAGTTAGAACATGTTCCATGCATAATTTCTTGATATTCCCTGATCATATCTTGACATCGTTCTCATTGCATCATATTCATATTTGATTAAAATTAATAAAAATAAGAAGTTGGGATATAAGGGGAAAGATTTAGTAGTGGGCAATATAGAAGAGCGTACTCGGACGGGAGCTCGTGGTTTTCTGATGCCAGTTGCAAGTTTGCAAATTACAGGTTTACATGTTCACATTACAAGTTCACACTCTACATGTTCCACATTGCACGTATCTCGATATAAGATATAATTTACATATTTTTCCGAGTACGTGACCTATAGAATCCACCACTAAGTCTAAATTTCGCTTGATTGCGTGCATCAAACATGTGGTATGAGCCGCATGATTGCTGTGCTAGTTAGGTTAATAAAAGATATGAGATTAACACGTGCACTTGCATGATAATTACATGTACATGTTCCTGTTGACTTGTTTACTTGATTACTTGTTTGCATACCACTTGTTTTCATGATGTCTTATTCATGATCTAGTTTACATATTGTATTTCATCTACTACATGATTCTTGACTCCATGATTGTTTTCTTGCTTCTTGTTTCGTTTTATACTTGTCCCGTTAGCTTGTACTACTTGCGGCTCGTGACTTGCATTAACGGACATCTTCTTGTTTCTCCTTTTGTGATAATGTACTTGCAGGGCTGGATGGAGAGTTACCCGAATGTGTTGCTGATCAAGTGTTTTAGTCTTGTTAATTATCATGTTACTTTATTTCATATTTATTCATGTACTCTTTATTGTATCCGGGCATATTTGACCCGTAACTACTTTTTATTCCCAGCTGTTGGTTATGTTATGCACTATGTCATAACTTTTGTTATCATATTGTGATTTTACATGTCTGCGTGGTTTATTTTGTTATCTTGTTGTTGAGTTACCTGTACATCTTATGAATGGTGTATTCGCATCATTCGCTGGTCCTTAGTCACAGACTCGTATTCCCGTATTTTGAGAAGCGGGGCGTGACACCCTGCTTATACTGTTACAACTTATAATGGCAAACTTGAAGAAATAAAAAATTCGAAAAATTCTTGAACAAAAAATGGTTTAGCATAATATATTGTATAGACTTATATAGTATAATACTCATGACGTTGGATATGTAAATACTGGTTTGTAGTGAATGAGAATACACTATATTTATGGGCTAATTATATGCGAAAGTAGATAAAACCCTTGCTTTATACTGTTACAACTTATAATGGCAAAATTGAAGTAAAAAATTAGAAAAAAAACTGTGGCTGCTGGGATTCGAGCCCAGGTCTCCACGGCCACAACGTGGAATTCTCACCACTAAACTACAGCCACTTTTGTTGTCAAGATATAGGCATAAAAACTATATATGCAATACTAGTATAAGTCAGCGTAAAAGAGTTTTCGAAAATGTATCTCCACTTTAGACTTTAATGTCAGCGTAATCCACCAATATAAGTCCCATTGCTAGTTAACAAGAGATCAAAAAAATTCAAATTTGAGTCGCATCATAGGCAGGTTTGGCTTCGTCGAAGCAATGTAGGATAGATAGATAGAGGTTATATTGTTTGTGTTGTGGCTTTAATGACGAAACAGCTGTAAAATTATTGTTACAATTTATAATAGAATTTTAATTTCCAGTATATATTTGTATAATTAATGAGTAATGACCACCTCAATCGATTTTGTGGCTGGTCTGATCTTTGCTCCTCAGCTTCAAATTATTTTGAGTGGTTATACTTCACCTTTAAAAAAAAAGGAAAAAGTTCAAATTATTTTCAAAACAACATTTTATATAATATAACTGAGAAAATTCAACTCATGTTCCAAACGATTAATTAATATATATACATATATACTAAGAGACAGACAAAGATTAGACCACCTCTGACCCTCCATGCTTCAAACACATGCATACATACACGATGCATGCATGCACCTCCAATTCGATGACTACTGCATTGATGGACTAACTCATCAAAATGAACTGTATTTGTTGTTTTATAAAAACCAAGTCTTAATAATTACAAAAAAAAAAACAAAGACGAGATGATCAGTCCGTATCCTGCTCCTGCGATAGCATACACGATACATGCATACACAAATATTATATATGTACTATAAATTAAGCTCTTAATTATTGAGATAATGATGATGATGATGATCCCCATACAGGGACAGAGAGACAGAGTTAACAGTAGTTCTCAAAGAATAATTAGAGAATTGATGTGTCTTTCCTGTAATGAGTGCACTCATCTTGGCTATTCCACGCGTGCCGATTTGCATTTTCAGACACGTGTATGGTTGATGGTGGTCTATGTGTTTAGGACCACCACATATATGGTACAGTTAATGCTTACACGAAGAGCTACATGACAGATATATAGGAGGCAGACCACATGGGGAAGCATAATCAGCAGTTGTGTAATACATGTTACACTGCATGTGCCGGCTACCTAGCTTCTCCGTTTCATTTCGTACATTGAGTTTTGTTTTGTTTTTTATTTTTGTAGTGGAAAAGTAGGTAGTAGTTCATCACATCATGATCGAAAGTCTTGATTGGTTTATTTATGTAATGTAAAAAAGTAATCTACAGCTGAGCATATATAAGGATCTGCACATGAGTTGTCCGATGTTTAAAATCTTTCAGTGAAGAGAATCATTGATAAGAAAAAAGAAAGCTTGACAAATCTTCATATCTATGCTTTTCTTTACAGGATTGAAGTATACGTGTAAAGAGAAGGATCAACAGGTCTAATTGTTGTGAGTGCCCCACTAGAATATAATAGTGAGCTTCTCAGCTAAGGTTGGGAGTTTGAGTGCCGCTTGCACTTTCTTTTATAATCCATACCATCTGTACTGTTGATCCGTGATTAGTATATGAGAGTGCCTGCTGAATGTTTGTGATCACGGTATCTCCAGTTCAGAGAAAATAAAAAACACTAGTCTAATTATACTGGCCAAAGCAATGAAACCAATTTGGTGGACTAGTACTGATATGGGTCAGAAATAGCATGTCCTGGACCACTAGATCCCCTCAGAGATACGCGCACCATCTGATCCTTCTGATCTGTCATGTCAGCGTCGGGAAACCGCCCGGAGCTTGGCCACGTCAGCCTGGAAATCGTCCCGGCGCCTGCCACGTCAGCCCTATACCGCCCGGCTTTTCCACCGCTTCAGCCATGCGGGTAACCGGGTCCGGCCGAGCCCCAAACGGGTCTGGACCCGATTGGCTTCCTCTATAAATACCAGACCCTCCCCCCTGTTTACAGGTAATAAAACTTTTGCCACTAAAACCCTAGTTACTGTTGCTCTTATCTTAAGTAACTGACTAGATCGTCGGAGGGTCTGCCACCGGAACCAACCCCGGTGTTTCTAGACAGTCTGCAGGTACACAAGGCCTCGGATCCGAGCCCTCTGATCCGAGCCCAGACATCCACCTCACTCCAAGCCCGTCGCAGGTACCGCCCGGCCAGCCGAGGGTCATCCGACCAGTAGCTTTCTCCTTCAATACAAATCGAGTAAGAACTCACACCTGGTGAATCCACACGTCTCCCAGAAACAAACCGCATCAGGTTGGCGCCGTCTGTGGGAAAAGCTACTTCGGAAGCCGACCCGAGTCCCACCGCCAAGGTACCTCGATCGCCGAACTCCCATGGCCTCCAAAGGCAAGGGGGCCGCGTCCTCCGTCAACCGACGGGACACACCCCAACCAAATACCAATGCCGGGCCACGCGAATCAAAGCACAGGGCTTCCCATCAGGGATCCCAGCGGAGCGCCACCCGTACAGTCCAGCCCGACCTACGAAGGGTAATCACCAACCGGCAGGTTAGTCGCAGTGGGGGGAGGGCCGCTTCCAACTCGGCCCCGAACCATCCTAGACCACCGCCTGAAGAACGGAGGCCAGCACTCAGCCGAGTCAGAAGACAACCTCCGGTCCGACCGGTCCGAGCCGAGGGAGCTCCTGTCACTCAATAGGAGTTCCAGGACTTCCGAAGAAAAATTCTTGGGGCTCTCCGACGGGCCCCCAGAGAAGAAGCCCGACATTCCCGAACCGTGTTGGACGCCGAGGCAAGCGTGTCCCGCCCCTTAACGAACCCGACTGAGGAAGAAGGCGAACTCCTAAGGCGCCTCCAAGAAATGGAAAATCGCCTCGATCACATAGGCGACGGCGGCCAAGGAGCGGCTCAGGGGTACAGACCTGTCTGACCCCCTTTCTCCGCCCTCATTCTCCAAGCGGAAATACCTCGGAATTTCCGACCACCTCAGTTCGAAACCTACGACGGCGAGGGAGATCCTGCTGATCACATGGAGGGTTTCAAGACCCTCATGATGATTCACAGCGCTTCGGATCTCCTGCTATGTCGAGCCTTCCCTGCCACCCTCCGGGGTCCGGCTCGCGAATGGTTTTCCAAACTGACGCCCGGTTCCATCTACTCATTCGACCAGTTGGAAGGCAATTTCCTCACCCACTTTGTCACCAGCCGGAAGGTCGAGAAGACAAGTACTTCCCTACTTGGACTCAGGCAGAATGAGGGAGAATCACTCCGGGCGTTCGTCCGGAGGTTCACAACAGAGGCAAGGTCGGTCTCCTCTCTCGATCCGGGCGTCGCCTTCGTGGCATTTCGGCACAACGTCCGTCATGGGCAGCTGAAAGCCTCTCTGGCGAAGAAGCCTCCCATCGATTTTCCCGACCTCCTCAACAGGGTTGAGAAATACATCAGGGCGGAGGAGGCCCTAAATCCAGATGAGTCCAGAGAAGCACCCGGAAAAGGGAAGCGGAAGGCCGAGGAAGTCGAGCCTTCTAAAAAGGCTCCGAGGGACGTGGGCACCATGAAGAAGGTACCGCCGGTCCCTCGCTTCGAAAGGTATACCCCACTCACACAAAATGTGTCCTCCATACTCCTGGCAATCGAGGACAGGGACCTCGTTCAGTATCCCCCTCGACCGTCTAACAATACTAGCAAGAAAAGGGATCAACGGTTCTACTGCCGCTTCCACCGGGACAACGGGCACGACACAGATCACTGCCGTGCCCTGAAAGATGAAATCGAGGCCCTCATTCAGCGAGGGTACCTTCGGGAGTATAAGCGGGATGATGCTCGGGGGCAAAGGGACACAAGGAATAGGAGAACCCCACCTCCTCCTCGAGCTCCCCTGCAGCTCCCCGAGCAAGAGCATGAGCTCGAAGAGCCGGATGGCCAAGCCATATTACACTGCATCCACGGGGGGCCCATGGGAGGGGAGTCCAACACTTCCTGCAAGGCGTTCATCCGGGATGTCAACGCCGTCCAAGGGCCTCTCCCCCCTCAAATTCAACAACTCCCCGTCTCCTTCTCGGGGGATGACCTGGAGGGGGTACGGCTCTCGCACTGTGATGCCCTCGTGATCAATCTCAGCATGGCAAATTTCGAGGCTTGGCGAATCCTTGTAGATAACAAAAGTTCGGTCAACATTCTGTTCCTCGAAGCTTTCGAGAACCTAAAGCTGCCCCGTAACAAACTCAAGCCAGCGGGGTACACTCTGCACGGATTCTCTGGAGTTCCAGTGACGATCGAGGGGATCGTCACACTGGACGTCACGGCGGGAACGGCCCCAAACCGGAGAACCGAGTCCATGGACTTCATGGTTGTCAACGTCAAGGCAACCTACAACGCCATACTCGGTCGTCCGGGCCTCTGCTCTCTCCAAGCCGTCCCCTCGGCCTACCACCAGAAGATGAAGCTCCCTACCAGTACCGGGGTAGGGGTGGTCCGGGGGAACCAGGAAGCCGCTCGCTAGGAAACGGAGTGTTCCCCCTCGACGCCGTGGAAATGCAGCCCCAAAGGAGCCAGCCGGAGCCAGAGTCGGCAGACGAGCTGGAGGATGTCTCCTTCGAGACAGGGGATTCATCGAAACAATTTCGAGTAAGCCGCTCCCTCGCACCCCGCCTTAAATCCGACCTCATCGCCTGCATTCGGTGCAATGTCGATCTGTTCGCATGGAAGCCATCCGACATGCCCGGTATTTCCGAGGAGCTCATCATGCATAAACTCAGCGTGATCCCCGGCTCGAAACCGGTGGTCCAAAAGCGACGAAAGTTCGCGCCAGAGCGACAACAGGCAATTAATGCAGAAGTCGACAAGCTCCTGGCCGCGCGCTTCATCCAAGAGGTCAGCTACCCCGAGTGGCTGGCGAACGTCGTCATGGTCAAGAAGGCGAGCAGGAGCTGGAGGATCTGCATAGATTTCACGGATCTCAACAAAACGTGCCCGAAGGACCCATTCCCTCTCCCCAGAATCGATGCTCTCATCGATGCAACATCGGGTCACGAGCTCCTGTCCTTTATGGATGCGTTTTCAGGCTACAATCAGATCCGCATGTTCCCTCCCGACATTGCCAAGACGTCCTTCGTGACAGACCAGGGGCTCTACTGCTACAGGGTCATGCCCTTCGGGCTGAAGAACGCCGACGCCACTTATCAGAGGCTCGTCAACCGGGTCTTCAAGGAGAAAATCGGGCGCAATATGGAGGTGTACGTAGACGACATGCTCGTCAAGAGCCAGCGGGGGGAGGACCACGTAGCCAATTTGGAGGAGGCCTTTGGGGTACTTCAGACACATAATATGAGGTTCAATCCGAGCAAATGCGCCTTCGGCGTCTCCGCAGGAAAGTTCCTTGGCTTTATTGTCAGCCAATGGGGGATCGAAGCGAACCCCGAGAAGATCCAAGCAATCCTAGACATGGCTCCTCCCAGGAACATCAAAGAAGTCCTACGACTAACGGGGAGACTGGCGGCCATCGGCCGTTTCCTCTCCAAGTCTGGAGAGAAGTCTCTTCCATTCTTCAAAGCCCTGCGCGGCACTGGTGCGTTCGAATGGGGAGTCCAACAGCAAGAGGCCTTCGCCCAATTGAAGGAGTACCTCGCAAACCCTCCACTCCTCAGCAAGCCCGAACCAGGAGAGCCACTCTGGCTTTACCTATCAGCCTCGGAGAGGGTGCTCAGCGCCGTTCTCGTTCGGGAGGAAGAGGGATCACAGAAGCCCCTGTACTATGTCAGCAAGGTCCTGCTCGATGCCGAGACCAGGTACTCTCGGATGGAGAAGGTAGCGTACGCCCTAGTCATGGCCTCGCGAAAAATCCGCCCCCACTTTCAATCTCTTTCTGTCCAGGTGCTGACGGACCAACCCCTGAAAGCCGTACTCTACAAACCAGAAAGCTCGGGCCGACTCATGAAATGGTCGATTGAGCTCAGCCAGTACGACATTGGCTATCAACCCAGAACAGCCATCAAGGGACAGGCGCTCGCAGAGTTCATTACGGAGTGCACCATCGTCGAGCACCCTACAAGCAAGGAAAGCGACCAGACGTGGGAAGTTTACGTCGATGGTTCCTCCTGCGAGGCAGGCAGCGGAGCGGGCATCATCCTGCGAGGCCCGGACGGTTTTCTCCTACAATACTGCCTCCGCCTCAACTTCTCGGCCTCCAACAACGAGGCCGAGTACGAGGCAATGATCGCTGGTCTCACTCTTGCTCATCAGGCCGGTGCCAAGCAGATCAGGGCTTTTAGCGATTCCCAGCTCGTGGTCAACCAGATCACCGGGGAGTACGAGGCCCGTGACGATCGCATGGTTCGTTACCAAGCTGTAGTTCAACGCCTACTAACGTCCTTCGACGAGTCGGCTGTTTTGAGGATCCCCCGGGAATAGAATGTCCAAGCGGACGCTTTGTCAAAATTGGCTTCCTCTTCCTTCGAAGGTCTCGACCGCACGGTCCTGATCGAGGTCATGCTAAAACCTAGCATCGACATCCCAGAGGTCCTGTGCATTGAAGATGGAGCCCCCCCGAAGACTGGACCACACTAATTAGGCGATTTCTCGTCAAGGGAGAGCTCCCAGAAGACCGAGCCGAAGCGAGAAGGGTCAGGGCCCGAGCGGAAAGGTTCACAATGATCGACTCAACACTCTTCAAGAGGTCCTACACTACCTCCGACGGCCGACCCTATCTCCGCTGCCTCACTCCCGATGAAGCCAAGTATGCCCTCAAGGAATTACACGAGGGGATTGGCGGGTGTCACATGGGAAGTCGCTCGCTCGTACGAAAGGCTTTGAACCACGGGTACTACTGGCCCACCATGTTGCAGGACGCTCTGACCCTTGTCAAGAAGTGTGGCCCCTGTCAAAGATTCTCGCCCATCAAAAGGGTTCCTCAAGCAAACCTGCGATCCATGGCCAGTCCGACCCCCTTTGCAATGTGGGGGATGGATCTGGTAGGCCCCTTTCCCAAGGCGACGGGGCAACGAAAGTTTCTTATAGTTGCAATCGACTACTTCACAAAATGGATCGAGGCGGAGCCATTAGTTACGATCACCGAGCAGCAGACTCAACAATTCTTCTGGAAGCACATTATCTGTCGGTTCGGGATCCCCCAAGTGCTCGTCACGGATAATGGGACCCAGTTTGCAGGCAAGCATTTTCGCAAGTTCTGCAAAGACCTCGGTATCCAGCAGCGCTTCTCTTCAGTATGCCATCCCCAGTCCAACGGGCAGGCAGAGAATGCGAATCGTCAGATCCTCGACGGACTCAAGAAACGACTCGATAATTCCTCCAAGGGGTTATGGGTCGACGAACTGCCAAGCGTTCTCTGGGCCCACCGAACGACGAAAAGAATCCCGACGGGGGAGTCACCTTTCAATTTAACTTACGGCGCTGAGGCCGTCATTCCCATGGAAATAGGCATCCCCTCTCCCCGAATCATGGCTTTCGACGAAGCAAGCAACTCCATGCAACTACGGGCAGACCTGGACCTCATTGACGAGGTCAGAGAGAAGTCGGCCATCAGAAGGAACATCTACCAGCAAAGAATCGAGAGGTTCTACAACAAGAAGGTGCGCCCAACAAATATTGCACTCGGAGATCTTGTCCTCCGGAAACTGGCGGTATCCAACCCCGGCCAGAAAAGAAAGTTGGCACCAAACTGGGAGGGCCCTAACAAGGTTTCAGAGGTCGTACGACCGGGTACCTATCGCCTGACCGACACCGACGGCCAGCCCGTCAAGAGGCCCTGGAATGCGGAACACTTGATTAAGTTCTTAGGAGAGTAGCCTCCATGTAAAATGTAACGATCGTAATCGGCACGTTGTGCCCAGTCTTTTGTAAAGTCCTGTAAACGGCACGTCGTGCCTAGACTTGTTTGTAACAAGCATATATTGTAAACATGTCGGCTTTCTTAAAACAAACTTATGATTCCAAACCTTGTAAACCGATAAATGACTCGGCGCTCGGATGAAATCGCGAGCCCAAACATGCTTCTCTTATGGGCATAAGACTCGGCACTCGGATGAAATCGCAAGCCCAAACATGCTTCTCTTACAGGCATGAGGCTCGGCACTCGGATAAAATCACGAGCCCAAACATGCTCCTCGTACAGGCATGAGACTCGGCACTCGGATGAAATCGCGAGCCCAAACATGCTTCTCCTACAAGCATAGGACTCAGCACCTGGATGAAATCGCGAGCCCAAACATGCTTCTCCTACAGGCATGAGACTCGGCACTCGGATGAAATCGCGAGCCCAAACATGCTTCTCCTACACGCATAGGACTCGACACCCGGATGAAATCGCGAGCACAAACATGCTTCTCTTACAAGCATGGGACTCGGCACCCGGATGAAATCGCGAGCCCAAACATGCTTCTCTTACAAGCATGGAACTCGGCACCCGGATGAAATCGCGAGCCCAAACATGCTTCTCTTACAAGCATGGGACTCGGCACTCGGATGAAATCGCGAGCCCAAACATGCTTCTCCTACAAGCATAGGACTCGGCACCCGGATGAAATCGCGAGCCCAAACATGCTTCTCCTACAGTCATGAGACTCGGCACTCGGATGAAATTGCGAGCCTAAACATGCTTCTCCTACACGCATAGGACTCGGCACCCGGATGAAATCGCGAGCACAAACATGCTTCTCTTACAAGCATGGGACTCGGCACCCGGATGAAATCGCGAGCCCAAACATGCTTCCCTTACAAGCATGGGACTCGGCACCCGGATGAAATCGCGAGCCCAAACATACTTCTCTTACAAGCATGGGACTCGGCACTTGAATAAAAGCTCGAGACCAAACATACTCTCGCACCATCTCCCCAAGAGAACATGTGCAGGAGCTCGGCGTCGACCCCGAGCAAGGCGGGTGCCCTCTCCAAGGGCACCGCGACCTGAACGCGTGGCGGCGGCGCTACGCTACGCCTGCAATTGCCTTTCTCACCGGTGTGGGGCTCGGCATCCGTCCCTCGCTCGGTTTGGCCTCCTCGAAGGCCATCAACCGATACTCGAGGCGACATCAGCCAGCCACGCCCGCACCGTCTCTCCAAGAGAACATGTGCAGGAGCTCGGCATCGATCCCGAGCAAGGCGGGTGCCTTCTCCGAGGGCACCGCGACCTGAACGCTCGGCGGCGGCGCTACACTACGCCTGCAATTGCCTTTCTCACCGGTGTGGGGGCTCGGCATCTGTCCCTCGCTGGGTTTGGCCTCCTCGGAGGCCATCAACCGATACTCGAGGCGACATCTGCCAGCCACGCCCGCACCGTCTCTCCAAGAGAACATGTGCAGGAGCTCGGCATCGACCCCGAGCAAGGCGGGTGCCCTCTCCGAGGGCACCACGACCTGAACGCTCGGCGGCGGCGCTACGCTACGCCTGCAATTGCCTTTCTCACCGGTGTGGGGGCTCGGCATCCGTCTCTCGCTCGGTTTGGCCTCCTCGGAGGCCATCAACCGATGCTCGAGGCGACATCCGCCAGCCACGCCCACACCGTCTCTCTAAGAGAACATGTGCAGGAGCTCGGCGTCGACCCCGAGCAAGGCGGGTGCCCTCTCCGAGGGCACCGCGACCTTGACACTCGGCGGCGATGCTCAACGCTGCTACCACCCGTTCACTCACCAAGTGTTGGAAAATTTTTTATTTAGTTTTGAGGCGTCCGCCTTCCGCGGACGCCCCGAGCCTTGAGTCGGATTATTGGCCACCCTCTCACCCGCGAACAGCTCGGGGTTTACGGCTTTTTGCAAAACCCCAAACCCCAAACTGTTCGAGGATGGCAGGGGGGCCAAAGACTAGCGGCTCCCTCTCTGCTCAAACTGATCAGTCGACCCCTCTGTCGCCCAAGAACAGCTCGGGGTTTACGGCTCTAACAAGCCCAAAACCCCAAATTGTTCCCGGACGGCGGAAGAGCCACTGAGTGTCGGACTTCTCCGAACACCCCAAACGATCGGTCGGCCCACCGCTCACCAACGAACAACCCGGGGTTCCATGGCCCTGACGGCCTATACCCCGAATTGTTCGAGGGTGATCGGTGTGCCTCCGATTCGGGATGCTCAAAAATATTATATTTTGTGGACGCCCGCCATGGACAAGCATCCGAGTCGAATGACTCACTGATTGAAAACTGAAGAGGGGTGGTGATTATATAGCCCCCTGAGGCCTCATTTATTATGCCTGGGAATGTGAAACGGCGGAAGGCGAAACGTCGCCATAAATATTCCTAGGAATGCGAAACGTCGCGATTATTGACGCAGTCGCGTCGATTGCGACTCTTCGGAAATTTCACACCAACTACCCTCGGCATCCGAGGCGATCAAGGCTCCGGAGAACAAATGATCTTATTCATTACTCATTGCTTACAACTCAATGAACGAAAGTACAATTACAAAGAAGGCTCTCAACTCACTCACACTCAGCCGGGAACTCGAATTCGGGGCTCCTATGACGCTCGACTATTCCAACTAAGGAGGACGCTCCCACCACCGAGCTCTCCGCATCATCCGGCTGGGTCTCAACCGGCGAGAGCGGCAGCAACCGTCCCGGGGTGGAGTTGCTCGCCTCTTCAACAAGACCAGCACCCAGTATGAGCTTCAGCCGGCGAACCTCTAACTCTTTCTCTACGACGGCCTCGCGAAGAAGAGATTCAGAGGCCGAACGCCCACTAGAGGTATCCGAGACCGCCCAGTCCGTCTCAATGACCCACCAGTCCCGGTCGGCTACGATTTTTCTCAAACGAGCCACCTCTAGGCCGAGCTCTTTCGACTTGTTCAGAAAGTAATTCTTGGCGGCCTCTCGGTCCCGAGCCAACTTTCGTTGGCGAGCCAGCTTCTATCAAAAGAAAAATAGAGTATCACAAAAATGCAAGTGTTCGAGGGTCGGCCCAAAATTTCATATTTCATTCCATTTCAAAAATTTCGATACAAAAATTTGCGGTGGCCAGTCCGCCGAAGGCATTTACATCAAAAAGAATAAAAACAAAAACATCTAGTCTTGGGGGTCGAGGTGCACCTCTTCTTCGCTGTGACCTTCTTCGCTGCCGTCACCACCAGGGGTCGGAGGCAGGTCCGGTTTCCACCCGAAGCTGAGGTGGTCGACGTTGCACTCGGGATAAATGTATTTGAAGTGGGACTTGTCCTGCTCATAAGCCTCGTCCTGCGCCGCCACCAAGGTCTCCCCCAAGACCGCCTCCAAGTCCGCCACCTCCTTCTTCGCCTTATCCTTCTCCGCCGCCTCGGCCGCGACCTTCTTCAGCAGATCCTCTCGGTCCTGCTTATGGATCTTGTCCAAAGAGTCTATCTGGGCCTCGTGAACGGCCACCATGTCCCGGGCCTCCTTCAAGTCGTCCGTCGCCTTGTTCAGCTCCCGAAGGAACTTCTCCGCCTGCCTCTGCTCAAACAGGATCTCCTTCTCCAGGCACTTGTGGAAGTGCTGACCGTGGAGCATCGACTGTTACCAAAGAATCAAAGTTAGTTATAATTAAGAATCAAGTAAAATCAAAAAGACCTCGGCCGACTTACCGAGAGGTTGGCTTGGGCCCATCGCATATAGGCCTGGTCGGCCGTCTGCACCGCCAAGGCCATTCCATCCCGTTCGGTAATGGCCTTCAAGACGAACTCCATCGCTACGGGTCCGTCGAGAATGGAGTCCCCCTTTAAGATCGACCAATCAGGGGCAAAGGGCATCGTCCCCATCCTTCCCACCAGCTCCGCAGCGCTGGGCGTACGGGGGGAAGCTGCTGCGACGGGGCCTCGACCGTCTTCCCCGAGCCCCCCGCTGCGTCTCGAGCCGACCTCGACGCATGGGACTGGTGCTGGTGATGCTTCTTTTACTTCTTCGAAGGAGATTGCCCCTCCGGGGCTGGGGGCGGCGCTTGGGAGGGCCCTCCGGCTTGCTGGACCTGAGCGGAGAGCTTCCTCTTCTCGGCGGCGAGGCAATCCTGCTCTTCCTTCTTCTTCTTCTCCTGTCTCGTCTTCTCGGCCGCGGCGAGCAGAATCTTCTTAGCTTGCGCCTGTTGTGTCGACATCCCTACAACAAGATAAGAAAAGAAAGGCTAAACATTAACACGAAGGCAGAAAGATGAAAAAATAAGAAAAGAGACATACTAGGGTCGGCAGGACTCAGTCCGGCCCTCGCTAGGGTGAACTTCGGTCACCCGAAGCCATGAGATGTTGTCACCCCTGACTATCTCATCAACCCTCCCCCACTCCCGAGCAGACAACTCGTTCCTCTTCGGAGGCTTGCGCTTCGGCTTCACGAAGTTCCACTGGGTCGGGATATCCCATTCGCCATCGGTCTTCACGACGAAGTACTTATCCCTCCAAAGCTTAATCGAATCAGGGTGGCCGTGCACCACTCTCTTGTTTGGCCTCGGCGTGAAGAAGAATACGCCCTCAATGTCTCCGAGCGAACCAATACTGAAGATGGCCCGAAAGTAGGAAAGCCTCGGCTTCACCCCTTTCTCTTGACACTTCAGGATGAAACAGATGAGGTGCTTCCACGAGTTGGGGCCGTACTGCATGGGGGACAGCTCCGCCCAATTCAAAACCTTCTTTATGAAAGGGTGCAGAGGCAGCCTCAGCCCCGAGATAAAGGCGTCCTCTAGAAATATGCAATACCCCGGAGCCAACACTGTCGTAGGACGAATACCCGGGCTCGGCAGGAGCTCGTACTCCCTCGGAATGTAGTAAGCGGCCCTGATAATATTGAGGTACTCCGGCCTCAAAACGCTCGGGGTGGTGTCCGCACGGATCTTCGTCCTTGTGTTCTCCCCAGGCACGGGAGGGATCGGTTGAATATCCTTGACATCGTCAGGATACATTCGTATCGACACGGGATTCCGAAAGGTAACCGGTGGTACATCAAGGCCCTCCCTCGGCGCATTCTCGTCAGGCGAGGAGGGACTTTGAGGGATCGTCAGAACTCTCTTCTTCCGACGTGGTCGGCGCTTACGCTCAGGGGAGGGCGTCGACAGTGGGGGCAACGGAGGAAGATCTTCTCCGACCCCGGCTGTCCCCTCCGACATACTCTGACCGGCCTCCTGTACACCAACATTCTCTCCTCCCCCGCCTTCCGCGCCAACATGCTCTCCTTCGGCACCCTCTTCATCATCGTCCCCATCCTCCTCGTCATCGTCCCCCTCCTCTTCATCATCACCAGCGTCCTGATCCGACTCTTCCTCCTCGTCATCACTATCCCCGTCCGCACCACCCTCTTCCATCGGCTCCTTCCCTAGCCTCCTAGACCTCAGCGGTTGCACCACGAAGACTACATCATCATCACCTTCGGAGCCGGGTTCGGAGAAAACTTCGTCTTTGACCTGGTACTTACCCAAGGACGAGGACGTTTCCAATTCCGACTCCATCTCCGAGTGACCAGACGAACTAGCTTCGGATCCAGACTGAGTACGCGACATTTCTAAAAAGAGGATTACTAACCTGATGCGCAGAAAGTTACGTTTTCTGCGAAAAATCCGCCGACTGCGATTGAAATGCCCACTCTCTGTTGAAAATTGAAGGGAAGTAACGAAGAGGTAAATAAGAAAATGAGGAGGGGGGGTGGGGGTTTTTAAAGTAGAAAACGACTCCTCGATTTTCGCAAATAAGGATCTAGCCGTTAGATCTTATCTGACAAGATCCAACGGCTAAACAAACATTGATCTTTGCGCCATGACGTCAGCAAAAAGGGTGAAATTCCAACACTACCCCTTCCTATTTGCCAGGAAGAAAAGATTTCACCAAGTTAGAGTGGCTCGGGGCTCGGATCGAAACTCGAGCCAGGCCACCTTCTCCTTTTTCAGATGGGGCTCGGAGCTCGGATCGAAACTCGAGCCAGGCCACTTTCACCTTTCTCAGGCTCTGTTTAACCCATTATCAATGTCTTCCAAAAAGCGATCCAAATAGGTTTGCGGTCGACGCTCGGATGAAACCACGAGCCATACCGCGAATTCCCTTTCTCTTCATTACAGAGAGGTCGACGCCCGGATCAAAGTTCGAGCCATCCCACTTCTCCTTTCTCAGCGGGGGCTCGACGCTCGGATCTAAGTTCGAGCCAGCCCACTTCTCCCTTCTCAGCGGGGGCCCGATGCTTGGATCGAAGTTCGAGCCCGCCCACTTCTCCCTTCTCAGTGGGGGGCTCGCCGCTTGGATGGTAACTCGAGCCAGGCCACTTTCTCCTTTCTCAGAGGGGGCTCGACGCCCGGATCGAAGTTCGAGCTAGCCCACTTCTCCCTTCTCAGCAGGGGCTCGACGCTCGGATCGAAGTTCGAGCCAGCCCACTTCACCTCTCTCAGAGGGGGCTCGACGCTCAGATCGAAGTTCGAGCCAGCCCACTTCTCCCTTCTCAGAGGAGGCTCGACGCTCGGATCGAAGTTCGAGCCAGCCTGCTTCTCCCTTCTCAGAAGGGGCTCGACGCTCGGATCGAAGTTCGAGCCAGCCCACTTCTCCCTTCTCAGCAGGGGCTCGACGCCCGGATCGAAGTTCGAGCAAGCCCACTTCTCCCTTCTCAGCAGGGGCTCGACGCTCGGATCGAAGTTCGAGCCAGCCTACTTCACCTTTCTCAGAGGGGGCTCGACGCTCGGATCGAAGTTCGAGCCAGCCCACTTCTCCCTTCTCAGAGGGGGCTCGACGCTCGGATCGAAGTTCGAGCCAGCCCGCTTCTCCCTTCTCAGAAGGGGCTCGATGCTCGGATCGAAGTTCGAGCCAGCCCGCTTCTCCCTTCTCAGTAGGGGCTCGACGCTCGGATCGAAGTTCGAGCCAGCCCACTTCACCTTTCTCAGAGGGGGCTCGACGCTCAGATCGAAGTTCGAGCCAGCCCACTTCTCCCTTCTCAGCAGGGGCTCGACGCTCAGATCGAAGTTCGAGCCAGCCCACTTCTCCCTTCTCAGCAGGGGCTCGACGCTCGGATCGAAGTTCGAGCCAGCCCACTTCTCCCTTCTCAGAGGGGCTCGACGCTCGGATCGAAGTCCGAGCCAGCCCGCTTCTCCCTTCTCAGAAGGGGCTCGACGCTCGGATCGAAGTTCGAGCCAGCCCGCTTCTCCCTTCTCAGTGGGGGCTCGACGCTCGGATCGAAGTTCGAACCAGGCCACTTCTCCCTTCTCAGTAAACGCTCGGAGCTCGGATCGAAGCACGAGCCACGCCACCTTCATCTTTCTCGGAAGTGGCTCGGAGCTCGGATGGAATCTCGAGCCACACCTCTGTCATCCTACTCAAAGGTACCTCGGAGCTCGGATGGAAGATCGAGCCACACCAACCTCATCCCCCACGATGGGGCTCGGAGCACGGATAGAAGCGCGAGCACACCACCTTCGCCTTTCTCGGAGGGGCTCAGAACTCGACACTCGGATGGTATCCCGAATACCAGACGTTCCCCTTGCTCTTCCAACTAGCGAGGGGATCATCCCCAGACCCTAGGAGGCCGCCCCGCCGACCTCTAACGCTAGGTAAACGAGCCCCAAAGAAGGCCTCGAAATCCCCTCGCTCTTCCAACTAGCGAGATGGTCGTCTACCGACCCTTCGGCTCGTCGACCGACCCTTGGGCTCGCCTGCCGAACCCTTGGTACGTCCTCCGACCCATGGGCTCACCTGCCGACCCTTCGTCCCGTCTGCCGAACCCTTGGTACGTCCTCCGACCCATGGGCTCGCCTGCCGACCCTTCGTCCCATCCGCCGAACCCTTGGTTCGTCCTCCGACCTTTGGGCTCGTCCGCCGACCTTCGGACTCGTCCGCCGACCCCCAAAGCTTGACTCAAGCGCTTCTGGCTCTCTTTACCCTTTTTACTCCTCCTCCTGCGCAAAACTCCGAAACGAGGGATCCATTACTCCTGACCCCTGGCCTCTTTTAAGGGAAAGCACAGATCCTACCGTCTCACCCCTACATCTGCTCTTCCCCCAGAGGCAAAGAGTCGCTCCTACACGACTGGATCACTCAGCCCTATAGGAGCGTGGGGCTCGTGATATGGGTCAGAAATAGCATGGCCCATCCTGGACCACTAGATCCCCTCAGAGATACGCGCACCATCTGATCCTTCTGATATGCCACGTCAGCACCGAAAAACCGTCCGGAGCTTGGCCACGTCAGCCCGGAAACCGCCCCGGCGCCTGCCACGTCAGCCCTATACCGCCCGACTTTTTCTCCGCTTCAGCCATGCGGGTAACCGGGTCCGGCCCAGCCCCAAACGGGTCTGGACCCGATTGGCTTCCTCTATAAATACCAGACCCTCCCCCCTGTTTACAGGTAATAAAACTTTTGCCACTAAAACCCTAGTTACTGTTGCTCTTATCTTAAGTAACTGACTAGATCGTCGGAGGGTCTGCCACCGGAACCAACCCTGGTGTTTCTAGACCGTCTGCAGGTACACAAGGCCTCGGATCCGAGCCCTCTGATCCGAGCCCAGATATCCACCTCACTCCAAGCCCGTCGCAGGTACCGCCCGGCCAGCCGAGGGTCATCCGACCAGTAGCTTTCTCCTTCAATACAAATCGAGTAAGAACTCACATCTGGTGCATCCACACGTCTCCCAGAAACAAACCGCATCAAGTACATATATATACAGATATATATTCGAATCACCATCCATCTTAGTTGATATCTCTACTATTATAATGGGAGAAGGGGTTAGTGTCATCTGTCATTGTTGTCATTTTGAAGCCAACACGTGCAGCGCACGTGTTGACAAAATGATCCACTTTGGTAAATATTTTCGAAGGTGGACCAATTTGGTAAATATTTTCGGAAGTGGATCAGTTTGGAAATTATTTTCCCTTTTTTTTTTCTTTTTCCCTTCTTCCTCCGCGTGCACGTTCGAAAGTGGACCAGTTTGGTAAATATTTTCGACAGTGGATCAGTTTGGAAATTATTTTCCTTTTTTTTTTCTTTTTCCTTCTTTCTCCGCGTGCACGTTCGAAAGTGGACCAGTTTGGTAAATATTTTCGACAGTGGATCAGTTTGGAAATTATTTTTCTTTTTTTTGTCTTTTTCCTTCTTTCCCCACGTGCATCGCACGTGCATGATACTAGTATATATTTGGTACGTAGAGAGAATGAAACTTTTCACCTATGAAATTAATCAAGTAACTATTTTCGAAGAATATGTACTCGTGTTAACATTTTCTGCTTCAAAACTAATGAATACACATGCATCTACCATGCATCCTCATTTAATTAGGGTAATATGTTTCAAAACTATCTGATCTCTGACTAGTTTTATGATATATTCCTTAAAATTATACTATATCTGGAAGTTAAGATAAACAGTTTAAAAGTAAGTACATATCAGAATTGTTGCTTCAGTTATAAGAATTCTCCCCCACAGTAAAAGTGAACCAATTATTCTCTCATTCTCTGTGTACATCAATTATATCATTATCTTTCAAATCTAATTGATTATTACAAAAACTATATAGATAAACATATAGGAAGAAGACAAATTTTGACATGGTGGGTGACGTCAGCGGTTGAGAAGTACCATGCATATGCATGTAAAATGTCAGCCACAATATTTCGGCCCCCCATTCATGGTTCCTTCCTTTCGGAAGCTGGCAACAGGGCCGGCCCTGAGTTCCGGAGGCCCTAGGCGAACTTTCGAAATGGAGTTCCCCTTGTCCCATGCATTTTAAAAAAAATATGCAAAAAAAATTTTACGCGCAAAATGCGTGCCTATATTTACAAGGGAAATTTGAAATTGGGGACCCCTAAAATTGCGATTTCGGCGGGGGCCCGAGACGGCCGCCTTGCCCGCCTACATATCAGGGCCGGCCCTGGCTGGCAAACAATAATGAACCCTTCTTCTGTCTCCATACCATCCATTTTTCTTATATATTCCTCTACAACAATTCAAATTTACTATAGTATACTTCCTCATTAATAGTCGTCCACCTTCTCTTTTCATTCTACTCTATATATACCCCTCCAATCTCCATTTGTCCCTCAACAACCAAGTTCTCTCTCTCTCTCTCTCTATCTCTCTAACATGGAGTTGGCACAAAAGAATAATAAGTTGAACCAAATTCAATGCAAGTCCTCAAGAAAGAGAAGCTACATCGGCCTCACGGAGACACAGATGTCAACAAGGAGAACAAATGAGGAAGAAGAAGAGAGTTTAGAGGAAATAGAGAGAAGGGTGAAGGCGCTACAGAGGCTGGTGCCCGGCGGTGAGAACATGGAGGTAGAAACACTCTTTGAAGAGACTGCGGAGTACATCGAGGCATTGAGAGGGCAAGTGATGGCGATGAGGTCTTTGACTGATTACATTGATGCAGTGGTGATGAGGAAGAAGAAGAAGAAGGATGGGGGAATATGAAGATAAGGAGGTAGTCATGTAGATATTGAATTATCAACTACCTACCTTTATCTTTCTTCTATGTGTGAGATAGGAACTTCTATAGAACTCCTTGTAAATATGAGGAGGCATGCATGTAGTTTCTATTTTCTTTGTCAGAACAAAAGGTTTGATTCAAAAAGCTAATCAAACCATTTGTTGTATCTGGTATAAGAGAAATCAGGTTCATGTAAACAAAATGAATTGGAGTTTATGAATGTGCTTGAAATTAGAGTAATTGGTATTGCTTGGGTGTTGACAAACTGGAATTTATGGGATTTTATGCTTCATTTATTTACATATTATGGTTTTTTCAAAGAAAGCCATGCACACACAAATTTGCTAATTTCAAACAAGCCACCCATAAATTGCTATTTATTTTTATATTTCGCTAACAATACATCTAGATGAGTCAATCACAAATGTTCTAATTTTAAATATGTCATCATAGATTCTTGGAACACCGTTGATATGGGTAAAAAAGACCAGAATCTAGACCTTTTAAATCGGGCAAGAATCTTAAAAGCTTTCAGGGGGTAAAACGATAAATTCTAGCAGATACATGTCCGACAGAAGTAGTTGGGTCTCTTTCAGGCCCATCAACCCAATCTAGCATGCAATAAAGAGCGGCAAAAGCAACCCTAACACAAAAGAGTCCAGGTTCATCTGAAGAAGCTAGTAAAACCTCTATCTTTAGAGGGTAACTGCTTCTATCTCTCCATGCATAAAAGAGAGTTTGAAATCTCTCTCTTCATCAAGAGAAGAGTTCTGACTCGATCTCTTTACATGGAGACGGCAACCAACCTTATCAAAGCACTGGAAAGTAGAGATAAATAAATATCTTGAAATTGACCCTCCCAGCGACTGTATATACCTCTTGACCTCTTCGGAAATTAGGTAATTGCAAATTTTGCTCTCAAAACCCACCTTATCTTTGAATTTCTAACTTCGGTGTCAGAGGATCTGTCGCCGGGGCCAACCCATGTGTTTCAGGCTATTTTGTAGGTCTATGAGAGCGATCACTCTATCCCCAACAATCATATCTCTCTGTCAAGTACAGTTTGCAGTGGTCAACACAGGCGAACAACGAAGGTTAGAACTTTATTGTTTTTATTAAAACAGTTGACGATATCTGTTTGATTCCACACAAAAATTAGCAACAACAAATTGACGCCGTCTGTGGGAACAAAAAAGATCTCAGATCCAATTTTGCCGGTAAAAAACTACCTTGTCAGCCATGCCTCCAAAGGGAAAAAGGAAGGCGACGACTGCTAGGCAACAAGCCAACATATTCCTTCACCTCCTCATACGAGGGACCCCTTTCAACCTCCTCAACCGAATTACCAATCTCAACCAGAAAATCCCCATCACTAGTATACTCAACCTCCTTCCAAAGAGGCTGCACCAAGTGGCTCCCGCTGAAGTCGTCCCGAACAACACCCTATGAAGCAAGTGATCGAAAATAGAGGTTCTTTCCGTACCTCGACCCCCTTTACCATGTCCTATGCAGTGCCCCAGCTGCAGCAAGACCTCATTCAGATCATCATCAGTAAGCAACTGGGGTCTGACCCCCGAGACCACCTGAACGAAAGGTGAGGCCATGACGAAGTCCCCCATCCAGAACGCCAGGGAAGCTAGAGGACCCCATATCCACGAAGACAGAGGTTCAGAAGAAACCTTTCTCAGGGGGTGAAGAAGGTCTCCCCCCTCTCGAGAGCGAAGAAGCAAAACTACAACAAGTCGACCAGTTCGCAGGAACAATAGAGAAAATGGGGTGCTCGTCACCAAGACAGAATTCTAAGATTTCAAAGAAAAGATCCTCCAAGCCTTCAACGGCGCCCCAATTAGGGGTCGACAAACTAACAATCACAGCAGGTTGAACAGATCCGACCAAAGGGAAGACCCAGTTCTGTGCTGCCTTCGAAAGATGGAGGATCGTCTCAACATGATCAACCGAGAGGAAGACCATCAAGCCAGAAACTTTCGCCCAAGCCGACCTCCTTTCTCGAAGTCAATCATGGAGGCCCATGTCCTTGAAACCACCCCACTTTGAGTCATATAACGGAGAATCTGACTCGGCTGATCATATTGAGAGTTTTAAAACTTTCATGATGATCCACCTATCTTCATACGCACTTCTCTGAAAGACATTACTCACAACACTGAAGGGATCAGTAAGGGAGTGGTACTTCTGCCTCTCTCTAGGCTCCATCTTCCCTTTTGATCAATTTAAGGAGCTTTTTCTTACTCTCTTCGCAAGCAGCTACCAAACTAAGAAGATAAGTGCCTCTTTATAGGTTCTGAATCAAAGGGAGTAAGAACGACTTAGGGATTTAGTCCAATGCTTCACAACCGAATCTTGGTCCATCGCCTCCCTCGGCCCAGTAATAACAACCGCCGCATTCAGACACAATGGAAACCATGTCGATTTGAAGGCGTCCCTTGCCAAGAAGCATCATCAAGAATTCTCAGAACTCCTGCTAAGGAGCGAGAAATGCATCTGGGCTGAAGATTCTTTCCAACCTCGTGGTCAAAACGAGCCCTCCTCCGGGAACAAACAGATTAGTGAAAGTGAAGAAAGATCCAAGAAGCTCCAGAAAGATGACAATAGTCAGTGATGCCCTCCCCATTGTTTCGAGAAGTTCACCCATCTTAATGTCAATATATCAGCAGTCCTCATGGAGGTGAATAAGGAAGGGCTACTTCTTCCTCCCCCTAGAATGAATACTCTAAGGAAGAGAATTAATAGAGATAAGTGGTGCCATTTTCACAGAGATCATGACAATGATACAGATGATTGTTGGGCTCTTAAGGAAGAAATCGAAAAGCTTATCTAGTGAGCGCACCTATCCAAGTTTGTTATGAAGGACATGCCCGATCCTCCACTACCCCGAGGGGCTAATAAGTGAGCAGAGAAGCCTCAGATCCAGGAGCGGTTCTTCACTCCATCCACGGGGGACCTATGGAGGGAGAATCAAACTCCTCTTGGAAAAGCTTTCTTCTGAGTGGTGAATTCAGTACAAAACTCCCCCTACCAAAAGCTTGGGAGTTCCAGTGACGTTCTCAAATAAACACCTAGAAGGCGTTCAAATGCCGTACTGCGACGCACTTGTAATCAATCTCTACATGACCAACCACGAGGTACGTCGCATCCTAGTGGACAACGACAATTCTGTCAACATCATTTTTCTTGAAGCCTTTGAAGGCCTCAAGCTCTTTTGGGACTGTCTCAAGTCCTCCCGTTATAGTCTCCACAGGTTCTCCGGGGTCTCAGTCACAATCGAAGGAATAATACCAATGATGTGACTGCAGAGAAGGCCCCCACAACTCGAACTGAGGCAATGAATTTCATGGCCGTCAATGTGAAGACCGCTTACAATGCCATCCTTAGCCGACTTGGCTACCAACACTTCACGCCAAACCCTCAGCTTTTCATATAAAAATGAAGTTTTCAATGCCAGCAGGGGTAGGAGAAGCCAAAGGGAGCCAAGAGACAGCTTTAAGGTGCTACACGACTAGAATGAGGGGCTCAGTCCCCCTACTTAAAGCATTGAAACTCCCTAGGGGAGTAGTTAATTCGTTTCTAAACCAGTTGATGAACTTGCGGAGATCACCTTCTCCAGAAAGGATCCAACCAAGAGCTTCTGAGTAGCCAATGCTCTCCCCCACTAAGTAAAAAAATAGGACATCAAATGCATTAGAGGAAACCAAGGCCTATTCGCCTGGACTATTGCCGACATGCCTGGTATCTCGGAGGAATTAATCATGCACCATCTCAGTGTCAATCCCAATGACAATCCGGTTAAGCAGAAACGCCGCATATTCGCTCCTGACAGACATGAAGCCACTAAGGAAAAAGTTGCCAAGCTCCTAGGTGCCCGCTTCATTCAAGAAGTCAGCTACCTTGAGTGGTGGAAAAATATAGTAATGGTAAAGAAAGCGAATGAAAAATGGAGAATATGCATTGATTTCACCGACTTGAACAAAGCAAGCACGAAGGACCCGATTCCTCTCCCAATAATTGATGCCTTGATTGATGCCACATCCGATTACGAACTCTTGAGTTTCATGGATACATTCTCAGGATATAACCAGATCAGAATATTTCCTCCCGACATCCTGAAGACTTTATTCATCACCGACCAAGGCTTTCATTGCTACCGGGACATGTCCTTCGGGCTGAAGAATGCCGGAGCCACTTATCAATGTCTTGTCAACAAAGTCTTCAAGGAACATATCGACAAGAACATGGAGGTCTATGTAGACGAAATGTTGGTGAAAAGCCTCA
The DNA here is from genome assembly GCA_017893485.1 of Hemerocallis citrina. Taxonomy (NCBI): domain Eukaryota; kingdom Viridiplantae; phylum Streptophyta; class Magnoliopsida; order Asparagales; family Asphodelaceae; genus Hemerocallis; species Hemerocallis citrina. The sequence continues at coordinate 1,030,172 of JACEHZ010000207.1, forward strand.
GCAAAAGAGACCAAGTGGTCGACCTCTAAGAAGCCTTTGATGTCTTCCGTAAGCACAATATGAGGCTACTTTAAGTGTGCATTCCGGGTGTTCTAGGGCAAATTCTTGGGGTTCATGGTAAGCCAAAGAGAAATCAAAGTCAACCCAGAGAAAATCAGAGCCATACTGGATATGGCTCCCCCATCTAGCATGAAGGAAGTCCAAAGACTCACGGGGCACATCGCTGCCATCAGATGCTTCATCTCCTAATCTGGGGAGAAGTGTCTCCTATTCTTCAAAGCACTCAGTGGAATGAACGGCTTCGAGTAGGGACCAGCACATCAAGGAGCCTTTGAACAACTCAAGGCTTATCTTGTCAATCTTCCGCCCCTGAGCAAGCACGAGTCGGAAGAGACGCTCTACTTCTACCTGGATACTTCAGATCAGACTTTTAGTGTCGTCTTAGTGAGATAAGATGATAGAATCCAAAAGCCGATCTACTATGTAAGTAAAGTCCTCTATGAAGCAGAGCTCCATTACTAAAAAATGGAGAAGATGAACTACGCCTTAACATGGCCGCTCACAAGATCCACCCGTACTTCTAAGAGCACTCAGTGGTGGTCTTCACCGATGAACCCCTCAAGCAAATGCTACATAAGTCAGAGAGCTCTGGGTGACTTACGAAGGTATGGTCAATTAAGCGAGCACGACATCAATTACTGGTCGAGGACGGCCATCAAAGTCCAGGCTCTAGCTGAGTTCATTGTAAAGAGCACTATCCCTGCCCCCCTGAGGAAGGCGAGGACCCTCAATTATAGAGTGTCTACGTTGATGGATCCTCATGCATCAGGGGAAGCGGGGACGAAGTTATCCTGACCAGCCCGGATGTGTTCACCCTCTACTATTCACTTCACCTCAACTTCCAAGCCTCCAATAATGAAGCACAAATTTCCGACCTCTTATCCCACAAGGCTGGATCCAGGTGGGTCAAAGTGTTCAACGACTTTCAGTTGGTAGTGAACCAAGTCCACGGAGAATATGAAGCCAGGGACGACCGTATGATCAAGTATCTATCATATGTCAGAAGATTCATAGCCGCATTCCAGGAGACCGAGGTGTAAAGTCCCGAATTCCGGCCACAGGTAATTCGTAGCATAACTAGGATCTTTACTTCAACTTCATACAAAAATACAAAGAATTTAAAAAATTTTCATTATAATGTTATTCTTTACAATACACAGCGAAAATTTACGTATAAAATACAACTTATATCATCAAAATCTTCAATCTTGCAACATCCCTCGATAAAAACTCATGTCCACGCCGTTCGCTAATTTGAGTCCTGCAAAACTTGATAATTGCGGGCATGTCAGTTGAAATACAACTTATATCATCAAAATCTTCAATCTTGCAACATCCCTCGCTAGGTCTGTGGGCAAGTCTTTAACGTACTCCTTATTATGGAGTTGAATCCCTCACTATGAAATTCTAACTCGATGACTGTACTCCAACGCGTAATCACGTGCAAATTGCCCCTAGGATTGTGGACTTTATCAGCCTACTCCTAGACCACACATGTAGATTTACTGGGCGTATTCTTAGTCGTGAACATTCCTAGGAACCCCAGCTCTTTATTGCCCGTTTCATCAACCTCACCGACCTACCCTTAGCCCACACATGCAGATTTACCAGGCGTATCCTTGGTCCTGAACCTAGCTAGTCGATCACCTGTAACTACGAACCAGGCCTACTCCTATCCCATACACCGTGAATTTATCGGACGTATCCTGTCCATCCCGAACATTCCTAGGAACCGCAAGTTCTTTACCAGCCTTTTCGTGGAGAGACAGACTTACCCCCTGACCCACACACCGTGGATTTACTGGGCGTATTCCTCAATTCCAAACCCCTAGGAACTGTAAGTTCTTTACCAGACATGTTTTTCATTGTTTTCAGCCATAAGTCCACCTAGTGCATGTCTTAAGTTCAAATATAATTACCCCCTAGAGCTAGCTTACTCTACCAGACTTAAATCAAACACTGAGAATGTTAGCCCATACTAGCCACTTCTCAGACTTTCATAATCACAATTTTTTTGGTACCATGGGTCTCGCTCAACCTCTAGAATCCACATATCCAATTTTCATCAACTTCCAGGTTATTCTTAACCTCTTTCATAAAATCTCATTCATTTGTATAACTCATTTCGTGGTCTTATTCATCCTTCATAATTAATTATTATCAAATAATTAGATAGTCTCTTCTCCCACAATAATGGAATTTTTAATGAAATTTTAAATTGACAAAACTTCATCGTTATATTAAATCAATTCTTTTCCACATCAATATTTTATTCAAATTTCAATTTAATCTCCAAACTAAATTAAATTAACTCTAAATTGAGCTTATTTTAAACAATATAAACTCTAGAATAAATCTAGATCAAACCAATTACAATTTTACCTTTTAAGAAAATCTAATTTGCAATTTAATTTAGCTCCAAAATAAATCTTATATATATATATATTCATCTGGAAATACTCTATTAATATATATTAGGTTAATTAAAACCCACCTCAAAGAAAATACAAGAAAATGGATTTATAAAAATATAATAACAAAACAAACACCCCATCAGGTTTTGAACCTGAGTGCTGGAATCGCTCTGATCCATGCGCTCGAACAAGGCTCTCAAGCCTCTCATTCATGCAGAAAATGACTCAAGCAATTTTAGAAGGCTACTTTCCCTCAATTTGGATTTAAAAAAAATTCCAGAAAGAAAAGAAACCCCCAGGAATCGAACCCGCGACTCCCACTGTACACATCACCCAACCCGAACATGCTAACCAGGCTCTCTTGCCTCCTAATCTATCTGTATTAGGAATGCAAATTTTTTAAATGTGAACTCTCTGTTTCACATCCTGAATTAAAAATTTTGCGGAGATTCGTTCCTATGATCAAATTACAGTCACAACATGGTATACACCTACTCTTAATAATTTTCCAGAGATGAAACTCTAATTAAGCTAATATATTTTGGCATGAATATACACATTTTAACAATTTACAATTTCTCAGTAATGAATCTAGCATACAATTCCCATATATGATTTGTCATACACAAGACTTTAGAATCCATGATGATGAGTTAAGTTATAATGAAAAAAAATCAATTCCCTAGCAATCCATTTATAGAGATGCACATACACAATTTTCTCATGCAAGAAATTTAATTACAATTCTACATGTTCATTAACCATAATCACTACTATAGCAATTTAGGCACAAAATTTTAGGAATTCTTACACACATACATTCCATATCGAATTTAATCAACATACATAAGTTTGCAACTAAGCATGAACATTTCTACCAAAAATTAGAAATTTTGGAAACACCCACCTCTTTGATGTGTTCCTTGCACTAGAAATTCCCAAGCTTCTTCTCATCAACTCCAAAGTACTCAAAATAAGCAACTCTCTCTCCTAAACAATTATTGGCCGGTGGTTTAAAATGAAAGAGGAAAGTGGAGGGGTTTTTATTTACACAATAACTACCCAATAACTATCCATGATTTAAAATAACTGCCCATTAAGTTAAAGCTCCTTGGACTAAGTCAAACTTTCCCTCCTCTTTTAATTTGGCGGATCAACAATGGGGAAGAAAAAACACGGGATTCAAATGGGTTTAAAAGTACATAAACTACACACTAAAATTTTATTAATTATTACTTTATATAATCACATATACTACCCAAGTTAATATGAATTAAATTAGCTAGGCTAATTTAATTAAAACTAGACTATTCATTCATATTTGGTAAGTGGAAGAAAATATATACGTAACTGCAAAAGATTTTACAATTAACATTTGTACTATAAATATGTGCATTGCACGTAACGGTACAAAATACATGTGTGTAACACATGTAGTACAAAATTGTAATAACTCAATTTTGCGAGATGTTACACAAGGTCACTTGCATCCCCCGTGAAGAAAACGGGCAAGCCGATGCCTTCTCCAAGTTAGTTTCCTTCTCCTTTGAATGGCTTGACCACACTGTTCTTATTGAGGTCCTGCTTAAGCCAAACATCGAAGAGGAAGTTTCGGAGCTCATGGTAATCACTCCCCCAGTACTTGAAAACGATTAGATGAAACACTTGTATGGATTCCTCGACAAAGGAATACTCCCTCCTGATCCTAAAGATGCCAGAAAGATCCGAGTGAGAGTAGAGCGATACACCCCTGTCGAATGAGTCATGTATAAACGCTCTTACACTCTGGTAGATGGTAGACCTTACTTGCGGTGCCTCTTCCCTGAGGAGGCCCAATATGATTGGAAAGAAGTACATGAAGGGATCAGATGCGGTCATATGGGAGCAAGATCCCTCGCCTGCAAGATTCTCAATCATGGATATTTTTAGCCTACACTCCTCAACAATGTACAAGAGTACGTCCGCCAATGTGCCTCTTACCAGAGATTCTTATCAATCAAGTGAATGCCCCAGACTGAGTCAGTTCCATGTCGATCCGAATCCCCTTTGCTATGTAGTGGATGGATTTACTCGGACCCTTCCCCTAACAACCGAACAAAGTAGCTTCCTCATGGTAGCCAGTGATTACTTCTCCAAGTGGATCGAGGCGAAACCGCTTGCAACCATCAAGAAGCACAAAGTTTAGTGATTCTTTTGGAGAAACATCGCCTGCCAGTTCGGCATCCCCTTGATCCTGGTAACAGACAATGTAACTCAATTTGCCGCTAAGGTGTTCTGTAATTCTGTGCCGACCTAGGGATCAAGCAGCGATTCTCCTCCTTTTCCCACCCCCAATCCAATGACCATACAGAAAATGCCAACAACCAGATCCTTAATGACCTTAAGAAGAGACTCGCTGAATCCCTTGGAGGTTATGGGTCGAAGAACTCCCAAGTGTACAACGGTCTTACAAGACCACTAAGAGAATCCCCTTTCAACCTCACGACTTAGAAGCTCTAATCCCCCTCGAAGTCGGACTACCCTCTCCCCGCATGCTCTCCTTTAATGAAGAACATAACTTCATTGATCTTCGGGGAAACCTCGACCTTATCAAAGAAGTCTGTGAGAAATCCGCCTTGAGGAGACACATTTATCAGCAAAGGGTAGAGAAGTTCTACAACAAGAAAACACACACTACCAACCTAAAAGAAGCAGATCTAGTCCTTCAGAAATTAGAAATCTCTGATCCTTGCAAGAAGGGAAAGCTTGCTCCAAATTGGGAGGGGCTGTACAAGATCTCCAAACTAGTACGCCCAGGGGCATACGACTTGAAGACCCGATGGGCAAGAGAATATCAAGGACCTTGAATGCCGAACATCTGATGAAGTACCACGATGGTGCTTAATACCCTCTAGTAGAAGTAGGTTTTCAATTTCCAATAAGGCTGACACTTATGATACGGCCAAAGTATGTAATAAAGGCTAACCACCATTAAGGCAGCCACTTAGTTTTTATTTCAATAAAACTTAGCATTTTTCTATAACAATCTTTGTACTACCCTCATAGCTCTCCACCTAAGTCACATCTATGACTTGTTAAACAATAAGTTCGGAGTCTAGCTTGTCCCTAAGGGTTGCTTCCACAACTTTCTAGTATCAAACAACATGTTTGGAGTCCAATATTTGGATCGATGTTGCTTTAGTCGTTTGCGAATAAGCAAGTGCAGAGCACGGCTTACGATTCATAATTTCTCTTACAACTCGTTGAAATTTTTAAATAACAAGTTTGTAGTCCAACACTTAGCTCGAAGCTGCTTTAGTCGCTTGTGAACAAGTAAGTACGGAGCAGGGCTTGCCATTCGAATTTGCTCCAACAACTAGCACCTCAAATAACAGATTTGGAGTCAAACAGTTGGCTCGATGCTTCTTTTGTCGCTTGCGAACAAGCAGGCGTGGAGCAAGACTTGCCATTCGGAATTGCTCCTACAACTCATTGAAATTTTTGAATAACAAGTTCGGAGTCCAACACTTGGTTCGACGCTGCTTTAGTCGCTTGCGAACGAGCAAATGCGGACATGGCTCATCATTCAAAATTGATCATAGAACTTGTTAAAAACTAAAAAAAAGGTTTGGAGTTCACAATCATGGCTCAAAATCGCCCCCACAACTCACAAAATTTGTGAGTTCGGGGCTTGAAATGACCATCTGAATTACTCCGGAAACTCGTTATACCTTTAAACAAGCGAGATGGAATCTAGACCTTCCCCAGAGTTGCTCCCACAACTCACCTCGGCACCATGAACTTCTTCTTGTAGCTCCCCATGGCGAAGCTCATCTTCTCAAGCTCCCTGGAGACAGAGACATTGCAGGTCTGTTTTGACCCTGAAAATGGACGACACTTTAATCTACTTCTGTAGCACCATGAATGTACGTTATATTGCAGCAATGAGAAAAATTTGCAAACATACGGGTTTGGAGTTCGGAGCAACCATTCGAACCACTCCTAAAACTTGTTGAATTGTAAACAAGCAAGTCTAGAAAGTAGCCCTTCCTCAAGACTATTCCTATGACTTCCGGCAAGCGAGGGTGACCAACATGGAGGAACACGTACAAAGTTCAGTATTCAAGACATACAAAGTTCAACATTCAACACAAACAAACAAGTATAAGACTACTCATATCCGACACACAAAGATTCCGACACACAAAGATTTGCAAATTTTTGTAAGTCATGCATTCAAATATGAAGATACATAAGCTGTAACGCTCCGAATTCCAAAATACACTGAATTTGAGGTTCCACAAGATCTTTACACTTCATTTAGTACAATTTTACAAGGAAATTAAAACTTTTCACTTTACATCAGAGTTACATGAAACTTTACTCTTTACATTTGCACAGCGAAAGTAAATTTACAACATTTAAATAAATGTACAGCAACATTGAATAATCTCTAAGCATCTGTTCCACTTTAATCTTTATCATGTCACTTACCTGCATATAAAACTGTGGGTACGTAAGTTTATTCAACCGACGAACATTATACACGGCCATCCTCTCTACGCCGGAAATAGTATAACTGATTTTTCATATTTAACAAACACAAACTTGTCACATATCAAACTTAAGGGAATACCCTATTAATGTCGTGTTGTGATTGTGCACTTAGTCCTTAATGCAATTATTTATATTATATGACACTAATGCACACTTGTTCGGATTCTATGCATCCCATACTACATAGGTCCGAGGGCAAGCCTCTTATTCGTTCTTCATCTTTGTAGAATCCAATCCCTCGTCGTGACTTAATCTACTACTGTAACTACGGTAAGTATCCTAGATGATCTATGAGTACAAGCTCATGTACAGAAAACCTGGAGGGGAATCCCACGTCATGTCTTGACTCATCAAGCATGCATCCTGTGGCAATTTAGCCTCCTTCATGGCACACGATCCTCTTGCAGTCACCAAACATCCCACAAGCGTTGCTAAAGTCCGATCATTACTGTAGTGCCCATGCCATGTCTTGACTCATCAAGCATGCATTCTGTGGTTCACACCCACACCGTAAACTCTAGCTCTCATACATGTGTTTTTCTCTCACTTTCATCACATCTCCACTATATACTAATCCTTAGTTTTTATTAGAATCATGAACAAAATCAAAGCTCTAGAGTTAGCCTCTCCACTAAACCGGACTTATTCATTCATTCAAATATGACAAACCTTGGTCTTTCATTTCAAATTTTCATTTCATTTCTTTCCAATTGCCGGGAGAGATTTAGCTACTTTTTTGTTTCAATTCCAATTCACAATTTCCAAAATTGAGCGTTTCCAGCTTATAAATTCATCTTCATAATCATAACAGATTTTCTCTTTCAATAGCATGATTTCTAATTTATTCATGAGTCCATAGCCATACATAGAATTCAATTATTCCTTATGTATTTCATCAAATATCATTTCCATATTAAAAATCACAACACTAATGAATATTCACATTTCATAATTTTCACACTATTCTCCAATGACAATAATTCACATCACATCACTTCATATAATTTATATCTTTATTATACTTCTTTTCTACCATTTTATTTCAAGTCCTTGTGCGAATTATAATCTCCACAAGATATAAATGTAGAACCAGAGTTCTATTTATACATTTGTTCTCAAAACATACTCTATTCCATGTAAATAATTCCCAAATTATTTTTCATAAATCCCACATAATTTTAGTATAATAATCATATTTTTTTCATAATTTTTCGATCATCAAAAATCCCCAAAAAAATGTTTTTTCCCACACATTAAACCCAGGCCGAGACTGGGATTCGAACCAGCGACCAGAGGGAAACCAACCGAAGGCACAGGCCACTAGGCCGAACGTACCAGGCGTTAAAAAGAGGGCTGAGAGCATTAAATGCTCTCGGCTGCAGTTCATTTAATTTTTAAAATGTACAAAACAATATATGGTGCTAATAAGATTCGAACCCTCAACCTCTGAGAAGCCCGCACAACACTGTAGCTATCAAGAGCATCCCGACCACTCGAGCTATAGGCTCGGGTTGTCATAGATACAACTCAAAGTCTACTTGAATCAATACTCTCTGTTTAGTAGAACATTTCGATGTTCAAAATGCTCTCATTTGATTTTGCTTTTATTAAACTTACTGTAAATTTCCAGATTAATTATTCCAAATATGATTTACACTCCAGTATATAAAAATGATTTTTTCAATACTTAACACATATTTGTCATACAATTAAATCGAATTTACAAGCTACTACTAATGTGTTTCTTTTTCGACATTTCTTATCAATTTTTAATATCACTAATCTCTTATTAACAATCAATTCTCTGTTTTTAAATCATTTCACAAACCCCCAAATTATAGTTTAAGTCATCTATTACAACATTATCACAAGAGTCCATTTAAGCACATAAAGCAACATTGTCAATCTACTAACTTTTGCATATAGTTCTTGATGTTACTAATGAATTTTTCCTCAAGCAAATCATAACTATAATTTATTTACACACAACTTAAGTTTAAGGATGGCATCACATACAAGTTATAAATCAACATTTCAATCAACTAATAGGCCAATTTTCCAATTAAAGTGTACTATTATTAATCTTTTTCATGCATCATCTATTTAATTTAATTCTAGCATGCTTCCTAATTAGAAATATGAAAAATTACCCATCTTGATTGGAGAGAAGTACAAATAGCAACACCTCCTAAACAAATGTCCTTGCCATGAGAGCGGTCCTCCTCCTCGTCGACGCGCACATGAGCTCCAAGAATGCCAACCCGAGCCTCCTCTTGATGCCGGCCTTCCTCTTGTTGATGCAAGCACAAACTCTCACACAATCTCTCAATCTTTTAACTCACTTACTAAAATACTAGCAATTTATTTTAACTATAGGTTTGGAGGAATAATTAGCACAAGAATAACTAGGCTAGGGGGGGTATTTATACTAAAAATTTAGGAAAATGGAAGGCTAAGATTAACTTAGGAGTTAGGATTAAAAGGCTAGGATTCAAGGAGGAGTTACAATAACCAACCATGATCAAGTAACCACCACCCATGACTCCACTCAAAATTTTCATTTCCCTCCCATGCTAAAACCGGCCATCCATGGTGTAATTGCACGTGTATGTGTAGTGCACGTGCATGCATTTGTCACCAATTAAAAATTTGTACATTATATTTTACATTAAAAAAATCTTTAAAATGTGTTCTGCATTACAAGTTGTATTTAAAATAAAAATAGCTCATGGACTTTAGTTTATGGCCCAAAATAATAATTAAAAATATAACAAATAAATTAGATTTGGGCTTTTTAAAAGAAAGATTTTTGTCTATTTGAAAAAGGGCTTTATATAGAAATAATTAAAGAGCACATATTTAAACATCTATACTCATCTTAATGATAATAATTATAAGATTTAATTCTACCGAAAATATTGCACGTGCACACCACGTGCAAAAATAAATAATTTTTATTAAATGAAAATCGGGGCATTACAACACTCCCTCCTTAGAATAGTTCCGTCCCCGGAACTACAGTCAAGAGAGAGAAACAAACACTCACAACAGGCACAAGAAAAAAAATACAAAATACAACTCAAGCAAAAAGCTCAGAGTAGTCCTTCAACATCCTCTCCTCAGACTCCCAAGTAGCCTCTTCAACCAAATGGTTTCTCCAGACTACCTTGACCATCGGTATCGTCTTATTCCTCAAGACTTTCTCTCGACGATCAACAATCTCGATAGGAGACTCGATGTAATTCAGATCCAACTGTAAATCTTCCTGCACTTCAGGCAAATGATGACTCGGATCTGGAATATAACCTCTCAGCATAGACACATGAAAGACATTGTGCACCTGAGATAACTCTTCCGGTAATTCAAGCCGGTAAGCAGTTTTCCCGATCTTTTTCAATATCTTGTACGGGTCTATAAACCTCGGGGCTAACTTCCCGCCTTTGCCAAAACGAACCACACCTTTACTGGGCGATACTTTCAGAAAGACGAAATCACCAACCTCAAATTCAAGGTCCCTTCTCTGGTTGTCTGCATAGCTTTTCTGCCTGCTCTGAGCTTCTACCAACCTTTTCCTGATCAGATCAATCTTATCAGAGGTTTGCTGTACAAGCTCAGGACCAAACAACTGACGCTCCGCGACTTTAAACCAACAAACAGGTGTCTTGCACTTCCTACCATACAGAGCTTCGTACGGCGCCATCCCAATACTGGTCTGAAAACTGTTGTTGTAGGCAAACTCTGCCAAAGGTGAATGCCTTTCCCAACTGCCTCCAAAATCTAGTACACAATACCGAAGCATATCCTCAAGAATACGGTTGACTCTCTCGGTCTGCCCATCGGTTTGCAGATAAAAAGCAGTGCTGAAATCTGTCTTGGTACCCAAATCTGTCTGAAGACTCCTCCAGAAATGCGAAGTAAACCGCGCATCTCGATCAGACACAATAGTTGACGGAACACCATGAAGCCGGACGATCTCACCAACATACAACTCGGCTAACTTGTCCATCGAAGCAGTGAGTTTCATTGCCAAAAAGTGAGTGGACTTGGTTAGTCGATCGACTATAACCCAAATCACATCATTGCCTTTAGGACTCTTAGGCAATCCCGTAATGAAATCCATACTGATATTATCCCACTTCCATTCCAGAATAGGTAATGGCTGTAATAGACCTCCGGGTTTCTGATTTTTGACTTTGACTTGCTGACAAACCTCACACTTCGCCACAAATTCAGCCACATCCCGCTTCAAATCTGACCACCAGAAATGCGGTTTGATGTCTCTGTACATCTTAGTACTTCCAGGATGTACCGACAAAAGAGTAGCATGCGCTTCCTGAAGAATACTCTCTTTCAGGTCCGCCTGATTTGGAACACATAGCATCTCTCCAAACCACAGCACTCCATCCCTGATTTGAAATCCGGGAAATCTGCAAGCACCAACCTGCTCCTTCATCTCCAAAATATCAGCATCAACCTCCTGACTTACAATGATCCTTCCATTCAATGTAGGCTGAAGCCTTAACTGAGCCAAAAATGCTCCCAATCCTTGCAAGACAACCTCAATACCTGCTCGATCCAATTCCTCAATCAGATGCTTTTGAGTTGTAATCAAACTAGATAAATTGCTCTTGCGACTAAGTGCATCAGCAACAACATTAGCTTTTCCAGGATGATATTTGATCTCAGGTCGCATGTCCTCAAGCACTTCCAACCATCTTCGCTACCTCAAATTCAGATCCTTCTGCTGATATATGTACTTCAAACTCTTGTGGTTCGTGTACATGTTCAATTTCTCACCGTACACGTAGTGTCTCCACTGCTTCAGGACAAAAATAATCGCAGCCAACTCCAGATCATGAGTCGGGTAATTCTTCTCATGCGGTCGTAGTTGCCTAGACCCATAAGCGATTACTCTTTTCTCTTGCATCAAGACACAACCAAGCCCACGATGTGAAGCATCGCTGTAAACATCATACTCAACACCTGCTCTAGGCAAAGCCAAAATAGGTGCAGTAGTCAGCTTCTCTTTCAACTCCTGAAAGCTTACCTCACATTGCTTAGTCAACTTGAAGTTCACATTCTTCTTGGTCAGACCAGTAAGCGGCACGGCTATCTGAGCATAACCTTGAATGAATCTCCTGTAGTATCCAGTCATTCTAAGAAAACTTTGACTTCCTTTACTGTAGTAGGCCTAGCCCAATCTCTCACTGCCTCTATCTTCTGAGGATCAGTTGCCACTCCCTCCTTAGAAAGGATGTGACCTAGGAATGCCACTTCAGATTTTCAGAAATCACACTTGGATAGCTTGGCATACAACTCCTGCTCTTCCAGCTCTTCAAAACTGCTGCCAGATGCTCGGTGTGCTCCTCTTCCGACTTAGAGTACACGAGGATATCGTCGATAAATACCACGATGAAAGAATCAATGAATGGCCTCAGAACTCTGTTCATCAAATCCATGAAGATTGCAGGTGGATTCGTCACTCCAAATGGCATAACTAAGAATTCGTAATGTTCATGTCGAGTTCTAAATGCAGTTTTGTGCACATCTTCAGCTTTCACTCGAACTTGGTGATACCCTGATCGAAGATCTATTTTGGAGAAAACAGCTACTCCTTGTAGACGATCGAACAAGTCATCAATTCGGGGAATAGGATACTTATTCTAAACAGTGACCTTATTCAGCTCTCGGTAATCGATACACATTCTCATCGATCCATCCTTCTTCTTTACCAAAAGCACTGGTGTTCCCCAAGGTGACGCACTAGGTTGAATAAAGCCTTTCTCCAACAGTTCCTCAATCTGCCGTTTCACCACAGTTGAAGCAAGTTACCGTAGGAGGTCTCACCACATTGTTCCCAGGTCTTCCAGCCACACTAATAGCGTTCGCCCCTGTCGGTTTGAACCTTTGTGTAGATGGTTGTCCCTTGAAACTCCCAGAATGTGCAGGCCTCTTTCCAGACTGCCAGTTGTTCCTCCGATTCTGAACAACATGAAACTGCTCCATATCTGCTTCTGTGGCTGCTGCTCTCTTGACCAACTTGTCGAATCTTCTGATACCAAGAGGTATCATCCGGGACCTCAAGCTCGACCTCAATCCATGCTCGAACTTACGAGCCTTTTTCGCTTCATCCATCACTAATTCAGGAGCATACCTAGAGAGCTAAGTAAACTTGGTCTCGTACTCTTTAACTGACATGCTACCTTACTGTAGTGACAGAAGCTCCATAGCCTTCTTCTCTTGGACGTCGGAAGGAAAATAGTGACTGCGGAATTCTTTCAGAAATTCCTCCCAGCCAAGAACTATGCCTCCCATGGTCTGCTTCATCGACTGCCACCACACAGCCACATCCTTCTCAAGTTGCAGAGTCGCCAACATCACCTTGCTGCCCTCAGGGGTCTCCAGCACTTCAAAGATCGTCTCTACTTGACGAATCCAGTTGTCAGCCGCATTAGGGTCTGACTTCCCTTCGAACACAGGTGGTTTCATCCGTTTGAACAATTCCACGAGTTTGATCGCTTCGGGCACCGGATTCTCAGGTACCCTTCCTTGGTTCTGATTCATGGCCACGGCGTTGAGCGTCTGATAGACCCTCGCAAGTTCCGTTTCCAAGTTCAGACCTTCACCGTTTCTAGCTCCTCTTCTAGCCATATTCTGATGCAAAAGACCCATTAAATTCAAAGTATAAGACATGAATTTTAAATCAACTTGCATTTCATTGAATTCCAAATTTTATACATTCGAATTGAAAAACATTTCTTGACATCAGAATGAAAACAGTAGAAGCTACAATAGTCTAACTCCTACGGTTCCTCTTCGCTTCTCGAAGTTCTCTCCGTAGTTCTTCAACTTCTTCCTTCAGCACATCGGTCATATTCTTCCTCTTCTCGAGTTCCCATACACGATGGCTGAGAACTGCAAAGTCGTCCTTGTGCTTTGCCAATTAAGCCTCCAATAATCCGACTTTCTCTTGCAGTGTTTCTACCTGCCTCTGAAGAGATATCACAAGACTATTTGGAACTGGTTCTTCTTCTTTGTCAGAAGAGTCATCAGATGAATCCGGAGGTGGGGTGATCTCTCGGGATTCCGGCCATTCTTCTTCGTCAGAATCTGCTTGCCCCGGGTAGTACTCTTCATCGGAATCTGCTTGTCCAGGATGGTACTCTTCCTCGATGATATGCCAGTCGTCGTCTCCAGCAGGGTCGAAGTGATCAGCCATCTTAGAAATAGAGAGAAAGAAGCATAAATCATAGAGCAACACAAATGTAAGTCACTTACATTTAAATCTCTAGACTCAAACACACACTCTAATATCCACTACTAGGGTGTCGTTCCTTATAAATTTGTACAAGTGTGAAACCTAGCTCTGATACCACTCTGTAGCGCCCCGAATTCCAAAATAAACTGAATTCAAGGTTCCACATGATCTTTACACTTCATTTAGTACAATTTTACAAGGAAATTAAAACTTTTCACTTTACATCAGAGTTATATGAAACTTTACTCTTTATATTTGCACAGCGGAAGTAAATTTACAATATTTAAATAAATGTAAAGCAACATTGAATAATCTCTAAGCATATGTTCCTCTTTAATCTTTATCATGTCACTTACCTGCATATAAAACTGTGGGTACGTCAGTTTATTCAACCGACGAACATTATACACGGCCATCCTCTCTATGCCAGAAATAGTATAACTGATTTTCTATATTTAACAAACACTAACTTGTCACATTTCAAACTTAAGGGAATACCCTATTGATGTCGTGTTGTGATTATGCACTTAGTCCTTAATGCAATTATTTATATTACATGACACTAATGCACATTTGTTCGGATTCTATACATCCCATACTACATAGGTCCAAGGGCAAGCCTCTTATTCGTTCTTCATCTTTGTAGAATCCAATCCCTCGTCGTGACTTAATCTACTACTGTAACTACGGTAAGTATCCTAGATGATCTATGAGTACAAGCTCATGTACAGAAAACCTGGAGGGGAATCCCACGCCATGTCTTGACTCATCAAGCATGTATCCTGTGGCAATTCAGCCTCCTTCATGGCACACGATCCTCTTGCAGTCACCAAACATCCCACAAGCGTTGCTAAAGTCCGATCATTACTGAGTAGTGCCCACGCCAAGTCTTGACTCATCAAGCATGCATTCTGTGGCTCACACCCGCACCGTAAACTCTAGCTCTCATACTTGTGTTTTTCTCTCACTTTCATCACATCTCCACTATGTACTAATCCTTAGTTTTTATTAGAATCATGAACAAAATCAAAGCTCTAGAGTTAGCCTCTCCACTAAACCGGACTTATTCATTCATTCAAACATGACCAACCTTGGTCTTTCATTTCAAATTTTCATTTCATTTCTTTCCAATTGCCAGGGGAGACTTAGCTACTCTTTTGTTTCAATTCCAATTCACAATTTCCAAAATTGAGCGTTTCCAGCTCATAAATTCATCTTCATAATCATAACAGATTTTCTCTTTCAATAGCATGATTTCTAATTTATTCATGAGTCCATAGCCATACATGGAATTCAATTATTCCTTATGTATTTCATCAAATATCATTTCCATATTAAAAATCACAACACTAATGAATATTCACATTTCATAATTTTTACACATTCTCCAATGAGAATAATCCACATCACATCACTTCATATAATTTATATCTTTATTATACTTCTTTTCTACCATTTTATTTCAAGTCCTTGTGCGAATTATAATCTCCACAAGATATAAATGTAGAACCAGAGTTCTATTTATACATTTGTTCTCAAAACATACTCTATTCCATGTAAATAATTCCCAAAATATTTTTCATAAATCCCACATAATTTTAGTATAATAATCATATTTTTTTCATAATTTTTCGATCATCAAAAATCCCAAAAAAAATGTTTTTTCCCACACATTAAACCCAGGCCGAGACTGGGATTCGAACCAGCGACCAGAGGGAAACCAACCGAAGGCACAGGCCACTAGGCCGAACGTGCCAGGCGTTAAAAAGAGGGCTGAGAGCATTAAATGCTCTCAGCTGCAGTTCATTTAATTTTTAAAATGTACAAAACATTATATGGTGCTAACAAGATTCGAACCCTCAACCTCTGAGAAGCTCGCACAACACTGTAGCTATCAAGAGCATCCCGACCACTCGAGCTATAGGCTCGGGTTGTCATAGATACAACTCTAAGTCTACTTGAATCAATACTCTCTGTTTAGTAGAACATTTCGATGTTCAAAATGTTCTCATTTGATTTTGCTTTTATTAAACTTACTATAAAGTTCTGGATTAATTATTCCAAACATGATTTACACTCCAGTATATAAAAATAATTTTTTCAATACTTAACACATATTTGTCATACAATCAAATCGAATTTACAAGCTACTACTAATGTGTTTCTTTTTCGACATTTCTTATCAATTTTTAACATCACTAATCTCTTATTAACAATCAATTCTCTGTTTTTAAATCATTTCACAAACCCCCAAATTATAGTTTAAGTCATCTATTACAACATTATCACAAGAGTCCATTTAAGCACATAAAGCAACATTGTCAATCTACTAACTTTTGCATATAGTTCTTGATGTTACTAATGAATTTTTCCTCAAGCAAATCATAACTATAATTTATTTACACACAACTTAAGTTTAAGGATGGCATCACATACAAGTTATAAATCAACATTTCAATCAACTAATAGGCCAATTTTTCAATTAAAGTGTACTCTTATTAATCTTTTTCATACATCATCAATTTAATTTAATTCTAGCATGCTTCCTAATTAGAAATATGGAAAATTACCCACCTTGATTGGAGAGAAGTACAAATAGCAACACCTCCTAAACAAATGTCCTTGCCACGAGAGCGGTCCTCCTCCTCGTCGACGCACACACGAGCTCCAAGAATGCCAACCCGAGCCTCCTCTTGATGCCGGCCTTCCTCTTGTTGATGCAAGCACAAACTCTCACACAATCTCTCAATCTTTTAACTCACTTACTAAACTACTAGCAATGTATTTTAACTATAGGTTTGGAGGAATAATTAGCACAAGAATAACTAGGCTAGGGGGGGGGGGGGTATTTATACTAAAAATTTAGGAAAATGGAAGGCTAAGATTAACTTAGGAGTTAGGATTAAAAGGCTAGGATTCAAGGAAGAGTTACAATAACCAACCATGATCAAGTAACCACCACCCATGACTCCACTCAAAATTTTCATTTCCCTCCCATGCTAAAACCGGCCATGCATGGTGTAATTGTACGTGTACGTGTAGTGCACGTGCATGCATTTGTCACCAATTAAAAATTTGTATATTATATTTTACATAAAAAAAAATCTTTAAAATGTGTTCTACATTACAAGTTGTATTTAAAATAAAAATAGCTCATGGGCTTTAGTTTATGGCCCAAAATAATAATTAAAAAATATAACAAATAAATTAGATTTGGGCTTTTTAAAAGAAAGGCTTTTGTCTATTTGAAAAAGGGCTTTATATAGAAATAATTAAAGAGCACATATTTAAACATCTATACTCATCTTAATGATAATAATTATAAAATTTAATTCTACCCAAAATATTGCACGTGCACACCCCGTGCAAAAATAAATAATTTTTATTAAATGAAAATCGGGGCATTACAACACTCCCTCCTTAGAATAGTTCCGTCCTGGGAACTACAGTCAAGAGAGAGAAACAAACACTCACAACAGGCACAAGAAAAAAAATACAAAATACAACTCAAGCAAAAAGCTCAGGATAGTCCTTCAACATCCTCTGGAGTGAATCAACATTGGCTTGATCACTTTTATTATGGTTGTCAACAGACATGATAGTGCATGCAATAGTATCAAACTATCATGGTATAATTATTATTTGGTTTAGGTAAACAAATAAACATGCATAGATGATATACGGTCACATAAACGAGCAAGACAGTGTATGTTCATATTCAGGACAAAATGATAGTACAGTAATAAAACAGCGATTCCCGCTACCAAAAATATTGAAACCTGAATCCGTCAGAGAATCTGGAAAATAGACATCCAACCGAATCCAGCGGATACAAATAATTCATATAGTGTTTTAGAAAAACATAACTCAAAACTGATTTGAAACCAGAAAATACGTTTAGCCAGAAATCAGTAATTCGAATTATCAGTCAGGAAAAAAGCATCAAAACACCTCAAATAAATCTAGGAAAAATCTGGGGTATTTCCCTATATGTCTAGTATGAGAATATAAAGTTTCATAATATTCCAGTAAAATTAGTTCAGTCAACAAAAAACAGAAAATATCAAGAAACGATAGTTTGGTAAATCTAGAATTCCCAACACTACTATACGAAAACTGTAATATCTCGTAAACCGTGAAACAAAATCCAAATCCGTCAAAGGGAGATGAAAATAGACAAAATAAGATAATTTTCATATTTCATAAATATTTTCCATAAAGTAAAAGGAAATAGAGTGAAAATACGATTCTTTATAGAACAGTGAGCAAAATATAGCAAGTATAGATTTCATAAACAAGCATGAAACAGCGTATAAAACTTATCAATAAAATTCACCAAAATTCTGGGTAATCCCTAGATAGGTATGGAAATACTGTGCAAAGGTTCAGATCGAAATAATATATTTAGGACTAGTATCAAAATAGTTTAATCATCAAAATCATCAAGAAATAAAACCTGGAAATAGAATACACCTCTGTAGTAAAATAGCCATAACTCACTCATACGAAAAGGAAATCGATCAAAGTTAGAGAGGTTGAAAAGAAGACGGATTTATCTACAATTCATGTCTAATACAAAAATTAAGAATTCTGACCTTAATAGGGTCTAAAATACAAATCAAAACTGATCATCGACAAATACAGATTTTCTCTTGAAAACAAAACCAACATAAACCACACGAAACTCGTTCCAATCACAATTAAATATGGTATAGAGTCTACTAAGTGTCCAAACATCATGAAATAGAGTATATAACATATTCACAACCATCGTATCACATGGATCTCATCAAACACATAATTTCACCTAATTATCTCACATATATGAATAGCTCATGAACGGTTAAACCTAGTTGTTTTAATGTCGATTTTTGTGTTGTGAGGCAACTATGGTCAAATAGCACTACAGAGACAAAACCTATCAAAGATAACACACACACGAGTTGTCTCTAGAACCCAACCACACTATAAGCGGTATTTTTGACCGAAGACGAAGACGAAAACGAAGAACACCAAGAATAACGGGAACAGATCCCGGCAACGAACAAATCCACGAACAATCTGCGAACCGAAACAACCCACATGCAAATCGCGTGCACGTGCAAAGACGAAGCAAGAGAGAGAGCATCGAGCGGCTGCCTCTTGGCTGCTGGCTGCTGCTCCTGGTTGACGCCAGCGGACAGCCAAGGGGAGAGAGAGAGAAGAGGATGAATGGAGGATGGAGGTGCTCGGGCTATGGTGGTCGATCGGTTAGGGGGAAGTCGATCGGGTGGAGATGGTCAGGATTGGGGCCGGGTGCAGTCGATGAGGGGGATGATCGGGGTTGTGCAGCCGGAGGTTTTGTCGGCTGGGGTTTTGGTGCAGTCGTGGAGAGAGAGGGAGGCCGGGTGAGGGAGAGTTAGGGTTAGGGTTTTAGGGAGGGAGATGAGAGATCATATAAGGTTTTGGTTTAGGGTTAGCAATAGGATGTGGGTAATTGAGTATTTTGGTTTAATTGGATCCAATAGGAGTAGAAATAGGATTTATCCAAATAGGGTTGATCAGGGTCAATTTGTATAGGATTCAAAATATGATTGTAGGTTAATTTGGCTTTGGTGATCAATTAGGGATAAAAAGCAATAGGATTAGGACTAGGGAAGCCAACCAAAACACCATGAACACCCAAGAGCAAAATAAAGAGAACAATAATCAAGTAAAGAGGAAAAGAACAACAATCGATGGAGAATGAAGCAAATAGATGAACAAATCAAACACAAGGAGCTCAAAATGAAATAAGATGAATATATATTGAAAACAACCCCAATATACGGTCCAAGGAAAATATAAGAGAGTACAAATACTCAAGAAGAAGAAAAATACATCAAGAATACGAAAAATGAAAAATAAGGGTTTCAAAGATATTGAATATTAAAACATGGAAAGCAGAAAGTGCTGAAACAAAGGTGAGAATACTAAAATGCAAGAAGTGAAAGCCATAATAGGGTCTATTGGGCTCAACCCCCCTGAATGAAGGGCCTTCTCTGACACATTTTGCCACGTTATCTCCTTGCCCACAAGAAAAGCGCCACTTACCTTCACCAATCAACTTCGATTCTTCTGTTAGCTTCTTCGTCCCGAAACTCCCCCATCTGGTTGGGAATCCCCACGGCTTGGGGCTCCAGATAATAAAATAACTTACAGTGCTTGATAAAGCCAGGAATGCTAATCACCCCTCCTTTGGGTAGAATGGAGACATAGTACCAACTGTCGCATGCCTATTGCTTATGGAGCTTGAAATGCCTTCTTCACAACTGCAAACTTGGCTTAGTGTTGACTTCTTGGAACTTCTGAATGAAGCATGTGAGGTGTTTCTAGAAGTTCTAGAAGTTGGGTGCGAATTGAATTGAACTAAGCCCATACCAATTAAGCACTGAACGGTGCATCGGCAGGCACAACCCCCTATGAAAGGCATCAAACGAGAACATACAATACTCGCTCAACATTCGGGAGAAAGCTCTAACCCCAGGACCGGGAATGAGAAGCTTATATTCTGGAGGAATCCCAAAATATCGCTTGATGGTCGGGAAATCTTCCCACACAAGAATGGTTCTTACATAATCATCTTTTAAAATTGGAAAATTGTCAGGTTCGTCACATGTAGCCCCGTACTGTATCAGGCCCCCTATGTTCTCCGGGTACTGATGGACTAAAATCGGAAAAAGAGGAGGGTGAAACCCGAAAAGGGAACACCTCTTATCCTCTTTCGTTTGATCGATATCCTCCATTATAACGGAGGAACCAACTGCTCCCTTCCCCTTTCGAGGTTGGAAGATTGAAATCACTTCTAGTTCATCACTACTGGAAGAAGAGGAGTTACCCAATGATACCTTAGCCATGGCTCAAGAAGAAATTTACAACTTGAAAGATTACCTGTCCATTGGAGTGAAAATTGGCAAACAGTGTAACCCCTGTTTTTCCAAATACATACTTTCTGAATAATTTCTGTATTTTGACTAATTATAAAATCACTTTTTGTTTTGAAATTGTTTCAGATCTTTTATTAAAGCGTTTTCTAATCGAAAAACTATATTTTGTTTGAATAATGACATATTTTAATTTCTGTTCCTAATTGATCGATTATTTGTATTTTCACTCAATTTAAATTTAAATGTGTTGTTGTTGTTTGAGTTATTTTGATACATGCATATTTTGTTATATAAATCTAATTATTATTATTATTATTATTATAATTTTGTAAAGCCCGAATATGCTTATTTAATTGTATTTTATTATTTTATTTGATGTATGTTTATATGTATATTTTAAAAACCCTATAATGCTATTTAATATTCTTTTCTCTTATTGGATCTTTTAATTAAACCCAATCCTATTATTTATTTTATTGGATTTTAAACCCTATTGTTTTTAATAACCTGAAACCCATTACTATATACCCAATACCCATTTAAATAAAACTCGTTAGCAAAACCCCCCTAAACCCATTATCCATTAGTACTCTCCCCCAAACCCGTTTGCTACCCCCAACCCGATATATAAATTCATAATCCCTGCCCCCTACCTCTCATCTGCCCTAGCCGCCTTATACCAGCCCTGTGCTTTCTCTCTCTCTGCCTCTCTCCTCCTTCCCCCGTCGCCCTAGCAGCAGCCAGAGCAACGCTAACACCCCACAGCATCGTCGGCATCCCTTTCTCCCGACCTCCTGCTCCCGTCCTCTTCATCCCTGTCCCCTGCTCCGCCCTACACCACCGCATCCCAGTCTCGAGCCCTGTCGCGACTCCATAGGCGACAGCCAGCTGCCCCTGCCGCACTCAGCCACCTCGCCAGCCCCTGCACCTCGGTTGTGCACTCCTAGTCGACTGCAGCCGTAAGTCCTCTCCCTCGGCTGTTCTCTTCCAATGCCAGCAGCTGCACTCCTCCGACGACTGAACAGCAGCTTCGTGTCCGGTCTTGTCCCCTGTGTTGCGCCACCCAGTGCCGCAGCGCCTACCTTCTTGTAGCGCCCCGAATTTCTAATATAATAACTTAAAAAATACGTGGCACAATCCCAGCATCCACTTCAATGTAACATTAAACACAACCAACTCCACTAAAATTTTCAACTTTTATTACAACAATCTCTTACATAGCACAGCGGAATACAAAACATCTCAAAATATAACTTTCCTTTAATCACAACACTGTCTTTTACAATTTTACACAAAACACTTTTAAATCAATTTATCTCAAAACTAACTCAAGCATCCACACCTCCAACTCTAAGCAACAACCTGCAACACATGAGGCTAGAGATGATCCCTAACCCCTAAAACTAAAGGTGTCAGCCATAAATGGTGTGAGTAATATAAAAGCAAACAACATAAATAAACATTAAGCACGAATTCTTAAACAATATATAATAAACAAGAATACATAAAATATGACGTAGCAAGGAAACATGTAAACAACAAGTGGAACCAAACTAAGTGTCAAGTGTAGAAAACAGGAAAACCACGTGCATAAGACCAAGTCAAGAAAACACAAATTCTATATGCGGACTCTCTAATGCGTACTTGTCGAAGTCTATGCATCCCACTCTACATAGGTTCGGTGCAAGCCCTTAACGTCTTCTCTTCATAGGGTTCAATCTCCCGCTATGCGACTAATCCTATCACGATGACTACTACGAGATAAAGATAATCTGTGAGTATTAGCCCATGCCCCGATAATTCCGGAGAATAATCCCACACCGCAGGTGATCTACTTGGCTAATTCTGGGGATCATCTCACACCGCAGCAATGACCCTCATCACATGACTACCACATGTGCGTCGCCTCGACCCCGATAATTCCGGAGATCAATCCCACACCGCAAGTAATTACCTGGATAATTCCGGAGATATATCTCACACCGCAGGTAATTTACCTGGATAATTTCGGAGATAGATCCCACACCGCAAGTAAGTTACTTGTAACTCAAGTTCACCTGTAGATCTTCAGGAATCTCTACCAACTGATTATTCTGATCTGGCACATACTTCCTCAACAATGACACATGGAATACATCATGCACTTGTGCCAACTCCTCTAGAAGCTTCAATCTATATGCTGTCTTGCCAATCCGCTCCATGATCCTGTATGGCCCAATATACCTTGGCGCCAACTTGCCTCCCTTTCCAAACCTGATCACTCCTTTGGTCGGAGACACCTTGAGAAAAACTGCATCCCCAACCTCAAACTCCAAGTCTCTTCGTCGAGTATCAGCATAACTCTTCTGCCGACTCTGAGCCTCGACCAACCTCTTGCGAATCAGCTCGATCTGCTCTGATGTCTGCTGCACGATCTCAGGACCATACATCTGTCTCTCGCCAACCTCGTACCAACAAACTGGTGTCCTGCACCTTCGCCCGTACAAAGCCTCATACGGTGCCATCCCAATACTCGCATGGTAACTGTTGTTATAAGCAAACTCAACCAATGCCAAGTATCTCTCCCAACTACCACTGAAATCCATGACACAAGCCCTCAACATATCTTCCGGCACTCGATTCACCCTCTCCGTCTGACCATCGGTCTGCGGATGAAAAGCGGTACTGAAATCAGTTCTGATGCCTAAAGCTGCTTGTAGGCTCTTCCAAAACCTTGAATAAACCTTGCATCTCTGTCGGAAACAATCGACACAGGAACTCCATGAAGTCTCACAATTTCTCCAATGTACAACTCTGCCAATTTCTCCATCGACCAAGTAATCTTCATGGCTAGAAAGTGAGCCGACTTAGTCAAACGGTCCACGATAACCCAAATCGAGTCATTGCCCTTCGAACTTCTCGGCAAACCCGTGATGAAATCCATACTAATATTCTCCTATTTCCACTCCGGAATGGGCAACGGCTGTAACAAACCTCCAGGTCTCTGATTTTCTGCTTTGATCTACTGACAAGTCAGACACCTTGCCACGAAATCTGCCACATCCCTTTTTATACCAGACCACCAAAAATGCTGTTTGATGTCCCTGTACATCTTCGTGCCTCCTGGATGAACTGACAACAAGGTACTGTGTGCTTCTTGCCAGATACTATCTCTCAGGTCTGCATTATTCGGAACACACAACCTCTCACCCATCCAAAGAACTCCATCTTGAACACGAAACTCTGATAGCTTGCCTTCTGAAACCTGATGCAGCATCTTCTGAATCTCTGAATCTGATCTCTGACCTTCCACAATCCTCTCTCTCAAGGACGGCTGCAGCCTCAACTGAGCCAAAGACGCCCCTAAACCCTGCAGCACCACCTCGATACCTGCCTGATCAATCTCTGCTGCCAACTCACTTCGAGTAGTAATCAAACTTGATAAACTACTCTTCCTGCTAAGTCCATCAGCTACCACATTCGTCTTGCCCGGATGATACTTGATCTCAGGACGAATATCTTCCAATACTTCCAACCACCTTCTCTGCCGAAGATTTAGATCCTTCTGTTGATAAATGTACTTCAGGCTCTTGTGGTCAGTGTACATATTGACCTTCTCACCATAGACATAATGTCTCCACTTCTTTAAGGCAAAGATAATAGCGGCTAGCTCCAAATCATGCGTCGGATAATTCTTCTCATGCGGACGCAATTGCCTCGAACCATAAGCAATAACATTGCCTTCTTGCATCAAGACACAACTCAAACCTCTGAGAGATGCATCACTGAAGATATCATAATCCTTCCCAGCTTGTGGCAAAGCTAAGATAGGTGCAGTAGTCAACCTTTCCTTTAACTCAAGGAAACTCTCCTCACACTTATTAGTCCATGAAAATGCCACATTCTTCTGGGTCAAACCTGTCAAAGGAACTACAATCTGAGAATAACCCTGGATGGATCTCCTGTAGTAACCAGCCAATCCCAAGAAACTTCTGACTTCCTTCACAGACATTGGCCTGGGCCAATCCTTAACTGCTTCAACTTTCTGAGGATCAGTGGCCACTCCCTCCTTAGAAAGGATATGACCAAGGAAAGCTACCTCAAATTTCCAAAACTCACACTTCGACAACTTGGCATACAAGCTATGTTCCTACAATTTCTGTAATACCGCTGTCAAATGCATAGAATACTCCTCCTCCGACTTCGAATACACCAAAATATCGTCGATGAAAACCACCACGAAGGAGTCAATAAAAAAACCCGATTCATCATATCCATGAACACTGCTGGTGCATTTGTCAACCCGAATGGCATCACCAAAAACTCATAGAGTCCATGACGAGTCCTGAAAGCTGTCTTACTCACATCTTCCTCCTTGACTCGAACCTGATGATACCCTGATCTCAAATCAATCTTCGAAAACACAGCTGCTCCCCGAAGCCTGTCGAACAAATCATCAATCCGCGGCAGTGGATACTTGTTTTGAATAGTCACCCTATTCAACTCCCGGCAGTCAATGCACATCCTCATTGACCCATCCTTCTTCTTAACTAACAGCACTGGCGCTCCCCACGGAGAAGAACTCGGCCTCATAAGCCCTTTGCTCAACAGCTCCTCAATCTGCTTTTTCACTTCATCCTGCTCTACAGGTGCCATCCTGTACGGAGCCTTGAAAATCGGCGCGCTCCCTGGTTGAACATTGATGCAAAACTCCACATCTCTCTGCGGCGGTAATCCTGGAAAATCTTCCAAGAACACCTTAGAAAAATCTCGGACAACCGGAATGCCCTTGACTTCATCTGGAATTGCCATCTTGGATACCATTGCAGCCACTTTCGAAACTTTCTTCTTCCCTTGGAAAGTCACTGCGGTACACCTGGTGCTTTCACCAACACCTCTTTCTGCTTGCATTCAATTGTGGCTTCATATATTGCCATCCAATCAATGCCCACGATGACATCCACTCTTAAGACTTGCAGCTCAATCAGATCAATGCCGAACAACCTCCCGCCAATCTCGATATCACAGCCCTCGTAATATCGATCAGCGATCAATTCTTCACCCGACGGCATTGTCACCGACAAAACCTTGCCCGGAAACAACTTTGGTTCCACACCTAAGATCTTTGCAAAATTCGGCGATACAAAAGTATGCGAGAACCAGTATCAAATAAAACCCTTGCATTAATTCCATTAATCAAAACAATTCCTGTTACATGAAGAGTGATACTCAATCTCCAATTGTTCTCAAATAAAGGTTTTACTTATTACATTGATTTAAAATAAAAATCAAAATTCTTGCATACCCTGTATTACATCTTTCGAGTTACCCGCGTCCTCCTCAGTTAATGCAAATACTCGCTCTTGCCTCTGGAATTTGCTTCCACCCAAACCATCCTTCCTCAATTGTGGACAATGAGACTTAGAATGTCCAGTCTGCCCACATTGGGAACAAGTCTGCTTCGCCAACTTAGGACACGCTGACCTATAATGACCTGTCTCCTTGCAGTAGTAACAAGTCACTCCCTGAGTTGCAGGTGCTTTCTGCACTGGATCACTGAACTTGGCTTGTTTCGCTGGAAATCCCTTCCCACTCTGACATGATGCTGGCCTCTTGTACCGGTTCCATGTTTCTTGCTTCTTCTGGAACTGGTCCATGTCCTCCTCAGTCATAGCTGCTCTCCTGACCAGCTTGTCGAACCTCCTTATGCCCAACGGGATCATTCTCGATCTCAAGTTTGGCCTCAAGCCCTGCTCAAACTTCTTGGCCTTCTTCGCCTCGCCAACGATCAACTCTGGTGCATACCTCGAAAGCTGAGCAAACTTGGTCTCATACTCTCGCACGATTATGCTGCCCTGCTGAAGATTCAGGAACTCTGTCGCCTTCTTCTCCTCAATATCTAAGGGAAAGAAGCGATCCCTGAATTCCTCCAGAAAAGCTTCCCAAGTCATCGGCTGATCTCCCAAAGTCCTCTTCAGCGATTCCCACCAGACACCAACGTCCTTTTCCAGCTGCATCGTAGCCAACTTCACCTTATTGGCTACTGGAGTCTCCGATACCTCGAAGATTGTCTCCATCTTTCTAATCCAATCGTCAGCTGCATTTGGATCAGATTGCCCCTCGAAAACTGGCGGCCTCATCCTTCTGAAGGACTCGATCTGCTTGATAGGGTCGGCGTTAACCAATCCCTGTCCAGCTCCATGATTCTGCTGCTGGTTTTGATTCTGATTGTGCACCAAATTAAATGCCATTAGCGCATTCAGAGTCTGATACACCTTGGCAAATTCGGCCTTAAGATCAATTCCAGTTCCTCGAGAACTTCCAGATCCATCCTCATTGTTACCACCATTCCTGGGCCTGGGTGCAACCATACTGAATACTACAAAACGAGGGAAAAGTTAGAGCACCACACACAATTCAAACTCACATCAATATCCTTTGGCAAAACCTCAATTGTATCCCAAAGGTAAAACATCATGTTTCAGTTCTATGTGATACTCACTCTTTAATGTCCACACCTAGGTACTCACACTCTAGTGTCCACACCTAGGTTATTTTTTATGCCATGTTAAGTATTACTATTGAACCTGGCTCTGACACCAATCTCTGTAGCGCCCCGAATTTCTAATATAATAACTTAGAAAATACGTGGCACAATCCCAGCATCCACTTCAATGTAACATTAAACACAACCAACTCCACTAAAATTTTCAACTTTTATTACAACAATCTCTTACATAGCACAGCGGAATACAAAACATCTCAAAATATAACTTTCCTTTAATCACAACACTGTCTTTTACAATTTTACACAAAACTCTATTAAATCAATTTATCTCAAAACTAACTCAAGCATCCACACCTCCAACTCTAAGCAACAACCTGCAACACATGAGGCTAGAGATGATCCGTAACCCCCAAAACTAAAGGGGTCAGCCATAAATGGTGTGAGTAACATAAAAGCAAACAACATAAATAAACATTAAGCACGAATTCTTAAACAACATATAATAAACAAGAATACATAAAATATGACGTAGCAAGGAAACATGTAAACAACAAGTGGAACCAAACTAAGTGTCAAGTGTAGAAAACAGGAAAACCACGTGCATAAGACCAAGTCAAGAAAACACAAATTCTATATGCGGACTCTCTAATGCGTACTTGTCGAAGTCTATGCATCCCACTCTACATAGGTTCGGTGCAAGCCCTTAACGTCTTCACTTCATAGGGTTCAATCCCCCGCTATGCAACAAATCCTATCACGATGACTACTACGAGATAAAGATAATCTGTGAGTATTAGCCCATGCCCCGATAATTCCGGAGAATAATCCCCCACCGCAGGTGATCTACCTGGATAATTCTGGGGATCATCTCACACCGCAGCAATGACCCTCATCACATGACTACCACATGTGCGTCGCCTCGATCCCGATAATTCCGGAGATCAATCCCACACCGCAAGTAATTACCTGGATAATTCCGGAGATATATCTCACACCGCAGGTAATTTACCTGGATAATTCCGGAGATAGATCCCACACCGCAAGTAAGTTACTTGGATAATTCCGGAGATTGAATCCCACACCGAAAGCCATACTGAGGTACTTGACCCATGTTCCCGTTCATCATATCACCACTAGTGCCTATCCTTATTATTCTTGGGTTACTTAATTACTCAACGAATCTCCTAGAGTTGGTGTACCCTACCGGACTTAACTCAAAACTGAACAACTGAAATGCCTCAACAGGCCTCAACAAAAGAACTCAAAGCCGGTATACTAGGGTCACACACATCCTCTAGAGACCCGAACTCAATGTCTAAACCAACTTTCCACCATAAATAGCTCAACTGAATATCTTAAACTCATATGCTTAACAGAAGACAAAGTATAGACTAAAATATTTGAAGACTAATCATTCGAAAGAACATTCAAGTTTATGAAAACTCATCAGTACCAGTCGACTTATTACTGTAGTAAATCGACCGTCCAGAGGAAAAATATCCATGATTTTAAGAAAATAAGTTAAGTAATATAAGTTGACTTATAAGAGTCATAAGTCGACTTAAGTTGACTAATAAAACTCATAAGTCGACTTAGCAGAGAGAAATTCCAGAAATCTTTAAGAAAATATTCTAAATGTTATAAGTCGACTTGCAAAAGTCATAAGTCGACTTACCAGAGATTATAAGTCGACTTAAAAGTCATAAGTCGACTTACCAGAGAAAAATTTACGATAACTTTGAAAAATAAATTCTAAGTGTACCAGTCGACTGAAAAGGGTCTAAGTCGATTGTCCAGAACAGATTTTCAAGAAAACTAAAGATCTAGCAGCTGGGTCGTGCCAGTCGACTGAAAGGTCTGACAGTCGACTGTCGGCCTACAGTCTGCCTAATTTTGGTTGTACATGATAATCAAAATTAGAGTTTTTCTAAAAGAAATCATTGTTTATGAAAATAATTCGTATTCAGGAAAAAATGACAATCTCAAAGTATCCTCAGATTGGATACATTACTCAAATCAACCCATGTCTCAAAACTCAAGTTCTCATGTTCTAAATTCCTAATTCTTCCATTAGGGTTTCTCAATACTGAATTTCTTTCACAACTCAAAACCAAAATCTGATTTGTATCCAAGAGATCCAGATGTTCATCCATCCAATCCCTTGTTATCATAACCATACTCATATCTTAAACATGCTTTCTAGCAATACCAATTCATAATCCAAGATTTGCTAAATATTCATGGATATCACATACATAATACGACAACAATCATTTCATTGCTCAAACAAACATGTCAAAACAAACAACTAAACAATTATTCACATAAATCAACAACAATTCGAATTCACATCAGTCACCTAAATCAAACAACAAAACAAATTTCATATCACTCACCTTAGGTATGAAGAGATCCAACGAAAAAGCCTTCCTTTTTGCGAGATCTAAATTCCTCTTGATCTTCCAAAAATATCACAAAATTCTATACTGTGCAGCAAATGACGGCTGCAAATTTCTTTTAAATATCCGGGATAAGAGTTTAGGGTTTTACCCACTTTTGCAAAATAATCTCTTCAAAATACAACTTTATATATATACAGCTCTATTCTTGGAAATTCAATAAAATTCATTTAAATTAGGATTTAACAGTAAAATATAATCCTAAATCTCAACCGGTACTGTTCAAAACGTCCAGAAAATACATTTTGTATTTTAACCCCTAAAATGACAAATTTGCAAAAAGGTCATTCTTTTCTCAAAATTTGTAAATAGATCCAATTATTTTCAGAAAAATCTGGAAAAATTATAAATAAATCCCAAATATTAAATAATAATTTTTCATGAAGAAAATTTGACTTTTGAACTTCTCAAGAAATTATTTGCATGTGTTTTGCACGTGTAAAAAGATATATTTTCAGACAATATTTATAAATTCTCCAAAAATCATTTTAATTCCTCATAAACATTTAAAAATAATATTTTAGAAATACGGGGTTCTACACTTCTTCCCTGTGTGCTGCTCCCTCTCGATCGCGACGACGCAGCAACCTAGTGCTGCTCTCCTCGTGCTTCTATCGCGTCGCTGTAGTTAGCAGCAGCGACTCCACCAGCCTGTGCACCGTACGACTTCCATTGCTATGCAGTCGACTCACCTCCACTGCCTCCTTGTGTGCAGGTGTTGAGTGGTGTGTGTGCATGTGGATTTCGAGTTGTGATCGTTTCCCATGTGTTCGTGTGGTTCGTGAGTCATTCTTCGTGTTTGTGGCTTGTTTGCTTTTCGTGTTTGTACTCAGTCCGTTCGTTTGTTAAGGTCTGTGCCGGGATCCGTTCCCGTTATTTTTTTCGTCTGATTCATTGTCTATACCCCAAGGCAAGTATCTTCTTGTACATTTCGTTTTCTAGTACATGCTTTTCCTTGAAAATACTGCAAGTAGATTGTAAATATGACTCATCTTTGTTTATCGTTGATGATCTCATGTTTTGCCTTATCTATCACATGATCTAAGAGTCACAACTCTTCGTTGATGCACTTGTTCACAACTAGTAAAATTTTGATTTATTTCATACAAAAAAGTGTTTTATTTGGTTTTGGTTCTGTCTTGGCTTGCTATTTCGACCCCGATAAAACCAAAATCTGAACTTGAGTTCTGAATATGAATGGTAGCCCTAAGTGTCTAGTTGCCAATAACATCCAGAATTTTCAAATTCTGAGTTACGGTTAGGAGATATCGCAGTTTTACTGCTGCCGTGTCTGTAATCGCAGATTCATAAAAACTGCTGCACCACTTTGGTTTACAATTATTTTAACTATGCTACCAGTAAGTAAATGACTAGAAATTTTGCATGCTGATACTGGACACCCTAGAGAACATTCCCTAATTTTCTTAAAATTAATTAATAAAATTTCAACCATGTTTCATATGTACAAACTCACTTTTACCAATTCTGGCTGAGCACAAATGCTGTATAGTTTGCTGTTTTGACATCAATTGCTGCAACTTTTATGTGTCTTAATTATATGCGTTGGAACCGGGCAAGAGTCTAGTTTCTAGACCTTATGACGGATCCATATTTACATTCTTGTAGCGACGGAAATTGCAGTTTTGGTGCAGCAACGTTATGCTGTCCAGATTTGGAATTCTTGTCATTCTTGATATTTTGATTTGTTTTGACCCTCGAACATGTATCCTACCTAGCCTAGACTTGTTCCATATTTTTGATCATATTTACTTGACTTGTTTCGCACACTCTCATACTTATTTGATGATAATAATAAATAATAAGCCGGTGTTTAAGGGAAAGACCATAGCAGTGGACAATATAGGTAAGTGTACTCAGAAGGGGACCCGTATTTCCCACTTGATACATGCTTCATGAACTAGTTATATTATTATTCAATTCATGAACTAGTATATTATTTAATTCATGAACTAGTATATTATTATTCAATTCATGAACTAGTATATTATTTGATTCATGAACTAGTATATATTG
Source organism: Hemerocallis citrina (assembly GCA_017893485.1). Taxonomy (NCBI): domain Eukaryota; kingdom Viridiplantae; phylum Streptophyta; class Magnoliopsida; order Asparagales; family Asphodelaceae; genus Hemerocallis; species Hemerocallis citrina. The sequence continues at coordinate 1,062,325 of JACEHZ010000207.1, forward strand.
ATTCATGACTTATCTTGTTATGACTTGACACATGAACTAGTTATGTGATTACTCGATTCATGAGCATGACTTACTTGATACTTGATACCTGAGTACACCGCCCTATAAAATCCACCACTAGGCCTAAACGAAATTGCATTGACTGTAGCAACCATGTGATAAAAGGATGACACATGAAGTACTACCTAGATAGTAAAAACTATAAGACTTGATACATGATACTTGAACATGATCCATGCTTACTTGATACTTGATTACATGATACATGAGACTTGATACTTGAGCATAATACTTGACACTTGCTACTTGATACTTGTACTTGACAACTTGACACTTGAGACTTGTTACTTGTTACTTGACACTTGTACGTGATACTTGTTACTTGATGCTTGATATCATTCCATATCCACTAGCCACTTGTTCTACTACTTGTACTTGTTACCCAATCTTGTTACTTGAGTTGTCTTACTTGCTAGCTAGTCTTTATAACCCCCATACTTGTTGCATTCCTATTATATTATGTTATACATTCTTGATTCCAAATCTTGTTCCATATTCCTTGCACTAGTTTTCATACCCTTGCTTGTACTATTTGCGGTCCTAACTTGCACTAAGGGCGTTTATCTTGTTTTCTCTATTTTTTTTCTTTTTATATATACAGACTTTGGAGACGAATTGCCTGTTGGAATTGGTGAGCAGACATTCTAGACTTCGTTTGGAGAAGGACTTGTTTAAAATATTTTGTTTTCTTTGAGTTATTTATTTTTTTTCTACTTGAATCTTGTAACGGACTTATAGTTCCGAGTTTTATCTTTTGATCCAGATTTGAAAACTATTTGGGATATTATTAATTTGTTACAATTGTTTTCTGTGGATTAATGAATTATTCATGCATGCATGGTTGTGTATATTTTGTTATATTCTTGTTATGATGCTGAGTCGATCCTACAGCTCATGAATGATGAAAATCATTCGCTGGGCTTTGTCATGCGCTCGTATTCCGTATTTTTGGGAAGTGGGGCGTGATAAACAGTGCCGCTCAAATCAAGTTCAAGGAGAGAAATAGCCACTTAAAGGTAAAAAATGAGTGGTGATGTGTGAAAAGTTGGGTGGAGGAGCTGTGAATTTATATGGGAGATAAAACTGCCCTAAAACAAGTGCAAAATATGTAAAATATGCTCAAATGCGTAAAAATACACGATACCACATAAAAGTATGTGGTTTAGTGTTAGAAAACACTAAAACACGCGTGTGGTGAGTGAAAATCAAGTGCTAGGTGCGTGAAAAAGTCAGGCACCGTGCAGTCTCTCAGACTGCGTGGACCCCACATGAGTAGGCAACCACGCACTGCCGGGTGGTACACTGCAGACCGCATGGACCCGATGCAGTGCTGTGCCTCTCCTAATCTTCCAAAAAAAAACTAATCGATCAAAACTAACGTGGCAGCAGTCCATGGGGCCACGTGGCGGCTGACTTGGAACATGGGGCCCTCTCCTCCCCAGTGCCAAAACCTCAACTGGGGAGGCCGTTTCCTCGCACCTCCATCGACCGTCCAATCACCTTGAAAGCGTGTCGCATGTGAGCGCTCGGTGATAATACATGCGATATACGTGCAAAGAAAAAAAAAGAAGAAAAAGAATTAGAAATGTTAATGTGGGAAGCAGGGCCCACATGTCAGCATTCACCCACTGAAAGTGGGCCCTATGTGTGGCCCCTCTCTCCCCGGTGCCAAAATTCTCAATCGAGGAAAGGGGTTGCTCCACGCACCCTCCGCTGTCCGATCACTTTTCGAATTGTGACGCTTGCGGTCTACGATCCACATCGCCTCAAAATCTGCACGGGTAAGATTTTTAAATTAAATTCTTTTAATTAATTATAAATTTTAGAAATATAATTTAAAAATATGAAAAATCATTAAAAATTCTGGAAAATTGTTATAAAAAATTTAAAAAGTAATAAAAAATTCGGAAAATTATTTTAAATTCCAAAAGGTGTTTATAATCTTAGAAAATTTAATATTAAATTCTAAAAATAAATTAAAAATTCGGATTAATTAATTAAAATTATGAAAAATGGTTAAAATGGGAAAAAACCAGAAAAATCTCATAAAAGTTTAGAAAATTCACAAAAAGTCAAGAAATTTCTAAAAATCATTCTTGTTACTTTATATAGTCAGGGAAGCTCTGTTAAACCCCAAGCAAGTTCATTCGTCCCTGAAAGCTCCGATAAGTTCTACGAACTACTCCGAATGGGCAAACTACTCATCGAAGGCTATGAAAATTAGTCTTCAAGAGTGAGGGCTTGTGATATGGGTAAAAAAAGAACCGATTCTAGACCATTCAAGTCGGGCACGAATCTTAAAATCTCTCAGGGGTTAAAACGGTAAATTTAAGCAGATACATGTCCGACAGAGGAAGTTGGGTCACTTTCAGGCACATTAACCCGATTTGGTCTGCAATGAGGAGTTGCCAAAGCAGCCTTAATGCAAATGGGTCCAGGTTCATCTGAAGAAGCTAGTTTAAACCCCCTATTTCTAGAGGGTAACTACTTCGTTCTTTCCATGCATCAAGAGAAGAGTCCTGACCCGATCTCTTTTCATGGAGAGGGTAACCAGCATTATCAAAATACCAGGAAGTAGAGATAAATCAATATCTTGAAACTGGCCACCCCCAGTGACTATATATACCTCTCGATCTCTTCAGAAACCAGTTAATTACAAAATTAGCTCTCAAAACCCACGATATCTCTGAGTTTTCTGTCTTATGCATCAGAGGGCCTGTCGCCGGGGCCAACCTTGGTGTTTCAGACTATTTTGAAGGTCCAGGGGAGTGATCATATTTGTCCCTAATGATAAGATCTCGGAATCAAGTGTAGTTTGCGCCGATCAAGACCGGCGAACTTCGATGGTTAGATTTTTATTGTTTTCATTAAAAGAATACACGATATCTGTTTGATCCCACATAGAAATAGCTGCAACAACCATCTATAACATATGGATTCCACTTCACCAAAGCCACTATGTTCGGTTTCGTTGGCTTAAACCTAGTTAAGAGCTAACCATTGTTTGCAAATTATGCTTCTACCCTCTTTTTCTTCTTCATTTCTCGTTATAATCCATCTAAACCTGAAACCTTAACTAAAAACTCGACAAGCCCAAACCCTAAGTAAACCCAAAAACTTCACTAACCTAACAAAAAACCCAAAAACTGCAACTGCCTCTTTTTCTCTATCTTTCTTGTCTTCTACACACGCTAACAGGGCGGATCTGGGCCCAAGCAGCACAAGCAACTGCTTTGGACCCCCAATTTAATAGGGCCCCATATGTTTTAAGTATTTACAATGTTTAAAAAAAATATAATTATTTTCAAATATGATTACACTGTATTATCTAAGATGTGAAGTAACAGTTGGCCTATTAGCTCATCTGATTATAGCAGTGTGCTAATAATGCGAAGGTTGCAGGTTCGAAACCTGCGTGGGCTAATTAACTTTTGAATCATTTTAAATTTTTTAAACAAATTATTTTTCACATAGCCATATATGTCATTTACCATTTTATGAATTTAATATTATTTTTCACTTAGCCCATGCATGTCACTCTATGATATATTTTTAATATTCTTTGGTATATCATATTTATCTGTTTATGATAAATTTCTAAACAATTGGATTGAGTGTTTTGATGTTTGCTTGATGAAGATTTGACATTGAAAAGGGAAAGATGTGTCGCTAAAGCATTTCCAGATTGAGACCTTGAGGGCAAGGTTTCTTTTTAAGGTGGGAAGAATAGATACAATTGCATTTGAAGGAAATGCCACTGTCATACTGAGGAATTTGGAGTCATTGAAGCGAATACTCAACCTGACGCAGATGAAAATGATGAAGATCATAACAGGGCATGAAGTACTCTATTCTGATTTCTTCCCTCTAGCTACAACTGAACCTTGAGGACAGGGGAATGTATTGATACGAGTGTGAATATATATGTACTAGAGAGGGTGAGACTGGGCTGATGATACTGATGCTGTTGATGACGATCGACAGCGTAGAAGTGCAGTCGATTGTGAGGTGTCCTTCTGAGTGGTATCTGCTGTATCTGTTTGTACGTGTGATACGCTCCCTTAGTTTTAAATAGGAAATGAGTGGGAAGGCAGAGAGGAGGCTGTAACCGAACTGGATTGTAGCTAATAACTAGCTCTTGTAATAGAATAGGCTTGTTGAATAGTATGATTTCTTGAATTCCTTGATCTGGTCTCTTACCGTTTCTCTGTTCTTCCCTAAATCTACTTTGTTCTTCCCCAATTCTTTTCCACATCTCCAATTTCTTATCTCTGACCTCTAATTTCTTCCCAACAACCTACTATCCACGTATCATATAATGTACTGGATGTTTTGCTCGTTGTGCTGCTCGCTGCGCTGTGGCGTTGTATGCCAACGGTGGCCTCCTGCGCCGCTATATTATTGTGCTCTCTTGGGCTCTGTCTCCGTCGATATTTTGTAATTTTCTTTACTGCTATCTTTTTCCTGCGCTATGTTTTTCTGTTAGTGTTGTTTTGTATCTGTGTTGTTTCAGGTTTGTTGAGCACACTCCGTTTCTGATGTATATATTTGTTTGTACTTCGGAATGTTATTTATATAACTTTTAGGTGGGACTCGATCTCGAGTCCTATCCATTTCATCAAAAATAAATAAATAATGAAGCCTAAAATCCCATAGTTTCCACTGTATCAACACCCAATCAATACCAGTTACTCTAATTTCAAGAACATTCATAAACTCCAATTCATTCTGTTTACATGGACATGATTTCTCTTGTAATAGACATAACAAATGGTTTGATTAGCCTATGGAATAAAACCTCTTTTTGCGACAAAGAAAACAGAAACTGCAAGCATGCCTCCTCATATTTACAAGGAGTTCCATAGGAGTTCCCATCTCACACATACAAGATGACAAGGTAAGTAGTTGATATTTCAATATCTACATGACTACCTCTTTATCTTCATAGAATTCCCACCATCCTTCTTCTTCCTCATCACCACTGCATCAATGTAATCAGTCATTGCCATCACTTGCCGTCTCAATGCCTCGATGTACTCCGCAGTCTCTTCAAAGAGTGTTTCTACTTCCATGTTCTCACCACCGGGCACCAGCCTCTGTAGTGCCTTCACCCTTCTCTCTATTTCCTCTGAACTCTCTTCTTCTTCCTCATTTGTCCTCTTTATGGACATTTGTGTTTCCATGAGGCCGTGGTTGCTTCTCTTTTTCGAGGATTTGCATTGAATTTGGTTAATTTTCTTACTCTTTTGGACTAACTCCATGGTAGGTAGAGAGAGAGAGAGAGAGATTGGTAGTTGAGGGACAAATGGAGATTAAAGGGGGTATATATAGAGTAGAATGAACAGAGAAGGTGGACTACTAAAGGATGAGGGAAAAGTATAGTGAATTTGAATTATTGTAGAGAAATATATAAGAAGAATGAATGATATAAAGATTAAAAAAAAAGGTGAGCTAGATAATATTATTCAGAGCTAATTTGAACCATCCAATTTACGATAATACCGTTCGCATTATTCTAAATATTGTGAAGCATGTATCTACATAATTTAAAGTTATTTAGAGACCTCTAGCTTATGAATCAAATTGCTTGAAGAAAGTCATGTTATTCCTGAAACATATATCAAAAAATTTACTTGAATTGCTTGATACATAGACTAAATGCTCCAAAATCAATTAAAATTTTATACACTCATACTTCAAACATGTCCAATAATATGAATGGTGTGATCGTAAGTTAGACAGCTCTAAAAATAAACTTAGCTCACCATCTCATATTATCATTACTCTCTCTCTCTCTATTATGGGAAAAAATATTTCATTATAATATTATAATATTTTTTTCATAGAAGTAAACAATAAGAAAATTTAATTATTCAAATGCATTTCATTAAGGATGAAATGTTATAGAAGTTATATTACAATCAGTGAAGAGCTAGTGCTATGGCTTACAAAAGAGAGTTGAAGAACCAAAGATTAGCATAGTGCATGCTATGGCTTACAAAAGAGAGTTAAATCAAAAAATAATTATTCTCAAGAGAGCTCCAAGATTTAACTGAAAATTAAAAACCCTAAAGCATAAAATTTGGGTACTTAATCCCCCGACTTCGTTTACTTTAGTTTGGCTGTTATCTGTAAGTAACTAAGCTAGCTTTTAGAATTTTACCCTTTAGTTTAGTTCTAACTGAGCTGGTCTTCTTCTTTCTACCATTGAAAGAAAATATTGTCAAAGAAGTTAATACAAAATTTTGAAGGCAGATCAAGGGATTTCCACAACATTTCAATCAGTTTCGCTTTAACAAAAATTTGAACATTGAACCTTGAACCCACCTATAACACTAGTTAATTGGAGGTCTTTCAAGAACACGTACTTATGAAACTTAGTTGGTTCTGGACTAATTGACATCCCTAGGTCGGAAGCTACTAGCATAGTGTTAAGTTGAATGTGTCTAATGCATGTACATGATAACCTAGCTAGTTTTATTGTTTTACTATAACTTAATTAATTAGTACTAAACTTTAGCTTAAGTGAGCTAATCTGGCGTGTATATATAGTTCTGTTAGCTAGGTTTTTGCATGTTTTTGTTTTTTTTGATCTTTTGATCTTTTGTTTTTTCTTCTTCTCAAATGTAGAGGCTCACAACCCATAGAATTAACTGGTTACACACATAATGATATATATAAAAGAGCCCACCGATAGAACAAGAGGTGAGGCATGTGGACAGTACAACATATGAGCTTTCAAAATGTTCAGCTAATTAGCAAGAGAAGAATTGGCCGGGTCTATTATGAGTAAAATCACAACTTTATTGCCGACCCCAATTATTTTTCTTTGGTGGTCCCCCGCAAATACTTTTGTAGGAGGTCGATGAATCAAATAAATATTTTCTTTTGAGGACTATTCTTCGAAAATTGGCTCTTCAATTCATATATGATATAAACCCTTCATTTAAGCAATTAGAAAGACATAGAAACACAATTTTAACACAAATAATTTCAAAATACAACTTGTGAAGACACTAATACACAATAAGTTCTTCAGGAGGCATGCTTGACCTGGTCGTCCCTTTTATGTACTATATATGATCAACCCTAACAACATTTACATGAATTTAATCAGTCATGAATCCAGACAATTATATATGAAAATTAAGTTTAATCATTTGTAGTTTCCGACAACAAAATGCATTAAGGGGACTAATAGCATCACTCTCATATATCGGTTGATCACTGCCAATTTGAAATGTTGCTCAGAATCAAGAGCATGCTGACCTCCATGCCTTTCGAGCTTTATCTCTCTACTCCTCTATACGTTCGTGATTCCCATAACGAGATATATAATATATGATGATCATGTCAGTGTTTGCACGCCTCATTGCTTCATAATAGAGGCATGCATCATATACGTACGGAATATATGAGACACAACTTCTGACTAGCTAGGTAGATCTCCCATTACCATTTGAGTTAATTAGATTCATTCATTTCAATGTCACACAGGAGTTCCGTGTGCAAGTAGATATCTCGTGTCTGAATTGACACGTAAGTTGGGGATATTGCAGGGACCTTGAAGACTGACTTATGCAGGAATTAGGAGGGAGAGTATACATATGGGGACCATGAATGTATGTCATGTAGGTGTGCAACATGCTTGTGGTTCCACCGAACAATACACGTTAACTCAGACTTAATTTCAGTGGATGCATGAATTTCACTGGTGGTGTTGGTTTCATTCACTTATTATCCTAAAAAATATCTGTCATTTAGATGTATTATTTACAGATTGGTTTTGCTTAATGACTTATTGGCAATCAGTCATGAAACCTCACTTCTCTAATAATTTTTTTCCCTCAGTCAGTAGTATTGTGATATAGTTGAGTATCCTTCAACTTGTGATTACACATCGCCCCATCGGGACCATGAATGTATGTCATGTAGGGGTGCATACATGCATGTGCATGATTCCACCGAACCATACACGTTAACTCAGACTTAATTTCAGGGAATGCATAAATTTCACTTTGTTGGGGTTTGCGGATCCAATACACGACAATGGGTTGAAGACAAAACCGGTCCCCAGTATGGAGGCGGGTAAGGCGGCCGCCTCGGGCCCCACGGAATTTGCAATTTTCGGGGCCCCAAATTTTGAACTTCCCTTGTAAATACAGGCACGTATTTCGTGCGTAAAAAATATATATATATTATTAGGGGCCCCATTACGGAAGTTCACCTAGGGCCCCCGGGAACTCAGGGCCGGCAAGCAAGTGCAAGAAGAAGCACAAGAAGTTGTAGCAAGCAAGAGGCATCAACAACATGCATAGACGTGCACATTAGCAAAGTACGGATGGTGCAGTGCAACTCCCATTCCAGAAAGCACGACAATCGATTGCAGTCGACCATTTCGATCTTTGTTCGCTTGAAGGATAATTGCAGTCGACCGTTTCGATCTCTGTTCGCTTGAAGGATAATTGTAGTCGACCGCACTTGATGCAGTCGTCTGCGCAGAGCTGTTCGATCTACGGCTGAGATTTGTTCTGATGTGTATATATATATATATATATATATATATATATATATATATATATATATATAGTGCCCTTCCATTGTGCACTAGGCCGCTGTTTGCACTCGTGTGCACTCGGCATTCCCGCCTTCGTATTGATGATCTGAACTGTTCACATTGATCTACACATTTAAATTAGTCTAAATATTTAAAATCAAATCATTTGAAATTTATTTGCCCATTCATTGAAGTGTTACAAAATTGTATGGCTGAAAATCGTTGTTTTTTATAGTCACATGATGGATGGGCAAATGAAATTTAAATGATTTGATTTTACGTATTTAGACTAATTTAGATGTGTAGATCAATGTGAACGATTCGGATCGTCAATACGAAGGCGGGAAGGCCGAGTGCACACGAGTGCACACGGCGGCCTAGTGCACAACGAAAGGGAAATATATATATATATATATATATATATATATATATATATATATATATATATATATATATATATATTGTATTGAGCATTGTTTATATATATATATTGTATTGAGGATTGTTCTATCAGGATAGAGATCTAGTAGCCGTTAGGAGAGGGGGGGGGGGGAGATAGAGATAAATCCTACACCATGGGGGTGAAATCTAGAGAGAATTATAAACTTGCTCTTTATATTTCTAGTGAAAATCACAGGAGTGCCTTTGTGTGGGGAAGCAGCCATTGCATTGGGTGAACCTCAGAAAAATCTCGTGAGTTCTTGTGTGTTGGATTTTGATTTCTTATGTTCTCTTGCTTGTGATTTTATCGATTTGCATTTTTTTGGTGAGTTATTCGGTAGTTAGAACTCAACAAAGTGGTATCAAAGTACCAGGTTGATTGCGTTGATTGAGATGAGACAAAAGTAGAATCAAGGAGTTCGATGGAATAGATTTCACAATGTGGAATATCCAGATGATAGCGTGTCTCCGACAGAAGGATCTAGATGATCTATTGTCTGGCGTGAAGCCAAAAGGGGCGGAGGTAGATCCGATTGCATTGAAAGCTTGGAATAAATTGGATCAGAAGAAACTTCGACAGATTCAGTTGTCGTTAAGTAGGAAGTCACTATTTCATATTGAGAAGGCAAAGACCGCGAAGGAAGCAATAGAGATCTTGATAGACGTGTTTGAAAACCAAATGCAGCGAACCAGATCCTTCACCTGAAGAAGTTAGTCAACTTGAAGTTGTCGAAAAGGGATTTGGTGGCGGAGCACATCTACAATTTCTGCATGGTTTGCAATCAGATGAAATTATCAGGGTTAAAGTTTGAGCAAAGTGCACAATCATTGCTATTACTTTCTAGTCTTCCTGATAGCTATGAAACAGTAGAACAAACAGTAACAAGCATTATGAATGATGCAACAAATCTAAAGGATGTTATAAGTAGCATCATGAATGAGGATGCGAGAAGGAAGCGACATAGAAAGTCTTCGACGTCATATCATAACAATGTTGTGTTGTTAGTAATAACCATGGTAAAAGCAACAACATAGGGATGTCGCAAAGCAGGAATCACATGTCCAAGTCAAGAGCAGGACATCGCAAAGGTGAGTGTCGGCATTGTAAGAAGCCGAGACACAGAAGAGATAAATGCGAAGAGTATAAGAGTATAAGAAAGTGCAAGCAGGGTCATAGGTAGCCAATGTGGTAAGTATTGAACCCCCTTTAGATGAATTATGTATATCTGCTGGATTTGATATTATGCAAGATGATTAATATGTAGACTCATATGCTTTTTATCATTGTACACCCATGATGGATGCTTTTGAGGATTACAGGACATGTAATTTTGGTGCAGTCACAGTTGAAAATGGGCAAGTATGTCTAGTTGTAGGTAGAGACACAATGAGACTGAAGGCTTGCAATGGCGGGCAAATGATTTTGAATGACACGAGATATATTTCGGGCTTGAGGAAGAATTTAATCTCGACTAGTAAACTAAACAAAGAAGGATTCACGATAACCTTTGGACGTGGAGAATGGAAGTTTACTACATGTGTCAGGTTGGTGGCAAAAGGAAAGCATGGTGATATATTGTACTTACTCTGAGGAGGTGATTCAGGTGATATCATTGCTGCAGCATCGGCAAGTAGTTCTTCTTCAATTCTATGGCATGTCAGGTTAAGGTACCTTAGTGAAAATGATGTCAAGGAGCTTTATTCTAGGGATCTTTTGTCTGGACTTAAGAATGTTAAGATGAATTTTTGTGAGCACCGTGTGATGGGTAAGCAGAAGACAGTTAGCAATCAGTTGAATGGGTGTGAGAAGAAGCTTAGGAAGCTAGAGTTGGTACATACAGATGTGTGGGGTCCGGCTAAAAAAATTCTCTTATGGTGGTAAGAGATACTTCATCACATTCATCGACGACACTGAAAGTTTGGGTTCATGTAATTCATGAGAAATCAGAGGTGTTTGAGGCATTCAAAGCTTGGAAGGTCAGTGTTGAGAATGTGACGGGTTGCAAGGCGAATGCTTAAAGTTAGACAATGATGGTGAGTACACAAGTAAAGAGTTTGTTGATTATCTGGTAAATGATGGTATCCAAGGAATCAGAATAATTCCTAGGACTCCGCAGGAGAATGGGGTAGCAGAATAAATGAATTGCACGATACTCGAAATGGCGAGATGCATGAGACTTCATGTTAGTATTCCAGTCCATCTTTGGATAGTTATAGTGGATACAACAGTGTACTTAATTAACTATTGCCCTTTTAGTGCCCTTGATGGGGCCATTTTGCAAAAACTATGGTCATGTATTTTGTTGTATTGCATATTCACTAATCGATAGGGAAGAAAGAAAGAAACTAGATTTGAAATCCAGAAAGAGTGTATTTATTGACTACGGTGGTGATGAATTTGGTTACAGATTTAGGGATATTATGGACAACAAGGTTGTTCGCATCATGAATGTAGTGTTTAATGAAGAGGTCTTATACAAGGACATGCACAAAGCTCAAAGTAGTACAACTAGTTCAGAGTCAGATTCTGGTTCAGACTCAGATTCAGATTCTGAATGCGGCCCTAGTAGTGAGGGCTCTACAGTGCATCAGGTACAGGTACCACAGACAGCACATGAGGCTCATGATGAGCCTGTTGAGAATGATCAAGATAACCAAGAAAAATAGGTACAGCCAGAGCAGTTCGAGGATCCTAAACCGGTCGGTGAACTGGTACCCACATTGAGAAGATCGACACGAGAGAGAAAGCCAACCAAGATATTTGATCCATCAGCTATGTAGTTCACGGACATATTCTATACACGGATTCAAGAGAACCAGAGACTCATGAGGAGGCTTTGAAAGATAAAGCTTGAATTTAGTGGGAGTCAGCCATGAGGAACGAGATGAACTCCTTGGAACAAAACCAAACTTGGGAGTTGACCAAGTTACATGCAGGGAAACACTCTCTTATGGATTTTTAGAGTCAAGAATGAGGCAAATGGTTGTAAGAGGTATAAAGTGAGGCTTATTGTGAAAGGATTCTCTCATATGGAAGGTGTCGACTACAGTGAAATCTTTGCTCCGGTAGTAAAGATGGCTTCAATCAAGGTTCTGCTTAGCATTATGGCAGTTGAACACTTGCGCTTAGAACAGCTGAATGTGAAAAAAATATTTCTCCATGGTCATGTTGAAGAAGAGATGTACATGAGGCAACCCACATGTTTTGAAGCAAAAGGAAAAGAAGACATAGTGTGTCAACTGAAGAAGAGTCTTTACAGGCCCAAACAAGCACCACGGTAATGATACTTGAAGTTTGACTGCTTCGTGAGAGGAAAAGGTTTCGAGAGATGCGAAACAGATCGTTGTGTATATGTTTGTTTATATGAAGACAACGATATAGTTACCTTGACAATGTATATGGACGACATGTTGTTAGCAGGTTCATGTATGGAGAAGATCAAGGATGTGAAAAAGGTGCTAGTTTCAGAGTTTTTGATGACCACAAGCGGACTACGCGAAAAAGGTGTTAAAAAGATTCAATATGGATGGACCGGGGCCAGTCACTTGTCCCTTGACCGCACACTTCAAGTTATCTATGAATTTGTGTCCGATAATAGAGGTAGAGATGGAGGAAATGACTGCAGTTCCTTATGCCTCACCCGTCGGGAGTTTGATGTATGCAATGATGTCTACAAGACCAGACACAAGCAGTGGGAGTTGTCAGCCTTTACATGAAAAATTCAGGTAAACAACATTGGGATGCAGTGAAGTGGATTCTCAGGTTTCTTGTAGGAACTTCAGATCACTCTCCTTGTTTTAGGGGAGATTCTTTGCATATATATGGTTATATGGATACAGATTTTTTGGGCGATCGTGATGTTTGCAAAAGTATTACAGGATATTTTTTTACAGTTGGATGTATATCTGTTAGTTAGGCTTCACAGCTACAAAAGGTTGTAGCACAGTCAACCACGGAGTTAGAGTATATGGCACTCATAGAGGCAAGAAATGACATGTTGTGGATTTCGGATCTTATGAAACAGTTGGGCAGAAAGCAACCCATAGGAGAGCTATGGTGTGACAGTCAAAGTGTGGTTTTCGTGGCGAAAAACTCAGCATATCACTCTAGGTATCGAAAAATTCAGATGAGGTATCATTTTATTAGAATGGTGGTTGAAAAGAAATGGTTGAAGCAAAGAAGATTCTTGGCACTAAGAATCTGGCGAACATGCTCACTAAGGTAGTGGACAGTAGGGAGCATCAGTTCTGCTATACCGCTTCCAGGTTAACCGTTGAGAAGACTCATAGAGATACAGGCCTAGACAGTCCAATGGAAGAATGAAGAACATGTTAGAGAATTCGTGTATATGTCTCCAAGTGGATGATTGTTGGGGTTCGCGGATCCAATACATGATAATGGGTTGAAGATGCATCGAAGTGGGAGCAAGCAAGTGCAAGAAGAAGTACAAGAAGTTGTAGCAAGCAAGTGGCAGCAACAACATGCACAGACGTGCACATAGCAAAGTACGGTCGACTGCAAAGTTGCAGTCGATCGCAATAGTGCAGCTACCCTTCCAGAGAGCACGACAGTCGATCATGTTGAGTTTATGTCTTGCATACTATGTTGGATAAGAAGACGATGATAAGATGGAGGAATTGAGACGATCGGAGACGGAGTGGAAGTAAGGGAAACAGTCAGCAGCAATAGCAGCAGGAGTTGCGCTCGACCGTAAATGGGGTGCGGTCGACCGCCCTACTCAGCAGAAGTTCCCGAGAGGGGGAAGGTCGACCGAACTTGGGGTGCGGTCGACCGCGCGTAGTGCTGATGGATAATTTGGGTCGGGTCTCGGTGATTCGTGAGAAGCCCAACTTGCTCTTTAAGTCAGATCGTACGGCTCTTATCGTATGGTTATCTCTTCAGGAATATTTAAATGCTATTGTATCAAGATATCAAACTAAGTTTTCTCTATATCTCTATATATTTTTGTTATTGACCTCCATTGAGAGCCAAGAGAGAGAGAGAGTACTTCATTGAATGGGAGATTGAGTGATTATCTAATTGTAAACAACTAGTACTTGCTGGTGAGGCTTGAGAGAGGGTCGTGATGAGAATTGTAATATTCTTGTATCTTCTCTAGTTGAATAACATCTTGGGTTTCTCCTCCCCCAGATTAAGGCGAAAGCCCCAACCGGGACAAACTTGTGTGTGCTTTGGTGTGTTTGGTATAATCTCATATGTGCTTGGTAGTTTGTGTTGATTACATCGAAAAACTCAACAAGATCCTAGATAAGAGGGGTTTTTGGTAGAAATCCCTAACAGATCGCACAGCCGATCGTTTTGCTCTCTATTCGTCGTTGTTCGATTTATGACTGAGATTTGTTCTCATATATAGCAATGCTCAATTGCAAATGGGTCCCGTACAAACATATATTATGTTATAAACCGAAGTCCTAGTTTCAAAATAACGGCTCCAGTTATAAACCTAAGCCGTTGTTTCGAATATAACCTAAGTCGATGTTCAGAACAACGACTTTAGTGGTTTGCAATGGAGCATTGTGTGTGTGTGTGTGTGTGTGTGTGTGTGTGTGTCTGTATATATATATATATATATATATATATATATATATATATATATATATATATATATATATATATTATGATTTTGGGGTTAAGAGAAACATTGTTCTTTCAGAATATAGAGGTTTAGCAATCGTTCGAGAGAGAGAAAGAAAGAAATATAAAGATAAACCCTACACCTTGGGGGTGAGTTCTAGAGATAATTGTAAACTTGTTCTTTATATTTCTAGTGGAAATCGCAAGAGTGCCTCTGCGCGGAGAAGTAGCCATTGAATTAGGTGAACCTCAAAAAAATTCCTTGTGTTCTTGTGTGTTGGCTTTTGATTGCTTCTGTTCTCTTGCTTATGATTCTATCGTTTTGTATCTCGATGGTGTGTTATTCCGCAGTTAAAACTCAACACACTGGTGATGTTGTTTTCATTCATTGATTGTCCTAAAAGATATCTGTAACTTAGATGTAATATTTACATATTAGTTTTGTTTAATGACTTATTGACAATCATTCATGAAACTTCACTTCTCTTATAATTTTTTTTCCTCAGTCAGAAGTATTGTGAATTTTAGATATAGTCGAGTATCCCTCAACTTGTGATTACATATGAGGAATGAATGTATGTCATGTAGGGGTGCATACTTGCATGTGGTTCCACCGAGCTATACACGCTAACTCAGCCTTAATTTCAGAGAATGCATGAATTTCACTCGTGTTGTTTTCATTCAGTGATTATCCTAAACGATATCTGTAATTTAGATGTAATATTTACATATCAGTTTTGCTTAATGACTTATTGACAATCCGTCATGAAACCTCACTTCTCTTATAATTTTTTTCCCCTCAGTCGATCGAGTATCCTTCAACTTGTGATTCGGTTGTGCATATATATGTAGGTTCATTTTTTGTATGGTTGATTTTCTTTGTGAGTTCCTAATCCAAGAGCATGCATGACAATAGCTAGGTTTTCTTGAGATTAGCAAGTAATTAATTAAGTTCTCGAGTGGTAATCAAATTAAGTGAGATTCTATGGAATATGTATGCATTTTATTCTTCTTTAAAAATAGTAGTTCTTGATATAGAAAAAAATAGAACAAAATCGGGACAGGTCAGATCTGACACGAATCTTAAAGCTCTCATGGATAAAACGGTAATTTAAGTAGATACAGGCCCAAAAAGATGAGCTGGGCCATTTTCAGGTCTATCGACACAATCTAGCCTGTAATAGGGATTGCTACAACTGCCCTACCGCAAAGGAGTCCAGATTCATCGAACCCATTTTAAACTCCCTATTTCTAGGGGGTAACTGATTCGATCCACCGAGGCAAAAGAGAGAGTTTGAAAGCTCTATCTCTTCTTCAGGATAAGAGTTCAGACTCGATCTCTTCACATAGATGGCATAACCGACTCTATCCAAACAATAGAAAGTAGAGATAGATGAATAATTGAAATTGACCCTCCTTGGCGACTATATATACCTTGAGACCTCCTCAAAAACCAGGTAACTGCAAACTCTGCTCTCAAAACCCACTATATCTCTCAGTTTCTAACTTGGGCGTCAGAAGGTCTGTTGCTAGGGCCATCCCCGGTGTTTCGGACTTGTTTGTCGATCCTCGGGAGCGATTTCAACCAATCCTAAAGATCAGATCTTGGAGTCAATTGCAGTTTTTCGTGGTCAATATCGACAGAGGGCGAAAGTTCTATATTTACTGTTTTATTTAAAAGAATTCATGTATCTGTTTGCTCCAATACATAAATATGCAGCAACAGATTGACGTCATCTGTGAGAAAATAAAAGACAACGTTCCAACTTCGTCGATCCGAAACCACCTTCTCAACCATGCCTCCAAGAAGGAAGGTGAGGACAGCGACTACTAGCTGACGAGCCAACCATCTTCCTTCATTTCTTCCCCTTGCGGAGGACCTACCTCAACAACTTCAACAGGTTCAGCAGTCTCAAGCAGGTTAACAACCTCAACTCGAGCTACACCCTCTCCAACAAATCCACCCTTCGTCTGGAGGAGCTGCGCCGGGTGGCTCCAGCCGAAGCCATCCCGAACAACCACCTACAGTCTATACAGTCTGTACTGCAACCCCTTCAGTAGTGCCAAACTGCAACCAGATCTCCCCCATGTCATTAGCAACCGCCAGCAGGGGTCCGACCTCCGAATCCACCTCAATGAGAGGAGAGCCCTGGATGAAGCTATCCATCCAGAATAGCAGGGAAGCAAGAGGAGCCTTTATCCTCGAAGACCAAGGTCCAGAAGGCCTCCATCTCCTAGGGGCGAAGAAGATCCCTCTCTTCTTGGAGGCGAAGAAGGTCCGCTCCCTCTCAGCAACGAAGAAGTCAGACAGCAGCCAGCCGACCAGTTTATAGGGCAAACAGAGATGAAGTTGCACATATCACCGAAGTAGAGATGAAATCCTCCAAGCCTTCAGCGTTGCCCCAAATAGTGGCTGACAAACAATAGTCTTCGTCTCGCAACCGTATATAAAGAGGAGTCCCAAGGGTCGACCATGTAACGCACCTGCCCCTAGCTCAGACAATTTATACAATTTAGAAGACAAATTAGATACTATGTAGTACAACTGCCCACCACACGCTGCCTCTCAAAAGGTGGTTAACTGATTAGGTGACTCTTGATCATAAGCTATTATATTTTATATATTATTTTATTATGTACACTTACCGATATAGGATATTTCTCTCGCAATACTCCCGTTCTCTCTCCGAGAAGTACACAGCGGAAGTGGGCCCAACAAAATGCCACGTCAACCCATGGCTGTTGACCAAGTCAACAGGCTCAACAATACAGCATACATGTTGTTTTACCGTGTGGCCCCCCCACTCCAAAGTACTATTCCTTTACCACTTTATTACAATCATGCCATCAAGCATATAATACCAACCAACAGCCAACTATTTTATATTTTGAACATATATATATATATATATATATATATATATATATATATATATATATATATATATATATATATATATTGTTTTTTTAACACATAGTGTTACAGACACCCCCCCTTCAGAAATCAACGTCCTCGCTGAGCACGGGTATGCACAATCTAGTGTAGGATCTACTTAATTTCTAGCCGATGTGGAGCATCTGCTCTCCTATCCGCCCGACTAATCATGATCTCGGAATCCACCGCCCAATCAATCATAGTCCCGGATTTTAATGAGCTGCCTCCGATCCGCCCGATTAATCATGATCCCGGAATCCACCGCCCGATCAATTATAATCTCAGATTTAATTGAGGCACCACAGTCCCGGAATCCATCGCTCGACTAGGTCTACATGCCCTACACTCGGTGTCAAAAGTCGGCTCTGATACCATTTGTAATGCCCCTGCCTCTAGCTCATATAATTTATACAATTTAGAAGACAAATTAGATACTATGTAGTAAAACTGCCCACCATAGGCTGCCTCTCAAAAGGTGGTTAATTGATTAGGTGACTCTTAATCATAGGATATTATATTTTACATATTATTTTATTATGTACACTTACCGATATGGGATATTTCTCTCGCAATACTCCCGTTCTCTCTCCGAGAAGTACACAGCGGAAGTGGGCCCAACACAATGCCACGTCAACCCATGGCTGTTGACCAAGTCAACAGGCTCAACAATACAGCATACATGCTGTTTTACCGTGTTGCCCCCCTACTCCAAAGTACAATTCCTTTACCACTTTATTACAATCATGCCATCAAGCAAATAATACCAACCAACAGCCAACTATTTTATACTTTGAACATATATATATATATATATATATATATATATATATATATATATATATATATATATATATTTAACACGGGGTGTTACAGACCAGATCCGACCAGAGGGACAACTCAGTCCTTTGCCGCCTCTGAGAGATGGAGGACCGTCTCAACAAGATCAACAGTGAGGAATACCAACATGCCAAAATCTTTTGTCCGAGCAAACCTCCCTTCCCCAAGTCAATCATGGAAGCACTTGTCCCCGAGACCTTCAAGCCGCCTCAATTCGAGTCCTATAACGGGGAGTCTGACCTGGCTGATCATATTAAGAGTTTTATAAATCTCATGATGATCCATCAAGCCTCTGATGCACTTCTCTGCAAAACCTTCTCTGCCACATTGAAGGGGCTAGCAAGGGAGTGGTACTCCTGCCTATCTCCAGGCTTCATCTTCTTATTCGATCAGTTTGAAGAACTTTTTCTCACCCACTTCGTTAGCAGCCACCGAACCGAGAAGACAAGTGCATCCTTACTGGACCTGAATCAAAGGAAAGGGGAACAACTCAACGACTTTGTCTGGCACTTCACAGTCGAGTCCCAATCTATCGCCTCCCTCAATCAAGCAGCAGCGGCTGCCGCATTTAGACACAACGTCAATAACTCCGACCTCAAGGCGTCCCTTGCCAAGAAGCCTCCTCGGGACTTGTCGAAACTCCTGCTTAGAAGTGAGAAATACATCCGAGCTGAAGATGCTCTCAACCCCCAAGTCGAGAATATCCCTCTTTTGGGAACAAATGGAAGAGTGCAAATGAAGAAGAATTCCAGAAACTGCAGAAGGACAGCAGTGGCCAACATCACCATTCTTCTCGTTTTTAGAAGTTCACCCCCTTAATGCCAGCATATCGGCTATACTTATGGAAGTAGATAAGGAATGGCTACTCCACCCTCACCGAAGATGAATACTCCAGGGAAAAGAAGGGATAGAGACAAGTGGGGCTGCTTTCACATGGATCATGTCCACGACACGAATAACTTTGAGGATCTCAAGGAGGAGATCGAAGAGCTCATACAGCGGGGGCACCTAGCCAAGTTCGTCAGAAAGGACATGACCGATCCTCCTCCATCCCGGGGAGCTAACAAGCGGGTGAAGAAGCCCTTTGAGTCCGAAGACTCGGAGCCAGGAGCAGTTCTCTATTCCATTCACGAAGGGCCTATGGGGGGAGAATCAAACTCCTTCCGAAAGGCCTTCATCTGGAAAGTTAGTTCGGTACAGAACTTTTCCCCGACCAAGAGCTTCAGAGTCCTAATAACATTCTCAGACAAAGACCTAGAAGGCGTCCGAACTCTCCAGTGTGACACGCTCATAATTAGTCTCTACATGGCCAACCCTAAATCATAGTCGACAATGGCAACTCCATTAATATCCTCTTCCTAGAAGCCTTCCAAGGCCTCAAGCTTTCTCGAGACCGTCTCAAGCCTGTCGGATACACACTCCACGAGTTCTCTGGGGTTCCAGTCTTGATCGAAGAAATAGTCACTCTTGATGTGTCCATAGGAAAAACCTCGACAACTCGGACAGAGGCAACAGACTTCATGGTCGTCGATGTGAAGGCCGCATACAATGCCATTATAGGCTGACCAGGCCTAGTAGTACTTCATACCGTACCCTCAGCCTTTCATATGAAAATGAAGTTTCCAGCCTCTGCAGGAGTAGAAATGTAATACCCCAATTTTCATTTATGAAAATTATTATTTTTGCACGTATTGTGCACGTGCAATTTTTGTAGTATAAAATCTTATAATTATTTTCATTAGACAATGAGTATGTATATATATATATATATATATATATATATATATATATATATATATATATATATATATATGCGTATGTGTTCTCTAATTGTTTTTATTAAGGCCCATTTTCTTCAAATAAACGTAAGTCCTTTTATAGCCCAAATCTAATTTATTTTGTAAACTAAATTTGGCTCATTAAATAAAGGCCCATGAATTTATTTTCCCTTTTAATTATAACTTGTAATGTAGACTATTTTTATAGATCATTTTTGTAAAAAATAAAATGTACAACTTTTTATATGGGGAACTAGTAAATGCACGTGCAATGCATGTACACGTGCATGGGGCACCTTGTGTGGCTGGTTTTGAATGGGAGGGAAAGGGAAAAAGAGAAGTGGAGTTGTGGGTGGTAGTTGTTTGGATCATGGTTGGTTACTACAACTTTCCCTTAAATCCTAGCCTTTTATCCTTAACCCCTGATTGATCCTAGCCCTTCATTTGCTCCAAAATTTAGTATAAATACCCTCCCCCCTAGCCTAGTTATTCTTGCACTATTCATTTCTCTAAAAACCTATAGTAGAGAATACAATCGTTAGTAGTAATTTATTAGTAAGAAGTGAGATAAAAGATTGAGAGAGAGGGTGAGTGTGTGCTTGCAACAAGGGAGGCCGGCTACTACACTGCTAGAAGCTCTCGCGTTGCAATCTTGGAAGGTTCGGTTGCACATCAAGGAGGAGGAGGAGCGTTCGTTTGGCAAGCTCGTGAAGGACTCTTTTGTTTAGGAGGTGTTGCAAAATCTTTTCTCTCCAAATAAGGTGGGTTATTTTCTATATTTCTAACTAGATACTTTGTTTAGGTTGATTGAAACGATAATGCATGAAAGAAATTAATAAGAGTACACTTAATTGGAACAAGGACTTGTTAGTTGATTGAATTGATGCTAAATAGATTGCATGTTATTTCGTCATGAATCTTAAGTTGTATGTGAATCGGTTGTAGCTATGGAATGTGTGAATTAAAATTTGTTGTCATTATCAAAACTAAGTACAAATGCTAGTAGGAGGAAATTGTTGCTTTATGTGCTTAGATGGACTTTCGTGATAATGTTTAGAATGAGTAAATTAAAATATGCTTTTGGGTTTATAAAAGGAAGACAAACAGGGAATTAATGTAGGAAATATTAATATTAAGTCGTATGAGAAATGTCAAAATGAGATATGGAAATAGTAGTATAAAATCTAAATTAATTGTATGAAAAATATGTGTTTAATTACTGGAAAAATTATTTTAAATTAATGGAGTGTTAAATTATGTTTAAATAGACATTCTGGAGATTTACAGGAATTTTAGTAAAAGCAAAACTAAAATAAGAGCTTTTGAACATCGAAATGTTCTAATTGAACAGAGAGTTAATCTAAATAAAATACGAGTTGTAGTCAAGACAACTTGAGCCTATAGCTCAAGTGGTCGGTGAGCTCTTTAGCGCTACAGTAGTGCGGGTGTGTTGGGTTGAGGTCACTGGTTGGATACGTGAGAACACCATTCTTTTTATGTGCGTTTAAAATCAAACCAATTTTCAGACCGAGAGTATAAAACTCTCTGACTTCTCCTTGTACTGATGAGTGCAAGTACCTAGATGGCTAGCGCGCACGATTGTATTCTCTTGGGTCATGGGTTCGATTCCTGGCTTGGTCAGAATGTTAATTTTTTATGAAAAAGTGATTTTTTTTTGGTTTCTTGATGTGTAAAAATTCCGAAAAAAATACTATTATTATTTTAAAATCATGTGTGACTTATGAAAAATTATTGGGAGTTATTAGAATAAAATAAAGTGTATTTTTGAAAATAAAAGTGTAGTTGGGACTATAGTTTTGCACTCGTATATTTTCGTAAAAATGCGTTTTGCGAAGAAAGTGAGATAAATATTAGAAAATGAAAAATTGGAAGAAAGAAATTATATGTTGTGAAGTTTTGTATGAATTATTCTTGTTAAAGAATAGTGTGACAATAACGAGTTTGTGAATATTCACTTTGACTAGATATTTTGTGATACGATTTTAATGTGGAAATAAATGTTGGTTATGAAATACATGATGTATAATTGAACTCCATGTATGGTTATTGACTCATGAAAAATTTAGAAATCATGTGATTGGAAAAGAGAAATGTTATTAAGTATGACAACTCAAATATGTAAATTTGTGAATTGAAATTGAAAATTAGGGTGTAGCCAAAACTCACACCGGCAAGTGAAAAGTGATGAAATATGATTATTGAAATTGAAATGACCAAGTTTGGGTCATTGTAAAATGAA
The DNA here is from genome assembly GCA_017893485.1 of Hemerocallis citrina. NCBI lineage: Eukaryota > Viridiplantae > Streptophyta > Magnoliopsida > Asparagales > Asphodelaceae > Hemerocallis > Hemerocallis citrina. The sequence continues at coordinate 1,084,789 of JACEHZ010000207.1, forward strand.
AGAAATAAGACCGGTAGTAGTGAGAGGGCTAACTCTAAGAGATTGATTTTGTTCATGATTTCATTAAGAATTAGTACATAGTGACGAGGTGATGAAAGTGAGAGAAAAACACAAGTATGGGGGCCTCGAGTCTACGATGTGGGTGTGATTCACAGTTTGTCTTCACGATGCGTCGTGACATGACGTGGGCACTACTCCGGAATTATCGGGATCTTGGTGACGCTTGTGGGGTGTTTGGTGACTGCGAGAGGATCGTGTGCCATGAAGGAGGCTGAATTGTCCATAGATAGTCTTCACGATACGTCGTGACATGACGTGGGATTCCCCTCCAGTTTTTCTGTACATGAGCTCGTACTCATAGGACATCTAGGATACTTATCGTAGTTACAGTAGTAGATTAAGTCATGACGAGGGATTGAACCCTACAAGATGAAGAACGATTAAGAAGCTTGCCCTCGGACCTATGTAGTATGAGATGCATAGAATCCGAACAAGTGCGCATTAGTGTCATGTAATATAAATAACTGCATTAAGGACTAAGTGTACAATCACAACACGACATCAATAGGGTATTCCCTTTAGTTTGATATGTGACAAGTTTGTGTTTATTAAATATGGAAAATCAGTTATACTGTTTCCGGCATAGAGAGGATGACCGTGTATAATGTTCGTCGGTTGAATAAACTGGCGTACCCACAGTTTTGTATGCAGGGTAAATGACATGATAAAGATTAAAGGAGAAATGATGCTTAGCGATTATTCAAATGTGGATGTACCTTTATATAAATGTTGTAAATTTGCTTCCGCTGTAAAATGTAAAGTGTAAAGATTTCTTGTAACTCTGATGTAAAGTGAAAAGTTTTAAATTCCTTATAAAATTGTACGAAAGAAGTGTAAAGATCCTATGGAATCTCGAATTCATTGTATTTTGGAATTTGGGGCGTTACAAGAAAAAGTCAAAGGAAGCCAAGAGATCGCTCGGAGATGTTACACCGCTACAATGTGAGGCTCGGTCCTCCCACTTAAAGCATTAGAGCTCCCTCAACAGAACAGTTAAGTTCTTCCCGAACTAGTTGATGGACTCAAGGAGATCCCCCTATTTTGGGAAGGCATACTTGGAATATATAGCATCAAATGAGTTCCATGAGGGTGCCTAACACACTATCGTAGAAGTAGGTTTTCAATAAGGCTGCCACTTGCAATAAGGCCAAAGCATGTAATAACAACTCCCCCCCCCCCTCTCTCTCGGCAGCCACTTAGTTTGTTTCAATAAAACTTAGCTTTTTTCTTATAAAGATCATTGCATTGGCCTCATGTCTATCTCCCTGAATCACATCTACGAATCACTAAACAGCAAGTTCGGAGTCCAGCTTGTCCCCCAGGGCTGCTCCCATAACTTGCTAGGCTCAAATGACGAGTTTGGAGTCTAACACTTGGTTCAGTGCTACTTTAGTAGCTTGCGAATATGCAAGTGCGGAGTGGCTCACCATTCAGAATTGCTCCAACAACTCGTTAACCCCATCAAACAACAAGTTTGGAGTCCAATACTTGGTTCGACGCCGCTTTAGTTACTTGCAAACAAGCAAGTGCGCAGTGGCTCACCATTCAGAATTGCTCCAACAACTCGTTGATGAATCTTAAACAACTGGTTTGGAGTTCACAATCATGTCTTGAAATTGCCCTTACAACTTGCAAGTATGCGGGTTCGGGGATTGAACGACCATTCAATCTACTCCCAAAACTGGTTGATTTTCTAACAAGCAAGTTCGGAGACTGGCTCTTTCCCAGGGATATCCCCAAAACATGACTCAGTCATATTGAATCTAGGGCCTAGCTTGCCCTTAGAGTTGCTCCCGCAACTCGATAACTCTCAACACTGAGCTCCGTGCTCAGCTCCTCATCCGAGCCACATCAGCAACTCGTTAACTCCATGCGATGGTGCTGGAGCTCAGCTCGTCCGTAGAGCTTCTCCCGCAACAAGTTCACCTTTAAGCATCAGACATGACATCCAACTCCGTCCTGGAGTTAGTCAAAATGACAAGGTTGGCGCCAACTCCCTCATCGGGTTACCTCTACAAGCCTGCTGGGTCCAAATGGTAAGTCAGAGCCAACTCCCTCCTCTGGTTGCCTTTACAAACCTGTCGGGTCCAAACGACAAGGTTGGCACCAGCCCCCTCCTCGAGTCGCCTCTACAAGCCTGCCGGGTCCAAAGGGCAAGTTGGCCCCAACTCCCTCTTCAGGTCACATCTACAAGCCAGCAGGGTCCAAACAGTAAGTCGGCGCCAACTCCCTCCTTGGGTTACCTTTACAAACCTACCGGATCCAAACGGCTAGGTCGACACCAGCCCCCTCCTCGGGTTGCCTCTGCATCCCTACCAGGTCCAAACTACAAGTCAGCGCCAAATTCTTCATCGAGTTGCCTCTACAAACTTGTCAGACTCAAACAGCAAGTTAGGCAATCATCTCCCTCCTTGGGTTGCCTCTATAAACCTGTCGGGTCCAAACGTCAGGTCGGCGCCAACTCCCTCCTCGGATCGCCTCTACAAGCCTGCCGGGTCCAAACGATAAGTCGTGCAAACTCCTTCCTCGGGTTCCCTCTAGAAACCTGCTGGGTCCAAATAGCAAGGTCGGCACCAGCCCCCTCCTCCGGTCACCCATTTAAACTTGTCTGGCTCAAATGGTAAGGTTGGCGCTAACCCCCACATTGGGTCGTCTCTACAAACTTGTCTGGCTCAAACGGCAAGTTTGGCGCAAACTCCCTTTTCATTCGCCCCTACGAGCTTGATGGGTCTAAACGGAAAGGTAAGCACCAACTCCCTCTTTGAAGCTCTTCTTCATAGCTCCCTGGGGTTGAAGATCCTCTTCGTAAGACCCCGGTGGTGAAGCTCCTCTTCATTTCTCCCCTGAAGAAAAACCCCTCTATGTGGCGAAGTCCTCTTCGTAGCTCATCTTCTCAACTCCCCAGGGGCAGAGATATAACGGGCCAGTTTTGACCGCCAAGACGGACGATTCCTCGACCGACTTCTGAACAAAGATTATAGATCTTTGAGTCCTCTTCGAATTGACAAGTCATACGCCTCAATCAGACCTCTGTAGCACCGGTAAAGCTAATTACAATGCATCTATGCCAAAAAAAGGGGGGGATGAGAAAAAGAAAGCACGTGCGATGCGCGTAAAAATAACGAGCAAAGCGCGTGGGCCCCGCCGTTGTCGGCCAGCGGGAGAGCGCCACGTGGTGATGCGACCCCATAGGCGCAGCAGTAGCTTCTCCCTTCCTCCTGCCACTTGTCACACGTTCCCCACGCACAGCAGCTGCACCAGCTCTCCTCCTACCACGTGTCGTTCGGGCCCCAAGAACAGCAGCTACACCATCTCTCTCTCCCCGCCACTTTCTCCCCACCACTGCATGTTGCCACCCGATCATGTGGGCTTGTCCCCCACTAACTCAGCGGTGGGCCCCACCTGCTCACTCTTACACACTGACACATGGGCCCCACGAGGTACCCACGCTCTCTTCGGTTCAAATTGTTATTTGAGGAGCGTGCTTCCTTCAAGCGTTTTCATCGTTCGATTGCCTCAGGATGTGCGCTCGCCTTGATCAACGAACTTGATTGCTCCAATCAACAAGCCAGAAATTGATACATGCTTTGTGCGTACAAACGAAGAGAGAGAAAGAGGAGAGAGGAAAAAGGATAACGTGGCAAGCGGGCCCCACAGTGGTACCGCTGTTTCACTGATAGTGGGCCCACGTGGGTCCTACTTCCTCCTCGGCACGATTTGTCGCCCGAGGAGAGTGGTTGCTTCATGCGCTCACCTCCGTTGGATTTCCTCAAAATCTGCGCTCCTGACGATCGATCCAGACTAATTTAGGTATCATTTATCATTTAAAATTTTTTTCTTATTATAAATTTTAGAAAATTAATTTAAAATTTTGAAAATTATTTTCAAAAATCCAAAAATTATTTTAAAAATTCTAAAAATAATTAAAAATTCAGAATATTATTTTAAAATTCAAAAAAATTATTATTATTATAAAATTCTAGAAATTAATTGATTTAAATTCTAAAAAATTATTTAAAAATTGGGGGAAATACAGAAAAATTTAAAAAAATCCAAAAAAAATCAATAAAATACAAAAAATCCAGAAAATTCTTAAAATAATTCTGGATACTCTATGAAGTCAGAACAACTCTGCTACACCCTGAGCAAGATTCGAATATCCCCGACAACTCCAATAAGTTCTGTAAACCATTAAACACGAACGAACTACTCCTCATAGGCAGCGAAACTCAGTATTCGGGAGTTGGAAGCTTGTGATATGAGTAAAAATAGAAAAGAAATTTGGGACCGTTCAGATCGGACACAAATCTTAATGCTCTTAGAGGTAAAACGGTGATTTCTGCAAATACATGTCCATTGAGATGAGCTGGACCGTTGACGATAAAATAGTGGGAATAAAACGGGGTATTACGAAAATGGAAAAAAATTACTTTAAGTATGGCAACTATTTGAGGAGAAATCCATGATTAATTTACTACAGAGACGAATTTCATAATTATTAGCTCAATTAAGGGACCTAATAGTAAATAATTTTGAAATATGAACTAAATTAAAAATACATGCATATTTCAAAAAGAATTAATATCTAAAAAGTCTTTTTTGTTTCAGGGTAAGTTTTCATTATAAATGATACATTTAAACAAAAGTTTTCCTTTTTCCATGATAAGGAATTTAAAAGCATACCTAGTATTCGAAGAGGGGAAATGGAAGTTTATACTCAAATGAAGGGCCTAAACTAATTTTTTTATCTATCTGGAGCTATCTCTGAAAAAGACCATAGCCCATTTTCTCTATCTTGAGTTACGTTAAACGAAATTAACACCATAGCCCATTTCCCTTCTAAAAGAAACAACTTATGTATGTCGCCCTTCATTAATTAATCACTAGTATAATGTACATGTGATGCACGCCAACTAAAAATATAGCCATTAAATTAAATGGATATATATCGAATAAAAAAAATAGTTTATATTTGAATGTTTTGATTCGGGTGACACATGCGGTACACGTATATATTGTTGGATTTGGTCTGGATGTGTATTGCACGGGTTTGTTTAGTTACAAAGTTAGGTTTTGTTTGGTTACAAACCCCAACTCTCCTATTAAAATAGTATAGTAATTTACACGTGCGATGCACGTTTTAATAATTTCAAAAAATAAAATAAAAACTCTGACGTAAGGAGGATTTGAACCGGAAATCTCCTTTATATTAATTATGTACGTGCGCATGTTGGTAGAATGACAAAATGACAAATGACACTAAGGCCTTCTCCCATTATAATATTAGAGAATCCAACATATTTTACTTTAAAGAAAAATTGGCCTAATTAAACTAATTTACATTTATGTTTTGTTTTTAATTTTTCACTATGTTTATGATTGAACGAAAAGATAAAGGGAGAATGGCCAATTGGCACCTAAAATTTATAGAAATTACCTACACACACCCAAAGTTTCTATAATACCCCAACAACACCTAAACTTCTATTATTTGGACATAAAGACCCCGCCGTTAATTTCTCAGTTAGGTTAGTGGAATATTCATAGAATATACTCTTTAACGGGTTTAAACCCGTTAAGAGGCACGTGAAAAGACCAAAATACCATCCAAAATAATTTTAATGACCCCCTCTCTCTCTCACTTAAACATATACATAAAGAGTTAGAGAGAGATAGAGAGAGAGACAGAGACAGAGAATGAGAGAGAGAGGGCGCTACAGAGAGAGGGGGGGGGGAACAGAGAGAGATAGACTGAGAGAGGGAGATGACGAGAGTGAGAAAGAGATGGTTACAGTGAGGCTCGACGGCAAGGAGGAGGAGGCGGGGAGTGGTCGATGAGGAGGCAATCATGAGCTCGGAGGGAGCTCGAAGGTGGCAGTGGTGGCGAGAGTGGATGGGTATGGTCGGAAGCTCGAGGGGGAGGAAAGCGGTGGAGTTCGAGTGCTCGAAGGGAGCTTAGTAACGGTGCTGACGGCAGCGAGGAGGAGAGGAGGAGCTTCGGAGGTTGGCAGTAGCGACGGAGGGGAGCTCGAGTGTGACGACGATGGCGATGGGGAGTTTCGGAGGAGGTTGAAGGTGGTGGCAGAGTTGTGGTAAGGCGGAGCTTGGGGTGCTTCGGTGGTGTTCGTCGAGGGCAGTGAGTGGTGGTGGTGGTGAGGAGAGCAGCGGAGGAGGTGTGCGGTGGTAGAGGAGAGCAGCGGAGGAGGCGTGCGGTGGAGTCGAGGGTGTTGGCGAAGGTAATGGAGATGGTGAGGAGGTGCTTCGGGTGGAGGAGAGGTGGTTAGAGGCGGAGCTCGGTGGCAATGGTGGTGAGGAGGTGTGGCGTTGGGGGTCAGGCTTTTGGGTTGTCGTCGAAGGAGAAGAGGAAGAAACAGAGAATGGAGAAGAAAGAAGGTGGGGGTGGGGGTAAAAAAGTAATTTCACCCCCTAATTGTTAAAAAACTAACGGAATTGCCAGGTGCCTATTGGTCCAATTTTGAAACGTTCAGGTATGTTTAGGGTATTACCGTCACTTCAGGTGTGTTTAGGGTATTAGGACAAACTTTAGGTGCCTATAGGTCCTTCCCTCAAAGATAAAATACAGAGTTGAATAGTTTGCAAATTGCGTACTTATTGACGTTAGGTATGTTGCAGAGTCAAACAGCTTCGCATCAGATAATCTATATGTCTATCTATCTATCTATCTATCTATTCTTGTATATTATAATGGAAGGGTTGGAATTGTAAATTGTCTCTCATTTTTTTGAAGGAAAAGATGGAAGATGGCCACCCTGTTTCATTAATAAGAGCTTAACGAAATAAACCCAGAGTACTGGGCCAGATTACAAACTACATACAGAAAATAAAATATACATGAAGTAACATGACACGTACAAATAACAAATCCCTTGAACAACCCTGGAGGGTGGGCCAACAAACAAGCTCGGTCCAGCAAAATTGTATGTACGTCCGTTTAGCTTCGTACACTACCTCCACGGCACATGCACACTCACCTGAAACAAGTCTAGTAGGATTTTATCACCCGCCGAGCCCTGCTTTCTCCTCGCTGGGGGACCCCATCTTTGGGCCCAAACCCCGCATGTAGAGCTTTGACAACCGCAAGCTCTGTCTATACCTCCTATCCTCCCACATGCTTGCAATAATCACTCCCTCACAAAAAACCGTAGTCAATGAGATAGCAGTGAAGATGATACATTTCCCTCTCTCACGCCCTTGCTATCTCCAGTGATTTCTCACAAATACAGACCAACACCAACATAGAGTAGTGAGGAGAAATATCTTCACTCACCCACTCTCTCACACACTCTCTCAATCAGAAAACCAAAACAAGACCTAGCAGATTGAAGTATCACCTTCTCCTCTCGCCACAACGGGCGATGGCTATGGGCGTCAGCTTCCAATATGAGGGCGTAGTGTGGTAATGCCCCGACGACTGTGGTCCTCAGGAGAAGCAGCCCAGATGCAGCCTCCTACAATCTCCACCACTCAACCTACAAACGCGCCAACAGCTCCCACAACCACTGCCAAAGAGAGAGCCATGCTGAGGATACCTTCACCTCTCTCACGTTTGTGCTTTCTCAGGCGATTTCTCACCAAACAACTATCTCGCTCTCCCCACCCAAAACTCCGCTCCAAGAGAGAGCCATGGAGAGGATACCTTCACATCTCTCACGCTCTTGCTCTCTCTGGCGATTTCTCACCATACAGACACACGCTGTAAGAGGCAGTGGCCTAAGATGGAGGAAGCTCAATAGCATGATAGTAGACGCTGTGAAGACTGCACCGTCGACATCATTGGACTCCCTGAAAGTTGAGGTAAGAGAACACACATCATGGAAGGACCCCATCTTCGGGCCCAAGCTCCATAATCATGCAATACAATACATCGCCGCCCTCCCCACCAACACACTGTAAAACACAAAATCCCTCATACGATGGTTACTGTCGTCAAGCACACGAGCTCGTCGTTACTCCCCCAAAGTCGATCGGTGGCAGAAAGGGAGGCAAAGACGACGGCTTTGTAGTGGTCGAGCACCAGGGGAGCGGCGGCGTCGCATTGGTCGGAGTAGTGGTCAAGCACCAGTGGAACGGCGGCATCGCAGTGGTCGGAGCTCGTCATTTCTCCCCCAAAGTCAAGCGGTGGCACACCGGGGCACACAAGCTCGTCGTTTCCCCCCAAAGTCGAGCGGTGGCACACCGGGGCAAAGACGACGGCGTCGCAGTGTTCGAGCACCGGGGGAAAGACGGTGACGCAGTTGTCGAAGGAGGACCTCGTCTGGGACACAGAGAGCCAGAGCTCGTCGATGCTCCCCCAAAGTCGAGCGTCGAAGGGAGGCTTGGTCGTTGGAGCGGCAGACATGAAGATTGAAGAAGATGAGTAGGATAAAGGTTGAAGAAGGTAGAACGGGGATTGGGCGTCGAACGATGAACGGGGAGGGGGCGGCGAGATCCCGGCCGCCACCCCCTCCAAACCCAGATCTAGATCTAGGATTTTCTTTTTTGGGTTTTTTTTGGGGAGCCTCTCTCTAGAGAGAGAAACTCTTTTTTTCTTTTGACCCGGAATTGTAATTTGTCAACAAATAAATCTGTGCATTGCATGTGTAACTCTAACTCTTCTATTTTTACTTAATTTTTAATTGACACATACATTGTACGTGCAACTTCAACTCTCCCAATTTTTTACTTGAATTTTTTTAATTGACACATGCAATGCATGTATATTTTTTACTTTAAAATATTTAAATTAACATGTACACCGCACGTTTACATCAAAGTTTTTACTTTAATTTTTTTTATTAACACGTGCTTCCACATCACGTCCAACTCTCCCATTATACCATTTATTATTTACATATTACTAACACGTGCCTCGCACGTGCTATATTATATTATTTTTAATATATATATTTACTATCAAAATATTATATATATTAAGACGTGCTTCGCACGTGCAAATCACACTTTTTAATTTAATTTTTAAAAAACTTGTAGCAATTTAGAAGGAATTTATTAGAATTGTAAAATAATAAATATCTCTAATATTATAATATAATGAGAGAAGAGAAATTGTCATTTGTAAAGTTATCAACGCGTTTAACACACGTACATAACTAATATGAATGAGGTCTCAGGTTCGAATCTAGACTACATCTGAGTTTTTACTTTTAAAAAATATATATATTTATTAAAACATGCATCACACGTCCCATTATAATAATAACTATTATAATCTAATCTAATATTATAATTGGAGAAGGCCTAGTGTCATTTGTAAATCTATCAACGTGCACAACACACGTACATAACTAATATGAAAGGTTTTAAGTTCAAGTCATCCCTGCGTCAGAGTTTTTATTAAAAATATATATATTAAGACGTGCCTCTTAGGTGTAAATTATTAGTAACTATTATAATGGGAGAGTTGGAGTTGTAGTGCTGTAAATCTATCAACTTACGTGCATTGCACGTGCAACTCCAACTCTCCCATTTTACTCTTTGTGCTTAAAAAAATTTTCAGGCGTGCATCGCACGTGCCAATTATTAAAACATACATTGCACATGCTAAATACTAGTACATTATAACTTATAAAGAGGGGGGAACAAGTAGTTCTAGCTTTGCAGAAATTTTTTTATATGGCCCTTTTAAAAACTATTTGCACTTATAAGACAATTACCAAAGTATTTGCGCTCGTTGACTCAACAATTAAACTCACCGTTCCCAACGACGAGTTTAATTGTTTCATGCTCACCGTTAGGACACGGCGAGTTCAGTTCAAAATTTTCAATGATGACTTGCCGTTTCCAACGGCGATGACATTTATACTAGACTCGTTGTTGGGAACAACGAGTTTAGTTCAATATTTTCAAAGAAGACTTTCCGTTCTCAATGGCGAGGACATTTATACTAGACTCACTCTTGGGAACGGTGAGGATGTAGAAAATTTCACAGAGAGTGAACCATTCTGTCAAACTTAGTGAATTTTCGAGGAAAAAAAAACTTCATAGAATATTTTTTTGGGAACTAAACTCGTCATTCCCAACAGCGAGTCTAGTGTAAATGTCCTCGCCATTGGGAAGGTGAGTCTTCATTGAAAATTTCGAACTAAACTCGCAATTCCCAACAACGAGTCTAGTATAAATGTTCTCGCTGTTGGGAACGGCGACTCTTCATTAAAAAATTTGAACTAAACTTACTGTTGGGAACGACAAGTTTCTCCACCAAAAAAAAAAAACAAAACAAACAAAAACAAAACAAAAACAAAACTACATTCGTTGTAAACAAACAAAAACAAAACTACATTCGCTGTATTCTAACGGCGAACATGAAACAACTAAACTCGTCATTGAGAACGCCGAGTTTAGTAGTTAAGCAACGACTGCAAATACTTTGGCAACTATTCTATAAATGCAAAGAGTTTTAGAAAGTGGTATATAAAAAAAAAAATCAGCTTTGAAGATATCCCAAAAAAAAACCCTAAAAGTACGTGGACCTTGATGGCCTGGTCAAGATATATTAAAACAAACAAAATTATAAGTCTTCTTACAATATGATAAATGGATAATTAGTGAAAGTAACTATAAATGAATGAAGTGTCTTGTTCAATAGGGGGAGGGTAAGAATTGGTATAAGAAGGAGATCTCTAATAAAACTAATAGCCGTACCGCAGGAGTTTATTAATATGGTAACTTCCTATTTGTAACAAAAACTATTTTATATCCTTCATAATTTTCTTATTATTTTATAGGTGATTGGAAGCATTTTAAGGAGAGACTTTAGTTTGATGGATAACATATATTATTTGGAATTCTATGGTAGTAATTCCAGCTCATTTATAGGTGCCAACTGAGATGACACAGGACAAAGAACTATATAGTGCCAGTGACATCACCTTGAGCAAAAACTTCTAAAATATATTTAGAGTTCAAATATTCAATTATTATGCTAAAACAAAATGTGCTAAAATAAATGCAAATGAAAAATTCTAAGCTTCAAGTCAAGGCTTCACATTGTCGGACGAAACCAAAGGAGTGGAGGCTAAGGAACAAGTCAGATCGAATTATTCAATGTTAGCGGAACCAAGAAAAAATAGGGCACTAAATTGGGATTTCTAGTCAATTTTGATGTAGCCATAGAGCCAAGGGCACAGAATCGGATCAAATTGAGTAATGTTGGTGCAGCTTGGGGAGTTTAGAAGTTAAATTGGGACAACTTGATTGATGTTGGTGCAACCAAGAAATGTTAAGGCACTGAGTTGAGGAAAATTGTTGGAGCTTGGTTACTTAGTTGACATGCAGGCACAATATACTTTGGTGATGTTCAACTCGTGTCTCGTGGTTATAGCAGTTTTTGCTGAGCTTGTAGGAGTGACATGAAGACTGCAAAGGATGCTAGCACTAGGTGTTGGATTGCCCGTGTGATTCTTGGATCTCTTGGTGGAGTAGGATGCTATCACATCCTTTTTCAAGTTTTGCTTCGGATAAGACATTCGATCATGCGAAGTTTGGGGTTTGATTTACTAAGGTATTAACATAATCAGTGACGGTCGATGGCTAAATTTTGATAGATTAAATATTGGTGTGGCTACAAACCATTTGCACTTGTCGATGTGTCAACAACGTATTTGGATTTGAGCTTACTTTATTGTACAAGAACCATGCCTTAAATTGTATTCTTCGTTGTACTTCATTTATTTATCTCGTTAATTTCTTATTAATAAAATTTTAGTGTTTTTAACTCTACAGTTTTTTTTCCTAATCTCACACCTTTCTTCACATGTGCTAGCTAATAATCAAAGAGGCCAGGTGTCAACCCCCCCCCCCCCCCCCCCCTCCAAAAAAAAAAAAAAAAAACCGACTGAACACTACCTCCCATCCAATTCCACTTTTAAGTGTGTAACACCCCGAATTCCAAAACAGACTGAATTCGAAGTTCCACAAGATCTTTACACTTCTTTTCGTACAATTTTACAAGGAATTAAAAACTTTCGTTACATCAGAGTTGCATTTACATTACATATTTACAGCGGAAGCAATTGACAACAAATTTCATGAATTGAAATGTACAACACTTGAATCATTCTTTAAGCAGCATGCAACTTTAGTCTTGTTAATCACTTTACCCTGCAAAGAAACTGTGGGCACGTCAGTTGCTTATAACCGACGAAATATTATACACGGCTATCCTCTCTATGCTAAACAGTATAACGATTTTTAAATACTTAAGCAAACCACAAACTTGATCACAAACAAAACTACAAGGGACTATCCTATTGATGTCGTGTTGTGGGGTGCACTTACTCCTTAATGCAGTTATATATGTTACCTGACACTAATGCGCACTTGTTCAGATTCTATATATCCCATACTACATAGGTCTGAGGGCAAGCCCTTAACCATTCTTCATCTTGTAGGGTTCAATCCCTTGTCATGACTTAAACTACTACTGTAACTACGACAAGTATCCTAGATGTTCTATGAATTACGAGCTCATATCCAGATAGCCTGGAGGGGAATCCCACGTCATGTCACGATGCATCGTTAAGAACCTATGGACAATTCAGCTTCCGTCATGGGACATGACACTACCCGCAGTCACCAAACACCCCACAAGCGTCGTCTGCGATACGAACTCCTGGAGGCATATCCACATCATGACACGACGCATCGTGTAGACAACCTGTAAATATTCTCACACTGTAGCTCCGAGGCCCTCATACTCGTGTTTTTCTCTTATTTTCATCACATCTTCACTATGTATCTAGTCCTTAGTTATTTGAATCATGAATAAAATCATTTCTCTAGAGTTAGCTCTTCCACTATACCGGTCTTAATCATTTATATAACATGACCCAAATCTTGGTCTTTTCATTTCAAATTTCATTTCAACATATTTCTTTTCAATGCCTGTATAAGGCTTAGCTACACTCTAGTTCTCAATTTCACTTCATAATCACAAAATTTGAGTCTTCATACTCATAAGTTCTTTTTCACAATTAACATGATTTCTATTCTTTTCTATGAATCAAATCTCATATATAAGGTTCAATTTTAATTCATATATTTCATACTCAAAATTTTATTTCAATAAATCCATTAGATTCCCATACTAGTACCTCTTTCTTTTACTTAATTCAATCCACAAAGTTAATATTTTTCATCTATCTTTAGAGTGCACACAAAACCCAAAATAGATGGAAAAAAAATCCATAATCAACACACTTAAATCTTCCTCCATTCAAAATTTCTCTTTTATAACTTAATAAAATTTTCTCATGAAAAATAATCTCTTTTCATATTTATACAAATGTCAATTTCATGCAAGTCTACTCAATTTTCACATCTAAGTCACTTTTATTTTAGTCAAATAATGCACAAGTATTTTTCATAGAATCCACATAGTTTTAGAATAATTATAGTATTTTTTCAAATTTTTAAAAACCAAAAAAAAAACCCCCAAAAAGTCAAAATGTTTTAATCCTACCGAAGCCAGGAATCAAACCCATGATCTGAGACTAGCCGCCCGCCATCGAAAGCCAACTGGGCTAAGGCGCAACCACGATAAGGCAGGAGTTTTAATTGATAAGAGGTTTCGATTTCGGTTTGGATTTTATTCAAGAACAAAAAATAAATAAAAGGGCAGAGAGTTTCTAACTTGAGACCACAAGGGTCACTCGCAAGCTACAGTAACACCCGAGCACCCATTAACCAATTGGTCTAAGTGACCAGACTGATATAGTATGGGGTTTTTAGGGTTTAAAGTCTGAGGTTCGGTTATTTCGAATTCTTACACAAATGAGTGTTTTTAAGTCATTTCTTCTTCTCCAAATTAATTCAAAAACTCCAGAATTCATTTTCATTATAATTACAGTAGTCCAGTAAATTAAAATTTTATTTTTGATGCAAAAGCATAATTTTTGCCTTTTACTTGTATTTTACTATTTAATTTCAATTTTAGAGAAAACAAGTATATTCTTTCTACAAATTTGCATTTAAAAATATTTTTAGATCACTTATATTAATTTTGTTACCACTATACAATTATTTCAGTAACAAAATGCCATTTCACATTTTTTTCATAATTCTTCTTTCAATTATTTAACATACAAGTATATCTTCTTAATCTAGCACATAACAATCAAATAGAGCATGGTAGCATGGTAAATTCTAAACTGACAATCACAATTTTTGTAATTAATTAACATTCTTTTAACATACATTCCTACAAATGTCAATTTGTCTCATTTTCACATCACATGGCTAGATTAGTTGTAGTTTCTTCTTAATCTTATCAAACATACCCTAGCATGATGTCTAATTATAAGTTTAAGAAAACCACCCACCTCTAATGGAGAGAAAACATACAAAATTTCCTAGGGATCTCCTAGAATGAACAAGGAAAGTTTTCTCCTCCTAGTTTGAGCCACCAAGTTGCTTCTCCTCCTAGCTTGATGATGATGGAACCTTTTCTTGCTCCTTGGGAATGGGCCGGCCAACTATAGGTGGGGGAACACACACAATTTTGCCACTTAATCTTTTAAACTCACAAACTCCTCAATCTTTTGTCTCACTAACTTGTATTTCTTTTCTCTCTTTCTTTTTCAATTTTAGGTGCAAGGAGAACTAGTGTAGGGGGGGTATTTATACAAATTTTTAGGATAAATGGAAGGCTAGGATGAGATCATATGGTTAAGGATCAAGGGCCAAGATGAATTAGGGAGTTGTAATAACTACCCATGTGTAAGTAACCACCCCACTATTTCATCCACTCCCCCTCTTTCCCACGCACAATCCGGCCAACTACAAGAGTGTGCATATTGCATATGCTAGTGCATGCACGTGCTATTCTAGTGTCCTCCATTTACAAAAAATTAATTGTTAATGTGAAAAAATTAATTGTTAATGAAGAAAGTCTACACTACAAGTTAGGTTATTTAAAAGAGGATTAAGTTAAATGGGCTCACTAATGGGCCAATTAACCATGGGCTCTACTAATTAATTTAATTAATTAAATAAGAATGGGCTAAAAGAGACAAATAGGCCTAGAGTTTAATTAGGCTTTTAAAATAGTCTCACTCTTTTTTTTTCTGTTTTTTTTTTGAAAATAAAGAGAACAATTTCTTGTTCATGCTATAAAGAAATATTTTTCTATAAAAATAAATTATACATACGAAATTATACGTGCAAAACACGTAAAATCACAAACTCTTCATAAATAAAATTTAGGGTGTTACAACACTCCCTCCTTAGAATAGTTCCGTCCCCGAAACTACACTTAAAGAGTGAGAAAAACAGGAATACAACAAAGAGATAAGAAAAGGAAAGAGAAGAAGATACAAATCACACAAAGAGCTCAGGATGATCTTTCATCATCCTCTCCTCAGATTCCCAAGTAGTCTCTTCAACCATCTGGTTCCTCCAGACTACTTTGACCATCGGTATCTTCTTGTTCCTCAAAACTTTCTCCCGACAATCGACAATCTCAACCGGAAGCTCAATGTAACTCATGTCCAACTGCAAACCCTCCGGCACTTCGGACAAATGGTGACTCGGATCTGGAATGTACCCTCTCAGCATAGACACATGGAAGACATTGTGCACCTGAGACAACTCCTCCGGTAACTCTAACTGATAAGTAGTTTTCCCAATCCGCTTCAATATTTTGTATGGGCCTATGAACCTCAGGACTAATTTCCCACCTCGGCCGAAGCGAATCACACCCTTGCTAGGTGAAACCTTCAGAAAGACAAAGTCACCAACCTCAAACTCAAGGTCCCTCCTCCGGTTGTCTGCATAACTCTTCTGCCTACTCTGAGCATCCACCAACCTCTTCCTAATCAAATCGATCTTTTCAGAGGTCTGCAGCACGATCTCAGGCCCAAAAATTTGCCGCTCCCCAACTTCGAACCAACAGACAGGTGTTCTGTACTTCATACCATACAGAGCTTCGTACGGCGCCATCCCAATACTAGTCTGAAAGCTGCTGTTGTAAGCTAACTCCAACAGAGCTAAATGCCTTTCCCAACTTCCTCCAAAGTCTAGTACACAACACCAAAGCATGTCCTCAAGAATACGGTTGACTCTCTCGGTCTATCCATCGGTCTGCGAATGAAAAGCAGTGCTGAAATCCATCTTGGTATCCAAAGCTGTCTGAAGACTCTTCCAAAAATGCAAAGTAAACCGTGCATCTCGATCAGACACAATGGTTATCGAAACACCATGAAGCCTGACGATCTCTCCAACATACAGCTTGGCCAACTTATCCATAGACGAAGTGAGTTTCATCGCCAAGAAGTGAGCAGACTTAGTTAGGCGATCGACTATTACCCAAATCGCATCATTGCCCTTGGAACTCTTGGGCAAACCCATGATGAAATCCATGCTGATGTTATCTCACTTCCATTCTGGAATAGGTAACGGTTATAATAAACCTCCGAGTTTCTGATTCTCAGTTTTGACCTGCTGACAGATCTCACACCTCGCCATGAACTTAACCACATCCTGCTTCAAACCTGACCACCAGAAATGCTGCTTAATGTCCCTGTACATCTTAGTAATCCCAGGATGTACTGACAAAAGAGTAGCATGTGCCTCCTGAAGAATGCTCTCTCGCAATTTTGCTTGATCCGGAACACACAGCCTCTCTCCAAACCACAGCACTCCATCCCTGATCTGAAACTCAGACAACCTGCCAGTACCGACCTGTTCCTTCATCTTCTGAATCTCTGCATCTTCCTTCTAACTTGCAATAATCCTTTTATTTAGCATTGGTTGAAGCTTCAACTGAGCTAAAGAAAATCCCAAGCTTTGCAGAATGACTCTAATACTAGCCCGATCCAACTTCTCTCCAAGATGCCTCTAAGTTATAATCAAACTAGCCAGACTGCTCTTGCGGCTAAGTGCATCAGCAACAACATTAGCCTTCCCAGGATGGTACTTAATCTCAGGATGAATTTCCTCAAGTACTTCTAGCCATCTCATCTGCCTCAGATTCAAATCCTTCTGTTGATAAATGTACTTCAAGCTTTTGTGGTCCGTGTACATGTTCAATTTCTTACCATACACATAATGTCTCCATTGCTTCAAGGCAAAGATAATCGCAGCCAACTCCAGATCATGAGTCAGATAATTCTTCTCATGCGGTCATAGTTGCCTAGACCCATAAGCGATCACTTTCCTTTCTTGCATTAAGACACAACCAAGCCCACGATGTGAATCATTGCTGTAGACATCATACTCAACACCTGCTCTAGGCAACGATAGAATGGGAGCAGTAGTTAGCTTCTCTTTCAACTCCTGAAAGCTTGCCTTGCACTGTTCGGTCCACTTGAAGTTCACATTCTTCTTGGTCAGACCAGTGAGCGACACGGCTATCTGAGCATAGCCCTGAATGAACCTCCTATAACATCCAGTCAATCCAAGAAAACTCTTAATTTCCTTCACTGTAGTAGGCCTTGCCCAATCTTTCATCGCCTCTTTCTTCTGTGGATCAGTTGCTACTCCCTCCTTAGAAAGGATATGACCTAGGAATGCCACTTTAGATTTCCAAAAATTGCACTTGGATAACTTGGCATACAACTCATGCTCCTAAAGCTTCCTCAAAACTGCAGCCAAATGCTCAGTGTGCTCCTCCTCCGACTTGGAGTACACAAGAATATCGTCGATAAATACCACGACGAAAAAATCAATAAACGACCTCAGAACTTTATTCATCAAATCCACGAAGACTGCAGGTGCATTCGTCACTCCAAAAGGCATAACTAAGAAACCGTCATGCCCGTGTCGAGTTCTGAATGCAGTCTTATGCACATCTTCAGTCTTCACTCGAACCTGATGGTATCCTGATCGAAGATCTATTTTGGAGAAAATAGCCGCTCCTTGTAGACGATCAAACAGGTTATCAATTCGGGGAATAAGATACTTATTCTGAACAGTGACCTTATTTAGCTCTCGATAATCGATGCACATCCTCATTGATCCATCCTTCTTGTTTACCAACAACACCGATGCTCCCCAGGGTGACGCACTCGGTTAAATAAAGCCTTTCTCCAACAGTTTCTCAATCTGCCGTTTGATCTCATCCTGCTCCATAGGCGCCATTCTATACGTTGCCTTGGAAATGGGTGCACTCCCTAGCTGAATAGTGATGGTGAACTCCACATCACGATGCGGGGGTAACCCAGGCAAATATTTCAAGAACACAGTCGGGTAATCCCGAACCACTAGAATTTGCTGCACCTCTACAGGAACATCCCTCTTGCTGATAGCTGCCACCAGACCAGAACATCTCTTCTTTCCTTGGAAAGTGACTTCAGATCCTCCTAGAGCCTTCACTGTTACTTCCTTGGTCTTTCACTCGATGCTTGCACTATACACCGACATCTAATCAATGCCAATGATCACATCGACTCCCAAGACATTCAGCTCGATCAGATCAATCCCGAAAATTTTGCCCCCAATCACGATCTCGCAGTCTGCATAGTACCGACCAGTGGTTAAAGTCTTCCCTGATGGAGTAGCTACTGCTAAGACCTTGCCTGGAAAGACTTTCGGTTCAACTCCCAAAACTTTAGCAAACTTAAGTGATACAAAAGTGTGAGAGGACCTAATATCGAACAAAACAACAGCTTTCTTTCAATTCAAATAAAGTTCTCCTATTACGTAACACACACTCGTTACATAACACTTCCCTATATAAGCGGGAAAAAGAAAAAACAACAGAAAAACACTCCTAAACATCCTCCCTCGTACCAGTGATGACGTGATCCACCTCATCAGCGTCAACTTCAGTCAAGGCAAATACTCGCCCCTGCTGGTACGGCTTCTTCCTAACTTGCTGCGTTGGTCCACTACGGGTGACATTCTGCGGCTTGGGACATTGAGACTTGTAATGTCCCGTCTCACCACAGTTGAAGCAAGTCACCACCGGAGGTCTCGCCCAATTGTTTCCGGGTCTCCCAGCTATGTTGATAGCATTCGCTCCTGTCGGTTTGAACCTTTGGGCTGACGGATGTCCCCTGAAATTGCCAGAAACTGCAGGCCACTTCCCAACATTCCAGTTGGTCCTCCGATTCTGAACAGCATGGAACTGCTCCATATTTGCGTTAGTGGCTGTAGCTCGTTTGACCAACTTGTCAAACCTTCCGATACCAAGGGGTATCATCCTGGATCTCGGACTTGGCCTCAAACCATGCTCGAACTTTCGAGCCTTCTTTGCCTCGTCCATCACCAGTTCGGGCGCATACCTCGAAAGCTGAGTGAACCTTGTCTCATACTCCCTAACCGACATACCATCCTGCTGCAGCGCCAGAAATTCCATAGCCTTCTTCTCCTAGACGTCTGATGGAAAATAATGACTGCAGAACTCCTCCAAGAATTCCTCCTAGCCAAGAACAATATCTCACATTGTCCACTTCATCGACTGCCACCACACAGCCGCATCCTTCTCGAACTGCAACGCAGCCAACTTCACCTTGCTGCCCTCCGGAGTCTCCAAGACTTCGAAGATAGTCTCTACCTGTCGGATCCAGTTGTCAGCCGCATCAGGGTCTGACTTCCCCTCAAATACCGGTGGTTTCATCCACTTGAATGATTCCACGAGTTTGATTGCTTCGGGTACTGGATTCACATGCACTCTTCCTTGGTTCTGATTCATGGCAATGGCATTGAGTGTCTGGTAGACCCTCGCTAACTCCGTTTCCAAGTCTAGACCTTCTCCGCTTCGAGCTCTTCTTCCGGCCATATTTTGATGCAAAAGATCCATTAAATTCAAAGTAGAAAACATGAATTTAAATTTACTTTTCATTTCATTGAATTCCAAACTTTGTACATTCGAATTTAAAATATTTCTAACATCAAATGAAAGCAGTAAGAAGATACAACAGTCTAGTTCCTACGGTTCCTCTTAGCTTTTCGAAGCTCTTCCTGTAGTTTTGTCACTTCTTCCTTCAGTACATCGTACATATTTTTTCTCTTCTCGAGTTCCCAAGCACGATGACTAAGAGTTGCAATGCTCTCCTTGCACTTCGCATACTGTGCCTGCAGTAGCTCCACTCTCTCCCTCTGAGTCTCCACCTGCCTCTGAAGAGACACAATGAAACTACTCGGAACTGGTTCTTCCTAGTCGGAGGAATCATCAGATGAATCCGGAGGTGGAGTAATCTCTCGGGACTCAGGCCATTCCTCTTCAAATTCTTTAGGATCTTCTTCATCTGAATTAGCTTGCTCGGGGTAGTAATCCTCCTCAACTATGTGCCAGTTGTTATCCCCAGCTGGGTCGAAGTGGTCCGCCATCTTAGAGAAAGGAGAAGAAGAACCATAAATCATAGAGCAACACAAATATAAGTAGCTTACATTTAAATCTCTAGACTTAACACACTCTCTAATGTCCACTTCTAGGGTGTCGTTCCTTATAAATTTGTACAACTTGAAAATGTGGCTCTGATACCACTCTGTAACATCCCGAATTCCAAAACAGACTGAATTCGAGTTCCATAGAATCTTTACACTTCTCTTCGTACAATTTTACATGGAATTAAAAACTTTCGTTACATCAGAATTATATTTACATTACATATTTACAGCAGAAGCAATTTACAACAAATTACATGAATTGAAATGTACAACACTTGAATCATTCTTTAAGCAGCGTGCTACTTTAGTCTTGTTAATCACTTTATCCTGCATAGAAACTATGGGCATGTCAGTTGCTTACAACCGACGAAATATTATACACGACTATCCTCTCTATGCCGAACAGTATAACGATTTTCAAATACTTAAGCAAATCACAAACTTGATCACAAACAAAACTACAAGGGACTATCTTATTGATGTCGTGTTGTGCGGTGCACTTAGTCCTTAATACAGTTATGTATGTTACATGACACTAATGCACACTTGTTCAGATTCTATGCATCCCATACTACATAGGTCTGAAGGCAAGCCCTTAACCATTCTTCATCTTGTAGGGTTCAATCTCTCGTCTTGACTTAAACTACTACTCTAACTATGATAAGTATCCTAGATGTTCTATGAGTTACGATCTCATGTCCAGACAACCTGGAGGGGAATCCCACATCATGTCACGACGCATCGTGAAGAATCTATGGACAATTCAGCCTCCGTCATGGGACATGACACCACCCGCAGTCACCAAACACCCCACAAGCGTCGCCTGCGGTACGGACTCCTGAAGACATATCCACGTCATGACACGATGCATCGTGTAGACAGCCTGTGAATATTCTCACACCATAGCTCCGAGGCCTTCATACTAGTATTTTTTTATTTTTCATCACATCTTCACTATGTGTCTAGTCCTTAGTTATTTGAATCATGTATAAAATCAATTCTCTAGAGTTAGCCCTTCCACTATACCGGTCTTAATCATTTATATAACATGACCCAAATCTTGGTCTTTTCATTTCAAATTTTATTTCAACATATTTCTTTTCAATGCCGGTATGAGGCTTAGCTATACTCTAGTTCTCAATTTCACTTCATAATCACAAAATTTGAGTCTTCATACTCATAAGTTCTTTTTCACAATTAACATGATTTCCATTCTTTTCTATGAATCAAATCTCATATATAAGGTTCAATTTTAATTCATGTATTTCATACTCAAAATTTTATTCCAATAAATCCATTAGATTCCCATACTAGTACTTCTTTCTTTTACTTAATTCAATCCACAAAGTTGTATTTTCATCTATCTTTAGAGTGCACACAAAACCCAAAATAGATGAAAAAAAAATCCATAATCAACACACTTAAATCTTCCTCCATTCAAAATTTCTCTTTTATAACTTAATAAAATTTTCTCATGAAAAATAGTCACTTTTCATATTTATGCAAATATCAATTTCATGCAAGTCTACTCAATTTTCACTTCTAAGTCACTTTTATTTTAGTCAAATAATGCACAAGTATTATTCATAGAATCCACATAGTTTTAGAATAATTATAGTATTTTTTTTGAATTTTTAAAAGCAAAAAAAAACAATTTTTAAACCCAAAAAGTCAAAATGTTTTAATCCTGCCGAAGCCAGGAATCGAACCCAAGACCTGAGACTAGCCGCCCGCCACCGAAAGCCAACTGGGCTAAGGTGTAACCACGATAAGGCAGGGGTTTTAATTGATAAGAGGTTTCGGTTTCGGTTTGGGTTTTATTCAAGAACCAAAAAAAATAAAAGGGCAGAGCGCAGTTTCGAACCCGAGACCACAAGGGTCACCCGCAAGCTACAGTAACACTCAAGCACTCGTTAACCAATTCTTCTAAGTGACCAGACTGATATAGTATGGGGTTTTTAGGGGTTAAAGTCCGAGGTTCGGTTATTTTGAATTCTTACACAAATGAGTGTTTTTAAGTCATTTCTTCTTCTCCAAATTAATTCAAAAACTCCAGAATTCATTTTCATTATAATTACAGTAGTCCAGTAAATTAAAATTTTATTTTTGATGCAAAAGCATAATTTTTGCCTTTTACTTGTATTTTACTATTTAATTTCAATTTTAGAGAAAACAAGCATATTCTTTCTACAAATTTGCATTTAAAAATATTTTTAGATCACTTATATTAATTTTGTTACCACTATACAATTATTTCAGTAACAAAATGCCATTTCACATTTTTTTCATAATTCTTCTTTCAATTATTTAACATACAAGTATATCTTCTTAATCTAGCACATAACAATCAAATAGAGCATGGTAGCATGGTAAATTCTAAACTGACAATCACAATTTTTGTAATTAATTAACATTCTTTTAACATACATTCCTACAAATGTCAATTTGTCTCATTTTCACATCACATGGCTAGATTAGTTGTAGTTTCTTCTTAATCTTATCAAACATACCCTAGCATGATGTCTAATTATAAGTTTAAGAAAACCACCCACCTCTAATGGAGAGAAAACATACAAAATTTCCTAGGGATCTCCTAGAATGAACAAGGAAAGTTTTCTCCTCCTAGTTTGAGCCACCAAGTTGCTTCTCCTCCTAGCTTGATGATGATGGAACCTTTTCTTGCTCCTTGGGAATGGGCCGGCCAACTATAGGTGGGGGAACACACACAATTTTGCCACTTAATCTTTTAAACTCACAAACTCCTCAATCTTTTGTCTCACTAACTTGTATTTCTTTTCTCTCTTTCTTTTTCAATTTTAGGTGCAAGGAGAACTAGTGTAGGGGGGGTATTTATACAAATTTTTAGGATAAATGGAAGGCTAGGATGAGATCATATGGTTAAGGATCAAGGGCCAAGATGAATTAGGGAGTTGTAATAACTACCCATGTGTAAGTAACCACCCCACTATTTCATCCACTCCCCCTCTTTCCCACGCACAATCCGGCCAACTACAAGAGTGTGCATATTGCATATGCTAGTGCATGCACGTGCCATTCTAGTGTCCCCCATTTACAAATTTGTTCATGTGAAAAGATTAATTGTTAATGAAATAAGTCTACACTACAAGTTAGGCTATTTAAAAGAGGATTAAGTTAAATGGACTCACTAATGGGCCAATTAACCATGGGCTCTACTAATTAATTTAATTAATTAAATAAGAATGGGCTAAAAGAGACAAATAGGCCTAGAGTTTAATTAGGCTTTTAAAATAGTCTCTCTCTCTCTTTTTTTTTTTTTTTTTTGAAAATAAAGAGAACAGTTTCTTGTTCATGCTATAAAGAAATATTTTTTTATAAAAATAAATTATACATATGAAATTATACGTGCAAAACACGTAAAATCACAAACTCTTCATAAATAAAATTTAGGGTGTTACAAAGTGCACGTGTCTCCACTACAAACCGTAATGTCTATCCCGGCGTTTCTATTCCAGCGTTTGGGTAGAAACGCCGGGATACAGTGCAGTTTTATTTTTTTAAAATAATTGCCTACCTATCCCGGCATTTTACCAAAACGCTCGGATATATATACACATCCAATCCCCTAAATATCCAAACCCCAATCTTGGGCATTTCCCCTTATCTCATTTCTCAAATCACCAACCCTAGCTCGACTCAAAATCCCAAATCCAAACCGATGCCGACCCTAGCTCTGTCGCCATCACCGTCTCTAGCCCAACGCCAACTGCCATCTCTTGCCCAACCGCCGTCGCCGTCTCTAGCTTTAGCCCTGTCGCTGTCGCCTGTCGACCCTAAGTCATGTCTCCTATCCTTTCCGTTGCAGTCGTCATCGCCATTATCGCATCATCACTCCGATCACCATCATCTTCCTCCATCTCTCAAACCCTAGGTATGAATTTGAGAATTTTAGAATTTGGGTTTGTGAGAATAATTATTAGGGTTGAGATTGTCAAATAGTTGGAGAGGATGGATTTCCAACTAATGACATCATGTTCGCTTCATTCTTCTTGTCGTCGTCTCTAGGGTTTCATTTCTCATTAGTTTAAGTATGAGGTTGTTTTGGGAGTGGAGTGAGGAAGTAGCAGAGAAGGGTTATGGCTGCCAAAAATAGGCAACCCCTTCTTCTAGTACTCTTCTTCTTCTTCTTCGCCGATGATTCTCGCCTTCTTTCTTCTGTCCCTTTCTGTAAGAGGCAATGATGATGTAGTGAGAAAACTCTATTTTTTTTATTTTCTTCTTCCTCTATTCTCTTATCTAGCATTAATCTCTTCCACGGCGATGGTGAGGTAGTTATAACAGCTACAGCCACTCTTCAATAGAGAGGGGAGAGCAGAGCAGAGAGAAGGAGAGTGGGGATTTCTCACTTTTGTGATGGATTAAAGCCGAATCTGAGCCCCCCTTTCTTACCCTTATCTGATTTCTTCTTCTAATTTTGGGTTCATTTTTTTTTTCTTTTATGTTGATGTATTTCTACAATTTTCCCTAGAGGACTACGTCGTGTCATTGGCTTGGATATGCAAATTTTGTGAATCATAAGGGAAACCTGTCAAAACTATGTACTGAATAAATTATAGATATTGATTATCACCAATTTCCATAAAATTAGTAGCATAAGTTTTCTATTACATTGTGTAGTAGCTTGCTCAACTTGTCAGTTTTTCATTACAATTGCATTCCGCCTGAGCCCACCAACGATCTCAAAACTACAAATTAGTATGTGTTTTGGTGCAATCTTACATGTTTCAATGCTCTGGTAAGAGATTGTTGTGCTTGTTTAAAGTAGATGTTGCTGCTGATTTTGGTGTGGGAGCAAACAGATGAATTTGTGGATTCTTTTGGAAATAAATAAGGCAAACAAGTTGACTTTCACCGGCGTTTGACTGGTTTCTTACCGCTGTCGTTGACCTGCAAAAAGTTCGATACACCGGGATGGAACCCGGCGACGAACCCTCCGACGCTTAAGTCAGTAATCAAGAACATTATGAAAGAGCGTTTATGTGGAAAAATATTGATTACCTTTCTTATGGTGGGGGGAGAGGGGTATTTATAGTTGCCTTTAGAGGCAGTTTAGAGATAATAATTTATCCCTATATCCCGATGTTTCTGGATAAGATGTAGAGTTTAAATCGTTTCATGATAAGAGATTTGGTTTAAACCGTCTCTTAGAGATAACCATGAATTTGAATTACTCTTTAAATATCTGAATTGGTTTGTAACGGGTTGCTACCCATACCCAATAGGACAGATCCATTTTTGGATTATTGGGCTTTGAAGAAAGACCCAGTTCCCAATTCGGAACCGTTTGTAGGTAAAATTACCGTTTTACCCCTGAGAGCTTTAAGATTCGTGTCCGATTTGAACGGTCCCGATTTGGTTCTATTTATAGCCATATCACAAGCCCCCACTCCTAAAGACTGAGTTTTACAGCCTTTGAGGTGTAGTTCGCTCGTTTTTAATGGCTTATAGAATTTATCGGAGTTCTCGAGGGAGTTTGGATCTTGCTCAAGGTGTAACGGTGTTATTCTGAGCTTGTAAAATACCCAAAATTATTTTTAGAATTTCCTGGATTTTTAGTGATTTTTCCAGATTTTTCTGAACTTTTTCCGATTTTAAATCAATTTTTGAATTTTTTATACAATTTCCAAATTTAAATAATTAATTTTCAAAAATTTTAATTAATTATTATAATTTGATTATTTTATTTTTAGAATTTTCAAAATTATTTTCTGAATTAATATTTTTTTAAAAAACTTTTTAATTAATTTTTTGGATTTTTAAAAATATTAATTCAATTAAATAAATAAATAAATACATATTTACTTGGTGACGTGGCGCAATCCTGTGCGTTGATCACGATCAAACGAGCACGCATCGCGAGGAGAAAATTTTTCTGCGTTTACACGCTCGGTAGTTCGGATGCTCGGTTTCGCCGAACGGGGGCTGAGATTGAACGAGATGGCGCCACGTGGCCGGTCAACTTTGACCGTTGACCGCCACGTAAACCTTTTTTTTCTTCTCTCTTCTTCCTTCTTCTTCTCTCCTTCTTCCTCCGACTTCTTCCCACGCCTTCGTCTTCAATCACCTTCGAGGGCGAGCAGAGCCGCTGTTGGCGAGAGGAGCTCGGCGAGGGTTGGCGGAGCTCGGCAGCGAGGTGATGGAGGTCAAAGCTCGTCGAGGTGGTGGTGGAGCTCGACTGTGGCAGAGCTTGACAACGATGGGTTCGGCGAGGGGAGCTCGCGAAGGGGAGTTGGAGTCGAGGTCGGGAGCTCGACGACGGTGTAGACGAGAGGAGGGGAGCTCGGCAATGGAGGAGCTCGGCAAGGAGATAGCTCGAGCTTGGAGGTTGGTGCTCGCGAAGTGGAGATCGACGACGGAGTTGTGGTCGAGCTCGGCGATGCTTGGTTTTGAGATCAACGAGGGAGGTTGGTGAGCATGGCGAGGAGCTCGGCAATGGTGGTGTTGGAGTTCCTCGATGTGGAGACGAGAGGAGGGAGCTCGGTTGTCATTCGAGCTCAGCGAAGGTGATGTCGAGGTTGAGCTCGACGAAGAGCTTGGCAAGGAGGGATTTGGGTTTTGGCGCTCAATTCTGAAGGAGAAGAAGAAGGAGAAGAGGAAAGCAGAGTGGGTGGTTGGTTAGTGGGTTTGGATCTGACCCGTTAACTCCCCTTCACCTTAACTTCTTTGAAGTCTCCTTGCAGGTTTGGGTAGTGGATCCGACCCCATCTGATGGCTTCTTTACCCTACTTCTTTATACGAAACAGTGAAGTTCATTTTTTTAATCTTTTTTTGGGAGAACCTGAGCCGTTAATCTTGATTTGAGTGCGAATCGAGAAGAAGAATTTTTCTCCAATTTTCGGTTCGGTGGCAAGAATGCTCGGTTCGCGGTTCCAAACCTTGGAAAGGCTTAGGCTGCTTGGCATGTGGTGGTCAATGGTTGACCGTTGACTTCCCTTTTTTTGTTTTAATCACATCTGTTGATAACGATCGAACACGAATTTTGAGGTAGAGTTTTTCTTTTCCCATTTTCACGCTCGGTTGTTCGGACGCTCAGATTTTGGATCCGAGCTATGTGGCTCGATCAGAGCCGTTGATCAAGATCAAGCACGAATCTTAAGGCGGTGATTTTCCCCATTTTTACGCTCGGTTGAGCTCGGATTTTGGATCCGAGCTACGTGGCTCGATCAGAGCAGTTGATCAAGATCAAGTGCGAATCTTAAGACGATGATTTTTCCCATTTTCATGCTCGATGCAGCTGTGTTATGACCCACTTTCCCGGTGCTACGGAGTTCGGATTGGGTGGTTTGACACCTCGTTTCGAAGTTGACTCAAAGATCTACAACTTCTCTTTAGAAGTCAATTGAAGAATCATCCTTCTTCCTGGTCCAAAATAGTCCTGCAACATCTTTGCCTCCATGGAGTTGGGAAGATCTTTGTATGACTCTAGGAGAGAGCCGTTTGGGAAACAAGTTTGAGGAGCAACTCTAGGGGAGAGTTTTGATCTCCGAACTCATTTGTAAGAAGGCCACTCGGGAGGCGAGTGCGAGGCGGAGCATCACGAGGCTTTAGGAGAGAGCCATTTGGGAGACAAGTTTGAAGACAATTCTAGGGAAGCATTGAGCTCTGAACTTGCTTGTTGCAAAATTTAACCAATAGTGGGAGTAGTATGAATGTTCATTTTGAGCCCCGAAACTGCATATTTGCAAGCTGTGAGGGCAATTTTCGAACCATGATTGGGAACTTTGAATTAGTTGTTACGGAGTTATCAACGAGTTGTAGGAGCAATTCCGAATAGTGAGCTGCTCTGCACTTACTTGTTCGCAAGCGACTAAAGCAGCATCGAACCAAGTGTTGGACTCCAAACTTGTTGTTTGAGGGGGTTCAACGAGTTGTAGGAGCAATTTCAAATGGTGAGCTGCTTCACAATTGCTTGTTTACAAGTGGCATCGAACCAAGTGTTGGACTCCAAACTTGTTGTTTGAGGATTTAACGAGTTGTAGGAGAAATTCCGAATGGTGAGCTGCTCCGCATTTGTTTGTTTACAATCGGCGTCGAACCAAGTGTTGGACTCCAAACTCGTCTTTTGAGCTTAGTAAGTTGTAGGAGCAGCCCTGTAGGACAAGCTGGACTCTGAACATACCGTTTAACGGGTTGTAGATGTGACCCAGAGAGATACATGAGGTAAATGCAATAACTTTCAATAGAAAAAAGCTAAGTTTTATTGAAACAAACTAAGTGGTCGCTTCAATGGGACATGCCATTATTACATACTTTTGGCTGTGTTACAAGCATCGGCCTTATTGAAAACTGAAAACCTACTTCGAAGATAGGGTGAAGGCCTCTTGGGAGTAGTTTGGTTCTTCCCCCATTGGACCTCCATGGATAAGGTGGAGGATGGCCCCAGGTTCGAAATCTTGGAACTCGGTGGGCCTCTCTGTTTGCTTGTTGGCTCCTCGGGGTGGAGGATCGGCCCCATTTTTTCTAAAGAACTTAACCAGGTGTTCCCACTGTATGAGTTCTTCGATCTCCTCTTTGAGCGCCCGACAATCATCCGTGTCGTGGCCGTGGTCCCTATGAAAGTGGCACCACTTATCTCTGTTCCTTTTCTTGCCAGGAGTATTCATTCTAGGGGGATCGTGGAGTAGCCCTTCCTTGTCCACCTCCATAAGAACTGCTGATATACTAGCATTGAGGGGGGTGAATTTCTCAAAACGAGGAGTTGGGAGGCGCTAGCCATTGTCATCTTTCTAAAATTTCTGGGGTCTTCTTTACTTATATCCTTCCATTTGTTCCCTGAAGATGGTTCCTCAACACTGGGGGGTTAAGAGTCTCTTCCGCTCGGATGTACTTCTCTCTCCTGAGCAGGAGTTTCGAGAAGTCCCGATGAGGCTTCTTGGCAAGGGACACCCTGAGGTCGGCATTAGTGACGTTTTGCCTGAATGCCACAGAGGCTAGTGATTGATTGAGGGAGGCAATAGACCGGGCTTCGGCGGTGAAGCACCGAACATAATCTCTTAGGCGTTCACCCTTTCTTTGGCTGAGGGCCAGCAAGGATGCACTTGTTTTCTCGTCCCGGCGACTGCCCACGAAGTGGGTGAGGAAGAGTTCCTCAAACTGTTCCAATGAGAAAGTGGAGGCTGGTGATAGACGGGTGTACCACACTCACATTGGTTCCCTCAATGTTACTGAGAAGGCCTTGCAGAGGAGCGCATCTGAGACTTGATGAATCATCATGAGAGTTTTAATACTCTCGATATGATCGGCCAGGTCTGACTCCCCATTATAGGATTCGAAGCGGGGTGGTCTAAAGTTTTTGGGGACCGGAGCTTCCATGATGGCCCTAGAGAAGGGGGGTCTGCTTGGGCGGAACCTATCGGTCCGATGCTCTTCTTCGCGATTGATCTTGTTGAGGCGCCTCTCTATCTCGTGGATATGGCAGTGGACTGAGTTATCCCTTCGTTCAGATCTATTCGACCCTCAGGACTCTCCTTCATGAGTGGTGGTATGGCAAGGGTTAGGGGCACGCTGATCCTGACTCATGGCAATATTAAGAGCTCGCATGATATCTTGTTTGAAGTTCAGGAGCTCGGCCTGAGTGACTGGTGCCCCTTCAGCTTAGCGATCCCTATGTGTGGCTCGGCTTACCGGAGTATGACTTCTCTGCCAACGATGTAGGGGGGGACTCTCTTTGCCTCCTCGGGGGAGGGGATCTTCTGGTCCTCGGTCTACGGGGGGTCCGGACTCTCGAGGCCCCTGGGTGCTTAGATTGAGAGACTTCCTGAGGGCTCGCCATTTATTTAAGTGAGTTCGGAGGCCGACCCCCTGTTAACGATTAAGAATTACTTGACGGAGATTAGGCTCTTGAGGACTTTGTGAAGCCATAGAGTCAGTTAAGGGATTGTGGAGCAAAACATGATTATGATGAAGGTGTTGTTTTGGATGACTTCGATGAGAGCCCCTCAGGGCAGCCCCCCGAGACCCTGGAGGAGCCTTGTCACGCCCCGCTTCCCAAAATATGAGAATACGAGCACATGACTCAGGCCCAGCGAATAATGCGAATACATCATTCATAAGCTGTACAGGTAACTCAATAACAAGATAACAACAAAACCATGCAAGCATGTAAAATCACAATAGGATAACAAAAGTACATGACATAGTATATGACATAACCAACAGTTGGAAAAATACAAAGTAGTCACGGGTTAAAACATGCCCGGAATACAATAAGGAGTACATGAATAAAACATGAACTAAAGTAACATGAAAATAAACAAGACTAAAAAACTTGCTCAACAACACCTTCGGATAACTCTCCATCCGGACCTGCAAGTACATCATTACAAAAAGAAGAAACAAGAAGATACCCGTTAATGCAAGTCACGGACCGCAAGTGGTACAAGCTAAGGAGACAAGTACAAAAAAGAAATAAGAAGCAGGAAAAATATCATGGAGTCAAGAATCATGTAATAGGAGAAAGACAACATGTAAACAGGATCATGAATAAGACATCATGAAACAAGTGGCATGCATGTAAACAAGTAAACAAATCAATAGGAACATGTAATATGTAAACAAGTAAGCAAGTCAACAGGAACATGTAACATATATAATTGGATCATGCAAGTGCACATGTTAATTTCATATCTTTTATTAACCTAACTAGTGCAGCAATCATGCATCCCATATCACATGTTTGATACACACAATCATGTGAACGTTTAGACTAGTGGTGGATTCTATAGGTCACGTACACGGGAAAACATGTCAATTGTATCTTGTATCGAGATACGTGTAATGTGGAACATGTAGAGTGTGAACTTGTAACGTGAACATGTAAACCTGTAATTTTGCAAACTTTCAACTTGTAAACTTACAACTTGTATCGGAAAACCACGAGCTCCCGTCCGAGTACACTCTTCTATGTTGCCCACTACTAAATCTTTTCCCTTATACCCCGGTTGGTTATTTTTTTTATTATAATCAATAACATGGACGGTAACATGAACAATAACTGGATTGATAAACATCTACATGCAACAACAAGAACGGGTAACATGACAGGAACGAGTATCAAGACTTATGTAATGCATGAAAACATATTTCAGGGTTTATAAAACATGTTGTAACTATGATATGATCAATAGCATATGCAAAAATTAATCAAGAATAAAATAGATCATAATTGCATTCTAACTACTATAACGGGTAAAACAATCATGCACATAATCATATATTATTCTAAGAGTACACATGTGTGTATCAATCGTGTTCATGTAATGCATGTGGCAACAAAGTATTCACGATCATATGCGAATACAGGATCGACAGATTATGTATAGCAACAGATTTCAATTCGACCGATGAATACGAATTAGAGTCAAAGAATATACTGGCGGTATTTTTCAAAGAAAGCTTGTACAAGAACAAATGAGTTGTACTAGAAGATACTTGCCTGTTAACCGGCGATAATGATACCGAATACAAGAATAATGGGATCAGAATCCCGGGCAACGAAATACGTGCAAGATACGTGGCAGCAACTCCAAAATAGCAAAATGCAAACTCCACTTCTCCACAACAGCAACCACACAACCCAATCCTCTTCACAAACACCAAACAGGATCCCCCTTCACACAAACACAAACACCAACACACCACCTCTTTTCTCCTTCTCCACTTCGACACAGAGGAAGAGAGAAAGAGAGAGCGCGGGAGAATGGGAACGGCGACAGGGTCTGGCGACGATGCGAAGAGGGCAGTAACTGCAGCGAGGAGGGAGAGGGAGACGGGGAGAGAGTTACGGGGTATATGGGTTATTAGAATAATAATAAAATATTAATTAAGGGGGATAGTTACTAGATAGTGGGGATGTAGTTACCGGAGATGTGAAGAGTGGGTGAATATGGAGAAATTGTATACGGGTGAGTATATGGGTTTGTGGGTTTGGGTTTAGGGTTAGAGTCCAATAGGAGATGGGCTTGGGTTTGGGCTTCAATTAAATATAATAAATTCAATAATAATTGTTGGGCTTCTCATGAATTCAAAATAATCAATAAAATGATAGTATGGATTAACTTATGCTTCAAAGTTGATAAATAAAAAAAAAGAGACAAGATTCTAGTTTGGAATATAAATTTGGGTTTCAATAGGAGATTCAAAAGGATTTAAATGCATCGGAAAGAATTTATACGGAAATTGAAATACAAAAATACAAGGAGAAGAAAGAAAAGAAATGGAAATCCGTATAATCGGAAATAGGGGTTACAAGCCTGTTAAGGAGGAGGCTGTTGAGGAAGAGGCTGTTCAGGTTGTGGTTGCTGAACTTGCTGATTGAGTTGAGGAAGGACATTTGGGACTAGAGGAGGATGAGAAAGAGGAGTGACTCTTCGGCTGGAGGTCGCTGCCTTCCCCTTCTCTTTCGGAGGCATGGTTTGAAACTACTTTTGCTGATGAAGGTTGGATTGTTTGTTCTGTTTCCCACAGACAGCGCTAATCTGTTGCTGCTGATTTTGGTATGGGAGCAAATAGATGAATTTGTGGATTCTTTCGAAAACAAATAAGGCAAACCTGTTGACTTTCACCGGCGTTTGACTGGTCTCTTACCGCTGCCGTTGACCTGCAAAAAGTTCAATACACCGGGATGAATCCCGGCGACAAACCCTCCAACGCTCAAGTCAGTAATCAGGAAGATTATGAAAGAGCGCTTATGTGGAAAAATATTGATTGTCTTTTTTATGGTAGGGGAAAGGAGTATTTATAGTCACCTTTAGAGACAGTTTAGAGATAATGATTTATCCCTATGTCGCGGTGTTTTTGGATAAGATGTAGAGTTTAAAACGTTTCATGATAAGAGATTTGGTTTAAACCGTCTCTTAGAGATAACCATGAATTTGAATTACTCTTGAAATATCTGAATTGGTTTGTAACAAGTTGCTACTCATACCCAATAGAACAGATCCGTTTTTGGGTTATTAAGCTTTAAAGAAAGACTCATTTCCCAATTTGGACCCATTTGTAGGTGAAATTACCATTTTACCCTTGAGTGCTTTAAGATTCGTGTCCGATTTGAACAGTCCCAATTTGGTTCTATTTTTAGCCATATCAGTAGAGGATTTTGTTTCATGTGTTTTTTGGTAGTAAATTTTGTTGGGAGAGCGGAAGATCGATTGACAACATTCTATGTTCAGTAAATTAGTGGTGAAGAAAGTTTTGATGCTGAAGTTATATTGGTGTTTAGATTTTTTCTTCGTTTACTGTTTAACATGATAAGGATTGTGATCGACTTGATTTTGTTAGCATAGGACTGGTTCAGGGTAAACTTTTTTCCATTGCATGTATTTCTGTTAATTCATGCTTCAGTGCACTAGAGGGAATTACTTAACATTGTTATCTTAGGAGGAAGTGAATGAGGCTTCTAAAGAGTTATTCATTATGGTAAATGGAATTATTAGGAACACTAGATATGCTTCGGTACATTACACTGTCCTTCACTAACTGCATTTGCCCTCAATTGAAAACAAAATACTATTTTATTCTATCATTATTGGTGCACATTCAGAACATCATCGTAGTTATTTTATTTTAATTTTTTTTTCTGTTGAGTACCATATATAGTATTTCTTTTGTCAATGCAATTCTTAAAGTTCACTATGGACAGAGCATTTGTGGTTTAGAATGGCAGCTGAGACTTTGTATTCACATGATCATCATTTATTACTGCAGCTTACTCTCTTCTTAGGATTTGTTAACTATCAGATGGTTCGAGAACTCAAGGACAAGCCAGTTAGCGGAAAGAAATTTATAACAATTTAGCTAAAACCAAAGAGAAAAGCAAAAAAAAAAATTTATGTATCTAAAGGTAAGGACAACTAATTATTAAACCTTCATTGTGGCTGTTAATTATAGTTGATTATATCTTGTTTTGTTAACTAGATGAGCCTGTTTGAAAGATCTTTCATTTACAAATATATGCTCATGCTTCATGTTATTTGGTTTGATATGATCTATAAACATATTGTCTTGTTTTTATACATCTCTCTCACAATGATTTGATTAATGCTATGTTACTAATTCATGAGGATGTTAGCTTGAATCTTTGTGTTGTGTTGCTGTGGTGTATTCCAGTAGGATAATGTGCAAGCCTTCTTTCATGATGCTTTAGTAGAAATATTTGCTATCGAGTCCGATATCATTTTTCATTGTATTTTCATGTAGAAATACAACATATATATGAAATTTTATGCATATTTCATGTAGAAATATAACAAATACGTTATCATTCTTCATAGTATTGTACGAGGAGTTTTATGCTGTTTTATAATATATATATGAAATTTTATTTCATGTAGGGTAATTTTTTATTAAAAAATATTTTAAAATTTAAAAAATAAAATAAAATATCTATCTATCCCGGCGTTTTTAGACAAAAACGCCGGGATAGAGTGCTTTTAAAAATATATATATATATTTAATAACCTATCCCGGCGTTTTTGGTCAAAAAGACCGGGATAGATTACATTTTTCTTTTTTTCTGACAAAAGTCTTATGCCGGCGTTTTTTCTAATAAAAGCCGGGATAGATATAGGCTATAACGGCGTTTTTAAAAAACGTCGGGATACATCCTGTCCCGACGCTCGCTATAACAGCGTTTTATGCGGCGTTTTCAAAAACGCCGCTACGATCTATTCCGGCGTTTATAAACACCTAGATAGCTCCAAAAAAATACCGAAAAAGCATGTGCGGTTTGTAGTGCTACCTCTCTTCTTTCTTCTCTTGCACCTTTTGAGTCTCGAGAAAGCACAAGCACTTTCCTCAAAAAAAAAGAAAACACAAGAACACAACATACATTAATTCAAGTAAATTGTAAGTTGCCGTAAAACCAAGTAGTGCAGGATATTGCATATAAAATCATTCAATTATCCAATTTGCACATAAAACCTTAACTCAGATAAACACCACAAGCTAATCCGTAAAAATCATATAATATGCCAAATAATAACCTCTTGAATATGGAAAATGGAATACTTCTAATAAGCCCTTCATCATAATAATAATAATAATATAATAATAATAATAATAATAATAATAATAATAATTATTATTATTATTATTATTATTATTATTATTATTATTATTATTATTATTAGAGAAAAGAGAGTCTCATATTTGAGGTGACATGGTTCCGAATGATGAACTAGATATAGATAGTTCCAATAAGATTTTATTTTTGAACAAAAATTTATTTTTGAATTTATTTCATCTATTCCATGACCGAAACAAAGGAAGATACATATTACACCACGATTTTGAATCAGAAGAGAGATTTCAAGAAATGGCAGATCTATTCACTCTATCAATAACCGAACCGGATCTGGTGTATCATAAAGGATTTGCCTTTTCCATTGATTACTACTGGTTGGATCCAAAAAAATCGTTCCGCATCTACTGTTGGAATAATTTGGAAGATCCAAAACTAAAAACAACGGTATTTGCTAGCAACAACATTATGGAGGCAGTCAATTAATATAGATTGATCCGAAATCTGATTCAAATCCAATATAGCACCTATGGGTACATAAGAAATGTATCGAATCGATTCTTTTTAATGAATAGATCTGATCGCTACTTCGAAAAGAAAAACTTCATTATATAAAATAGTTATACACATATGTAGGAAGACGATCTATACCATTTATTAATTTATAATATCATTAAATACATGTATATAAAAAATCAAATTGTTCGGAGATTTCTTTCCTATGCAACACATGAAGTAGATTTGTTGTATTATTGGAAAAACCGTTCATTTTTTGACAAATTAAAATATAGATGAACGATCTCCAAACCACTTGATAATTTATAGATATACATATTAACATAAATATCAAAATGAATAGTGTAAATAGTCGATATGGGAATCCAACAAGTGGTTACAAATACTTTATAGGAAAAAATTGCCTCATACACGTATGACGCTTCCTTTTCTCGATTATTATTATGATTTGCTAAATTTGGAATTTTTTGTGTGCTAATTTGCTAAATTTAGATGAATCATATAAAAAATATATACACCGATTGATTTATCTCTAATACTATAGTGAGAGAGTTATGGTTGTGTAATTTATAGACAAACTAACTTAATTGATCTAATCTCAATCAGACATTTTTAAGTGGGACTTATATTAACCAGGACCGACCCCCACCTTGAGGCAAGTGAGGTGGCCGCCTCAAGCCCCCAGATTTTTTACAATTTTAGGGACCCCAAAATTTGTATTCTCCTTGTAAATATAGACACGTATTTTGCACGTACAAAAATTATATTGTTATTAGGGGCCCCCAAAAATAATTATTTGTGCCTTTTTCCTCGGTCCCTTGGGAACTCAGGCCTGGCCCTGATATTAACCATCCATTTACTCAATTATTGTTAGTTACCATAATACCATCAAAGACTCAAAGTTCAAATTTATATACGATATAATTATTTACGAATGTGTCGTTCATATAAAATAAAAGTTGGTGCCACTAGTCGTAATTTGTAAAGGGTGCCACAGAGTTGTAGTGGGTAAAGAAAGGTTTCAGGTTTAAGGCCTGTAACTACCGTTTTTGTAATTTTCAAATTTTCCCCCTTTGTATTTCTTTTTAATTTCAATTGAATAAAAACCCTATTTTCTTTCGTTCTCAATTATTTTTTAATTAAGAAATTCTTGAAAATTCCTGTTCTTCTTGTTGGAGTTTTTCTTGTTGAGCTTATTATCTTTTAATTGATTATGAGTATTTTTATTCGAACCCTGTTGTTTTTTATCTACCTCCCAATTGAACCCTAAAATCCAATTTGATGAATTCTTGACCCAAAACCGCTATTATTGAACCCTAATTGTACCCTAGAAATACAAGTCTAATGCAAACCCTAATTTTGCACACAAATCGAAACCCTAGCTACCCTCTCTCTCCTCCCGTTCTCTCTCTCCGCCATCTCTGTTTTCCCGCCAGATTTCCCCAAACCCACTTCCTGATCACCTTCCCCGGCCAAACTCCGGCTACCCCTTCTTCTGGCGACCCCCCATCCCGTCTCCACCCCCTTTCCGGTCGGTGCCGCCTCTCTGCGCCACCAGGAAAACCGCCCGACCTCCTCCTTCTCTGACCTCGACATTATAGACGACGGACCAAAGCCTCCTTCCTCTCCCTTGTTTCGATCGCCGGTGATGCCCTAGCGCCGCCCTCTGCTGCCACTTGACGCCACCCGCCGCGTCGTGTCGCCCTCTGGTCGCCAACGCCGCCCTTGGCCTTGGCCATTGCTAAAGTTGCTGCTGTTTTGTGATTCTTGCTGTTGATGTCTCTTTTATGTGCAGTTATTGCTTTTGAACTTGATTACACGTATTTTGCACGTGCTGCTTTGGGAATTTACTTGTTCGTGAGCTCGTTGCTTCGGGATTCTTATCCTGTTATTCTTGGTATTCGTTTTCACCGATTAATAAGCAAGTTACCGTCCTCTTGAATTCTTAATTGTATCAAATTCAAGTTTCATTGAAATTCTTGCAAGTAGATCTCTTTGTTATCATATTATGCATTGTTTATCTCTTTCGTTGGGTTTATTGAGGGTTTACACGAGCTAACCCTAATACTCTTGACATCGTGCCAAATTGAATCCAAAAGTATTGAATCTTGCATACATCATATAGTATGGATATAAGGTTACACAAATAGTCACGATACAAATAAATTATTCTAGAGACAATTGTTAGGTTGTTGTTTGATCGTGTGATGATTGATTGATGTTAGACTTATATATGTATGTGTTCTAAATTTTATTTATCATGTTTGGACACTTATCATGCTATTTACACAATTTATTGACTATAGAATCGATACCTAACATGTTCAATTAATTTATTTTCAAGAAAAATACCCTAAAAATAGTACATGCTTGCTGACCTGAACTTTGATCGCTGTTTTCGAACTAGTAAATGACCTTAAAATGAAATACTTTCTGAATATAAAATGTATCCCCAAATTTCTGATTGCCAATAACATCCAGAATTTTCAAATTTCGAGTTTTGTAGTAAAAGTTATGCCCGTTTTACTACAGCTATGTTTTTACATTTCAGATTTTCAGATTCTCGTACCTTTCATGTTCAAACAGTAAAAAGGCTGATCAAATGATAAAATTTTGCTATGAAAATTTAGAGATTGTTGCTTAACATGTTTAGGAGCCTAGATTATATTTTTAATGAATTTAATATTGAGTTTTTGCTGATTTAAAAATTAAAACAACAAGATGTCGAAGTTCTGCCTGAACATAAAACCTATAAAGAAACGTGTGTTTGACCTAGCTACTGTTGTCGGATTTTGAACTTTAAGTATGCATTGGAACCATATGGAAGTCTAGTTTCCAGATTTTCTGACGGATTCAACTTTTGATTTTTGAGTCAGCGGGAAACTGCATTTTTGTATAGGTTGTGCTTGTTGTCCAGAATTTTAGATTCATCTTTTTAATGAATTAATAACTCCTCTGTTGTACTATTGCATGAATTGGTGAATGTATGTTACATTGCATGTTCCAAATGAGTTATTATCACTATTCTAACCGTCCTATCCATGTTATCAACCTATTGTTTCCCTATTGATACTATCGTTCACCGAATTGTCCATTAATTGCATATTGTGTTGTTGCATTGATAAATAATTAATAAGACGGAGTTTAAAGGGATATTTGAGTAGTGAACAAAGTATTGACTGTACTTGGAGGAGGGGCCCGTGTTTCCCTAATTACCGTTCCGGCTACCATTTTATCGTGTGATTGTGGTTATGGCAGTAACCCAATCTATCGTGTACCGTATCGTTGCCGATGACCGTTTCAAAGACTGAATGGTGAATAGTGTTTACCGTTAATGTTGCCAAGTACATGATCTACCGAGTGCACCACTTGAGTCTAAACGAAATTGATTGTATGCATCGAATCTGTGGTACGGCACACATGTGACACAGTAGTACATGCATTAGTTATGATTAAAATGAATAATAGACATAATGATTGACACATCACCGACATTGTATATTGTTCATCATTGTTCTCATTTGTATCCAATATTGTCGAAGTGTTATTGATATTAACCATTGTTACACCGTTGCATTGATTACCATGTTGTTGATTATTACTATCGTGTCATGTTATTTGTTCCTATTGATCTATTGATTCATTGTTATACTATTATTCCATTGTTCCCTGCTTTCTCTACTTGTTACCCATGACTTGCTCTAAGGATAATTTTTTTTCCTCTTTTTAGATGAAGTGTTTGTTAAATCTGATTTGGGGAAATTAGGGTTTGGTTAATCTCTAGCCGCTTAAGATATTATACCCTGCTTATCAGTATTGGAATATCACAGAGCACTATCTCTAGACCAACTTATAAAGAGATTAGACTGGGTTTAGGGTACTGGGCTTTTAGCCCACTCAACCCGTTCCAATAATTAATACATAACATGTGTAAACCCGTGTTGCCCCATAGAATAATATACACAATATTATCCTATTATATAGAGAATATACATATACTTCCAACAATCTCCTCCTATATTCTCAATATATTAGGCTAAGCAATGTTATAATATTGGATCACAAAAATTCAAACATTATTGAATCATGAAGAACATGGATCATAAACTAAATCAATTATAACTTGAATAGTTCAAATATGACTAAACCAAAATAATCAAATAGTTCGAAGATCATATCAAAACAGAATAGTTCACAATGACTAAACCAACAAGAGAGACCTGTCATAGTTTCAAAATCAACCAAAGCAAATAAACTTCAAGAACAAAATATGAGTTTTAAGCTCATGAACACAAGAGTCTTAAACTCAACAGAAGTTTTATCAAGCAAGTGACAAAGTTATTCCTCAGAGAAATAAACCAAGACTATATCCTTGCAAACTGCTTTATGTTTACTCCTCCATTTTGAGCAAATCATTATTTTGAAATCTATATTGACAGATTCAACTCCTCCATCTTTGCTAGCTTATTGAAAGCAAGAATATCAAGAGACACATCTCTAAGAATTCTAACAAATTTCATAAAGTATCTGGTTCTACTAAAGAACTTAGTACAATTCAACAATAGCTTAGTAAAATGTAACGCAAGCATCACAATCAAGTTTCTTTAACAAAATAAAGAACAAGTACTATTATAGTTTCTGTACAAGAACTATACTATGTTTCATATTGGAATGATAGAACAGTCAAATCAATTATGGTTAATCCTGAATCATCAAAATTGGAATGAAATATGAATCCATAAAAGAGTTATATCATCAAAATTGGAATGATATAACAATAATTCTAAACATCGGAAACACATCGACAAGTTTTCATGCTTTCTTTTGGAATAATGAGATGATTCTAAGTAAATTATGAAAATATAGCATCATCAAAATTAGAATGAAGTTATGTAACAAAATTTACATAGAACTTTTCAAATTATCTAAAGCATGCCAATTGCCTAAAATTGATGCTTCAGTTTGAACTTCTCTATGGCTCCAATTGGATTCTAAATCTCAAAACAACTTGGATGTTAAAGCTTTTGACTCAATAGCTTTTAACTCCATTTCCCCCATAGTTTTGATAATTAGATCATTTTCAAGTCTCTTAGCAAGAGCATTAGCCATTCTTGTCACAATTGCACTTTATCTATGAGAAAGTTCAACTAGGCTTCTTTCATCCTTAATATACTCCTCTTGCTATTATAGAGTGTTATTAGCTACAGTGCATTATAGCTTGATAGTCGCATAACAGAATTAGAGAATTTACATTAAACTTCTCAAATGGATGATTAGCAATAAGTCATTCAATCCACTCAGCCTCTTCCCCTACAGAGGATAACACATAGAGGTCTGATTTTTTTGATGAGAAC
Organism: Hemerocallis citrina; assembly: GCA_017893485.1. NCBI lineage: Eukaryota > Viridiplantae > Streptophyta > Magnoliopsida > Asparagales > Asphodelaceae > Hemerocallis > Hemerocallis citrina. Next base: position 1,126,126 of record JACEHZ010000207.1, read on the forward strand.
GCAACGCTTGTTTGCCTATTAATCTCCATAATTTTCTGGTCCTCCTAGTGTGAACACATATCCACTAGTTGTCGACTTTTACTAAACTTTGAGTAGCACAAAGCAAACTCTTGAGTACCACTCAGATATCTCATTAGCCTGTTAAGGGCACTCAAGTGTGTATGGAATTATTAGTGAGTCTGCAGATCATACCTACCTCAAAGGCTATGTCTATTCTAGTGCAGATCTTTGTATACACGAGACTTTCAATTCTTTTAGAATGATCTACCTGTCTCATAGTTGCACCATCATAAGGTGTCAACCTTTTATCATAATCATAAGGTGCTTCAAAACAAACTTTCAATCATTATATCCCTACTTTTGAAACGCATTATTAATTTATCGAGTTTGACTAAGGGTTATCCCTTGCCAACCAAAACTCACCCTTATACATAATATGGTGACCACAATACTTAGGTGTTTCAAGCTAAGTTTATTTGGATAGCACAATTTAACTCCATTTATAATAGAGATGTCACTTCCAATCAACAAGCATGTCAATAAAACCAAGTAAATAATAGCCATTATATTTGACACACCACAAAGTTAAAGGCACTGATCTGAATTACTTGATTCATATACTAGGCTCTTTGAGAAATTTGTCAAATTATTTATACGATAGCTATATTACATGTTTCAAAGTATACAATGATTTTAGTAAATTGAAAATCTTGTTCACTAAACATATTAGTCCAAAACTTTCTAGTACAAAACTGTTCAGTACAAAATATCAAGTACAAAACTTTTAAATATCTTTTATGAATGACAAAATTTTCAATAGATGTAAGGGTAAGAAGAATACTTATTGTAGCAATATGACAAACATGTGAGTAGACATCAAATAAATCTACCCCATTTTTCAGTCAATCTGTTAGCTACTAAAAAGCATTAAAATTGCTACTGAACAATCAAAATTAAGTTTCTTCTACAAAACCCCACTTACTTACTATAGTTTTAGCCTCTTTCGGCAGATCAATTAAATTGAAGTATTATTGTATGACACATAATCATCTCATTGTCTACTAAAACTCTTCTTAGCTTATTTGTCATTCAGGTTTTTAAGTGTCAGTAAGACTAGTTCTTGATTCCAACTATGAATCATTGAGCATGTCTGTATGACTAAATTATTTCATACATTTATCTTTGATGAACACATCCTCAAAGAACTCTGCAAATCTAGATTCTTCCAACATAAATTAGATAGATCCAACATCTGTCCACCGAACTACATTCTGCACTTTCTAAACTCACACAAATATCTGTTGTAGGTCCTACTTTAGGCCTTCTAGGGTTATGTATTCTAACATAAGTATCACAACACAAAATCTCACTTTAACAAAACTATTTGTGTTTTCATGCCTTAATCTACAAGGTGTATTCAATTTAGAGTGTAGTAACACATTTAGAGATATGATTAACAATACAACATCAAACAACAGTCAATAATATAAAATTCAACATTTCACTAAGAGTTTGATTCTAACTTTTATCAATACTGTTTGATTGATGTAAGTAGAGTGCAGTAGAGATTATGCCCAATGCAAACTTCTCTAAAGTTGTTAAACATATTCACCACCTCTATCAAATCTGAACCCTTGATTTTTAGCATTCAACTATATTTATTTTTTTTAATTCATTAAGAATAATAAGTGCTTCATTCTTCATATATATGACAGACTTATATTAATCATCTACAAAAGCGATTAAATACTTCTGACCAATAATCGTCTCATCTAGTTGCAAAGCTACTGAGATCACAAATATCAGAATGTATTGACTCAAGTAGTTGTGTGCTCCTAGAGACCATACTAAATGATTTTCTAGTGATCATAATCTGAGCACAACTTTCATATTTGTCATATTTAATGGAGTGTTATTTAGCAGAGTTATGAGTTTTAACAAGAACAAACAATTTAATATATAGTTCTCAAATCCTAGCCAAATATGCTATTGTTCAAGAACACAATTAGAACTATTATTATTAATTGTCTCATTTGTTAAACTGAGCTTATACATGCGATTGACAATATATGCACCTTATAAGAGTTAATACAAAATTACTCTATTATATTTTACAAAGTTATTTGCTTTCTCTAGTGATTCTAACAATGTCCCCGTGCTCAAACAAATTGAGCTATATTTTCTTTATTCCTTCTTCATCATCTTCGAAGCACTAAGCGAGATAATGACTCATATTTTATAATTCAATTTTGCACACACAGTACAATGAACGATAAAGAACAAAACGTAAAAAATGGAGTCATATTCTGCATTACAGAATGCTCCTATCTAAGTTACGGACATTTGTCATAAATCTTATACAAAAATTTTAATTTTAAATTTTAGAGAAGCAAAAGTGTAATCTCATACAAACTGCAAACACTGGATTTGTCAAAATATCTATTCACATAGTATGATAAAACACTTAACAATCCTAAACATGCTAGTTTTCCAAAGCGAGAATAACTATGATCTAAAACTTTCAATCATATGATCTAACGCACAAAACATTAACATTTATCATATGAAAAATACTAAGAAAATTAGAGTAGATCATACCGACACTTCAAGTTAGAAGTGTTTTCCAAATTCGATGGAGAAGCCTGCGTGGTGCAGACTTGTTCAGCCGTGATGCATATCCATCATCTCCAACATACACAATTTGTAGGTAACATTAAAGTTCCTACATTCACCAAATTGTTAAAGATTAGCCAATTAAATAAATTATTAGCACTATCTGATTCTAACAACAATTTAATTGGAGATCCGAATTTTATAGTCAACATACAGTTTAACTTATCAAAAAATAGATATTTGATTTTAGCACATAGCCAAAATAACTATTCAACTTGTATTTAATTAACCAATGATCAACATGATTTTAAAACTTTAGCACTTAGCAACAACATTCAAATAAATAAATGAATGACAATTTAAATTTGGTGAAGAACTTATCTTTACTTTAGATCTGATCCAGTCCAAACATATTTAGATCTAGTCTAAACACATCCTCATCTCTTATTGTGCTTCCATCTTTCAACAGATGAAAGCTTTTGAGAACCGAAAAACATATATTCTCTTCCTCCACCTTATTTCATTGCTTCAATAATCTATGTGATTGGCCTCCACCCTGGACTTCATCAATAATGCCAAATCATCCACATGGTTGGATCACAGCAGTCCAAACCCATTTCATGACCAAGAAACGCGATGGAAGAAGGTTGGGCGGGTCCCATGGGTTCCTATCTCTCAGCTTCCAGATCAGCCTCGGATTGCTCTGATATAGAGCCGGGTCCGGATCGGAATCCATTAGATGAGATGATGGAGAATCATCGGAAAGACCCTGATCGGGAAGAGAAGTGGGCAGGGGTTTCCGGTGGTCTGCGGCGGCAGTGGCCAGTGAAGTCGGTGCCCAGAGGTGGCGCTCAGCCGCGACGCTATCGACGGCAGTGGTCGGGACAACAGCTCTCGCGACGGCAGTGGTCGGGACAACAGCGCTCGCGACGGCAGTGCTCACGACGGCGCCGCTCGTGACGGCAGCGACGGGGGCGGGTGTCAGCAACGGTGCCGACGGCTACGGAGCAAGCGGCGTCGACCCCTCTGGTGAGATCCGACGAACCCTCTCTCTCTCATTCTCAGATTTTTGATTTCTTTAATATCTTAAAATTGTTAAATCTGATTTGGGGAAATTAGGGTTTGGTTAATCTCTAGCCGCTTAAGATATTATACCCTGCTTATCAGTATTGGAATATCACAGAGCACTATCTCTAGACCAGCTTATAAAGAGATTAGACTGGGTTTAGGGTACTGGGTTTTTAGCCCACTCAACCCGTTCCAATAATTAATACATAACACGTGTAAACCCGTGTTGCCCCATAGAATAATATACACAATATTATCCTATTATATAGAGAATATACATATACTTCCAACAGTGTTTACAGGTGTTGATGAAGAATTGCCCGATGGATTGAGAGAACAACATTGGTGAAAGTATTGATAACATCGCCGCTTAATAAATTATAGCTTTGTTATGAAGACTTAATTATTAGACTATTGTTATTTCATTGTATTGAGACTTATTACTATTGTGTTTGTGATTTATTATTGTATTGGGCTTATGTCCCGGATATTATTATTTTGTTTCCAGACGTTGGATTATTATTGTATTTGGATATTTTTATTGCTTAATTCTAAGTACTATTGTTCATGAGATTGTTATTATTGCTTATGCAATTGTTCTGAATTGTTTATATTGTTGAGTTCATCGGATAAACAGCTTATGAGTGACGTTAGTCATTTGCTGGACTTTTGTCACGTACACGTATTCCGTATTTTTAAGAAGCGAGGTGTGACAAGGCCAAACTATGTCCTAGTTTTTACTTAAAGAAAAAAATTATTGAAAAAAAAGTAGGAGCTTAAGGAGGGAAAAAAAACGTGCATCGCACGTGCATGTTGCTACTATAGGATAATTGAAAGATTGTTGAGAAAATACACTAGTAATGATAAAAAAAAGTTTGAGTTGGTTGAAGCGTAAGGTCGGGGAGCATTTTAGTGTTTCCTGTATGAAAACTATTTCTTCATTCAGCTAGATCACAAAAATTTCTCATTATGTATAGGAGATTTATAAGAATCTTGGACTGTCTGACCAAATTTATCAAGTGAAAGTTCTTACTGTAACAGGTTACAACCATGCCAAATCTAAGAACATTCTCCATGCATGTTATTCGATATTTCAATGTGACTACGATGTAGGTCAAAATTTCAACAGTTTTACTCGACAAGCATAATAATTTGTACGTTTGCACGTACTGAATAAGGACAATTTGTTCGCCTATAATTTCTATGTCCAGTAATTAACAACCTTCTATTCTATGATAACGAACAATCTGTAGTCGGTTCGCCGGTTCGCTGAGGACAATTCGCGGTAATCTTAAATAGTATCACTATGCAATCGAATAAGGACCATTCTAGATGAGCTTAATAACTGGTTTTTATGTACATCAAGAATTCAAGTTACGATCGAATAGTGGAAAATCACTTTCAAACATGATAAAATGTTCTTTTAATTTTTACAAGTAGAAATCACTTGACAAATTAAAAAATTGTTCTTTATCATGCAAGAAAATGAAGAAAAAAAACCAAAGATAGATATATATATATATATATATATATAATAGTTGCCTTCATGCACATTAAGTTTCTTTTTTTTTCTTTTCTTTTCTTTTTGTTTACAACTTAGTACCTTTCAACAACAAATTGTCAAAAGGTTGTAGTTTTACACGATATATATAGATGCTGCTAATTATTGTTATCACATATAAAAACCAACTCAGTAGCGATCTGAGTCATTAGAGGCCGGCGAAGGTTTAATCTGACTCCATCTCAACCCCCACTTAACGTACCTTGACAGGTTTCGGGACGCATAACATTCACTGGCTGCCATGCACTCCTCTTCTTCCCTAGGAGGCTTATCCATCTCTAGTTCAGTAGTCTTCCCAACAGTGAGCTCTTCCATAACAACAGTACTGTTTTTTTTTAGATAAACATGATCCTTCGGTCACCAATCTCATTAATAAAAGATTAACGAAATTACAAAATATCCATATTACAACTCTAGAAAGTCCACCGAGCATCATCCTGCCCGTTCCCTAACTATTACAAAACACCACACAACAGAAAGAAATAAAGCAGTTAAACAGAGGGATCCACCACCGTCCCAAACGAAACCCAAATCCCCATCCTGTCGAGGTGGAGTACTCCTACCCTCTAGAAGCGTCCTCCTCTCCGCTCCCCATTAGTCAATCTGCTCCATCGAAGCGGATTTTCTTCCTTGTGCCTGTGTTACCTGTCCAAGAATCTATTAGAGCCAATATATTGAGAATAGACTTATTGAATGAACATATATACTTGCGAAAACACAGGTCATTTCTATCCCGCCATAACCCCCATAAAACCGCCCCTGACGTGTTATCCCACAACCATCTATGTTATTTACAAATGTATTTAGTTCTCCAACAACCCCATATGTCCTCTATGTTGGTTGGATTGAGGAAGGTATTGAACCCTATCCCCAAGATTTTTCAAGTCAGCCTAGCTTTAGGGCATCTAAAGAAAATGTGCATTGTGTCTTCTTCTTTACTGCTACACTGCAAGCATGTGACGTCTATTGGAATGTTTCTCTTTCTGAGGTTCATTTTGGATAAAATAGCGTCGTGTTGAACTAGCCAGAGGAACGCCTTCACCTTGAACGAGACTGAAGACTTCCAGAAAGTATTTGCCAATGAATTTCTGATCCCCCTATCATTCAGGAATCCATACATTGAGGCTACAGTGAACTCCATCGATGGTCCCCTGATCCAGACTCTTCCATCCTCTACCCCTTGTTTAGGGCGTCCCACATCCCTCAGAAACGTTTCCAGGTTTTCCAATTGCTCCTTAGCGGAGTTCGATAACGTTCCTGTAAAGTTGAACTTCATTCTTCTCCTCTTCCAAACGTCAACTACCAAGTCGTCTTCTCTCGCAACTTCCTCCGCAAGTTGTGGGAACCTTGCTTATAAGGCGATCTTCACACACCACTTATTATTTTAGAATCTCGAACCCCTACCATCTCCAAGTAAGCATTTCGTGTTAGCGTGGAAGACCTCTCCTACCTTTGCAATCCCTTTCCAAAGACCGGACACCTTCCCCTGGTTTCGACTACCCCCGAATCTACAAATTTTTCTTCTCCGATATTTCAGGAACGAATTGCTCTACCACGCCTTTCTTTTCTTGTGCATCTTCCACCACCACTAAGAAAGCAACGCCTTGTTCATATCTCGCAAGTTGACAACCCCTAGACCCCCAAATTCTTTCTTCTTACATACCCTCCCCCATTTCATCAAGTGAAGCCCCTTGTTGTCCTCCCGATTTCCTTTCTAGAGGAATATCTCGCAAGTTGACAACCCCTAGACCCCCAAATTCTTTCTTCTTACATACCCTCCCCCATTTCATCAAGTGAAGCCCCTTGTTGTCCTCCCGATTTCCTTTCTAGAGGAATCTCCTCCTGCATCTATCAATTCGTTCAATAACCCAATTAGGAACATCATAAATCGATATCAGATATGTCGGTAGGCTACTCAATACAGAGTTGATAAGGATAATTCTCCCTCCCAGGGATAGACATTTTCCTTTCCATCCTGCTAGCTTCCTTTCGATTTTCTCAATGAGTGGCAACCAGTCGTCGTGCCTCATCTTGCCCGGCCTAATAGTGGTACCTAGATAACAGAGTGGGTACTCCCCTTTAACGCACTTTAAAGTCGACGAGGATTGCTCCCATGACTCGGTGCTGTTATTACTAAGGTGGATCACACAACTCTTATGTAGATTAACCCTTAATCCTGACCAGTACTTGAAATATCTGAGAATGATCCTAACTGCCAATATTTCTTCTATCTTGGAGACTCCAAACAGTAGAGTATCATCAGCGTACTGTAGAATTGACAATGGATCCTGGATCCCCTTAACTTTGACCCCCTTGATAATGCCTCCCTCCATTCCTTTCTTATTCATTTCAGTTATCCCATCCGCGATAATAGTGAAAATAAGAGGAGATAATGGGTCCCCCTGTCTCAGCCCTCTCTTGCACCTAATTTCTTTACCTCTCTCCCCATTAAATTGAATGAATGACTTGTCGTTTCTGACACACATTCTCATCCACCTTCTCCATTTTTCCCCGAATCCCATAAGGTGAAGCGCCTCTTCTATGCAGTTCCATTTGACAGAGTCGTAGGCTTTTTGGAAGTCTAGTTTAAGTAGGAAGCCGTCGATTCGCTTTTTATTTTCTCTGAAAACAACCTCGTGTGCTGACGCAATGCTATCCGTGATGTCTCGCCCCTTAACAAAACCACTTTGTGACGAATCTATAATTTCGTTAAGTATCGGGGATAGTCTATTAGCCAGCACTTTGGTGATGATTTCGAAGGATCCATTCAGCAGACTAATCGGTCGCAGATCGTCAATTGTACGAATATCCATTTTTTTCGGGATCAACACCATTAGCGTAATTCAGTCTTTCTATCTTAATCTCTCCCTCATACATCCCTTGAAAAATATCCAGGAGATCTTTTCTCATGATGGAACCAGCATAAGGAATAGAAAAAGATCGGGAACCCATCTGGTCCTGGGGCCTTATCTTGTCCCAACGCCTTGATCGCTTTAATAATCTCTTCTTCCCCAAATGGCCCCTCTATGCTGTCACTCCCCTCAATCCTTGAGTTTGCCCACATCTCTGAATCCAAATTACATCTTAAAAGCCTCTTACTCCCCAGTAGCTTTCTGTAGAAAGAATCTATGTGTTCTCAAATGACTGCCTCCTCCTGCGTCCACTCTTCCCCTACAGGCAACCCCCCTATTCTATTGTGTCTATTTCTACCGTTAGCCACCTTATGGAAGAAAGTTGTATTCACATCCCTCTTTTTTAACCAATGAATTCTCGATCTCTGTCTCCAGCAGCATTCTTCCCTTTCCCCGGTGGCGTAGAGCTCCACTCTGTTGGAAGAAAGTTCATCGAATTCCGTTTGTAGTAGGCATCTGTCTTCTTCGATCGTTTCCAGTTCCTGGACCCTTACCACTAATTCTTCCTTTCTTCTCCTATCCACTTCATTTACGCCTTTAGCCCACGATTTGAAGTCTCTCCTTAGTCTTCTCAGTTTGGTGTTCCAGGAAGAGATAGGGTCGTTACCGCAAGTAGGCTCCTCCCAAGACTTTTTGATCATCTTTCTGCATTCCGGATTGGCACACCAAGCTTTCTCAAATCTAAACTGTCTTACTGGCTTCCTTCTACCCCTGTCCCCGTCCAGTATCAATGGAATATGGTCTGAAGTTGATCTTGGGATCGATCTCACGCTTGCTAATGGGAAAGCGTCTTCCCAATCCGTAGACACCAATATTCTATCCAGCTTTGCTAAAGTCGGGATGGACTGCATATTGGACCACGTAAACCTTCTATCGTTCCCCTTAATTTCTAGGAGATTGAGATCGTAGATCACGCGGTTGAAGCTATGTCTATCTCTCTCAGACGGACCCCTCCCTCGGTGTTCATGATTATACCTAGTGATATTGAAATCCCCCCAAGCACCCAAGGTCCAATCCATCTTTCACGAATATCCCGCATTTCCACCCAGAACTCATCTCTATGACTATAGTCACAAGGGCCATACCCGGACGTAATCCTTTGTTCCCAATCGTCCCTTTTCCGTTTAATCCTAATAGTAACAGAAAAATTATCTACAAACTCCTCAGTAATAATAAATTCGTTAGGATCGACTGGGACAAACAACAGTACTGTTGGCTACAAACAACAGTACTGTTGGCTCAATCATGGTTCCCATATGCTTTCTGATTCCCCCAAGACAAGAGCCTTAAACAATTTTTGTTAATATAATCACCAGTTGTTAATTAGCTGCTGCATGCATTCTGGAAGGAGCTTTATTTTTGGTATATCTTCAGGAAATTCTCCAAACAACACCAGAAATTTCAATATATTTCCAAGTGATAAACTACTTTTTTTTTCAGATCAAAAGCTTCCTCACCCCCAGGTTACTGAGTTTTTAGTCTCTGCATATGCATAGCGAAGATTCAGTACTCTGCTTTAAATTATCTGGAGGCTCTAACATACCCAACACTTCGAACCGAACTGATGCAGATACATGACGCTATCAATCAAGTCAAATCTGTTTGTTTTTTTTTTTTTTCTGTAAACGGTGAGGTAAATCCTCCTGGTCCCTTTAATAAGATTTTAATGAAACAATACAACCAAGCAGGATGATAGGATGATAGGATGATGGACTGGTCAAACAAGAATGAAGAAGTTGGATGCTACATCAAGGCCTTTGCCTTTTTACATTATTCAGCAAATTAACAAAGTAGTAGGCATCTAAAGGGTTGTTGTTAATTTACTGTAAGGTTTGAAATGCTTTTTGCAATTAGAGTTGTTCTTTTTGGTAAGAATGCAATTAGAGTTGCTGAAGTGCAAGGCCGGTCCTGAGATTTTTAGGGCATTGTGCAGAAAGAAAAAAATGGGTTTTCTTTACCGATTCCAATACAAATTTTTCTTTATATTGATTTCAACGTCATGTATATATATTTATATATATTATACGAATTCAATTGAAAAATATGTTTATAACAATTTTATATAAATTCATTTAAATACCTTTCAAAATTGCAAAACCTTTTAGTCTTTTCAAAAATCCACAGAGTAATTAATGAGCATCATCGGACCAGAACCAGATCCAATCTCTCTAAAATTTGAGCATCTTGTAGAAATTACATAAAAAAATCTTAAAAAATTAAACAAAAAAACATCAAAATTAGTAGTATAGATGCGCGCATACCATAAGAAGAAATACGTAATACATTATTCAACAACAAAATGTGTCATTTAAAATTTTGGTCATCCAATTGCCTCCTACTATACAGTCTGTACTTTACATACTATAACTAATGTGGCTGAATTAGAGTTTCTTAATTTGTTAGGAAAAACTAATTAAGCTTGGAGGATAAGTAAACATACTTTATATCATACTAAGTTTCACAGGGCACTTATTATTAGTGGGCCCTATGCAACCTGTGTGTTGCACAAGGCCAGGTAGGGTTGGCATTCGGGTCTACCGGGCCGGGTCGGGTCGGACCCGCCTGGATTGAAAGCTGACATGGGCGGGTTCGGATCGGGTCGGAGGGTTAACCGGGCCGGGTCGAAGAGTCGAAATCACGACCCGCCCAACCGTGAACCCTTTCGGGTCCAACCCGGGTCGGATCGGGTCGCGGGTTGGCCCGGTTAGTTAACCTTTTTTTTTACTTAAGAAAAAGTAATTTTAATAATAATAATAAGATTGAAAGTCGTAATAATAATAACATAAAAAATCGTAATAATAATAATGATGAAAGAGTTAAATTGCCAAAAAAAATTGATATATTATTCATATGATTTCAAGTTATACAAGTTTCACAATTTGTAATAAAAAATAAAGATTTTCTACAAATTTGTTTTATACAATAACAAATTTCTTATATACAATTTTAATTTACTTCAATTTTCCTAATTTTAAATAACAAGCAAAGATTGAATACAATTTTTTATCTATTTACAATTGCCTTCAATTTGATGGCCTTCAATTTATTATAGTTGACTTGTTGTTGTTGGTCTTGAATTCTTCATTTTGGTTGCTATTGTTGTTATTGTTGTTGTTGTTCCGGCAAGTTGCTCTCGCTTGTGGATGTAGATAATGCTTTTTCTTGTGTCCTATCTTTAGCCTTCAGCCAGTCTTCTGTGCAAATGAGCATCTCTAGCTAACGATTGGGGCTTCAACTGATTTCTGTAATCAGTTAGAACCCTGCCACTTGTGAAAAATATACTTTCAGAAGCAACTGTAGAGACAGAAGGAGTTAGTAGATCTTTAGCCATATATTTAAAAATACTATAAGTATGTTCATGGTCTTTCTACCATTGTAAAATATCTAGTGAAAAACTAAAAGACTCATAATCTTATTGGTTATACCAATTTAATTCATTTGGTTGATTAGTTCTAGGTTTTTTTGGATTGAGTTACCATTTTTTCATTCTTGAAATACGGTGCCACTTAATGCAATAAAATGTACACAATTTCTAATTTTAAGTATATATGGATCGGCTATTTTTAATGCATCTTGAACGCATAAATTTAAAATATGACATGCACATCTAACATGAAAAATATTGTCAGATTGAGGGTTTAATGCAGTTTTTAAAATACTAATTGATGCATTGTTGTTAGATGTATTATCAAAACTAATACACATAATTTTATCGTGAATATGAAAAACATCACAAATTTCTAAAATACGATTTGCTATTTCAATGCCACTATGGGGATAGGGCAACGCAGCAAGTGATATGATTCTTTTTTGAAGAATCCAGTCATTGTTGATCCAATGACAGGTTATTCTCATCATTAGAATATTGTTGCAACTCGTCCAACAATCCGAAGTTAAACTAACTCTACAAGTTAAACTCCATAAAATTGCAATCAAAGCGTTCTTCATTTCATTGTACATTTTAAAACAATCCGATTTGCAAGTATTTTTAGGAATTCTTCTAAAATGAGGGTTTTAAGGCGGTTTGATTAAAATTTTCCAAGTCCCTACTCTCGGGATAGGAAAATGGTAACTCTTCCTTTATTACTAATCGAGCCATTTCCCAACGAACAAGATCGGGATCATAAGGGTGGCTATCAACTAGACCGGTCCTAGGGTAAATTTTTTGTTGGCCAGGTAGGTCAACAAGAAGTTCTTTATGCACACTTAGGATGTGTCGCTTAATTGTACCCGTACCCTCACCCCTCTTCCATTTGTATTGCTTAGAACATGTTTTACAAACTTTCAAACCTACACCTGGTGTTTCTTCGTCCGGGATATAATCGTAAAATTTATGCCAATCACTACTTTCCCCTCTAGTTTTCCTACCACTAGGGGGTTATGTTATTTCGGTTGCTTGTTGTTGTGGTTCGTCTTCGAATTGTATGTCTCCTACAAACTCATCGTGTGTACCCCATTGATGGGTAGGAGGATCTTGGTACTCTTCATCGGGCTCATTATGTGGGACAATTGGTGGCCTATGGAAAGTGCCGGTGGAATCTTTTTCACTTTGGCTACGATCGCTGCTGCGTGATCTAGACATGTTTATATGTAGTAGTGTATGTAAAAAAAAAAAAAAAAAACTACACAATGTAGAAACGATAAGTTACACACAAAAAAATCTGGAAAACAAGAGGGTTGTGAGAGAGAAGATCAAAAAACCAACAAACAAACAAGATACCAAAAATTATAACTATAAAAATAATAAAAATTGAAGAAGATGGATATGAAATTTTGATACCGTTCACCGTGGATACTCATATATAAAAAATCCGTGAAAATAAGAATAGAAGTAGAAGTAGAAATCCGTAATTAAAGACTCGATGTGAGCTTGGAGGAGAGTTGAAGACTTGATTACTTGAAGTTGGAGGAGAGTTGAAGACTTGAAGACGTTGTTGAATTTTCAGTTCGATACGATCGGAATTTGATCGTGTATATGTCTTGCTACCTTGTTTGTTCAATTGTTCACAAATTGAAATGAATTGAGTAATAATAGTAGAGAGAGTAAGAGAGTAAGGTGTGAATTTTTTGTTTGAGTTTTGGGGGTATTTATAGGGTAAAAATATAAATAAATAAAAAACACCAAAAACAGCTAAAAGAGCCGTTACAACGGCTCTCGAGTGTACAGTAACGGTCTGCGACCATTGGACCTGCGGGTCAACGGTCGACCCGGAGCGGGTCAAACGGTTCGCAACACGCGGGTCGACCCGCGGGTTGGCGGGTGGGTTGGCTTCTTTTTCGCGAGTTACCGGGGCGGGTTATGCGGGTTGGATTCGTTAATTTCGCGACCCGGGTCAACCCGTCAACGTTAACGGGTTCGACCCGAACCCAAACCGTGGTTTCGCGGGCCGGGTTAAACGGACGGGTTGCGGGCAGTTCGTGTGTCGACCCGACCCGTTTGTCATCCCTAGGGCCAGGACCAAGGCCGGCCCTGCTGAAGTGCATAAGTTCGTGTGTGACATGGATGTCGAATACAAACGTATGTGTATGATGATTCTAAATCTTTCTATGTTTCTATGATTTTTTTTTTTTTTTTTTTTTAAGTTTCTGTGTTTCGATAATGTTCTTCAGGATTCTACCCCTAAATCAAATTATGCATATATAAGTATTGATACCGTTTTTTTCTGGATTGTACCTCTAAATCTAATTGTGCTACAAATATGCTTCTATAGTTCTACTGTAATTATTCAGGTGTAGCTCTTACTGCACCAAGGGGGAGGGCAATTCAGAGTTTTCTTTCCCTTGTAATTTTTTCAAGTCAGTCGTGGAATGGAAAAAGAACAAGAGCACCATTTGGATACACGAAATCTTTATACATACGGTGACCATGCACAATTCAGTAACTGTGGTCTCACACCAGTATTTACACTTATTTTTTATCTTTATTTGGATATTTAACATGCAATGCGCTTTTGAACAAATACATGTCGTAATAGTTTGGATGGTGAAGATTAAGCTCTATAGAGTAGAACGAAAATGCAAATAGATTAACGAAAAATCATCTCATTAGTCATTACTGGTCTAAAATTAAAATTTCGTGTGGGAGCAAATTTTTTATTTATTTCAAAAATTATCGAACAGGATATCACATCCCGTCTGAGAGAAAAAATTCTGAAGAAAAGAGTAATGGACCCATAAATAAGGACCATAGGCCTAATGCATAAGATTTAAAAAATTAAATTGAGGAAAAGCTTGAATGGTGTATAATACGTTTCTTTTGGTTTTTTTTTAATTAAAAAAAACGATCGGACGGGATATGATATCCTGTCCAATCTGTTTAAATAAAAAATAATAATAAAATTGTCGACAGACGGAATATGATATTCCGATTTCCAAATTTTGGCTTTTGCCATTTCTTCTCCCAAATTTGGCTGGCGATTGTTCACGTCGAACCCGAATTTTGGGTATTTGGCCAACGACTGTAACACCCCGCAAAATTGAGTTATCACAATTTTGCCAACGGGTGTTACGCACATGTATTTTGTACTGTTACAAGTAATATTCGTAACGTATTTTTATATAAATCTCATACATATTTTATATTCCGATTATTTATATGTTTTCCGTTCTCTCAAAATTCATTTATCCTACTTTGAACCAACTCAGACATTTATTTTAATCTTTGTGTTTTTACATGTATTGCACGTGTTTTAAATACACGTGTCGATTACGTATATTTTACCGTTACATGAAATGTTCGTAACATTATTAATATACATGTTCTACGTATTTTGTCTTTTGACTGTTTTTCGTTTTCTCAAATTTATTTTGTATTGATACGTGCATTGCACGTAAAGTTTTATGCACATTTTTATTTTTCAAAATTTTTCTAGAGTCATGCACATTTCTCTTCTCATTTTTTTCTCACAATAGTATGGTTTATTTTGTTTATTTTATTAAACCCAATAGGCCTAAATTTATTTTGAAGCCCACTAAAAATTAATTACAAATTGATACCCATGATTAATTCTACACTTAAATGAACATTTTAAACTCTAGCACACTTGTCATATAACATACATCTACAACTAAATTAATAACAATTAATTATAGAATTTATAAGAGAAGTGTGTGCACATAGAGTGCACGTGCACGTATTTGTGCACATGGATGAGATTGGTCGGTCATGCATAGGAGTGAGGAGAGAGTGGGAGAAGTTGTGAGTAAGTGGGGAGTTATTTTGGGTAGTGGGAGTCATCTCAACCCCATAATATTCCTAATAATGCTCCCCTCCTTTAACATGAACACACACAAAAAAGATCAAAACAAAATTAAAAAGAGAAGAGCGAAGAGGAGGTTTCGGATTTGACTAGAGAAGAAGAAGTGGGTTCGGTTTTTGCTAGGAGGAGGAGAAGGCTATCTTTTGTTGGAGCTTTGGAGCAATTTTCTAGTTGTTCTATTTGCAATTTGCATCAAGAAAGTGGTGGGTGTCTCTTTTACTTTCTAAATTGTTGTAGAATGTATGCCTAGGTATTTTATGCTTGAAATGGACAATTGATATGAGTTCTTTAGTTACTTATGTGATGCATGTTGTGTTGTTATCTAGAATTCTTAGTAATAATGAAATATGAGAAATAATGCATGCTAGTTGAAAGTTTCAATATAGAATTGTTATTATCAAATTGAAATTCTATTTAGAGTATGTTGTAGTGTTGTTAGGCATATGGTAGGATGCCGTGATTAAATCATGTATACATATTATATGTGTGTAACAACTTGTTAAGTTGTTGTGCAATTAGGGGGTGAATTATAAGTTAATGGAGATGTGTGATTTTTCATAAACCAAGAACGATGGCTAGAAGAAATTTATATTCATGTTAGCTGCTACAAAAGTAATATTGTTGATTAGTAATAGTACATGTGTATAAAGTTCTTAAAATTACTATTTAAAGAATATGTGTAAAAATTTCACTCTAATATGTATAAAATCAATGAGAAATCACTTCTGGAAATCTGGGAGTGTGTTTCATGAACATTTAATTTGAAAGAAAAGAATAGAAATCAAAATAGATGAATGAGTTAAAAATAGGGGAAAACAGAGAGTTGGGTTATAAAGTTTTGAACGCATATATTATCAGATATGATGTTTGGGTAACTTGGTTAGCGCGTGAGGGGGGGGGGGGGGGGGGGGGGTTCCTGGTGCTTGGTTGTGCTCAGGTTCGAGTCTTGAGAGGGACTTTTTTTTCGATTTATAAGCCGGAAACAGTAGATCATGAGTATTTATATCACTGAGTTGGGGTTTATTCACAAATGTGAGTTGGCTCATTGGTTTAGGCTGTGGTCTGTGTCGCTGTTGTGCCTGAAATCCAGCTGTTACCCCTTTTGGGTTTTGTTTTTATTTTTATGATCTTTTCCAAGTTTTAAAATTTGGAAAAAAATCATAGAAATATTTTAGAATATTATTAGAACACTTGGGAATTATTTCACATTATTCTAAAAGATGTTTTGAGAATTTAAAAGTCATATTCATGTATTAGATGAGTTTTTGAATTCAAGTTTAAAAAGAAAATGTACATGATTAAAGATTTTTAATAATAAAATCAAACCCGTGATTAAGAGATTAAAATCTGGAATTTCTAGCGATTAATCTTAAAGAATCCTTGTATTAAGAAATGATGATTTAATCTTAAAGAACTTTGTATTGAGAAATATACTTGAAGTATAGGCAAACATGCAGAAGATTATAAATTGAAAGAACATTGAATGTTATTAAATTGAATAGTTTGGGTGGTTAACCAAAAAATTGTCTACAAGAATTTGACTTGATAAATTGTTATCAAATGTTACTATAAGAAGTTGAATACTTCATAAAGAAAGTGGATGAAGAAGAAATGATGGATAATGAATGAAATGTTTACATTGAGGTTAGATATAATCTAATTGATCTCTGTAGTGAGATGGTTGTTGAAATCTAGAGGCTAGGCAAGACCTTTAGTAACTGGCAATTTGTGAATAAAGAAATTTTGGAAAGTAGCCGGTATGGGCTAATGTTTCTCGTGTGTTGATTTAAATCCGGTAAGGTAGGTTAGCTCTAGGTTGTGATGATTATAATTAAACCTAAGGATAGGCACCAGAAGAAGATATGATAGAAACAACGACGAATATGTCCAGTAAAGAATGTACAGCTCCTAGGGTTTCAAGATCGAGGAATACGCTCGGTAAATCCATGTATATGGGCTAGGGGTATGTCCGTCCATCATCGAAAAGATCGATAAAGAGACTGCAGTTCCTAGGAATGTTCGGGACGGATAGGATATGCCCGGTAAATCCACTGAGATGGGCCAGGGGTAGGCCGGTAAGGTCCAATATCCTGAGGGTGCGACTCCTCGGTGACTACGCGTTGAAGTATATTCATTGGGTTAGGTTGCATAGCGTGAGATGTAAACCCTATAATGAGGAGTACGTTAAGGGCCTGCCCTCGGACCTATTTAGTATGCAATGCATAGAATCCGAATAAATATGCATTAGTGTCATCGTAGTGTAAACATCTGCATTGGCATTAAGTCATATTATACATTGACATGTTTAGAATAGTCACTTTTATACTTTATTGTGCATTCAAGTTTGTGTTTGCTAAAGTAAGAGAATCGCTGTATTATAGCACTGCGTCAATTGTATGCAACTGACGTGCCCACAGTTTTTTAGTGTAGGACTTGGATTAGCAAAAGGCATAAAGATGAATTGATACTAATGATTACTTCCATATTAAAATTGTTGAATGTTAAAGCTGTATATTTTTTTTTGTAATTTCCGCTGTATATTTTTGTAACAGACATTGTGTAATGAAAAAGTTTTAAATTTCCTTGTAATTTTGTACGAATTGAAGTAAAAAATCTTGTTGTGCTACGAATTATATGTATTTGGAATTCGGGGCGTTACAACGACTACAAATGCTCTTAAAGGTTATTGTAGAGTATGTTGTAGAAACTTCTAATAGAATTGTGCCACCTCCGGTTGTAAAGGATTAGGTTGTAGAAGTTGGTGTATGTGTAACATTAGGGGTGGACAATTATTATCCGAATCGACCAATCCGAACCAATTCAATCCGAACCGACCGATTTTTAACAGAACAAATTGGGGGTTTGGGTTGGCCCGGTCCTTGATCTTCAATAACCAACTAGACCGGTTCGGATGGTAGATAGGGCTTTCAAATAACCGATGAAATTGAACCGATCATACCTCTATGCATTAGTCCATAATAAATATAGTTCTTTAATTTCTTGAATATACAAACAGTCATTTCTCATTTTCTTGGAGATACAAACAGTCGCCTTTGATTTTTTTAGTACAAACCGTGCAGTTGTTCTACCTATGTTTTGATTCTCCATAATCCTGTGTGTTATGTTGTTGAGAAATGCTTGATTTACAGTGTGGCCCAGCTTAATAGAATCATAAAATTGATGTAAGATTTAGTAATTACTTTAATCAAGTCAAACAGAAATTAATTTCTAAATATTTTTTATTGTACCTGAAATTCAATTAGATATGGTTATTGATCTTCCTTTTATGAGAATAAACTAAGATTACAGAAGTATGCATGTTGTTACCGCTGATTCTGGTGTGGGGGTAAACAGATGAGATTTGTAAGTTCACGGAAAAACCTGAATAGCGGATCCAAGCCCTCTGATTCCTGCCGCTACCTGTAAGGAAGTGCGATACACCGGGGTTGATTCCGGCGACGCACCCTCCGACGCTCTTGTCAGTAACCAGTGATGATTAAGAAAGAACTTAAGGTGAAAAAAGAGTGATTACCTGGTCACAGTGGTAGGTGGGAGGAATTTATAGTCGCCAGGGGAGTGATTAGGGACCTGATTTCCTGTGTAACTGTCAGGAGTAAAATCCTCCCAATCTGTTTAGGAAACTGACCCCTGATTCTCGGTGAGAGCAAATCAGGCCCGTTGATTCGGTCAAATCAGTGACCCTGATTTTCCTCTTGCTGGTTTGGGTTTGTCTTGGGTCGGGACCCGTTCCCAGTTGGAGTGGATCCGTTTGTGGGTTATTGGATCTGTGAGAAGGAGACCCAGTACCCGTTTCGGACCCATTTGTATGTGAAATTACCGTTTTACCCCTGAGCTTCAAGATTCGTGCCCAATCTGGACGGTTCCGATTTAACCTCATTTTTAGCCATATCACGAGCCCCCCACTCCTAAAGACTGAGTGTGATCAGCCTTTAAGGAGTAGTTTAACTGTTTCAGTGGCTAGTGGAGTTGTATCGGAGTCTGAATGGAGGGTTTTGAATCTCGAAGGGGGTAGTGAGGTAATTTTTTGAAGCCATATGCTGTTCTGAAGCCTTGTTTGAATATTCGACGGTTTTTATCTATTTTTTCGGATTATTTATTTAATTTTGCAAGGTGTTACCCAATCGTTCGGGGGCCTTAACAGTACATTCTAGGCAATAATTCTTCGTTCAGGGGCTTAGGGATATGTCTCCGAATTTATAATTATTTTCTAGAATTTTTAGTTAATTTTCTCGAATTTTTAGTAATTTTTCGCAATTTTTAAATAAATAAAACGATTTAAATAAATAAAAATTGATTTTTAAATACCGATTTATGGCGTGGCGCAATCTGGACCCTTGATCAGTGCCGAGCGCGATTTTCTGGGCGATCAGACGATTCCTATTCCTCGGCAGGTAGTTTCTTCATTAACGAGGGTCGGCTCCTCGGTTCCTCGGCTCGGCAGGTCGGCTCCTCGGCTCGGAATCAGCCGAGGTACGTGGCGCCATCTGGACCGTC
Source organism: Hemerocallis citrina (assembly GCA_017893485.1). NCBI lineage: Eukaryota > Viridiplantae > Streptophyta > Magnoliopsida > Asparagales > Asphodelaceae > Hemerocallis > Hemerocallis citrina. The sequence continues at coordinate 1,146,054 of JACEHZ010000207.1, forward strand.
CATCTCAGCGCGGATCCCCAAAAAATGCTATCTTGTCGTTTAGTGATCGTGGCAAGATCTGAACCGTTCATCATGACGAGCGCGCTTTTTGACAAGATCCAACGGCTGACATGGGTCGACGGGTTTTTTCGCCATATACGAGGGTCGGTTCCTCGTCCCCTCGGCTCGGCGGGCTTTTTTCGCCATATACGAGGGTCGGTTCCTCGTCCCCTCGGCTCGGCGGGCTTTTTCGCCATATACGAGGGTCGGTTCCTCGTCCCCTCGGCTCGGCAGGTCGGCACACGTAGTTCGGAATCTGCCGAGGTACGTGGCAAGATCTGGGCCGTCCGTCATGACGAGCGCGCTCTTTGGCAAGATCCAACGGCTGACATGGGTCGGCGGGTTTTTTCACCATACACGAGGGTCGGTTCCTCGTCCCCTCGGCTCGGCACACACAGTTCGGAATCTGCTGAGGTACGTGGCGAGATCTGGGCCGTTCATCTCAGCGTGGATCCCCAAAAAACACTATCTCGTCATTTAGTGGACGTGGCGAGATCTGAACTGTCCATCATGACGAGCGCGCTTTTTGGCACGATCCAACGGCTGAGGATGGTCGGCAGGTTTTTTTTGCCATATACGAGGGTCGGTTCCTCGTCCCCTCGGCTCGGCGGGCTTTTTTCGCCATATACGAGGGTCGGTTCCTCGTCCCCTCGGCTCGGCGGGCTTTTTCGCCATATACGAGGGTCGGTTCCTCGTCCCCTCGGCTCGGCAGGTCGGCACACGTAGTTCGGAATCTGCCGAGGTACGTGGCGAGATCTGGGCCGTCCGTCATGACGAGCGCACTCTTTGGCAATATCCAACGGCTGACATGGGTCGGCAGGTTTTTTCGCCATACGAGGGTCGGTTCCTCGTCCCCTCGGCTCGGCACACACAGTTCAGAATCTGCCGAGGTACGTGGCGAGATCTGGGCCGTTCATCTCAGTGCGGATCCCCAAAAAACACTATCTTGTCGTTTAGTGGACGTGGCGAGATCTGAACTGTCCATCATGACGAGCGCGCTTTTTGACACGATCCAACGGCTGAGGATGGTCGGCAGGTTTTTTTTGCCATATACGAGGGTCGGTTCCTCGTCCCCTCAATTCGGAGGTTCGGTGTCGTCGGCCGAGGTGTGGGGTTGGATGTTTTGGAAAGTCTCGGCTTTGGAGGGTTGCTACCTCCCGGCCCAGTAGCTCGGCTACTTGGCCGAGCTGTTCGGTAGCCCGGTCAAGCTGGCCGGTGGCAAGCAGTTCGGAAGGTGCATGTGGTAGAACCTGGAGCGTCCATCATTGCGTGAATCACGAGGACGGGATTCAGATCACGAGAAAACGTAATCTTGTCGTTTTGTGGGCGTGGCACAATCTGAACCGTCCATCGAGTTTTGACACGAAATTTGGAGAGATCCGATGGTGATTTCATCTCGGGAGGATTTTTCCCCACATACGAGGGTCGGTTCCTCGTCCCCTCGGATCGGAGGTTCGGTGCCTTTGGGCGAGGTATGGAGACTGGGTAGCTCGGAGTTGTTTTGAAGAGACTCAGTAGCTCGGTGGCCCAGCCAAGCTGTTCGATAGCTCGGTTAAACACACCGGTGGCCGAGTTGCGGACTTGGTTATTTGAAGATCCTCTGTCGTTGAAACTGAAACGTCGCGACACTCCGCTTTGGCGCTTTGGCTCCTTAATGGGCTTTTTAGATTCCCAAGGCAGCCCAAACGTCGCTTTTGGGGTTATAAAAGTTCATTCCCCCATCCCCAAGCTCATTTCTCACTTTTCACTCTAAGATTTCACTTTTTACTCTCTGTGCTCTCTGCTAGCGGCGATCTTTGCTCCAAGGTGGTTGCGCTAGCTGTCGCGTGGGCCAGGCGATTTCCGGCAAGCTCATTCCGACCATGAACGTCACTTCAAGGTCAGTCTATTTGTCTTTGCTTTTTTATAGAGATGTCAAGAGTGAACTCAGAGAGTGAGGCCTCGTCCTCGGGCAATGATGGCGCCGAGGAGAGGAGGAAGGCGAAGATCCGAAGGAAGGGGAAGCAGGTGGCCGAGCCGGTTGCGGTCGAGGCGAGGAAGGAGAAGAAGAAGAGGAGGGTGGTCACCCAATCTCCCGTGGTCGAGGTGATCGTGGAGAACCCGAAGCAGGCCCCCGAGATGGGACGATACCCTTCTGTACTATCCGGGCATTCGGGGGTTAGGCAGTACGAGGGCGATCTTTTGAAGAAGGCGATCTTCGGCCAGTCGAAAGTTTATGAGGAACCCAATCCGGCACTTCCTATCGAGGCAGACGTGATTGGGTCGGTGTTATTCGAGAGGGATCTCCTTCGGATCAGAAAGGGGTTTGCCATACCTCCGGAGTACAAGTTAATTGTCCCCGACGCTGGGATGCGGGCAAATTCCAAACTATCGTCGTCGGATATGTGCATGCTCGACTATGACTCCCTGAACGTCGAACTGCGTTTTCTGCTGCATCCCTTCATTCGCCAGGTCCTCGGATGGTTCTGCCTCGCGCCGACCCAATTTATGCCGAACACATGGCGTCATGTGAACGCCTTCCTGCTCCAGTGCCGCAACGCTGAAGTCGAGCCGGACCTGACGGTTTTTCGAGGCCTGTATCGAATAAACCGGATGCACAAGACCGAGCATCGGTACTACTTGGGGCCGAGGAAGGGTGTTTGGATCATAGAAAACCCAGACTCAATTAAAGGCTGGAAGGAAAAGTTTTTCATATTGAGGGGGGAACCAATGCTGCAAATTCCGAGCCGGTGGAAGCCAGAGGTGCCCAAGTTTGCGAGAGTCGACCCCGTACTGACTGAGGCCGAGGAGGTGGCGGCGAGGAAGATCATGGCCCTCCCCATGTTGAGTTGGAGGGAGTTGACGGAGGAGGTGTTGTTCGGGTCTGGCCTTAGCCCCATCGACCCGAGTATGCTCCTGACATCTCGTTTATTTTGTTTTTCTTTCAAGTCTTTAGCTCGTCTTACTGACTCAGTTTGTGTTTCGTTTGATGCAGAAGCGCCGAAGATGGATTTCAATGCCATGATGATCGATAGGGGCAAAGTGGCCGGTGGCAGAAAGTGGAAGAGGCCGACCGCGGCTGCCTCGTCAGGTCCGCAGCCCAAGGTTGCTTCGACCACCACTCCGCCTCCTCCGACCACCGAGGCGCCTTCGACGGTGGTTGTTGCCGAAGAGCCCTCGGCGCCTGTGGCATCTGCCCCGGTTGGTGGGGCCTTCGATGTCAATGCGGCGTTGTCGCTCGAGGCTCCGCCGTTGACCGATGCGGCCGAGGAGATCCTGACCGAGCAGCACAAACAGCTGTTCGTGCCGAACTGGCGAGTGAAGAATCACGACGGATTCCTCGGAAACTCACAGATGTCGGTGCAGGTCGTCAAGCACCTGGCAACCCCGAAAGATAGAGCCGCGCTGCAGGCGGGGACAGTCGGCGACGATACCTACGAAGTGGCTCGGTCGCTCGTATCGGTAAGTTTTTCATTGTGGATTTCTTCAAGTCTATTGCTCGGCCTGTATCTTGCGCTTATCGTTGTCTTCACAGGCCACCTGTCACTTCGGCCATCTCCTTGAGACGTTCGCTGCGCAGGAGAAAGAGTTGAAGGCCGCCAGCGACAAAGACAAGGCGAAAAAGGTCAAGGCGGTTCGGCAACTCGAGGCCGAGCAGAGGCGGGTCGAGGCCTTGGAGGTCCGGGTTGCCGATCTTGTGGCCGACCTGGAAAGAGCCAAGGGGCGGCTTGATGCGGAGTCTGCCAAAGCCGCGAAGGCTGCCGAGGAGTTGGCTGCGTCGGCGAAGTCTCTGGCCGATGTGAAGGCGGAGAAAGAGGCCTTGTCCACGAAGATTAGGGCCGAGGTCGAGGCCGAGGCGAAGAAGCACATGTCCACGAACATGGAGAGGTCCTATCAGAGGGCGCTCAACCATGTTCAAGATCGTGTCCCCGGCTTCGAGCGGGTCGGCTACAGGCTGTGGCCGGGGTCAGCCTCGGGCGGCGAGGAGGAGGGAGGCGAAGGTGACGAGGGAGAAGGCGACGACGACGAGGAGGTGGACGCCGACCCTTTGGTGGCAGACCCCCAGGTCGAGGGGAGAAATGAGGGGCCATCTAGCGACGCGCCTGTGGTCGAAGCGGCGACGCAGGTGGACCCCTGATCTCCTCGTAATTTTTGTAGTTTTTGTTCTTTTTCAAAAATAATGTAATGCCTTTTGCGGATTGGCCACCGCTTTTATGATGAATGGAAAAGATTGTTTTGGTTTTGGATTTGTCCAAGTGTTTAGTTCGGCCATGTAGTTCTTCAATGTTGTCCTTTTTTATTTCAGATCGTCGAGCAAACTCATGTCAGCACGGCGGCTCGGCGCCGTGCGGAGTTGTTTCAGCAGTCCCGTGAGGCTCGCCTTAAGGGCGAGGTTCATCTGACGAGGAGAATACTGCACAACGTAGAGAAGAGAAACAGCAAGTTGTTGGCCGAGTTACACCACCTGCGACTAGTCGAGGCCGAACTCTCTGCGAAGGAGGAAGAGTTGGCCCTGGTTTTGGCCGAACGAGACGATTTCGCAAAGAGGGTCGAACAGCTCCAAAGGGTAACGGTCGACAAAAGTATCGAGGTGACCCACTTGCGTCGCGTCATATCTGATAGCGCCGAGTACCTTGGTTCGGCGAAGCTTCCTCGGTTCAAGGTGATTGTGAGGGACGACACACTGAAGGATAGGATCGTTGAACTGGAGGAAGAGGTTGCTCGGCTTAAACCTCAGCCTGTGAGGGCTAATGTCCGCAGTACCTTGTGTACTCGCGAAGAGTATGACGGAGGGATTACGTTCTATCAACTCGCGAGCCGAGCCCCCATCGTAGGCCGATCAGCGACTGACGCCCAAAGTGGAGTAGCGGTGTCTTCAAGTGGTGCTTCAGTTGGAGCGACCGTCAGGGTTAGCGGCGAGGGGGCGTCTCAATTCGTCGGCTTAGAGACTAGCTCGGAGGTCAAGAAGCGCCGACCACGGGTGTCCCTGAACCGGAGTGTCCCCCTTCCGCGGAGGCGCTAAACGGGTCGTACTGTGTTCTTGGGTCACTGAACTGTCTTTTGTTGTAACCTTTGGGTCTTGTAATTTTATCGAAGTTATATTAATGAAATTGGAGTCGGCTTGTCCGTTGTAGTGCTGTAGTTGTTTTACTCTTGAAATGAATTGTGAGAAGTGTTTGCTTCGCCGAGCGCCCTAGCCGCGAAACTCATGTTTTAGCCGTGGTCCTGACTCTTGCTCGGTAGGAAACTGACCCCTGATTCCCGGTGAGAGCAAATCAGGCCCGTTGATTCGGTCAAATCAGTGACCCCAATTTTCCTCTTGCTGGTTTGGGTTTGTCTTGGGTCGGGACCCGTACCCAGTTGGAGTGGATCCGTTTGTGGGTTATTGGATCTGTGAGAAGGAGACCCAGTACCCGTTTCAGACCCATTTGTATGTGAAATTACCGTTTTACCCCTGAGCTTCAAGATTCGTGCCCAATCTGGACGGTTATGATTTAACCCCATTTTTAGCCATATCACATGTGAAAAAGCAATGTATCTCACTCATTTAAATGTCATCATCTCAAACAATTAGTGTAAAATTCATTAGTAACTTGTGGGTTTTATGAATCTTCATTTTAAATTCATTTCTGAACAACCAATAACAGGTTGTTTCTTAAGTTTGATTGAAGCTGATCTTTTAAATTTCAACGAAATTGTGAATGATGTTGGAGGTGAAAAGTAGCACGCCAAACCGACCATCCAATTCAAGAAACCGATCCAATTAAGGCTTGGATAGTTGGATTGATTGCGGATGAGAAAATTAAAAAACCGATCTTCTTTAGATTGGTGATGGATGGTTCATATTAGGTCGGATACTGACCGATGCTCACTCCAATGTGACATTATTATTTTTTAAATTAATAACGCTAGCTTATATGGCACCAGATACTGAACATGACGTAGTGTACAAAATGTAGTGTACTACGCAGTAGTCATAACATTACTCTTATCAGAAAGATTTACCCCAACTAACCCAACTGCTCTCCCAAATCCCAACCTATCTAATCTAACAAATCCATCTTCATCTTCATCTTCATCAGATTAGAGACTCGATTGCAACTCTCCACCCTTCATTACCAATTGCTTCAGATATCTTCTTCACTCTCACCAACCCTAAAGAGAGAGTGAGTTGCTACCAACTCCCCTCATCTTCTTCATTCTCACCTCAGATTTGAGTCATTTGATTCGTTCGATTGGTTTCGGGTTCTTGGTTTCCAGAGGGGAAATGGAGGTCGCTAGCCCTCTCACTCCCGGCCAGGTCAGCATTCCTCTCCAAACTGCTCCCATTTTGCAATTCATCTCTTCCGAGATGTTTCTTGATGATGCGTTAAATTAGGGTTTATGATAATTGCAATGTCTGCTTTTAGGGCTTATTTTGTTACTAGTTTTGCTTCTTCATTTAATTGTATAATCTCTGCATTGATAAAAAGCACCATCTTGAGAACTGTGAAGTTTGAAGGAGTGAGGGCTTGTTTTGCATGTGGAATGCTCGTTACAGAGGATTGAAAGTAGAGATTGTTTTCTAGGTTTTGTAATGGGGAATGGATTTTGTATAATAAGGGAATTGGGATTATGTACCGAGGTGAGGTCTCTTCTATGATGTAGTTTTTTTGTACTGGACGGTGGTATGATTTCGAGGTGACAAAATCGTAAATGAGAAAGAGAAAATAGTCAGGAGATTGAATGAAGTATCGTCTCTAATAAATGAAGATAATTGAATGTGTTAATCGGGATTGATTGCTCTTAGTGATCTAAATAAGGAAATTGTGGAGCTTTTGCTATTGGTTAACCGGAAACACTAATCGACACCAGATGCACCCAAAAGATGAGGCAGAGGCTATCTTCATTGGTGATGAAAAATGTAAAAGCGAATAGGTTTTGAAAAATCTCATTGGGAAAGCTCATGAATGTTCTCTATTATGCAAGCTTTTACATTTTGCCATTTTTAACAAACATAAAGATGACTCAGCTAAATTAGAGGACCATGTAACGAGAATATAACCATCAACTTCATTACCTAAGCTTTATGATTGAAATGTAGTTTACTATGGATCTGAAGCCTTCAATAAAGAGATGACGAGAATCTAATAACTAGTTGTTAAAACCTGATGTCAACCTTCTCTTACCGGTGCCAAATTTCTTACCGGGAAAACTATCAACAAGGGAGAGGCTTGCTAGAATGACTGATTGGCTGTCTAAAGTTCTCATAGATTGTAGTAGTCTTAAAGAAGGGGAAAGATCATTGATCTTCTTAAAGGAAATTATATATCAACTTTGAGGAACGTATAAGGCTAAGAATCAAGTAGAGTGGATTCCCAAGTGTATCACCATTGAACAAAATATATGACCAAAATAGACATGACATACAAGTGTAATAGTAGTTAAATTAGGGGAAGTAAAGCTCAGCACACAGAAATACTGGTCAAATGCAGCTACTATATGTCAATAACATATTATCGGTCATGAGGGTTATGCACTGACTTGTTGTTTCTTTTTTTTTCTTCTTTTAATCAACTAAATCTCCACATTGGTCTAAATTCTCTATGATCTGTACACATTTCTGGTCAGTTTATTTTTCATCGTGTCATCCAAGTCGTGAGCTTTTACTTTCTACTTGGTAATTGGTTGCTTCTTTTACCTACTCATTCTCTTGTGCTTGGTATTTAAAATGTTTTCTGAGAAATAATGTAAAAACTGGATATGTTCAGCTATATATATCAGTTTCCTGTGATAGTGTACTAGTATTTCAATCAATCCATATATATTTTAAATGATCGCAGTATCATTAGTACCTCACTAATGATCCCTTACTCTTCTTCAGGTTTCATTTTTGCTAGGTTTCTTCCCAGTATTTTGTGCATGGGTATATTCAGAAATATTGGAGTACAGAAAACCATTACCTCCTCCCAAAGTGTAAGATATATTCAACATTTCAACCTTAACTAAGAAGTTTATTCATGGTTATTGTTTCCCTATTTTGTTTATGACTGCTGATGGAATGGTGTTCTCTAATTTCTGTTAGAGCTCGTGTTTAGGATATTAGCAATCATGTCTTAAAGCAAAAACATTTTTTGCTAAATATATATTGTTTACCTTGAAGAAGTAGAAATTGAATTCCTTGTCTTGTTTTCCATTTAAACTATATTTTGAACATATTGGAATTTAGCAGCTGCTTGTTGATTGTGCATGCATGCTCGTGTATCAGTTACACTATTAGAAAACTTCTGTATGTAGACAAACTTTTCCCTTTCCCCATTAAAAAGCATGAAAACAAAAAAATTAGCACAATCTTATTTAACAAAATGATATATTTGTCATAATCAACCTCCCAACACATTTACAAAAATTAAATCTCATACCCCATGTAGGCAGTTGCAGGTCTTAGGTCTTCAGATGGGGAAAGAAGGAAATCCGTGTTGCCAAGCCCTGATCCGGGCTTGGGAACACCTGTTCCATAGAGGACGATAGAATGCTTATATGTTTTGATGGGCTCCACTTACAAAACTGGTAATAACTGAATCCCTCGGTACAAAGTATACCCCCCCCCCCCCCCCCCCCCCCAAAAAAAAAAAAAAAAAAAAATAGTAACGTCCATATCTTCCATCGAACCTGGATGTTGCGAACTCAAGTTAGTCACACCTCTCTGTCTACATTGACTTAACAAATTAAGAAGCTATAATATTGGCTCTCTCTTAACAAATTACTATGGCCCAAGAAATGTTTCATTTGAGCAAGCGGACCCAACCAATGTTGTGATACCTAAAATTAGGGAGTTTCTTACTCATTCTGGTTGGCAACTGTGGGTCCAGGCTTCCCGACCCTGAATTCATTTAATTCCCCTTAGTTGGGAATTTCCAGACATCTGACTGCCTAGGTAGCGGTCAGAGGTCGATTTTGACAAGTACTTTCTGAAGGGGTCGCCTTTTAGAAATATTGTAAACAATTTTATTGTTATTATTATTTATTTGTCCTTGTTATATGATTATAAATGATGAAGATCAACTGCTGGCTCTGTTCTTTTTTTAGCACACTTCCCATCTGATATATAAGTTTCAGCACATCAATGACAAGTTTTGGTTAGCAGACACTCGGATGCCAATTTAGTTGAATTGGGAGATGGAACTGTCACTGAAGATGATCGGGTTGTATTGTTGGAAGGAGGTCTATCGAAATTGGCATCTGCGAGATTTCAGAATGCTTCAGTCCAAACTAATTTAATCAGGTTATCCAAAAGAAAGACCACAAATTCCTTTCTTATTAGATGTAACATTAGTATAAAATGTTGTTTGCAGGAAACATGATAAAATATTACTTTTTGAACATTTGGCATTTTGTTTTCCTGTAGGTTCATAACAATGGAAGATTCTTTTTTGCTCGAAAACCGTGGATTATTGAGAGCCATGTAAGATTCTTCAGCGTATACTGTCATCAAAGGGCTTAGCATACTTTAACTCAGATGATTGACTTATACATGTCATGCAGGACAGAGTTTGGGGCGACTTTGATTTATTTCTACTTGTGTGATCGAACAAACTTGTTTTCGGAATCGAAAAAGGTAATTGTAGTTTTTTTTCTCTCTTGTGAATTCCAACAAATAAATTTGATTCTTATTTGTGAAAATTGAACCTTTCTTTGTTTCTATGGGCTCATGGTGATTAGTTGTACTTCATCCATTCGGGCATGTTGTCTTCTAAACTTTTTATGCTTTGCAATGTGCAGATATGACCCATATTCATTACAGAGTTTCATACTGTCATCCAATAATTGTTATTTTACTGCAAAACCTACTTCATTGCAACTTGGTTATTCTGATGAAGTAACATTTTATAAAACAGACACTTAAATTTTCATTTTTCATTTTCTTGAATTCCGAGGTTGCATGCCAGAAGTTACCTCTAAAAATGGGATTCTTATAAATTTAGTCATATGTATCTTTTTCAGTCATGCTGTATGATGATGTTGGAATTGATACTTCACATTTAGGGCTTGTTTGATTGGAGAAAAAATGAATTTTGCCCAATTGGCATAAAAGTCATATGAAAGAAAGCCATTGATTGCTCTTTGGATATCTCCGAAAGATGTGCCCCTACATGCTTCTCTCAAAAACCTTGAGGATTATGTAAGGGCACTGTTTTTTTAGGAGATCTAAAGGTTCATCCTTCATTTTTATATGATTTTTATGTCCAATAGGGCAGAATTTTTTTTCCTGCTTGGTTTCAGATGCAAGTGCAAGTGAAGTGAAAATTCAACCTTCCCTCCCAAAATTCTTGCTTCAGTTGCCAAAATAAACTTATATTTTTAGGGAAATGATGGTCATAATATATAAAACAGAGGTTATGTTGGTGATTATATCAAAAAGTTAAAAGGGAAATTTGAATTTTAACTTCAACTGCAACTTCACTTGCACTTGCATCACAAACCAAACACGCACTTATACTTTTACGGAGACTTGTACGTTCGTATCCCATTGAGTGTATTGTTACTGAGCTATTGAACGCTGGTATATGCATTGAAAGAAATACAGTTCCTCTTAGTCTCTTTTATCTATTTGTTGCTAGTAGGCCGGCCCTGAGTTCCCGGGGGCCCAAGGCGAAAGGCCCAAATAATTATTTTTGGGGGCCCTAATAATAATATATTTTTTACGTGCATATGTGCCTATATTTACAAGGGGAATACAAATTTGGGGCCCCTAAAATTGCAAAAAATCCGGGGGCCACGGCGGCCTGCCTCAAGGTGGGGGCTGGCCCTGGTTGCCAGTTGACCTTGAGGGAAATGCAGTAGCATAACCAATCATAGCCATGAATTTTAAGTTTGTTGCTTACCAGTTTTCTATAGCATCACCAACCCAACCGCACTCCTTTAAGGAACCTTCTACCCTGATGCTATCCTAAAAAGACCCCTTGAAGGAATATCATAAGTTGCAAAGCTTTTCTCCATTATAACAATTAAATTAAAGTTCCTGTCCAATATATCTCCAATATCTTTACTATTATGATTAAAGGAGGAGCATGGGAAGCCAAACTCATTATCATTGTGAGTGAAGCCAACTCTGCAAGTGCAAATAAATATGTATTTTTTCAAGCATATATTGGAATTAGTGAACATCATTAAAGGCCCCATACTTGGTGATCAGTTTCTTATATAACTTGGAAATGGTAAAAGGAAATGCGGGCAATGCACTTCTTACTTATAATGCAACTTATGTCATGAGACAATTTTTGCAGACCAGTGAAAAACTAAATCTAGATGTAGACCAATCTAAAATTTTTGATGTTCATATGTAATTCTTTCTAGCTCAAGTATTATTTGTTTCTACTGTTTACCCAAGAACCAATATGAATGGAAATTTTATCGGTCTGTTATAAGTGTTAAATAATGCTGTAACTTTTATAATCCCTCTTATTTTATTTCTCCTTTCCAGAGTTATAGCCGCGACCTTTTTCTCTTTCTATACATTCTTCTTATCATAGCTTCAGCCTTGACTTCTCTGAAGAAGCACAATGACAAGTCAGCATTTTCTGGGAAATCCATACTTTACTTGAATCGGCACCAAACAGAAGAATGGAAGGGATGGATGCAGGTTGGTCGGCTGTAACTTGGCCATCATGTTGTTTCTGTTAATATGATGTTCTAGAATTCTCATGTCCTCTTATCTACTAATTATTAGATATTACATAATTTTGGGCAGAAATTTATTTGGATAAATCCCTTGTTTGATCTTCATTGTTTGATTTATAATCATTAGTTTCTATCTTGCAAAACAAATTTCTTGCAAATCTCAAGTCCTTAGTTCTAGGATGAGTGAAGTTTTGGTTATATGGCAGTAAATGTAGCATGGTGGCTTGGTAAAATCTTTTTTCCCCATGAAGATGAATGTAGTAAACTACTTTAGCATTGATGTGAAATAATGTTTATATTTCAGTCAGTAGGAAGAGAATTTTTGTAATATTAAGTGAGCTATTTATAAGACTGAAACAGTCATAAGGTTCATGCAGTGAATTTTAAATTCATTTGAGAAAAATATTGTACTTATAAATTATAACTTACGGCAACACCCGCAATGAAGCCTTTCTCCCAAATTATTTTCTTTGTATTCTTGAATCCTTCTCCCCCTATTAGCTCCATCATCGGTCATCCGAGATGTCAATGAAGCATGCCATGTGGAGTTGGAGACTTTCATACCAGAACTTTAAATTTTTGGAGTTGTTTGAGAGCATCGTTTCAAAACTTGGCATTGGTATTTTGTATCTGCTGCCATAATATCAGACAAATCAGGAGTATCGGTAGGCAAATTACCACTCGGGCAATGCATCTTGGTGTTGGGTGAGATTTGATGCCATCTTTGAGAGTATTAAAATTCAAACAAGTTCCTTTTTCCACAATTGAGTAGGAGGCAGGTTGGATCGATTATGGATTAATCACTTCATGAAATGATAATGTTTTCGTTTTTCTTGAAAATGGATTACTTCCAATGTTGTAAAGTTGACAGGCATTTTTATACAGACCATTTGTTCACCATATTCTCATTATTTGCTTATTCAGAGTAATAGAGTAAGCTGTAGCATAAAATGGCAGTGAAAAACATATGCTATAATGAATTAGTGCAAAGAAATGGTGTGTTTGAGTTATTTTAAGACTCATTGAAGCAGTACTTTGCCCTATGCTATGCCACAATCTATAGAGAGCTTTTTTAAACACTGCATAAGATGCTTCAGTGCTCAAACTTGTTACTTTGATTCTAGATTAATGCAGTGGAAGATATACATAAATTCTAATGAGTTAGTGCGACATTGGATTATTTGGGGCCACGCAGTACTCAGTTATTGGTGGTATCTGGAATAACTGATGCCTTCACACTTTTTCTCTGGAAAGTTTTTCATGAGGATGATTCTTGTCTTTCCACAGGTCTTGTTTTTAATGTACCACTACTTTGCTGCTGCCGAGATTTACAATGCTATACGTGTCTTCATTGCTGCTTATGTGTGGATGACTGGATTCGGGAATTTCTCTTACTATTACATACGGAAAGATTTTAGTTTTGCTCGGTTTGCACAGGTTCAATCATGTTTTCATCAATCTTGAAGCACAATTATCAACTTGATTTCTTTATCAACTTACTGATCTTGAGAAGAATTGTTCTTTTCTAAAATGCAGATGATGTGGCGGCTAAATTTCTTTGTGGCCTTTGCCTGTATTGTCCTTAACAATGATTATATGTTGTACTATATCTGCCCTATGCACACACTCTTTACACTAATGGTATATGGAGCGCTAGGCATCTTTAACAAATACAATGAGATTGGATCAGTTATAGCAGTGAAAATCTTCGCTTGTTTTTTGGTGGTGATCCTAATTTGGGAAGTTCCTGGAGTTTTTGAAGTTATATGGAGCCCTCTTACTTTTTTATTAGGTCTGTATTTATTAGTTGTCGCCTTTCATATACTTCTGTAGAGGTCTTCAACTTCATATGAATTACTAATATGTCATGATGCAGGTTTTAAAGATGCAGATCCTTCAAAAGCAAACCTGCCTCTCTTGCATGAATGGCGCTTTAGATCTGGCCTTGATCGTTACATTTGGATTGTTGGAATGATATATGCATACTGTCACCCAACCGTAAGTTTCAGCGACTCTAATAACATGGCTGTTGAATCTATGAGGTCCTAATCTAATATATACAATTATTTCTGACCTTTATATTCTAGCTATGAAGCACTGATACGGGTACGGCGATACGCGTACGGGGACACGGGTACGGGGGATACGACAATTTTCAAAAAAGTAGGATACGGGATACGGCGGGGATACGGCTATATATATATATATATATATATATATATATAGGGAAAGGCTCCGTTGCACACTACTTTTGGTGCTCACCGCGTGAACACTACGTCTTCGGGCGTTCAAATCGAAAATCCGAACCGTTCACATTGATCTACACATCTAAATTAGTCTAAATATGTAAAATCAAATCATTTGAAATTCATTTGCCCATTCATTGAAGTGTTAGAAAATTGTATGGCTGAAATTCATTGTTTTTATAGTCGCATGATGGATGGGCAAATGAATTTCAAATGATTTGATTTTACATATTTAGATTAATTTAGATGTGTAGATCAATGTGAACGGTTCGGATTTTCGATTTGAACGCCCGAAGACGTAGTGTTCACGCGGTGAGCACCAAGGTAGTGTGCAACGGAGCCTTTTCCTATATATATATATATATATATATATATATATATATATACACTAGGTTTGCCCGTTGACACGTGCCTACGGCACGTCTTCGGAACGGTGCACCTTGTTTGATCATATAAAATAGTTTTGGAAGTCCAGCAAATTGATTGAAGTAGCAAACATATTATATGAGAAACTTTTAGGGGTCCAACAAAAAACATATTATATGATTTTTTTGATTTTTTGAATTATTTTAAAAGTTTTTTAATATTTAATTTTTTTAGTTTTTTAATTTTTAATTTTTAAAAAAAGTTTAAAAATTTTATTTTCTTAATTTTTTGAATAGAAGAGGAAGGAAGAGAGAGAAAAAAAATAATTAAATGATTATAGGAGTTGTTTTGGGTGGGGGATTTGAATTTGAGTTTTGGGGGAAACTTTTGGGGGGAAAATATGTTTTGTGAGGTTAGATCTGGGCCTTTGATTTTTGGGGGAATTGAAGGAGAGCCACTTGATAGCTTTCTTTGTGTTTTATTATATAGATATATATATGAATAATTACACAACTAAATAATATCTCTTGTTAATAAGACATGGTAAATATCTTTCATTAAACATAAATAAGATAATCCATAAAGGCTACAATAATTGTTCATAAGCATAAGCAATAACATAAGTAAACAAAGTAAGTTCATAAGCAGACAGATCAAATAGTGGGACAAGTTTCAGCCGTATCAAATCGTTGGATAATACAAAAATGCAGGTCACGGGATGTACAGGATATGGGGACACGAGTATCGGAGACGTACAGGATACGGGAATGGCACCCTCCGTGAAGTATCCGTGCTTCAGAGTATTCTAGTAATCTGATAGGTGTCACCTTCAAAGTATGATGTACACCGCTCCTATACAAATTTAGAAATTATCTCTTCAATTATTACAATTTTATAAGAGAAGATACATATTCTCAATTAAGTTCAAATATAAGAAATCAGTACTTATAATTTCATAATCTTTTCAACATTCCTAGTTTTTGTTTTTCATGTTTATACAAAACAAAAAACTAACAACAACAACAACAACAACAACAAAGCCTTTTTCCCAACTAGTTGGAGTCGGCTACATAAATCCTGGTTTTCCATTCTTCTCAACAACAACAAAGCCTTTTTCCCAACTAGTTGGAGTTGGCTACATAAATCCTGGTTTTCCATTCTTCTCGACGACGATGACGACAACAACCACAACAACAACAACAAAGCCTTTTTCCCAACTAGTTGGAGTCGGCTACATAAATTCTGGTTTTCCATTCTTCTCGGTTTAGCGCAAAGGTCACAAGCTATCGTATCTTTTTTCACCGTTTCCACCCAAGTTAGTTTAGGTCTTGAAAGTACTTTATGCAAATCCATTGGTAACAAATAATCAGTATTCTTAAGACAGGTATTTAGTTGTGAGTACACCACTTACAATTGTTAGTTGTATACTATTTCTGAGTTTGTTTACATTCTTGTGAGAGGTGCGTGTAAAATCTGGAATACCATGTGGTTGAGGTATCCACTTTTCACATCTTTACTATATTTGTACTGTGTAACTTGAGAAAAGGGGGTGTATGTGAAGTCAGTCACATCTTATTGTTTGCGAAGCCAGCCATTCCCAATTTCCCATACCACTGAAGTATATGTATGCGCAGTGCATATATGTTTGGTATCAGCGAACTTCATTCAACATAAATGAGCATCAACTATCTATATTGCTTGAAATTTCTATAAATAAAACACGCACAGTACACTTGAAAATAAATATTGCTACGTGGTGGAGGTCATTACAAATAGGACAAATGTACACCAAATCTTTGAAGGATGAGGTTCCAGTTTGCCATTCTTATACTTCATACTTTGATTATTTATGGCTTACAAGTTTCTCAGAAGTCCGCTTTTCTATGTTTGCAGAATTCACCCAGGTCTTCTTTCCTCTTATGCAACAGGTCGAAAGATGGATGGAGAAGTTAGAAGACTCTGAACCCAAGAGGAGATTGTCAGTCAAAACAATCATCGTCACAGTTTCGTTGGTGGTCAGTCATGCAATTTTGTTAGTCGGTATACCTTAATATTCTTTTAATTGATATATTACGCTGCTGCATTTTTTCCTTTTCTCAGGTTGGTTATTTGTGGTATGAGTTTATCTACAAGCTAGACAAAATTACATACAATAAGTATCATCCTTACACATCATGGATCCCAATCACGTATGTATTTGAGAATTTCTTCTTTTTTCCTTGAAGACTACAAATGATGTAAACGTGGTTGTAATCTAATATCATCACGGTTTCAATGACTCAGAGTTTACATTTCCCTGCGTAATTGCACACAGCAGCTCCGCAACTTCTCTTTAACTTTGTTTGCGTAAGTATATACTATGTGCTTTTATGTTTGCTTTCTGTCACCAATCTTTTTGACAGGATCTTTCCTTCCCTCTAATAGGTGGCTTGGCAAGATCACACTGGAGACATATATCTCTCAGATACATATTTGGTTAAGGTATATATGCATATGAAGTACATTTTGATATTACAATTTAACCCCATAGATGCAAAATTGATACAAACGGAATGAAGATGCCAAGTAGTTTAGACTGAAAGCACCTTAAAAGAAAACTCTTGGAAGTTAAATGCATTCATGAATAAGTGGGTCTAAGGATGAAAATATATTGAAAATCTAAGAGAAATAAGTAGCCTAGTGACCAAGCTTGCTTAACCATGTACTTAGGGCTGCAATCGAGCCGAGCCGAGCCGAATACCTTCAGGCTTGAGCTTGGCTCGTTTATGAAACGAGCTCAATTTTGAGCTCGAGCTCGGTTCGAGCCGAGCTTTGACCGAGCTTTGACCATATTCGAGCCGAATAGCTCGCGAGCTTAGCCTAAAAAAAAAAAATCAAGCTCGAGCTCGGCTCGTTTACGAAACGAGCTCGGTTTTGAGCTCGAGCTCGGTTCGAGCCGAGCTTTGACCGAGCTCGAGCCGAATAGCTCGCGAATAGCTCGATTCGTTTGCAGCCCTACATGTACCCACAAAAACTAATAAAGAAACAAAGAGAAGAAAGAGAGAAGGAGCTTCTGCTTCTGACTTCATACAAGCTTCACCACTATATGAGCTTTTTCTTTTGTTGCCGCGTTTGTTAGGATTAGAGCAAACAATTTGAAGTTGATCACTGATGGTGAAGAAGACAAAGAAATGTGCTATTTGCAGGGCCGGCCCCCACCTTGAGGCCGGTGAGGTGGCCGCCTCAGCCCTAGATTTTTTGCAATTTTAGGGGCCTCCAAATTTGTATTCCCCTTGTATATAGGCACATATTTATATTGTTATTATGGGCCCTCAAAAATAATTATTTGGGCATTTTGCCTTGGGCCCCGGGAACTCAGGGCCGGCCCCGGCTATGTGCACTCTGCTTTTGGTGACCAAACATAACTAATAGTTACTATCAATTGGATGATACGAACAGCAATATAATGAACTAATCCTTGAAACCAGATATTTAAGTTGCAACTGAAGGCTACAGAAATAGTTTCGCCTATTCAGTTCTATCGCATGCCACTCAACAGTTGCATGAGATTGAAGCAATATTTTTTTCGTATGATATATAGAGATTGAAGCAATATTCAATGGAAGGAAACATTATTTGAGTGAGTGTCCCTTTTCCTTCTTGGTTTCCTTTTTGAGTCAAATTGACATGAGCAAGAACAGCTTATATGATGATATTGACACTTTACATGCACTGTTGTTTCCTAAACGGTGAACACAAGAACACAAGGACACTTTACATTCACACTTATACATCGAGAAAATTGAGGTGAAAAGATCTGTGGTGAGAAACTGGAAATTATATTAACCCAATCTGATTTACTTAAAACTATAGTACTGATTTTTATTTTTATATTAGTTAAATCTTTACCAAGGGTAAATTTGATAGACAAAACCTGTTTTGAATATTCTTATATTGTGATGTTCTATCTATAATTTTATGGGGATTCTACAGGTCAAACTTGCCTAATGGTCAGCCGAAATGGCTTCTCTCTTTCATTCCTGATTATCCATTGCTCAATTTCATGCTCACCACAGCAATTTACGTCTTTGTAAGTTGCTTTCGTTCCATCAATGCAATGAACAGTATCACTTTCTTTTTTAACTTGATCTCGCTTCACCCGTGCAAAAGATTAATATATCTTAACTGAAATTTTCTCTCGTCTCATAATTGTTTCAGATATCCTACCGGATCTTCGACCTTACCAATTCTCTCAAGGTAGCTTTCGTCCCCAGCAAAGACAACAAGCGCCTGCTTCATAATATTATCACAGGGGCCGTTCTTTCTGTCTGCTTGTACTGTCTTTCGCTGGTTGTAGTTTCCGTTCCCCAATTATTGGTATATGCTAGAAATTCATTTTTTAGAATTTTTATTGATATATCTGGTAATATGTTTCTTGCTTATCAAGTGACTGTTCACATATCACAGGCATGAGAAAGTGCAACACACCTGTTTGGTATTAGAGATGTTTTTGTGGACAGAGATATCAATCCAGATACATACTGATGAAAAAACAGTCAGATTGAGTTCCTGTACCGGAGAGTCTGCCCCTTGCATTTTTGGCAATTGGAGAAAAAAGAAAGAAATCTATGTGTATTTTTTTTTTAAAATTTAAAATTCATTGGATAATAATAGTTCTTAGGTTGGTTATTATCTTCCATATATAAAATAATCATTGTGTTGATAATGATATTCTTTTCGTTTGTAACATAAACTATTTGATTAATGAAGAGCCCACAAGGGAGCGAAAGCTGATTTAGAAATAAATTATGTTCTAAGCTTTGCAGAACCAAAGAAGGTTATAGGATTGATTTTATTATATGCTATAGAAAGAGATGATTGAGGTAGAGAGATGCTGAAATCTCGTCAAAGCTCTGGTTACTGATCTCTGTATTTGGTTGATGATTTCTTTGGAATAGGCACAGACTGTCTGTAAGTTCGACTCAGAATTAGCACATGAGTCTCCAATTCAAATGATTTATCTTTGTCAAAGTCATTGCAGAACAAGTCCTAACGTCAGACAAAATTGGCGTAAAACTTGTATTTCAGGAAAATATCTATTAAGTACTAACGTAAGGATCAAGAATTATATTAAAAGTGAGCAACACTTCAATCTATTTCATTAAATATAAACTAGTAATATACACGTGCGATGCACGTATTATTTTTTAAAAAAAAATTAAAATAAAAATTCTGATTTACACATGCGATGCATGTCTTCATAAATACTAGTATTTAACACATGTGATGTACGTGTTAATCAATACATCTATACTATTATTAAGCAAAGCCCCATTTGTTGGATCCTGTAGGTAAGGCAAGAAACACTAGAGGTGGTGGATAGTGTTTTATAAAAATAATTGCAGAATTGAACTTTTTCTTCGGTCCAGTCGACTTGAAAAGAGAAACCAGTCGATTGGGGCGATAGTTAAGAAGAATATTTTAAGACGAGTCTGATCAGTCGACTTATAGAAGAATCAGTCGACTTACCAGACAAGTTTTCAGAGAGAATGTATTATAAGTCTGATCAGTCGACTTAAAAAGGAACACAGTCGACTGTCCAGATAAATTTCACAGAGAACTTAAAAAAGCAAGTAAATGAAATACAAGTTCAGAGAAATACAACCACAGAGTACACACGATGTATCCTGGTTCGGTCCTCCCGACCTACATCCAGTCCCCAAGCAACCCACTTGAGATTTTCACTATTCTTGAAAAAATGTACAAGAATACTCTACGCATTAGACAACAACCTTGTCCAACCCGTAGTCCTTTCTCACCACTAGAGAAAGCAACCCACTCTTCCACCAAGAGTGAAAACCTGACTCTACACCCTAGAGCCCTACTCTCCAACCGAGAGGAACCACTCTTACAACCCGAGAGTGAAGAACAACAACAAAATGTTTACAATCAACCTATAGCCTTGTTGTGAATGTGATTTTGTGCGTGGCTATTAGGTCAACTTCCAAAATCAGTCTAAAACGAAATCACTGTTATACTAGACTGATTTCAGAGAACCAAAAACTTAGAGAATTTGAAAGCTTGTGAACTCTTGTTCTCTTTTTGAAAATAAGTACTTGAAAGCTTGTAAAAGAGAGTATTGTCTTGTTGTTGTAACCTTTTCCAAGTGATTTCTACACTCTATTTATAGAGTTAGAATCACTGGACGTTGAGAAGTAGTTGTACTAACTGTCAACCAACGGAAATAAAACTTTTGAATTCGAAAAATCAAGTTTTGAAATCAGTAAACTATCAAAACGACTTGAATAGTCGACTGGGTTGCCGTTATGAGTCGACTGGTCAGAGTTTGAATAAGTTCAGACAGTTTCGTACTAGGACAGTCGACTAGTGCCTAATGGCGGTCGACTGGTACTTAACAGTTGAGCTTTTTCAATCTTGTTTCGATCTTTTTAAGTTTTGAAACACACTCAATTATTTTAAAGATATCTGTGAGTGTGTGTGACAAGGCTATTAGAGAATTTCTAAGACTCAAAGAAATAAAAAAGTTACAATTGTTACAAGACACTTAATACAACATATTGAAGCATAGGTCTTGTCTTGAATCTTGAGTCTTGAGTCTTGAGATGGAGCTTTAGCCTTCGTCTTTTTCTTTAAAGCTGGCAACCTTGTAGCTTTCTTGATCAATTAGCTATAAGAGCTTTGTTTGTAGCTTTGCTTGATCAACTTGTTTTAAGAACCTTGTAAAGCTTGTTAGAACATTTTGCCTTTGTGTATATCCTGTAATATATAAGAAGTAGCACAACAAACTTTGCATTGTGTTGTAATCATCAAAATCAAGAATCAACATTCTTCCCCTTTTTGATGATGACAACACAATAACTTACAATAATGGAAATAAATATTACAAATGCTCACATGCTCCCCCTATCAAATGTACAACATGCATAGGTGTGAAAACATGCAAAAAAACATGCACAAAGACATACACAAAGATATGCATCACCAAAACATAACACAAAGCAACATAAACATAACACAAAGCAACATAAAGATTATAGCTTATATTTTCTCTCCTTTTGTCATCAACAAAAAAACATGGAGAAAAAAATAAACCACAAAAATAATACATAGCAAAATGATATTTATATAAAAAGACAATAGTCTTAGTTCAAATGGTTACATAATAGATAGAAAATGCAACAATAAGTAGGAAATACATAGAAAAAATATTAAAATAGTATTAATACAACTGGTCAGTCGACTGGGTACTATGCACAGTCGACTGTCCAGAGCATAAAACTTAGACAAAAATTAGAAAAAGATACTTGGCAGTCGACTGAACAATACTTGTAAGTCGACTTCCAGAAAAAATTCAAGAAACATCATGAAAACTACAAATCAAAAAATAGCTCATAACATGTTTTCTTTAGCTTAGGCTTAATCAAAATTCTATTTAAAACATAACAAGCAGTAGCAACGGCTTCGGCCCAAAAATACTTAGGTGAATTGCTTTCAACAAGCATGGTACGTGCACATTCTTGCAAAGTCCTATTCTTTCTTTCAACCACTCCATTTTGTGGTGAAGCTCTAGAAAATGCAAATGAATGAGTTATACCATTCTTGTTGCAATATTCTACAAACGTTTCATTTTCAAATTCTCCACCATGATCACTTCTATTAGTGACTATGGTTAGAGACTTTTGATTTTAAATTCGTTTACAAAAATTAGCAAATTCTTCAAAAGCATCATTCTTATGTTTTAGAAAGAAAGTCCAAGTGAATCGTGAAAAATCGCCTACTAAAACAAAAACATACCTACTTTTATTTAAAGAAGCAACTCTAGTAGGACCAAATAAATCCATGTGAATTAATTCGAGCGGCCTACTAGTAGAAATTACTTCGTTTGTTTTAAAAGTAGATTTAATTTGTTTACCTAGTTGACATGCATCACATAACTTATCCTTTTTAAAGGATAGTTTTGGCAGCCCTTTAACTAGGTTGTACTTAGACAATTTAGAGAGATTTTTCATATTCACATGGCCAAAATGCCTATGCCAAAGCTAAGAATCATTATTAGATACTACTAAGCAAAAATCATTCGAAAACTCATATGCTTTTAAACACAATTCATAAATGTTATTTTTCCTAAAACCTTGAAAAATTATATTTTGCATGGTAGAATCATAAATTAAACATGTATCTTTTTCAAACATGATTTTATAACCCTTATCACAAAGTGGGCTAATACTTAACAGGCTATGCTTAAGTCCACTAACTAATAAGATATCTTCTATAGAGGGGTTAGTGTGCTTACCGACTGATATGGCTAAAAATGGGGTTAAATCGAGACCGTCCAGATCGAGCACGAATCTTGAAGCACGGGGGTAAAAGGGTAATTTCACATACGAATGGATCCAAAATGGGTATTGGGTCCCCTTCTCACAGGACCAACCACCCGCAAACGGACCCACTCTTATTGGGTTCGGGTTCCAACCCGAAACAAACCCATATCAGCAGGAGACAAACCAGGATCCCTGATTTGACCAAATCGGCATGCCTGATTTGCTCTCACCGGGAATTAGGAGATCTACTTTCCTTAACAAACTGTGAGGATTTTGCTCCAAACAGTTATACAAGGAATCAAGCCCCTAATCTCTCTCTTGGCGACTATAAATACAACCCCTCTACCACCGAGACCAGGTTAATCACTTTTTCACCACCTAAGCTCTTTCCTAATCTTTTCCTGATTACTGACAAGAGCGTCGGAGGGTGCGTCGCCGGAATCAACCCCGGTGTTTCGCACTTCCTTGCAGGTTGTGCCAGGAGCAAGGAGACCGAGTCAATCGTTCAGGTGTTTCCCGGACTCACAAATTCTATCTGTTTACCCCCACACCGAAATCAGCGGTAACACCGACCATACCAATTCCTATGACCTTTTCTTTATTGTTGTCACCAAATGTGACTGTTCCTCCATCAATGTTTTGTATGGAAGATAGGAGGTTGGCATGACCAGTCATGTGCTTCGAGTATCCGCTGTCAAGTATCCAACGGTCTCTCTTAGGTACCTATAAAATATTCAATGTGAATATGGTACCCTTTTCATTGGGTCCAAAATAGATTAGTTTGTGGAAAACCAAACCCATGATGAGTTTGATTTTCCACCATAAGCAGAAATAAAATTAGCAGAATTACATACAGTAAGCATATATGAATTAATATAAGCAATTCTATCTTTCGAACTCAGGTTGACAGTTGACTGGAACTCATACATATTTGCTATGTCCAGTCGACTTTACAGCACCTTTCAGTCGACTTTTACTATTATTCAGTCGACTGGGAGGTAGTATAGGTCGAATTATCTGAGATATTTGTCTTGTTGAATGAGACTCAGTACCTTTGGACAGGCGACTGGTGACTGGGTGCAGTCGACTTGTCTGAACTTTAGATTTGCCTTTATCATGAAAACTTACAGTTTTAGGCTTTTCAAAAAACTCATAAAGTTTATACTTAACACTGGAAATAGATACAGGTTTATTTACACTAGTGTTCTTAGAAGAATGAGATTTTTCAAGGGACTTTTTAAAACCAAGTCCAAACTTTTGACTAGATTGCACTTGATTTTGAAGAACATCATTTAAATTTTCTTTTTCTTTATTAAATTTAGATACGTTCTTGGATATCTCTTCATAATTTTCTTTAGAGACTCAAGATCCATATCTAAACTAGAAAGACGAGAATTTAAGGATTTTACTTCTTTATCAAGGTTAAGATTCTCTTGAGAAAGTGTTTGATTAACTTTCTCTAAGTTCTTAACTCTAATCTTTTCTTTTTTAAGTTCTTGAAAAATTTTATTGAAAGCATCAAGTAAATTATTAGAATCATACTCATTACTTACTTGATTTTGAGACGCCATAAAACACACATTCGCAACCTCGTTTGTCTCATCAATTTTTTCTTCCGACGAAGAATCGCTATCATCCCAAGTTGCTTGGTATGCCTTTTTGTTTTTCACGAACTTGTTCTTTGTGTACTTGTCCTTCTTGAAGTTAGAAGCGACACGTTCGGCAGTGCGGCCCCTGCCAGAGACACTCCAGCATCCGACGCCTCCCTCAAGCCAACCTCGCCTCCCTATCGAGCCCTATCCCCTTCGCGATGTGGGGAATGGACTTGGTAGGGCCTTTCCCTCCAGCTCCGGGTCAGCTCAAGTTTTTAGTCGTAGCTATCGACTACTTCTCGAAGTGGGTCGAGGCCGAGCCCCTCGCCACGATAACCGAGAACAAAGTGGTGCAGTTCTTCTGGAAGAACATTATATGCAGATTCGGCGTCCCGCGCGTCCTCGTGACCGATAATGGGACCCAGTTCACTGGCTCAGCATTCCGAACCCTGTGCGACGACCTCGTCATTCAACAGCGTTTCTCGTCCGTCTCGCACCCCCAGTCGAACGGACAAGCCGAGAACGCTAATAAGCAGATCCTTGCGGGGATCAAGAAGAGGTTGGACAAGTGCTCCAAAGGACAGTGGGTCGATCAACTCCCAAATGTGTTGTGGAACTACCGCACAAGCAAGCGGACGCCCACTGGAGAGTCCCCTTTCAGCCTTACTTATGGGGCCGAAGCCGTAATACCCCTCGAGGTCAGAATTCCTTCCCCTCGGCTCATCGCCTATGACGAAGCACAGAACGCCAGGGAACTCAGAGGAAACTTGGACCTGATAGATGAACTGAGGGAAAGGGCATCGATTCGGCAGCAGAATTACAGAAGGAGAGTCGAGCTAGCCTACAACAAGAAAGTCCGACCCGCCAACCTTGAACAAGGAGACCTGGTGTTGAGAAAGCTAGCCATATCCCTCCCCAGTCAGAAGGGCAAGCTAGCTCCGAATTGGGAAGGGCCGTACCGGGTCGCAAAAGTTGTTCGGCTTGGAGCATATCGACTTGAGGACATGGATGGTAGAGAGCTCCCGAGGACCTGGAATGCCGATCACCTCCTGAAGTACCAAGAGAGCGCCCCGGCGCCTCTCTAAGTAATCCGAGGTGTCGCGCCATTCCTCTCCTTTAACTTGTAACCTGTTCTATGAATCCTACTATGTAAAACGGTTCGCCGTCAAATATCAAATAAAGAAAGTTCCATTTTGTTTTTGAATTTGCCTGTTTTTTCCTCCCCTCTTTACTATACCGATGGTTCGGAGTCCAACACTCGGTTCGACTTTACCTCTTCGGCTCGTCTCCGGACGAACCAAGGGTAGATCGCCGTTCGGAATTGCTCCCACAGCCGTTGAACTTTACCGATGGTTCGGAGTCCAACACTCGGTTCGACTTTACCTCTTCGGCTCGTCTCCGGACGAACCAGGGGTAGATCGCCGTTCGGAATTGCTCCCACAGCCGTTGAACTTTACCGATGGTTCGGAGTCCAACACTCGGTTCGACTTTACCTCTTCGGCTCGTCTCCGGACGAACCAGGGGTAGATCGCCGTTCGGAATTGCTCCCACAGCCGTTGAACTTTACCGATGGTTCGGAGTCCAACACTCGGCTCGACTTTACCTCTTCGGCTCGTCTCCGGACGAACCAGGGGTAGATCGCCGTTCGGAATTGCTCCCACAGCCGTTGAACTTTACCGATGGTTCGGAGTCCAACACTCGGCTCGACTTTACCTCTTCGGCTCGTCTCCGGACGAACCAAGGGTAGATCGCCGTTCGGAATTGCTCCCACAGCCGTTGAACTTTACCGATGGTTCGGAGTCCAACACTCGGCTCGACTTTACCTCCTCGGCTCGTCTCCGGACGAACTAGGGGTAGATCGCCGTTCGGAATTGCTCCCACAGCCGTCGAGCTCCAGCGATGGTCCCGGGGTCCAACACTTGGTTCCTAGTCATCTAAACTACTCCGGTAGGTCGATGTCAGACGTTCGTCCGGACACGAAAAAAACCGAACACTCCTAGCTACTAGCCGGGGACCGAAGACCTACACTCGGTCGGCTTCCGAGCAAGCGGCTTCCCGAGTGTGTAAATGGGGAAAACACACTTTCCCCTCAACTTTCGTACGTGATCCCGGTCAGACGGCTCAGATCAAGCCACCTGCGCAAAACGACAAGATAACGTTTTCTGGGAAACTGAGCCGCCTCGAGATTCGCGCCTACACTCGACGGCTCAGATCTAGCCACCTGCTCTAAGCGACAAAATGACGCTTTTATGGGTACAGAGCCTTGTCGTACCGTGCCAGATCCACTCAACGGCAAAGAGCCGGACACCTGGTCCATTCGGCTAAACAGACGCGCTCGGTTCAAAGATCCCGGCACGACCGATATGGTTACGAGCGAAGGGCGAACATACAAAGCAACGAAAAGGAATTTTTATTAATTGTCGGCACGCAATACAAAGCATTCCATTACAAAGTGTTGGCAAACAAAACACACAATGCCCGACCCACTACACTTGTCTCTCATACCAAAACATCCTCACTAAACTGTCCGTCCTCCTCGACAGACGACTCCTCCTTCTCCCCCCGGAGCCTCGCCATCACGCCACGCAGATGCCACATCTCGGAGAGCAGGTCATCTCGCTCGGCGATGATCTTCGACTGAATGTGCCGAATGCTTTTGGCCCGAAGAGCACTGCTGAATGCGGTCTGCGAGTCTTCATCCTCCCCTGCGGAGTTCAGCTCGGCGACCTTGCTCTCCAAGCGTTGAATCTCGGCTTCCCGGAGACTGAGGACCAACGAAAGGTGGTCCCACTCACTCTCGGCTCGGCGCAACTTCATATCGGTGCTCCTAGGGCTCAGAACCACTGTTCCAGAAGTAGCCTCGGATTCAGAGCCATCATTCGAACGCCCGGAGTCCGAGCTATGGATCGTCACGACGAGCTGAAAAGAAGAGAAAACGAATAACACAGTTTCAATACTCTGCCGGAGTCTAACACTTGAGAGTTTTTCAGAATTATTTGCATTCAGACATGATAGTGTTACAGACGGTCGGTCAACCCTACGGCTAAGTTATTACAACAATCAACAAAAGTAGAAAAACGGCCGAATCAGAGCCTCTTCGGAAGGGGAATGCTTCGGTTTAGGGAAACGCGAGGACGTCGAGGTCTGCCCTCCGAGCCCGACCCTAAACCAACGAAGCGCGACCCCCCTTCGCTGCTAGCCCTAACGGCGACGCCGGCCGAAGCCCCGCTCGACGAGGCTGCCGCGCTACTCTGAGCATCGGCTGGACTTCCCCTGGTCAACGGCGAGCGCGTCGCAAGCTCGTAAAACGTAACCCCCCTCTCGCTCTCTTCGCGAGTGCACGAAGTGCTGCGAACGTTAGCCCTGACCGGTGCCGGCTTGAGCGACGCGATCTCTTCCTCCAGTTCGATGATCCTACCCCTCAGGACATCGTCCTTCGCCAACTTCTTCGGTCGAGGCGCTGTCAACGAGCCCGAGGCATCGGCATTATCAGTTGCAAGCCGTCGGTAGTAGGTCACTTCAATCCCCCTATCTACCGTGATCCTTCTGAGCCTATCGACTTCGGCCGATAACCTCTTGCGCTCGGTTGACGCTTTCTCCAGTTCGGAAGCCAGCTTCTCCCGCTCCGCCGAACGCTCTTTTTCCGCTAGCTCCAAGCATTGAACCCCGGCCAAAAGGTCGTCATTCTTCCGCTCGGCGGCGGTGAGCTCTTTACGGAGGTTCTCAACTTCGCCTTCGGGATAGGGGGCTGAAGAGCGCTTCCGGTACTGGTACAGCTCGCGACCGTACCTCCGCAGAGCCGCCTTCGTATCCTCGAGCCTGCCGAGCAGGAGATACCGCCTATACCGGCTCTGAGAGAGCTCGTCCTTCGTTTTCACCAGCTCCTCCCGAAGGTATTCAGCCTCCGTGATCGGACCGAATCTCACCTGAAATGCAGAGATAAATCCGAGGGCCAACACGCCAAAACAAACACTAAGTCCGAGATTCGACACTTGGGCAAATTTTGGCCAAACAAAACATTTTTTCATTCAAAATTCGAGAAGTTCTACAGCAGCGGTGGCCAGTCCGCAGTTAGGCTTACAGAAACAAAAAAAAAAGAGAGATAAAAGAAGACAACCGAGTCAGGGGTCGACCTTTTTGTCGTTTGGGTCCGTCGACCCCTCGGCCTTGTCCTTGCCATCGCCTCCGCCACCTCCCTCGCTCCAGCTCTCCTCCTCCTCGGAGTCGTCTTCCTTCTCCTCCTCGGTCGCGGCCTTCCACGGGTCGTCGACGGGCTCTGTCTCCCCCTCGGGGCCGATCAACTCCTCGGGAACAACCTCCTCCCCTTCCACGAGGTCATAGAAGTTGTAGGTGGACGTGTCGAAGCCCGGGTTCTTGGCGACCACATGTTGCAAGGCCCGGCCGTAGGCGTCCAGCATGTTCTGGGTCATGTGCATCGCGGCCTCCTCCTGCACGGCTTTCTTCACCCTCTTCACCTTCCTGAGGTGCTTGGCCTTGAGCTTCTCGGCCCTCTTCCGAGCATCCTCCGCCTCCGACCGAGCCTTGGCCAACTCCTCCCTCAGGTCGGCAGCCTCCTTCACCGACGCCTCGAGCTTGGTTGCTGAGTCCTTCAGCTCGGAGACCTCCCTCTTCGAGGCCTCGAGCCTGGCCGCCGCATCCTTTGACAGCTGAATAGCATCGGCCAGCTGCTTCTCCAGCCCCGAGACTTCGGCGGCCCTCTTCGCCGAAAGAAGCAATTCGGAATCGAGCTGCTTCGCGACCTTGACGCGCTCCGTCCTCTCCTTCTCCTTCTCCTGATCCTTCCTCGCCATCTCCTCAAGCAGGAAGTTGAAGTGGCAGATGATCTGAAAGAGAGCAACGGAGTTACGATCCGAACCTAAATACTTAGAAAATTTTCTAAGGAAAAAGTTCAGATGAAGAAGAAATCAGCCCACTTACCGACATGGAATCCCGGGCGACCTGCATCACGGAGTCCCCTGCCATCCCGGCCTTCAAGGTCGCCCGATCCTTCGGGGTCGGCAGATGCCTTATCGCCTCCATACAGATATTCCCGTCGCCCAGGAAACCATCGGCATTCATCACCTGCCAGTCGGGGACGAAGATCTGCTTGTGACGCTCGGATAAGATCTTCTCCGCCTCGGCAGTAAGGGGTGGAACCGGCATGGACAGCGCGTCCTTCACCCCGAAGACGCTGCTCGACGAACCCGGAGCGTCCGTCCCCGAGGTCGGCACGGGCGCATCCAAGGCAGGGGGATCGGAGACATTGACCTCGCCCTGGTCGGGGATCACGACCTTCGTCGGAGAGACGAGGACCTCGATCTCCCCCTCCTTGAGGACCGCGATCTTCGGCTGCTCGGCAGTCTTCGCGACCGAAGGCTTCTTCGCTGGCCGGCTCTCCTGAGTCTCCGCCGCCGACCTCTTCTTCTTCTCCTGCTCTGCCCGGCCCTTCGCCACCAGAGCCTTGTAATCAAGCTTCATCGTCTCTGCAAAAGCCGGATGAAAAAACTTAGAAAATTTTTCATGAACTTTAAACGAGGAGTATAAATACCAGAAGCATACGAGGGTCGATCGGACTGAGACCCCCACGGAACAGATGCTCCTCGGTAATATCCTTCCAGCTTAGCGCTGGCAGGTCTAGAAGCTTCCTCTGGACCTCAGCCTCCTCGGCATTCAACGGGGCGTCTTTCTTTGTACGCTTAGGCAGGCCGTCCGTCGCCCAAACTGTCGGTATCACCCACGGCGTCAGACTTCGGACGAGGAAGTATTTGTCCTTCCAATGCTTGATCGAGTCCGGGTTCTCGATCAACTTAACTCCCGTCCGAGGAGAAAGGAAAAACCTCTGTTCATGACGCCTCGGCTGACAAGGTTTGTAAAGACTCCGAAAGAGAAACATAGTCGGCTTGGCGTCGACCTCTTGACATCGGAGGAGAAACGCCACGACATGCCTCCAAGTGTTCGGCATCAGTTGGGCAGGACTCAGACCGTACCAGATCAGAACTTCGACCACGAACGGGTGTAGGGGGAACCGGAGCCCGGCAATGAGGGAATCGACCGGGAAGACGCATATATCCGGCGAGGACTTGGTGTTAGCTCGGAACCCCGGCCCAGGAAGAAGCAGCGCATACTCGAGCGGGATTCGGAAACCCTCCCGGATCGTGCGGAGATCGGCCTCGGTGAGAGTCGATATCCTGTGGTCGACCTCGGACAGCTCCCTAGGCTCATTCTCCTCCACCAGTTTTGCCGTACCTTGAGTGACCCTCTCCAAGTCATCCTCGGTATAATCCCAAACACCTCCCACGGTCGATACTGCGATGAGTTGCCGACCGAACGCCCCCGCTCTCTTCGGCGTCTCCACTATCGTGATTACGGCTTTACCCTTCCGGGACTCCGCCACGACCTCCTCAGGCACTTCGGCCACCTCACCCTCCTTATCCGGACGAACGACGTCTTGTTCGCTCGGCTCCATTAGTCCCTTCCCTTTGTCCCCTCGGCCAACGGCTTGCTCCGAGGTGGGGGTCTCATCCGAGAGTGTAATCTTAACCATTTTATAAAGAGTAGGGAAAGAGACTGACCTTGAAGTGACAAGTACGGTCGGAAAACTCGCCGGGAATCGGAACGCTACCGCGACAGCTAGCAACACCACCAGGGAGGTAAAAATTTCGAAGCGGAGTAAAAGCTGAAGAGAGAGAGTAAAAATGAAAAGTGAGACTTAGTCTCAAGGGGGGTGGAGATTTATAGTAAAACTGGAATGCCCCTTGGACTTCCAAACCAAAGTTCGCGACTTTTGGGCTGCCTCCGGAACGTCACCAAGGCCCATCACCACTACTCCTCTCACCGGGTCCGACCTCCGAGCGATCCAAACACGCCGACAGCAGGGACCGGTCGGAATCCGAGCAAGTGCCTTCCCGAACTGGTAAATGGGGAAAACACACCTCCCCCTCAACTTTCGTACGTGATCTCGATCAGACGGCTCAGATCAAGCCACCTGCGCAAAACGACAAGATAACGTTTTCTGGGAAACTGAGCCGCCTCGAGATTCACGCCTACGTTCGACGGCTCAGATCTCGCCAAGAGCACTAGACGACAAGATAGTGTTTTCTTGGGAGCCGCGCCCGTCTCGAGATGCGCGCCATCATCCGGCGGCTCAAGATGCGCCACGTCGCCCGGACGATTTAACCCTCGGACGCCTCGCCTATGCATAAAAGAACCTGGAAAATTTTTGATTATGTTTTAAGGCGCCGCCCTCGGCAGGCGCCCCCCGGGTCCCAAGCCTCGGTCGGTATTATGCCGACAACAGGCCCCGGTCGGAAACAGATCGGCACCCCCCCATCTCTAACTCCCCCGGGCTGACATCCGTCAAAAGCCATCAGCCCGAGAAGGAAGACAGAGATGGGAGGGAACCCATCAACACTCAGAGGTCGAAAGAGGCGCACCATCCCGAGCTAGTTGGTTGCAACTGGAAGGCTCGGCTTGTCGAAAGACTCTAACAGCGGCGCCTTCACAGTTGCAACAAACGGACTCGGACGGCCCGGAGATCGACATCGGACAGGGGTCGTCACCCTCCCACCAAGATCTCCGCCTACTTCGACACTCACTTCGGAGCAACCGAAGAAGGCAGAAGATCTTGGTGAGAGAACGGCGACCCGTCCTTCGAAAGAGGTCCACACCTCGGGTCCGGACCATGGCCGTCGGCGCTACTGTCTTGTTGCCCCCCACCCCTCACACCCCTTCGGAGCAGTGAGGGATGGGGAAACAACAAGACAGCAGGGCGACCGCCCGTCCTTCCGAGAAGGCCCATCCCTCGGATCAGGACTACGGTCGTCACCACTCTTACCTTATTCTCCTCCGCTCCCGACATCCACTTAGGGACCGTCCGGAACGGGAGAAGAAAAAGGTAAGAGAGCGACCACCCGTCCTTCGGAGATAACTCATCCCCCGAGTACGGACTACGGTCGTCACCACTACTACCTCGTTCCCCCTCGCTCCTGACATCCACTTCGGGGCCGTCAGGAACAAAGGGAAAACCAGGCAGAAGAGCGACCACCACTCCGAACTTCGAGAGAGGAGCTACCCAAGGCAGATGCCTCCGAGGTCTGGAACCCAATTTGGTT
Organism: Hemerocallis citrina; assembly: GCA_017893485.1. Taxonomy (NCBI): domain Eukaryota; kingdom Viridiplantae; phylum Streptophyta; class Magnoliopsida; order Asparagales; family Asphodelaceae; genus Hemerocallis; species Hemerocallis citrina. The sequence goes on from JACEHZ010000207.1 coordinate 1,178,369, forward strand.
GTGACGAAAATGACAAAAGGAGTGGGGTACTTATAGCCTGCCTCCTATAACCAGCCATTATGATCCTCGGAAGTTGAAGCGCCGCGCATTAATTAAAGGAATTATCCTTAATGACGTCGGGAAGGCAAAACGCCGCACAAGTCACGAAGCGCCATTAACACAATTGAGAACAGAGCCATCTCAAATTGCCGAACACCGATGCCTTCGGTCGGCATCCGAGCAAGAGCCTTCCCGAGCTGGTAAACGGGGAAAACCCACTTTCCCCTCAACTTTCGTGTCTGATCTCAATCAGACGGCCCAGATCCCGCCGAGAGCACTAAAAGACAAGATAGTGTTTTCTTGGGAACTGCGCCCGTCTCGAGATGCGCGCCCGCATCCAACAGCTCAGATGAAGCCACGTCCCTCGGACTGCCGAACATCAGTGCCTTCGGTCGGCATCCGAGCAAGCGCCTTCCCGAGCTGGTAAATGGAGAAAAAAAGACGCCGAGCCACTTGAACCGCCGGATCTCTCAGAAATTCGTGCACCTTATGATGAACGGACCGGATCGCACCACGTGCGCTAAAGGACAAGATAGTGTTTTTTGGGGAACCGTGCCTGTTTCGAGATGCGCGCCACCATCCGATGGTCCAGATTGAGCCACGTCGCTCGGTATGCCGAGCTCCTCTGGTCCCCGGTCGGCAGCCGAGCAAGTACCCTCCCGAGCTCGCAAACGGAGAAAACAGCTTTCGAACTCCGACAACCGTCGGATCTCTCAGAAATCCGAGCTCGTCCATGATCGACGTCCCAGATCCAGCCACGTCATAAACCGGTATTTAAAACCTTTTTTCTTCTATTTTAATCGTTTTATTTATTTAAATTGCGAAAAATTGCTAAAAATTCGGGAAAATTAACTAAAAATTCTGGAAAATAATTAAAAATTAGGGAGTACATTTTCGAGCTCCTGAACGAACAATTATTGCCTAGAATATATCGTTAAGGCCCCCGAACGATTAGCAAACACATCGCAAAATTAAATAAATAGTCCGAAGAAAGTAGACGAAAGCTACCAAATACTCGATATGGCCTGAGAACAGCAAGCAGCATCAGAAACTTCCTCACTACCCCCTTTCTAGATTCAAGATCCTACATCTGGACTTCGATACGACCCTACCAGCCACTAAAACAGTTAAACTACTCCTCAAAGTCTGATCACGCTCAGTCTTTAGGAGTGGGGGGCTCGTGATATGGCTAAAAATGGGGTTAAATCGAGACCGTCCAGATCGAGCACGAATCTTGAAGCACGGGGGTAAAAGGGTAATTTCACATACGAATGGATCCAAAATGGGTATTGGGTCCCCTTCTCACAGGACCAACCACCCGCAAACGGACCCACTCTTATTGGGTTCGGGTTCCAACCCGAAACAAACCCATATCAGCAGGAGACAAACCAGGATCCCTGATTTGACCAAATCGGCATGCCTGATTTGCTCTCACCGGGAATTAGGAGATCTACTTTCCTTAACAAACTGTGAGGATTTTGCTCCAAACAGTTATACAAGGAATCAAGCCCCTAATCTCTCTCTTGGCGACTATAAATACAACCCCTCTACCACCGAGACCAGGTTAATCACTTTTTCACCACCTAAGCTCTTTCCTAATCTTTTCCTGATTACTGACAAGAGCGTCGGAGGGTGCGTCGCCGGAATCAACCCCGGTGTTTCGCACTTCCTTGCAGGTTGTGCCAGGAGCAAGGAGACCGAGTCAATCGTTCAGGTGTTTCCCGGACTCACAAATTCTATCTGTTTACCCCCACACCGAAATCAGCGGTAACACCGACCATACCAATTCCTATGACCTTTTCTTTATTGTTGTCACCAAATGTGACTGTTCCTCCATCAATGTTTTGTATGGAAGATAGGAGGTTGGCATGACCAGTCATGTGCTTCGAGTATCTGCTGTCAAGTATCCAACGGTCTCTCTTAGGTACCTATAAAATATTCAATGTGAATATGGTACCCTTTTCATTGGGTCCAAAATAGATTAGTTTGTGGAAAACCAAACCCATGATGAGTTTGATTTTCCACCATAAGCAGAAATAAAATTAGCAGAATTACATACAGTAAGCATATATGAATTAATATAAGCAATTCTATCTTTCGAACTCAGGTTGACAGTTGACTGGAACTCATACATATTTGCTATGTCCAGTCGACTTTACAGCACCTTTCAGTCGACTTTTACTATTATTCAGTCGACTGGGAGGTAGTATAGGTCGAATTATCTGAGATATTTGTCTTGTTGAATGAGACTCAGTACCTTTGGACAGGCGACTGGTGACTGGGTGCAGTCGACTTGTCTGAACTTTAGATTTGCCTTTATCATGAAAACTTACAGTTTTAGGCTTTTCAAAAAACTCATAAAGTTTATACTTAACACTGGAAATAGATACAGGTTTATTTACACTAGTGTTCTTAGAAGAATGAGATTTTTCAAGGGACTTTTTAAAACCAAGTCCAAACTTTTGACTAGATTGCACTTGATTTTGAAGAACATCATTTAAATTTTCTTTTTCTTTATTAAATTTAGATACGTTCTTGGATATCTCTTCATAATTTTCTTTAGAGACTCAAGATCCATATCTAAACTAGAAAGACGAGAATTTAAGGATTTTACTTCTTTATCAAGGTTAAGATTCTCTTGAGAAAGTGTTTGATTAACTTTCTCTAAGTTCTTAACTCTAATCTTTTCTTTTTTAAGTTCTTGAAAAATTTTATTGAAAGCATCAAGTAAATTATTAGAATCATACTCATTACTTACTTGATTTTGAGACGCCATAAAACACACATTCGCAACCTCGTTTGTCTCATCAATTTTTTCTTCCGACGAAGAATCGCTATCATCCCAAGTTGCTTGGTATGCCTTTTTGTTTTTCACGAACTTGTTCTTTGTGTACTTGTCCTTCTTGAAGTTAGATGCCATTCCCTTAGATTTTGCGTTCTCTAGTGGGCAATCCTTCTTCATATGGCATGTCTTGTTACACCTGAAATAAGTTGGAGGTTCATTAGATTCCTTAGATTTCGAATTAAACTTACTTTTTCTTAGGAACTTTTTGAACTTTCTCGTGAACATGGCAATCTCTTCCTTATCTTCTTCTTCATCCTCGGAGTCCGACATGACTTTGAATGCTAATGTCTTTTTCTTTGATTGTTGTGGTTCGGCATCCTTCTTGCGCTCTTCAAGTTGTACCTCATAAGCTATAAGATTTCCCACAAGATTCTCAAGAGAAAGTTGTGTTAAATTATTGGCATCTTCTATAGCAGTGGTCTTCTTCTCCCATTCGGGAGTTATTGCACGAAGTACCTTCCTCACCATCTCGGCTTGAGTGTACATCTTTCCAAGTGCCACAAGTGAATTGGTAGTGTCTGTGAATCTTGTAATCATCTCGGACACATTCTCATTCTCCTTCATGTGGAACATTTCAAACCTGTGAACAAGAACAGATATTTTAGATTCTTTTACTTTATTTGTTCCTTCATGAGTTACCTCGAGTGTGTGCCAAATTTGATGTACGGTTGTTGCATTGGACACACGGTTGAACTCCTCCTTTGTAAGGGCACAAAATAGCGTGTTCATCGCCTTTGCATTGTTCATTGTTTGGTTCTTCATGTCGTCGTTCCATTGTGCATATGGAATGGTAGGAGCGGTGTACTCGGTCTTCGTCATGTTCCATATTTCATGGTTGATGGACTGAAGGTAGATCTTCATTCTACACTTCCAATAGTTGTAATTGGTTTCATCGAAGAGGGGTGGCCTTTGTGTAGATTGACCTTCATGGTATTGATTTGCATTAGAAGTAGTTGCCATTGCACTCAACCAGGCTCTGATACCAAATGTTGGATCCTGTAGGCAAGGCAAGAAACACTAGAGGGGGCGTGAATAGTGTTTTATAAAAATAATTGTAGAATTGAACTTTTTCTTCGGTCCAGTCGACTTGAAAAGAGAAACCAGTCGACTGGGGCAGTAGTTAAGAAGAGTATTTTAAGACGAGTCTGATCAGTCGACTTATAGAAGAACCAGTCGATTTACCAGATAAGTTTTCAGAGAGAATGTAGTACAAGTCTGATCAGTCGACTTAAAAAGGGACACAGTCGACTGTCCAGACAAGTTTCACAGAGAACTTTAAAAAACAAGTAAATGAAATGCAAGTTCAGAGAAATACAACCACAGAGTACACATGATGTATCCTAGTTCGGTCCTCCCGACCTACATCCAGTCCCCAAGCAACCCACTTGAGATTTTCCACTATTCTTGAAAAAATGTACAAGAATACCCTACGGCGTTAGACAACAACTTTGTCCAACCCGTAGTCCTTTCTCACCACTAGAGAAAGCAACTCACTCTTCCACCAAGAGTGAAAATCTGACTCTACACCCTAGAGCCTTACTCTCCAACCGAGAGGAACCACTCTCACAACCCGAGAGTGAAGAACAACAACAAAATATTTACAATAAACCTATAGCCTTGTTGTGAATGTGATTTTGTGCGTGGCTATTAGGTCAACTTCCGAAATCAGTCTAAAACGAAATCACTGTTATACTAGACTGATTTCAGAGAACCAAAAACTTAAAGGATTTGAAAGCTTGTGAACTCTTGTTCTCTTTTTGAAAATAAGTACTTGAAAGCTTGTAAAAGAGAGTATTGTCTTGTTATTGTAATCTTTTCTAAGTGATTTCTACACTCTATTTATAGAGTTAGAATCACTGGACGTTGAGAAGCAGTTGTACTAACTGTCAATCAACGGAAATAAAACTTTTGAATTCGAAAAATCAAGTTTTGAAATCAGTAAACTATCGAAATGACTTGAACAGTCGACTGGGTTGCCGTTATGAGTCGACTGGTCAGAGTTTGAATAAGTTCAGACAGTTTCGTAGTAGGACAGTCGACTGGTGCCTAATGGCAGTTGACTGGTACTTAACAGCTGAGCTTTTTCAATCTTGTTTCGATCTTTTTAAGTTTTGAAAAACACTCAATTATTTTAAAGATATGTGTGAGTGTGTGTGACAAGGCTATTACAGAATTTCTAAGACTCAAAGAAATAAAAAAGTTACAATTGTTACAAGACACTTAATACAACATATTGAAGCATAGGTCTTGTCTTGAGTCTTTAGTCTTGAGATGGAGCTTTAGCCTTCGTCCTTTTCTTTGAAGCTGGCAACCTTGTAGCTTTCTTGATCAATTAGCTATAAGAACTTTGTTTGTAGCTTTGCTTGATCAACTTATTTTAAGAACCTTGTAAAGCTTGTTAGAACATTTTGCCTTTGTGTATATCCTGTAATATATAAGAAGTAGCACAACAAACTTTCCATTGTGTTGTAATCATCAAAATCAAGAATCAACACCATTTTGGCGGCTTTTTACTATCATGCACTTATAAACATAAAAAGCTAAAAAATAATGCAGGGTTAATTCTGTCATTATTAGAGATGGACTCAAAATTCAGGCATCCTTCCAATCTAAGCCTGGCCCATTACGACTGCCTGTTTCCACTCCTACCTCCAAATAAACCATAAACCCATCATTTCCAGCCTCGCCTCCATTTCCAAATCCATGGCTTTTCGTTGCTCCCTCTCCCGATCTCTCATCTCCACCGCCCATTCCTCCCTCCGATCGCCCCCCGCTGTCCATCTCCGCCGCGTCCCCACCCTCCCCACTCCTCGCTCCGACCGCCGCCGCCTCCTTTCATTCGCCTCTCCCCGGTAAAAACAAAATGCCTACCCTAATCCTCCAAATATCATCTTACCATTTGTTGAATCTTTGATGAATTTGGATGATGGTGATGAACTCATTTATTGAATGTTGATGAATTTCGATGTTTCTGAAGAGCTCATTTCTTGAATGTTGATGAATTTTCGATGATTTTGATGAACTCATTTCTTGAATCTGGATGAATTTCGATAATCCCGATTCTGTTTTCAGAACTCTCGGTGAGCTCGGATGCGTACAGTCTATGCTGCCGCTTCACAGCGTGGTGGCCGCTGTTAGCCTCACGTCTCACCTCTCAGTTAGCGCAAGGGCGTGCTGCAAGCTTTCTCAGGGTACCTTCTGTTTCTAATTGGGTTAATTTATTCATTTGTAGCAAGAACACAGGCTTGATGGATTGGATGTGGTTGCAGTTGCGGCGATTCCGATGGTGAAGTACAGTTGTGAGTCGTTTGAGTCTAAACAAGATGCCCAGTAAGTGTTTTTATAAAATTAATGTTGTGTTGTTTTGTAATTTCTGGTGTTTGATTTGAAATTAGTGCACATTGTAGTCTTCTGATTGAACTGAATTGATGTTTCAAATGAATGTTGGGTCAAAAAAAAAGGGAAAAAAAGTCACATTTGTACATATAGTTTGCAATGAAACATAATAAACTCTATGCCAAAATTATTCTGCTTACCGTCTGGCCTTCTCCAGCAGTAAAAAATGAATACACCAACCCTTTACATATACTTTATCGCACTTTTTTCAAACAATCGTAGTATTTACATAAAAAAGAAAAAAAATACTTGGGCATGCTTCGCACGCGTGCAAATAGGTAGTAGTTTTTAAAGTAATATAAAGAGCATAATGAGAGAGTTTGAGTTATACGTGTAATGCATGTAAATTGGTAGATTTAAATAAAGTGTATAATGGGAGAGTTAGAGTTGCACGTGCAGTGCACGTAAAGTGGTAGATTTACAAATAACACTAAGACCGTCTCCCATTATAATATTAGAGATTAGAGATTAGAGATGATTATATATTTTTAAAAGTAAATGTGAAGACTATAATGGGAGAGTTGGAGTTGCACGTTAGATTTACAACTCCAACTCTTCCATTATAATAGTTATTATATATTATATTATAGATAGATGGATGGATAGATAAATAATAATTTACACGGGTGAAGCTCATTTAATATATTTTTAAAAAATTAAAGTAAAAAATCTGACGTAGTAGTCGAACTTGAAACCTCTTTCATATTAGTTATGCACGTGCAATGCAATCGTTGGTAGATTTACAAATGACACTAAAGCCTTATCCAATTATAATATTTGAGATTAGAGATTAGAGATTAGAGATAATGAACCATTGCACATAAAAAAAAATATTCACACTAAAGGGAGAACAGCGAAACTGTTACCTAAATATTGATTACAGATGACTCTTCCCTTCACCATCTACCAGTAATCATTACAAGAACAAGCTCCATCTTTGAAATGGTGAAATCTTATTCTATCTCGAACTACAATCTCCCGATCATAAACTCTTGAAATAAATTTTGTTGCTTCATGACAGTCCAAACAGACCCGCAAATTCTTCACAATCCGGATGACTGTCCCTGACGGGGTGTTCATAATCCCAAATGCAATTGCCAACTTCTCACTATGCCTGGAAAGAGCAGTCTCTCTGTCTTCTTCATCGATGTCAAGCAACACCTCCTCTACTTCAGGGACATAACCAGCATTCTTTAATCTAATTCCCATATCATCCAAGAATGAATATATCTCCTTGGTTTGAGGGTGAGATCGATCTCCCACAAGGAACTGATGAAAATTCCCACCCAATTCAATAGAACTGCAACCGGGAGTCTTCCTCCCACCGCTCGCTTCAATACTCTTTCTCACATACTTTGCATCTTCCCATCTTCCAGATTTCGAATATAAATTTGCTAGTAGTACATTACAGCCTATGTTCTTCGGATCTAAGAGCTTCCCAATCCTCACTCCCCTCTCTACATCTCTATGAATTCGACAAGCGCTTAACAATGAACCCCATATGGCGATATCTGGATCCATGGGCATTGTTGATATGATCTCCTCAGCTTCTTCCAGGAGCCCAGCTCGACCCAGAAGATCCACCATGCATCCATAATGCTCAAGCTTCAGATCAATGCCATATACTTTCTTCATGGAATTAAAATAGAACTTACCCTGTTGAACTAATCTTCCATGGCTACAAGCACTAAGTAAAGACACAAAAGTTACTTCATCAGGAGCAATGCTTTCATCCTTCATTCTTTCGAAAAGTTGGACTGCTTTCTCAGACTGACCATGGATGGCGAAGCCTGTAAGCATTGCATTCCATGGACGAACACTTTGATTTTTGGGGCTGTTTCTGTCATTGAATATATAAAAAGCCAGCTCTAACTCGCCGCACTTAGAGTACATGTCAATGAGACTAGCGAGCAATCTGTCATTCATTTTGATCCTGACTTTGTCTATGTAGGTATGAACCCATCTTCCTTGATCCAAGGCTACGAGATTGGCACAGGCAGCAAGAACAGTCGTGAGGGTGAACTCATTAGGCTGAGGACCATTGAGTTGCATCTCACGGAAGAGCCACATTGCTTCTATGAAGCACCCAGCCTGCAAAGAACTAATGAAACTATTATAAATTTTAACTTTCATCTTTATATCGATTACCATTTTATAGATGCCAATTTTTAAATGAGCGTAGCTGAAATTGAGGGGTTGAAATGGATGAGTAACAAAACATTTTAAGTATAAGCCTACAAGGTAAGGACTAAAGGAATGACGGCTCCTAAAGGTAAATGCAACCTCTGTCCTTAATACTAAGTTTCAACAAGAGTGTAAATTATATGCATTTAGGAGTTACTAGAAATGCAAAGAAATTAAAAGGCTTGAAAACTGTTAAAGGTGGTAAAACTTTTATGTGATTCTCATGCAATTTACATGAAAACTATAGAAGAATGCAAATAAATCTTTCCATATAAGTCCTTCATTCGAATTTTAAGCAACACTGGAAATTGATCACAGCTAATACGGATTAAGAAGTTACCAGCAATAGGAAGAAATTAAAAACTCGTGCATTATGAAATATGAATGCTAACACTCTAGTCATTTCAAAACAAACCCTTTGCAAAGTTCTTACCTGCGCATAACCAGCAATCATCGTACTCCATGACACAACATCCCTCTCCACCATCCGATCAAACACCTCCCTCGCACACCCGACCTCCCCCACCCCAACATACCCACCCACCATCGAATTCCACGAGTACAAATCCCTCTCCCCCATTCCTTCAAACACCTTACTTGCATCCCCCACCAGCCCCAACCCTGCATAAACCCTCACCAACACATTCCCCACAAACAGATTCCCCTCGAACCCCCGCTTCACAACTTGGCCCCTCACTTGCTCCACCTCCTCAACACCCAACCCACTAGCCGATAGCACGAAGGTTAATGTGTACTGATTCGGGCTTGGACCGGAGTTGAGGAGGGAGCGAAAGAGGAGGAGGGATCGAGGGGATGAGTGGGATTTGATGAGGGAGTTGTAGGAGAAAAGAGGAGGGGATGGGGAGTTGGTAAAGAGGAGGTGGGCGTAGGGGAGGTTGGGGAGAGAGAGGAGGAGGGAGAGGAGCTTGGAAGGAGGGAAAGGGTGGAGGAAGAGGCCATGGGTGAGGAACTGAGAATGGATTTGTTTGATTTGGGAGAGGGAGGTGAGGGAAGGGAGGAGGGAGAGGAGGGGGTGGTTGGCGGAGATGAAGGTGGTGGGTTTGGGGAGCATGGCGGGAACATATGAATGAGAGGGAGGAGGGAAGGAAGTATGTGGTTTGTTTTCTATTCTTGGAAATTGGTATTAGCATGGCCCATGGGGGAGATTTATTTATGTTGGACCCTTCAATTTGAAGATAAAATTTCTTTTTCGAAGAATTATGTATTCTTTTGAAGAAAAAAATTACATTTTTTGTTGAGTTGTATCCCGAGTTGGTATCGGGTACGATCGGATCGGGTCCTCTACTACTCGGATCTGGATCCAATACCTTACCGGTCCAAAAATTAGACCCGAACCCGAACTTGTGAGAATTGGGTCCGGTTCCTAGTTAAAAAAATCTACCTGTCGGGTCCGGTAGCTGGTAATAAATATTTACACTTAAGTATTTTTGCACCCGACACCGTACAATTCCAACATTTTTTGCACTTAAGTACATGAATAAATATTATATTTACACACCTATCTTCAACAATTACTATTTACATGTATATTCTATAACCCTATTATTCAAATTTCATATTTTTTGAGGTATTTTTTAACAGGTCCGGATCCGGGTCGGTTCTATTTTGAGCGAACCCGGATCCGAAAGTGTATTGGGTCTTATTTTAGGAGTCGGACCCGGATCCGAACCCGGACCCAGACCCGTATAGATCAGGCCGGTTCCGGTCCAATGTCGGGTTCGGATCGGGTCCGGATATCGGGTAAATGTGACAGTGCCGGTTGTACCAAGTTAACATTAAGATTTAGTATTTTTCATTAAGGTATATTTTTCAAATTGTATTATTTATTTATTTATTTATTTATTTATTTATTTATTTATTGTTGGAAGAGAGTTGAACATTTGATAACCATTAAAAGTGGGGCAAATAAGAGCCAGATTGATTTTTTTTTCATCACTAGAAAGATGGATCGCTTGACATGTAAAGATTGTAAACATATAATGGGAAAGCGTTTAACCTCACAATATAGATTAGTGGTATTGGATGTTAAGATTGGATAACACATATGTGCAAGGAAGGAGACTAGAAACCCAATAATTAAGTGGTGGAACTTGAAGGGAGAGAAACTAGAAGTTTTAGAGATAAAGTCGCATCATTGAATTGGGAAGAGGAGACAAATATGATGTGGACTAAAATGACTACGTATATAAGAGAAATTTCAAAGGAGGTACATGGAGAATCTAAGGGTAGAGGGTTGCTAAATAAAGAAACATGGTGGTGCCAAGAAGAAGTCCAAAATATTGTGAGAGAAAAAAGATCAACCTTCAAAATATGGCAAAATATTAGAAATGAGGAGATTTAGAGAGATATAAGACCGTTAGAAAAGAAGTTAAGAAAGCGGTAAGAGCATCCACAATGGCGTTTCTTATTTTTTGGCAAAATGGCAAGTATAGAAATGGAATAGATCGAAAGGTCTGCAGTGGTTGTTCGCGATATTTTGCTAAAATATGAGTAGGACGAGACAACTTGTTTCGTCGTTTAATTTTTTTTTTTAGATTTAAATAATTAGGTATTAACTATTAAAATATATTAATTAAATAAATTAAATATTAAAATATAACCTAAACCTATCTAATCACCTACTAAACCTAAATTAAACCAACTAAACCTATTTCTAAATACTCCCTAAAACCTGGACGGGACATGTTGTCCCGTCCGTGGTGTTTTTTGAATTTTTTTTTCCGACGAATTTGATCCGTTGGATCATTTGAAAAAAGATTAAAAAAAAAAATTCAAAAAACACCACGGACGGGACATGTTGTCCCGTCCGATGGGTTTTAAAAAAAAAAATTATTTTTTTTGGGAAGGACGATACAACATGTATCGTCCGACCCTATTTAATATATATATATACACGGGACGAGACAAGTTGTCTCGTCCGATTTTAATAAAAAATATTAAATATATTGAGACGATACATCATGTATCGTCTTCTATATTCCCAAATTCGCTAGCCCACTTCTCAAATATGAGAATCGACTGTAGCTCGTTTGCTATTTTTTAACAAAATAGCAAACGACTGCAGATGTCGATTCTCATATTATTCTCATAATATGAGAATTTGAGAAATATAGCAAATGACTGTGGATGCTCTAATAGATGCAAAAGAAAAAGTTTATGATGATTTATACACAAAATTAGAATCAAAATAAGGAGAAAATAACATTCATAAGCTTGCTAGACAAAGGGATAGAAAAATAAAATATCTCGATACAATTAGGTGTAATAAGAGCGAGAATTCATAAGTCTTAGTACAAGATGAGGAAATTAAGGAAATGACGAAATTACTTGGAGAAGTTATTAAATGAAAAGGTTGTGGGCAACTTAAATATAGAGGACTCGAGAGAGAGTCGAGAGCATATGTTTTTCCGTAGAATTAGGACCTCGGATGTTCGAAGTGCTCTAGGAATGATGAAAATAGGAAAAGCTTTAGGACCGAATGATATACTCATTGAAGTTTTGAAGTGTTTTGATAATGTAGGAGTGGGTTGGCTAACAAAATTATTTAATAGAATTTTGAGGACTAAGAAGATACCCGGTGAATGGATAAAGAGTATTTTAGTACATATATATAAAAATAAAGGAGATTACAAAGTTGCTCCAACTACCGAGGGGTTAAACTAATGAGTCATACAATGAAAATTTTGTTATGTTTCGAAGGCAATCTAAGATTAACTACATGGCAAAAAAGTTATAAAAAAATATCGAAATCTAGTCATGGATCCATGCGAAAACCATAAATCGTGTTTAGGAGTTATACCTTAAAGATGGATCTGCTGTCTCCACACTATGCTGATCACAACACTACAATATTGCGGTGCCTCTACGGTATCCACACGAATGGAGCGAAAAATGACTTTCCCTCAGACCGCGGTGCTAGCTACAGGAAGGTGGTGTTCCTCCACACGATATCTCTTTCTCTCACTTTCTGTGACGGCTAGGATTTTTCACGTGTGTATTTTTCACAGATACATATCATATATAGGTGCAGAAAACCAACCCTAAGAGAGTAATGAGGTTGCTGGGCTCGCGATCTGAGCTGGGTCAGATTCGTGTGTAGGCTTTTGAACTTTAGTCGGCCCATTTAATCTAGTTAAAAGTCAAACCAATGTCAGGAGTCCAAGTCTTACTTGGATTCCAAATTAAATTCATCTCATGAATTTAAATCCCAATTTCAATACATTCTAAGTGTGTGACCCTGTAGGTTCCCATTACGTTGACAGTAATACTAAAATCCTATTCTAGTGTTACAAATAGTGAGTGAAATCTAGCAATACATTACTGGTACTCAAGTAACGAGAATACTATTGATTTGACATAACCTATCTGTGATCAATATTACCATGTAGTTTAGTCCCTTTGTCCATATATCTTAATTGACCACAAAGCATAGAGCGTGTCACCCTTGTATAGTTCAATATTTGGTTTCTTGATATCCGAGTAGCTTTACTAAAATAAATGAGATCAATATCTAATATTGACTCATTTGAGCACGGCCATGAATGTTGCAATCTCACTCAATCAAGGGGCATGTAGATATTGCTCATGTTAAGTAAGAGGGATAAATCTTATCTAAGTCACTCACATCTCTCCACATGATTTGTAGTATATCCAATAGTCGACTTTATAATCACCTTATTACATGAAACATTTGACGACATTAAAGCATATAACTTCTCATGTAGGAAACCGTAGTTGTAACACTCCGCAAAATTGAAAATGATAATTTTGCCCCTTGTATGTTACGCACGTGTATTTTGTACTAGTACGAGTAATATCTGTAACGTGTTCACTACGTATTTTGGATTCCGACTATTTATACATTTTTCGTCTTCTTAAAATTTATTTTATCCTATTTGAGTCAACTCAAATACTGTAGCGCCCCGAATTTCTAATATGATAACTTAGAAAATACGTGGCACAATCCCAGCATCAATTTCAATGTAATAGTACACATAGCTCAAAACACAAATAAATTTTCTTTTATTACAACATTCTTTTTCAAATGCAGCGGAAATACAAACACCTTGAATTAAAACATTCTTTTTACAACACCTCTCTTTACAAAAATTACACAAGGCTCTATTTCATTACTTATAATCTCCAAGGCTAACCCAAGCGTGCGAACCCCCAAACTCTAAGCAACAACCGCAACGCATGAGGCTAGAGATGATCCCTAACCCCCAAAACTAAAGGGGTCAGCCATAAATGGTGTGAGTGATATAAACCAACAAACAACATAAATGAACAATAAGTATGGATTTTTAAACAACATGTACTGAACGAGAATAACATAAACTCAACATGTATTGCGAAGTAAGAAATGACAGTAAAACATGAAAAACATCATGTATAGCTCAACTAAGTGTCAGAAGAATCCTTCTCAAACAATTACAGCTCAACGGTGCAGTACAGTCGACTGCTTAATGGACCAGTCGACTGTTAGCTGCCAATATTCGGTTATCGGTCATTTCAATTCCACAGATCGGATACCCGGTATTCAGTCACTCTCAACACCGCAGATCGGATACCCGGTATTCAATCACTAACAGTGATTCTCACACCGCAGAATATACCCAACCCCAGAGTTTAATGACTCTCACACCGCAGAATATATCCAACCCCGGAGACTAAAGACTTGAAAGAACATTCAATTTTTGGAAAAACTCATCAGCACCAGTCGACTTATACTGTAGTAAGTCGACTGACCCGAGAACAAATATCCATGATTCAAATAAAACGATCTAAGTGACATAAGTCGACTTATTAATCCATCAGTCGACTTACCCGAGACAAATCCCAATAATTTCAAGAAATATTCTAAGTACTAATAGTCGACTTAAGGAGGTTTAGGTCGACTGCCCTGAAAAGAAATCAACAATAAATTTGCAAAATAAATTTGAAGTATACCAGTCGACTGTGTCAGGGTCTAAGTCGACTTTCCAGAACGAATTTTCAATAATTAAAGATCACAACAGCTGGGTCGTACCAGTCGACTGATGGGTCTACCAGTCAACTGACGGCCCACTGTATGCAAAATTTGGTTGTTCATAGTAATCGAAATTAGGGTTTTCCAAATAGAATTCATTGTTACTAAAATAATTGTATTCAAATGTAACGACAATCTTAAACATGTTTTCAAGTAATAAAGAATTTTTCAATCAAGATCTACTAAACATTCATAGATTCCTCATACATAATACAATAATTACCATTACATCGTCCTCATACAACATACACTAAATAAACAAATATGTCAAACAATCAACAAAACAATCATTCACATAAATCAAACTACAAAACAAAGTTCATATCACTCACCTTTAGAATTGAAAAGATCCAACGAAAAAGCCTTTCTTTTTTGCGAGATCCAAATCTCCCTCTTCAATCAAAAAATATAAAATAATAAAACTTGAGTTATCAGCGAATGACGGCTGCAACTCTATTTATACAGGCCGGGAAATCAAGTTTTAGGGTTTCCAAATACTTTTGCGAAACAATCCCTTCAAAATACAAATATATATATATATATATATATATATATATATATATATATATATATTCTTGGAAATTCATCTAAATTTCATTAAAATTAGGATTTAAAAATAAAATATGATCCTAAATCCCAACCGGTACTGTTCAAAACGTCTAGAAAATATATTTTGCATTTTAACCCTTAAAACTGTTAATTTTGCAAAAAGGTCATTCTTTTATCAAAAATTGCAAATAGTTTCAATTAATTTCAGAAAAATCTGGAAAAATAATAAATAAATTCCAAATATTAAATAATGGTTTTTCATGAAGAAAACTAAACTTTCAAAATTCTCATAAAAGTATTTGTACGTGTTTTGCACGTGTATGAAGATAAATCTTTTAGAAAATATTAATTATATCTCCAAAAATAATTTAAATTCATTTTCAAATATAAAAATAATATTTGAAAATACGGGGTTCTATATTACTCCCTCCTTAGAAGAGTTCTGTCCTCAGAACTACAGCTAATGGGATCCAAACAAACACACCAACAAGGAATGAAAACTCATGGTTAGGAACATAATTTTAGGAAATACAGCCACACCAAAAAATGCATTCCAACAAGAGAAATACATCATACAAAAGAAACACAATCATGCAAAGAATTCAGAAAATCGACCCTTCGCTGCGCAACTCTGATAACTTGCCATCGGAAGCCATGCTGCAACAACCTCTGAACTCCTGCATCCAAGTCTGACCTTCCACATCTGCTTCACTCTCCCGAGGACCAGTGGCCACTCCCTCCTTAGAAAGGACATGACTAAGGGTAGCCACCTCAAGATCTTGCCTGGAATCACCCTAAGCTCCACACTTAAAACTAGCAATACATGGGCGAAACAATTGCAAGCAAGAAAACAGTACCAAATAAAACTTTGTTTTTATTCCATTAATCCAAATAAATCTTGTTACATGAAGAAAATGCTCAGTCTTCACTTATTCCTCAAATAAAAGTTTTACTTAATACAAAAGAATAAATTTCAAAATTCTTGCACACACAGATTACATTTCTGGGTTACCCGCATCCTCCTCAGTCAATGCGAACACTCGCCCCTGCCTCAGATCCTTGCCCTTCCCTGCACCATCCTTCTTCAGCTGCGGACAGATTGGTCGAATGTGCCCTTCACGACCACAATGAAAACAAGTCTGCTTTGCCATCTTCGGACATGCTGACCTGTAATGTCCTGCCTCCTTGAAGTAAAAACAAGTCACTTCCTGTGTTGCGAGTGCCTTCTGCACTGGCTCACTGAACTTTCCCTGCTTCATTGGTAATTCCTTCCCATTCTGATCATCTGCTGGCCTCTTTTTCTTGTTCCCGGTCTCTTGCTTCTCCTGAGATTGGTCCATGTCCTCCTCAGTCATAGCTGCTCTCCTGACCAGCTTGTCGAACCTTCTGATACCCAATGGGATCATCCTCGACCTCAGGTTTGGCCTCAAGCCCTGCTCAAATTTTTTGGCCTTCTTTGCTTCGTCCACGACCAACTCTGGTGCATACCTCGAAAGCTGAGCAAACTTGGTCTCATACTCTCGTACGGTCATGCTGCCCTGCTGAAGATTCAAAAACTCAGTCGCCTTCTTCTCCTGAACATCTAGGGGAAAGAAGCGATCCCTGAATTCCTCCAGAAAAGCTTCCCATGTCATTGGCTGATCTCCCAAAGTCCTTTTCAACGACTCCCACCAAACACCAGCGTCCTTCTCCAACTGCATCGTAGCCAACTTCACCTTACTGGCTGCCGGAGTCTCCGATACCTCGAAGATCGTCTCCATCCTCCTGATCCAGTCGTCAGCTGCGGTTGGATCAGTTTGCCCCTCAAAGACTGGCGACCTCATCCTCTTAAAGGATTTGATCTGCTTGATTGGGTCGGCGTTAACCAATCCCTGCCCAGCTCCATGATTCGGCTGCTAATTCTGCTACTGAGCTTACTGTTGCGCCAAGTTGAATGCCATCAGTGCATTCAGGGTCTGATACACCTTGGCGAATTCAGCCTCAAGGTCAATTCCCGTTCCTCGAGAACTACCAGATCCATCCTCATTGTTACCACCATTCCTGTCCCTGGGTGCAACCATTCTGAATACAGCAAAGCGAGGGTAAAGTTAGAGCATCACACACACATTTCACATTCACATCCATACCCTATGTCAAAGCCATAACCATACCCCAAACCAGAACATCACGTTTCAACTCTATGTGATACCCACACTCTAATGTCCACACCTAGGTACTCACCCTCTAGTGTCCATGTCTAGAAAATATATTTTGCATTTTAACCCTTAAAACTGTCAATTTTGCAAAAAGGTCATTCTTTTCTCAAAAATTGCAAATAGTTCCAATTAATTTCAGAAAAATCTGAAAAAATAATAAATAAATTCCAAATATTAAATAATGGTTTTTCATGAAGAAAACTAAACTTTCAAACTTCTCATAAAAGTATTTGCACGTGTTTTGCACGTGTATGAAGATAAATCTTTTAGAAAATATTAATTATATCTCCAAAAATCAATTTAAATTCATTTTCAAATATAAAAATAATATTTGAAAATACGGGGTTCTACAAATATGATATTCCAATCTCTGCGTTTTTACATGCTTTATACGTGTTATCGAAACACGTATCGATTACGTATTTTCAGCCGCTACGTGTAATATTTTTTCTGTGTTTGAATTATTTATTTAATGACGTTTTTAAATTCGTTTTATAAATAGAAATTCATTTTTTCTCTTATTTTAATTAAAATATTTTTATACGTGCGGTGCACGTGTTTTTCTGTGTACGTATTGATTACACTACGGTATATGTATAATGAAATATATTTTTTCGTATGTTGTATTTCAATTATTTATAAACATTTTCCCGTCGATAAAATTTATTTTGTATTTTAATATTTTACGTGCGACATACATGTTTGCGGTGCACATATTTAGGCGTATTCTTTTTCAAAATGAAATTCCATGAAGTATGTGTTTGTGTCTATTTTATTCATGCATGAAAAACTATAATTTTTAATTAAACTAAATTTATATTCATAATATATATATATATATATATATATATATATATATATATATATATATATATATATATATATATATATATATATATATATATATATATATATATATATATATATATATATATATATATATATATATATATATATATATATATATATATAAAACTTATGTTTTAATTTAAAAATAAAAATAATAAAAATGAAGTGGTGTGCACAAGCACGTGCACGTGCACACGTGCATTGTGCACACAAGGAGTAGGCTGACGTTGGGAGACCATTGACCGGGTCTTGGTGTATGGGGTTAGTGGTGGAGGTAATGAGAATTTAGTTATATTAACTACTCCTATATTTACTTTATATATATCCCAAAAACCTTTTCACTTTCTTCTCCTTCCCCTTCCTCCTTTCTTTCTCTGCCTAATCCGAAACCAACTCACAGCAAACCCCTTTTTACTTTTTTCACTCATTTCACCATACAATATACATATAACTTATAATATATTCTTATATACATATATATATAAATATGCACACAACTTCCTCTTATCAAAAATGAATCAAAATCAGAGGATAGCACAGAGGGGGTCTAATGTTTGGCTGTGGATTTTGGTGAAGGATTTGCGTGGCTTTTGTGTGGATTTCGGCTTGCTTTTGGGGATTTTCTTGGTGCTTTTGAAGGAGCTTGCTACTAGTATATTCTCCTATTGGGTGGGTGTTTCTTAAATTTTTTCTAATTTAGGAGTATGGTGCATGCTAGTTGATATATGGTATAATTGTTAAATTTTAATTAGTGTGGTAAATGTAGATTGCTTAATCTTAATTTAATCGTGTTATGATGTGTTGAAATGCTAGTGTGAATCAAATAAATGACTAGAACTATTGCTAAAATTAGAAAGAGAAAGAGTATATATCATGTAGGGAATTATTGGAATGAAAATAGAATGTATGGTAGTGTTACCGCTGATTTCGGTGTGGGGGTAAACAGATAGAATTTGTGAGAGGGAAACACCTGAACGATTGACTCGGCCTTCTTGCTCCTGGCACAACCTGCAAGGAAGTGCGAAACACCGGGGTTGATTCCGGCGACGCACCCTCCGACGCTCTTGTCAGTAATCAGGAAAAGATTAAGAAAGAGCTTAAGTGGTGAAAGAGTGATTAACCTGGTCTCGGTGGTAGAGGGGTTGTATTTATAGTCGCCTTTGGAACCATTTGGGGCCTAATTTCCTGCCTAACAAATAGGAGAAAAATCCTCCTATTCTGTTTTGGGAAGTTAGGCCTTGATTCCCTGGTGAGAGCTAATCAGGTTTATTGATTTGACCAAATCAGTGGCCTGATTCTCTTCTTGGCGGATTGGGCTTGTATCGGGTCGGGACCCGTACCCAATTGAAGTGGATCTATTCACGGGTGGTTGGTTCTGTGAGAAGGAGGCCCCATACCCGTTTTGGATCCATCTGTATGTGAAATTACCTTTTTACCCCCGTGCTTCAGGATTCGTGCTCGATCTGGACGGTCCCGATTTAACCCCAATTTTAGCCATATCACGAGCCCCCCACTCCTAAAGGCTGAGTGTGATCAGACTTTGAGGAGTAGTTTAGCTGTTTTAGTGGCTGATGGAGTTGTATTGGAGTCCAGACGTGGGATTTCGAATCTAGAAAGGGGGTAGTGAGGCAACTTTTGATGCCGCTGTCAGTTCTCTGGTCACATCGGGTGTTCAAGAGTTTTTATCTATTTTTTCGGACTACTTGTTTAACTTTGCGACGCGTTTGCTAATCATTCGGGGGCCTTAGTCGTACATTCTGGGCGATAATCTGTTACCGCTGATTTCGGTGTGGGGGTAAACAGATAGAATTTGTGAGTCCGGGAAACACCTGAACGATTGACTCGGCCTTCTTGCTCCTGGCACAACCTGCAAGGAAGTGCGAAACACCGGGGTTGATTTCGGCGACGCACCCTCCGACGCTCTTGTCAGTAATCAGGAAAAGATTAAGAAAGAGCTTAAGTGGTGAAAGAGTGATTAACCTGGTCTCGGTGGTAGAGGGGTTGTATTTATAGTCGCCTTTGGAACCATTTGGGGCCTAATTTCCTGCCTAACAAATAGGAGAAAAATCATCCTATTCTGTTTTGGGAAGTTAGGCCTTGATTCCCTGGTGAGAGCTAATCAGGTTTATTGATTTGACCAAATCAGTGGCCTGATTCTCTTCTTGGCGGATTGGGCTTGTATCGGGTCGGGACCCGTACCCAATTGAAGTGGATCTATTCGCGGGTGGTTGGTTCTGTGAGAAGGAGGCCCCATACCCGTTTTGGATCCATCTGTATGTGAAATTACCTTTTTACCCCCGTGCTTCAGGATTCGTGCTCGATCTGGACGGTCCCGATTTAACCCCAATTTTAGCCATATCACGAGCCCCCCACTCCTAAAGGCTGAGTGTGATCAGACTTTGAGGAGTAGTTTAGCTGTTTTAGTGGCTGATGGAGTTGTATTGGAGTCCAGACGTGGGATTTCGAATCTAGAAAGGGGGTAGTGAGGCAACTTTTGATGCCGCTGTCAGTTCTCTGGTCACATCGGGTGTTCAAGAGTTTTTATCTATTTTTTCGGACTACTTGTTTAACTTTGCGACGCGTTTGCTAATCATTCGGGGGCCTTAGTCGTACATTCTGGGTGATAATTGTTCGTTCAAGGGTTCGAAAATGTGCCCCCTAAATCTCAATTACTCTCCAGAATTTTTGGCTAATTTTCCCGAATTTTTAACAATTTTCTCGCAATTTTTAAACAAATAAAACAAATTAAATAGATAAAAAATGATTTAAATACCGATTTATGGCGTGGTTCGATCTGGGCCGCTGATCGCAGATGGGCGCGAACTTCGGAAAGATCTGATGGCTGCTGCTGCTCGGAAGCGTTTTTCTCCGTTTACCAGTTCGGGAAGGCCTCTGCTCGGCAGCCGACCGAAGGCATGGGGGTTCGGCAGCCGACCGAAGGCTTGAGTGACGTGGCGTTATCTGGGCCATTGGATGTTGGCACGCATCTCGAGATGGGAACGGTTCCCAAGAAAATGCTATCTTGTCTTTTAGCGCACGTGGCGCAATCTGAGCCGTTCGCCATTGGGAGCGTGAAGTTCTGGGAGATCCAACGGCTGAGATAGCTCGATGCCTTTTTTTCTCCATTTACCAGTTCGGGAAGGCCTCTGCTCGGCAGCCGACCGAAGGTATGGGGGTTCGGCAGCCGACCGAAGGCTTGGGGGTTCGGCAGCGTCGTGGCGCTATCTGTTCGGAGGCGATCTCGCTTCCGAGGGTATTAATGACGCTCGGGGTTTGTGCGGCATTCCCCTTCCCCAGGTCATTAAGAATAATTCCTTTGATTAATGCGTGGCGTTTCGACTTCCGGGGATCAATAATTCCCTCAATTAAAACGCGGCGCTTCAATTTCCGAGGGTAGTAATGGCTGGTTCTTGGTGGCAGGCTATAAGTACTCCACTCCCTTTGTCGCTTTCGTCACAACCAGATCGAGTTCCAGACCTCGGAGGCGTCTGCCTCGGGTAGCTTCTTTCTTGAGGTCCGGAGAGGT